>OY747704.1:4190000-4938750 GCA_963556495.2 Valencia hispanica
GAAACTGAGTGTCAGAAAAATGACTTTACCTGGAAATTCATTTTCACTATTTGTATTTTGTGTGATAGCTGTGCGTGCAGATCGCATGCGTGGGGGGAGGAACAAGTTTGGCCCCATGTACAAGAGAGACAGGGCCTTGAAGCAGCAGAAAAAGGCTTTGATACGATCCAATGGGTTCAAGCTGGAGACCTCGGCCCCCCCACCAGCCTCCCCTTTGCAGACTGACTACAGCTTTACTGGCACCTTACACACACTGCCCACCATCTCTAAAAGTCTGCTGCCCTCCACCCCAAGCTCCATCACCTCCACAGACTACGAGGCCAACCTCTATGGACCTACATCACTGGGCATGGCCATGCAGTCCCATGTGCCCCTTCCTCCCCAGTACCAGTACACAGCATTCCCCAGCAGGGCAATTAAAGCTGAGTGCCCTGACTACACCAGCTCCCCCGAGTCCATTACAGGATACCCCTACCCAGAGGTCTACCCCTCAGCCTCTCCACAGCCGCCCAGCCTGCCACCACTGGTGCTGGAGCTGCTGCGCTGTGACCCAGATGAGTTGGTGGTGCAGAACAAGATTGTGGCTCATCTGCAGCAGGAGCAGAGTGGCAGGGGCCGAATGGACAAGCCCAGCACCTTCAGCCTGATGTGTCGGATGGCGGATCAGACCCTCTTCTCCATCGTGGAGTGGGCTCGGAGTTGCATCTTCTTCAAGGAGCTGAGGGTGAGTCGTCAGCGTCTCACAAACATGCATGAACTCACCTAAGACAGAGAAGGTTGTAAAAAGTCTAGCCGTGCTGATTCATAAAGATGTCGCTATGCAAATCTAACTGGTTTCCAAAAAAGTCTTCAGTCCAGTTCAGTTTGAGGTGACTTGTTTTTACTTTCACAATTCTGCTGCACCCTCTTTAAGCTTTTTTTCTGGAGACAAGGAGTGAAGGTTACTGCACATGGTACCGTCTCACATTCTGGGGTACTTTGCAGTTTTGTGCTTGTTATACTGTTTGTTTATTTTCATTGTTTCATTGTTTTACATTTTATATACTTAAGGATTTTCAAATCCACAGTTTTTAATCTTGCCCATCTGTTCAAATTGACCAATATGGATCACGAATGGATGATTCCTTATAAATCATAGTCAACAAAACTCTTCAAAAAGGCTTCTGACAAAAGTTAATATAAACAAACATTTGGCATTGCATGCTCAAAAGAAGATAGGTTGTCAAATTTTTTGCATAATTTCATTAACTTTTTTAGCATTCATATAAAATTCCATTAAACTCATTCATGGTCACATTAGATTTGTTTTGCTTCTAAACCTGAAAGTTTTGCTTTATATGTAGACAAGTCAGCATAACCTTTGATATTTCAGTCTTTAAAATATTAATTCCACCAACCATGAGGAGCAAACAGCTTGTATTGTAGGTGGGTGCTGGAATACTTTCATCATCATAACGATGGTGAGCAAAGTAGCATCCACAGTAGCTAATCACATCACACAAAGGAGCTGACGATCCATCATTGTCCTAATATATCATTTCTACATTTATGATTGTCTAAGTGAAAAGTGCCACATATTTTTTTTAACCTTGCATGTATTGACAAACTTCCGTTCGTATGCTCTAGTCATATCTCCTCAGCTAAATTAATGGTTGGCCTTCATGAGACTTGGTAAGACTCCATGCTTTCTCCTCAACCAGTGGTCTTAACTCAGGGGTAATCAGAACAGATTTGCTATATGATTGGTTTGAATGAAAAATATAATTCTGAATATACAGTAAATTGGATATTTTCTTTTGTAAAGTGCATTGTTGACAATATTTGCTGTGATTTGGAAAGATAAAAATAAACTAAATTAAATTTGAATTTCCGCTGTTCCACTGCTACAGACTTGCTTTGTTGCTTCTGGGAACTGTTTTCCTTTCAATGCAAGTTACTTGCTTGAAACAGAAATAATTGTGTACTTATAGATGTTTTGAACCAGCTCTTGAAGAGCTGAATTACTTTATATCTTAGAAACAGAAAAGCAAAGTTGAGGTCATTGCAGTAACTCCAATATTTAGGAAGGAATCCTTTCTCAGCTAGTTCATGAAACTTCCTGATTGTGGATTCTCTTCATTCATGTAATTTCTATTTCTCCGATGTTAACTAAAGATAAAAGTCCAAGTCTGAATTCGATTTTACCCCTTGCTCCTCCTTCTTGTCCACCAACCCTGCTTTTCTAAATGTCCCAAATTTCTGTGGTTTAAGTGAGGTATGTTTTTCCGGCTCATCAACATTTAGGATTTTCGAGGGTCGCACCTGAAAATGAAGGAATAGGAGTTGTGCATGTAAAGACACTCTCAAATGTAAATATTTGGTCATATTTGACGTCATAATAACCACTCTGACATCTGTTTTCATTTTTTAAAATTTATTTTACATTTTGATAGGAGTCTCCATAATATTTAAGCATAAGAAATGCAAAGATTTCATATTCCTTAATTTGAAGCAATTTACAACCACAACAACACTTATTATTTAAAGCTTAATGCAGACCAACATGCTTCATTTACCATAATAATAATAATAATAATTGTCATATAAATAATACTAAAAATAATAATACTAAAAGTAATCATAATAATGTGTACCTATACGTTGGCGTATTCTCTTAAAATGCCATTTAGCCAAAAACATGAACTTAAGGCTAAGATGCATGTTAATAAGGCAAATCTCTTACCTTACATTTAGTTTGCACAAATAGAGACTGGATTAATTTATTCTGAATTTTGAGTTCCCAGACTCATATTTGTTGTTTTAAAAATAACTATAATAATATTTAATAACTTTTTTTGATAACAACTATTATTATTAATATATTAATATGTATTATTAATTATTATTATTAATAATAATAATTAATATTATTTAATGACTCTGAATGATAACTAAGGACACTTCAGAAGACAAGTTTGATCTAGTTGACGCTCTATGATTCTCTTTTATTTATGATGTCAGATGTACGTAAATGCTGATCTCAGCAAGATATTTACACACAGATGTTTGCATGCATGCGTGTGTGTGTGTGTGTGTGCACGTGCGTGTGTGTGTGTAAAAACTAGGCTGTCCAGCTCATACAGCAAAAAATTAGATCCTTGTCCTTGATGGGGAATAGTGTGACGTTTCTACTACAAAAATAGCTAAATTTGCATGAAAAACATTCAGTTTGGAAATGCTCAAACCAAATTCCATTTAATGTCAACAAATGTGCTACTCTTAAGTTACTTTCGTCAGGTTCTTCAGACCCAAAAAACCTTTGTGATGTTTAAACATTGTCTGACAATATTAACAACACTTTCTCAAAATGCACATGTAGAGTATTGGTGCTTTTGGGAACAAAATTACAGATACAACCATCTAATTTCACAAATCACCAACATAGTGTAGAAGAAGCAACCCAAAGTCTGAAATACGTTAATAATGTAATTGATCCACAATGCACAGCTTTCTCTTGATCCCTGATTGCTTGCTTTTATATTTAAAATGTTTTCATATTTAAATTGAAAAATTGCTTTTTATTAGCTCTTATTCATTTCACACGAGACTTCTAAAGAGTTAAAAGTTGGGTTCATCTTCTAGCAGGACAACCCTAAACATACAGCCAGAGCTACAATAGAATGGTTCACATAAAAGCATATTCATAATCTGTAGCAAAACGTGAAAACTGAGCTTCCAGATGCTCTCCTCCCTCTCTGACTGAGCTTCCCCCGAAACATCCAGGAAAAGGCGCTTTCACAGAGTACTCATTTGAGCTGAAGACAAACGAACATCACATCTTCCAGATTTTAATTGGTTAATAAAATATCTTTCTACTTTTACCTCATCAATATGCACTACATGATTGCTGATTTGGTCTATCACACAAAATCCCAAGAAAATAGGTTGACAAACTAAACAAAAAGTCCATGGGATATTAATACTTTTGCGAGGCACTGCATCCATAAAGAAATAGTAGAAATTAAGTTTTGGTGACACTTCTTACAGGATTCCGTCTAGTTAAAGAATTCACATAATACCTTAACTGTGAAAATTAAGAATAATGAATTCTGAATAAGCTGTTTCAGCATTCGATCTGATATTGTCTTATTATCCCTCTTCCTCCATAAAGTCTGTCATATTGGTGGCAACTCCTCTGTATCCTTACTTACAAAAATGCCACATATTAGCATCTGTGGCTGTAGGTAAAGCATCGTTTTTATCCATATTAAATGTCGGAATTATTGACAGTAATATGTGCTGCAAAAGCGGCGGGGGAAACTCTTCATTAGCATTTGTGACAGTGCCAGTATCAGAGATCTCTCTCAGGCATGAGTTTGGTGCTGCCCTTGGACAATAAAAACAAAAGTCAAAAGGCATAACTCATTTGGCTGGCTGTCCTTAAATTAATAGTCCATCTTTATTGTTGTGGGGCTGTGTTAAGAATGTGTGAGTAGTTAAGACATTACCGTACACAACAGCCACTATGTTTTTACTTTGTGGAGTTGGTATCTGACAGATTAGACAGGATCATCTACGCAGGGACAACAAAGGATGTCTCCACATCTGGAAGGGACACACATTTCAAACATTTCTTTTTTGTTCCAGGAAACATAACATGCAAATTGTTTACGGTATCCCTTTTGGATCTGTTATTTAAATGGAAAAGGCTCAATGCAAAACAGTCTGTATTCTGTGTTGAAGTGTAGGGTTGACATAATGACTTCCAATGATGTGGTCGTTCACCCTTTATGAGAACTAGTTCTAAATTCAGTTCAGCCAGGTTGGTTCATAGTTAACAATCTAAACATCCTGACCTAAGCTCACAGATCCAACATCAACTAGTTTTTGTTCGTTCTTCAACAAGAAAATTGAGTCAGACATTTTGAGTGAAGTGCAGTTTAATAAGTACAAGTAATTGCCAACATTTTAAAAACATTTTCAGGTTGGTCTTCTAATGAAACCCTGCTCCGGTAAGGAGGTAGGCTACTGAAGAAAGTTAAGTTTAGATTAGATTGTTAGGGTAGCAGACTCCACTTTATATTATTAAGTGTAAAATAAAGGAGAAGTTATTTCAATCAAGGTTAACATGAGAGGAGAGCTTATCGCAAAAAATGTCTGTATCATCATCTGAGCATCTTTTGGTTCTGGTTGTGAGTTGGTTTTGTATTTGGATCATTTAGGGTTGTTTTATTGATTTTTTTCATTAATGATGTTCCATACGTGTTGATTCATTCTTAGTTGTGTTGTATTCCTTTTATATTGGTTTAGATTCTTATTTGAGCGTATTTAGTTTTTTGTTTGTTCATTAAGATCCTTTCTTATCCTGTTTAGTCCACTCTGTGTTCATTTCTGTGCTTTGAGTCGGCAGTGGCTCAGGAGGTAGAGATTCATCCTGTGATTGGTGGGTTGCCGGTTTAAACCCCCACTCTGTATGTCTCAGTCACTTTGCCATTCTGTCCTTGGGCAGGACACTTTACCTGCTGGTTGTGGTCAGACTGTGGTGATGCTGATGGAGTCACAGCCTTGATTTAGTCAGTCTGCCCCAGGGCAGCTGTGGCTACAATGTAACTTACCATCATCATGTGTAAATATATGTATAAATGTGTAATGTTTCGTGTAATTAAGGATGACCCAAATGCAGAAAACCGTGTTAAATTTAAACATATTTAATAACTGTATAAACTAAAGAACTTACAAAGTCAGACTGGAGTACATGGAGGATAAATGCAGGGTAAGGGTAAGAGATGGATACGAGATGGATAGGGTAAGACATGGGTAAGGGTAAGAGATGGATAATACAGACGGAGGATCAGTGGAGAGCTTAAAAATACAGAGGATGGATGAGGAGTGACGCTGAAAAGCTGAGAACCAATTAGTGAAAAACGGATGCAGGTGAGAAAAACAAAGGAGTAAATAGAAGAGAAGACTAGACAGAAAATAATCTTAAATGAATAAAGTAAGAGCTAACTTCGGGGTAACTAAGAGATCTAAATAAATAAGAATAAACGAGCCTAATAGAAAATAAAAGTACTCATGAGTATAACAGGGAGGAGAGGAGAGAAAAAGAACAGAAGGAAACATAGGTATAAACAGAAGAAAGAGACTCAACTCAGAGAACAATCCGAATGAGAGAAATGAAGTAAAACAGAACTAACACGGAAAAAAATGAAGAGATAAGGAGATACCTAGTAAAAAGATCAAAACAACCCAAAAACAATGAATCAAAAGTATAAACATTAAGCGATTGTAAAAAAATAGGTGAATGACTGATTGTAGTATAAAGCGCTCTGGAGTCCTCAGACTTGATAAATGGCTAGACAAGTGCGCGCCTATTGCCATTTAGTCAGTCACTTTCTGATAGCTCCTTAGTTAAGTCCCTCATCCAACTTATCTGCGCTCTCCTGATTAGTCGGATTAGTTCCCATGTACTCTATCACCTTCCCTGCAGTTAATAGCAAGTCTGTTTCACTATCTGTTTACCCGACTCTTCTGTCACTAGCCGGCTGCTGGTTTGCTCATCATTTAATCCAAAATAATCATGAAGCTCCTGTCGTCTTTCTGAGTTCTTTTAAATCACGGTTAAAAACTCATCTGTTTACAGCTGCCTATGAGTAATCTTGTCATATATCATATGTTTTGTGTGTACTTTATATGCTTTGTCTGTTTACTGCTAACTTTATTTGATCACCTAATCATGTAAAGCCCCTGGAATTACCTTGTTGAAAGTGTGCTATACAAATAAAATAGTCTTGCCTTGCCGTCCTATCCGTGGTCGGGTCACGAACAACACAATGTGCTGTATGTTGTGTATGTGCATAATAGCTGAAGTGTGCCTGAACCCACACACGCACACACGCACACACACACACACACGCACACACACGCACACACACACGCACGCACACACACACACACACACACACACACACACACACACATGCACACACACACGCACCCACACACACACGCGCACACACACGCACACACACACACACGCACACACACACGCACACGCACCCACACACACACGCACCCACACACACACACACACACACGCACACACACACACACACACACACACACGCACACACACACACACACACACACACACACACACACACACACACACACACACACACACACACGTCTTGCTATACTTGTGTTGACATTTTATTGACTTCCATTGATTTTACAGTGGCTTGCAAAGGTATTTAGCCCCCTTTCCACATATTGTCACATTACAGCCACAAACATGAATCAATTTCATTGGAATTCCACGTGAAAGACCAAAACAAAGTGGTGTACATGTGAGAAGTGGAACGAAAATCATACATGATTCCAAACATTTTTTACAAAGAAATAACTGAAAAGTGGGGTGTGCGTAATTATTCAGCCCCTTTGGTCTGAGTGCAGTCAGTTGCCCATAGACATTGCCTGATGAGTGCTAATGACTAAATAGAGTGCACCTGTGTGTAATCTAATGTCAGTACAAATACAGCTGCCCTGTGACGGCCTCAGAGGTTGTCTAAGAGAATGTTGGGAGCAACAACACCATGAAGTCCAAAGAACACACCAGACAGGTCAGGGATAAAGTTACTGAGAAATTTAAAGCAGGCTTAGGCTACAAAAAGATTTCCCAAGCCTTGAACATCCCACGGAGCGCTGTTCACGCGATCATTCAGAAATGGGAGGAGTATGGCACAACTGTAAACCTACCAAGACAAGGCCGTCCACCTAAACTCACAGGCCGAACAAGGAGAGCGCTGATCAGAAATGCAGCCAAGAGGCCCATGGTGACTCTGGACCAGCTGCAGAGATCTACAGCTCAGGTGGGGGAATCTGTCCATAGGACAACTATTAGTGGTGCACTGCACAAAGTTGGCCTTTATGGAAGAGTGGCAAGAAGAAAGCCATTGTTAAAAGAAAACCATAAGAAGTCCCGTTTGCAGTTTGCCACAAGCCATGTGGGGGACACAGCAAACATGTGGAAGAAGGTGCTCTGGTCAGATGAGACCAAAATGGAACTTTTTGGCCAAAATGCAAAACGCTGTGTGTGGCGGAAAACTAACACTGCACATCACTCTGAACACACCATCCCCACTGTCAAATATGGTGGTGGCAGCATCATGCTCTGTGGCTGCTTCTCTTCAGCAGGGACAGGGAAGCTGGTCAGAGTTGATGGGAAGATGGATGGAGCCAAATACAGGGCAATCTTGGAAGAAAAGCTCTTGGAGTCTGCAAAAGACTTTAGACTGGGGCGGAGGTTCACCTTCCAGCAGGACAACGACCCTAAACATAAAGCCAGGGCAACAATGGAATGGTTTTAAACAAAACATATCCATGTGTTAGAATGGCCCAGTCAAAGTCCAGATCTAAACCCAATCGAGAATCTGTGGCAAGATCTGAAAGCTGCTGTTCACAAACTCTGTCCATCTAATCTGACTGAGCTGGAGCTGTTTGGGAAAGAAGAATGGGCAAGAATTTCAGTCTCTAGATGTGCAAAGCTGGTAGAGACATATCCTAAAAGACTGGCAGCTGGAAGTGCAGCAAAAGGTGGTTCTACAAAGTATTGACTCAGGGGGCTGAATAATTACGCACACCCCACTTTTCAGTTATTTATTTGTAAAACAAAATTGGAATCATGTATGATTTTCGTTCCACTTCTCACGTGTACACCACTTTGTTTTGGTCTTTCACCTGGAATTCCAATAAAACTGATTCATGTTTGTGGCTGTAATGTGACAAAATGTGGAAAAGTTCAAGGGAGCCGAATACTTTTGTAAGCCACTGTACTATGCCTAACCCAGACACTTTCACTAAACCTAACCATTAGTGATACTTGCCTAACCCTAACCTTAACCTAAACCTAATTCACACCATACCTCTAAACCTAACTAGTCGAGTTTAATAGCTAGTTAAACATTGTGGGGACCAGGCAAAATGTCCACACAAGGGTGGTGGGCTGTCAAAGGTTGGTCCTCACAAGTATAGCTATACATGTACGTCCTGTCTTGGTGGGAACACAGTGTACAACTTTTGTTCACTTTAAACAGAGTGTTGTTAAATGATGCCAGGGTGAGATGCACTGACTTCAAGTTCAACATGTAAAACCACCACTGGTCTGTTCTGAACTGTCAGGTGAGCGCCATCATGCACAACACTGCAGACTGTAGTATAAGCCTTGAAGGAATTAAGCAGGCTGCAGTATAAAAATCACTATGATAGCATTCAGTCTAGTAGCTAATTCTTTAAGTTTGTGGGGTTTTTTGGATTGTGAAATTTTTTTTTGTTTACCTTCTGAGGATCAGATCGCTTGAATTGTTTGTTAGAAACCCTATTTGATTTGACTTTGATCCCTGTCTGCTCCTATTATGTATGTATTTGTACTTAACAAAGCTTCTCTTCAAAAATAAGCAGCTAACACCACAAACAAACAAAAAGACAAAAACTGCATTTAAATACTGTCACGGTGCATTTTGGGCTAAAATAACTGAAACCATAAACAGTAAACAGCTAATGATATCAAGATATAGATATGCACACAGTCAACATGCAGGATGGATGGATCAACACAATGGATCATGTTGATCAGAATCTACAGATCTGAGGTGTTTTCTACATGTGGACAATGAACTATTCTGTGGCCAGTCATAGATACATTTACACCAAACAGTCCACACAGGATCATCTTGGATTTTAGAATGAAGAAGTCTTTTCTTTTATAAAACATTTAGCTAAACTGGGAGCTAGCTGATAGTTTAGCGTAGCTTGTTACCATCATCTGATATCAGTAGACGATATGATTAGTACCCTGATGCCATTGGACAGACTTTTCAAATCTTACAGATGGACAATTGTTATTTTATTTATTGTTTGTGTTTTGATTTACTATAGCTGTTGAAAGAAAATGTTTGATGTAAAAGGCGACATGATGTTCTCTAGACATTTGAATGTATCATTTTTCCTGAAAATGTGAGGAAAACATTATTTGAACTGTCAGCGGTAGGCAGCGAGCATAATTATTTAATGGAGCTTTTTTTTGCTTCTTTTTTTCATCTCTGTTCCACCTTTGCAGAATAACCATACCATAGTTTCTATGGCAACTATACCATACAAATCATCTAGCTTTCTCATTGATGTTGGCAACAACATTTTTAAAATGCCAGTCATTCAGTTTCTCAACAGTTTTCAGCTGCTTATAAACAAATCTAATAAATAATTCCATTTCAATGTCCCAAACTGAGTAATAATATTGACAGAAGTTTTATTACTCTCGGAGAGATTATTGCGTTTAGTTGCAACTTTTGTTTGTTCCCTTTCTCAGAAACAAAGTTCACATTGTGTTGGGGCTGGGAGTTGTTGCAGTTTCTCACAATAACACAACAAGGTATCTTTGTTCTGAATGTGTTACTTAAAAACAGGGAAACAGCAGAATTGTCTAACATAAAAGTTGTCAAATTAATTCTGATATCACATCAAATATAATCAAATATATTTATTTGTATATCTACCATATTGTAATATCAACTTTCCTGTCCCAATCTTCTGAAGCATGGTGTATAGTTTTAACTTATGGATTTGTACCATATGGTGAAGAAAATGATTTTTTTCTGTAATGTCAGGTCCGTGTCACCTGCTGTAGCCTGACTAGCTTGACTTCACTATGTGCTCCATTTTACTTCGTTTGCAGTGTAGCTGCAGTGATTACAGCTGGTAGAGACATTCTGATGCTGCTGCTGTAGTCACATGTGTCTTTATGTGGTTTATGATGAAATACTGTCACACAGCTAAAGATGTGGGAATTATATTAATGTAGTATACATAGTTATTTAACAAATCAAATATTTAAGGTTACATTTGAATAGATTTTAACTGCTTCATGATCTGAGATTAAATGGAACTGGAGCACTCCAATTAAATACTGTTCCTCACTGTAGATATATTATTAGTTTTCTAATCTTATTATTTGCAATGATAGCTTGACGTTCCTTGTTTGCATATGACCTATAATACATTTATAAATGTCTTGTACATTTGAATTTTATCACAGTAAATAAACATGTTTTTGCTCCCTTAGAACCTTCTTTTAAACACATCTGAGGTGAGAGCCTGACTGTTTTTATGCGCGTTGGATGGTCAAAGTTGTGAGAATGAAGCTGTATGTATTTTAGCAAGAAGAGCCTCCTGTTGAAATGGCTTTTTCCCTGGGCTGGATAATTACATTCCATGCAGATGATAACGGGGGAATGTGGGCTCTTGCTGCAGCTTTGCTTCATGCTTGCCTACATTGTTAAATAGTTTGCAAAAAGTAGCTTCCATTTTGCTGCAGTTCCTCAGAGATGCCGTTTGTCTTTCTTTAGTGTTTGGCCTTAGAATCACCTGTTGAACAAGAAAGACATTGCTGAGGGGCGAGGTTTATTGTTTATTACACAGGTTACCAGACTTGGCTTTATGTGCTTAGTCTTATTTGGCAGTTCTCATATTTTATTATCAGGCGTTGATTTTGTTTGTATGACTAAATATGTAATTCTCCTATGTGAAGAGAAATCATAACCTCCATGCAGCATATTGGGCTTTACACTAACCAGTACAGCCACATCTCTCTCTGCATCACAGTTTAGAAAGGTAGATGTGATGAGGTATGAATGTACCCAGCCTTGCTCTGAGAGGGCAGATTTCCCTTGCTTATGGTTTGATGCAGTCATTTTTTTGCTTATTATTTCATCAATGTAGGGCTTTAAGACTCAAATTAGTATGATTTATTAATGCCAAAATCATCTTTTATACCCCTTGGGGTGATAAGAAATGGCATTACCTCAGGAGTCCAAAATGTCTGCAGAGTACATTAGCTTTGACATGTTAATAACACCATGAAATGTCTAACTAAATTCTACCTTAAACATCGTAGACAATTAATAAAACGTTATTTAAGCACCCTCATCTAGGCAAATCTTTAAAGAAGACCAAAAAAAACCCAAAAACATATTTCATTCTCAAACAATCAAACATTACACTGCAAATGTTCAACTTACAGTAAGTATGTAAAACATATTGTGTTTTATGTCTTAAAATCAGCATGCATTGGCCTTATACGTAACTAAATGTAATGATATGTATTGGAGCGATGTATTGCACTTTCCTTGAAAACAAAATATTAGACAACAAAGTAGGGAGATTTTTTTCTGTAAAAATTATTACACAGATAACTGAAAACCCCGAAACCCCAAACCTATGAATCAAGTGCTATAATGTAAGGCTCATAGTCATAACAGCAGCTCCGCATTTTAACAGTGGAAATCTGTGTACCACTATGGTGGTTCTGATTATACAGTACTGTTGGCAAAAACTTTAAAAAGCTGATGAGGAGGGTCTGATATGAGGAGTCTTTGGTGATATTCAGACTTCCGTTCTTACAGCAGCCCTGAAACACATCCTGGAGAGTGTGTAGGGACACCTCAGAGACTATCCTCTGCAGGGTAATCCTTCCTGTCATTTTGTTGCTGGAGAACCATGCTTAGCTGCAGCATATCAACACAACCTCCACCATATCTCTGTAGAATGGTGTGAGGATGCTGTGAGGGAGTCACGTTTGTTTCAGTTTGTTTAGACAGTGCAGTCTCTGCTGCAGAATAACACTAAAGTCAAAATGCATTTTAAGTTTAAAAGTTCTAAATGGAAGAACCAAATCACGTAATCCTTCTGGGAAAAGAAATCTTTTTTGTCATTCAGCTTTTTTCTTTTCTTTTTGCAGGCAGGATTTTGTTCAGTAAATCAGGAATATCTTGCTAAAAAAATCCTGTGTGTTTCAGTGTATGTCTAAGTGGTAAATCATAGCACTTTATAGGTGGGCAATTTGATATGTATTTGAATCCAGTTTAACATGGATCAAACATGGAGAATCAGACACCTAACATTTCATGTGTGGAATAAAATGAAACCCTTCTGAACCCTTCTTCTTGTATGTTTTAGGGTGTTTTTTTTCAAGTATTTCTTTGGCTGCTGCCTCCAACTCCTTTTGGAGAGGAAGCACAGGAGGTCACCAAGACCTCTTGCTTCCTTAACCCCTTCCTTTTATCACTGCACATGCAGACCCCCACCACTTCACCGGCCTAGATGAGTGCAGCACAGAAGATTGGACCATCTTCACTGCCACTGATATATAGTTCCATTCAGATGAACAGTATTTCTGTCAGCTCGTGTCAGATAAATGTGTGTCTGGGCCTATTAGCAGCTGAGGCTCCAGAATTACTGTCTGCCGTGTCCTTCGCTTTACTGTCAATGCTGCAGTGGGGTGGGGTTAATCTACAAACACACACTCATCCCCCCGAACAGAACAGATGTGACTGTTCAAGGTGGGACTGTTAAGGTTAGCAGGTTGAAGAGGTCAAAGATGGTGCTCGTAAATACACAACATGGGACAACACACACAAGTACCACCTCTATTTCACTGCTTTATGATCACTTGCCTCTGTGGATATTTTCACAGTATGTCTCAGACACAAATTGGAGTGTTTTCTGTAATGACAGAAAATAAAGGAAGATAACTTAAAAACAGTTAGGATTTGTTCTGGGTTTTACAGAATGGCCTTTAAAAGAGAGGCTTGCTGGGTTGCTTAACATGAGGCCATGATGTCTTCTGATCTGTTTTTTGAAGGTGGGAGATCAAATGAAGCTGCTTCACAACTGCTGGTCCGAACTTCTGGTCCTGGATCATATTTTCAGACAAGTTCAACATGGAAAGGAAGACAGTATCCTGCTGGTGACTGGCCAAGAGGTAACACTCCCTCGCACAACTTCCCACCAGCACAATAACTGTCTGCCTCACTCACTAATGTTTAACAGCACTTAATGACAACTGGGCTGCAGCGGCAGAGTAGTAGAAGTGCTGTATGTTGGCTTGATTTATCAAATAGTGACATTTCTGAGTAATTAAATTAGGATTTTTTCTCCTTGGTTTGGTGGTTTGTAGCTGACATTTCCTGACCGAAGCTTTGCTTTTGTAGCCAACCTTCCAAACCAAAACATTACCAACTTCTTTATGTTTGTTCATTTCAGACTCAAAACTTATATTTGGAAATGTATCAGTCCTTGAACCTGATGAAAGTGAATATCTTTTTGTAGTTCTGGAGCAAACCACCCTTTGGGGTTAGGGGTTAGGGGTTAGGGTTAGGGTTAGGGTTAGGGGTTAGGGTTAGGGGTTAGGGTTAACCCCAACCCACCCTTTCCCTCTTCAGCGGTAGAAACACTCGGATATGCATTTAAGATTTAGGTAATAAATGGACTGAAATTATACAGCAATTCTCTAGTTATGTAGACCACTCAAAGCACATTAGCAGCATAAGACACATTCACCCATTCACACACTAATACAATGTATTGATGGGCAACTTAGGGGTTTTTCTCAAAGGCATTTTTGATCTGATGGGAAAAGCTGGAATCATACTTGCAACCTTCTGATTGTCTTTCCCTGAGCCAAAGAAAGCGTGCTGATTAACTAGGAGTTACAGGACAGATTGAAACCTGAAGTGATCAACATTCAGAATGACCTTATTAGATGAAGTTACATTGGTGTATCTTTAGATGCACATAGAAAAATCCAGTGATCCCCTCAGTAGTTTTTCTGTGTAATATATGTTTTGTATTTATTTTTTGTACTGATATATTTTGCAGCTGGGTATTTTTCCGCCCAAAAAAAGGAACACAGTTCACACCGAGGCCAAGTAGTGAGGAAGAGCTGGCATTTTAGTTTTGACCAGTGGTGTGGTGGGATGTTAAAGGCATACACACCCCTGTAAATCTGCTTCTTACAACAGTTAAACAAAAGGACTGGACTGTAACTAGAACTGTCTGAGAATTTAGTCTGAAGCTACTATCAAATTTGCCAGCAACAAAATCCACAATAGAAAAACTTGAATACAATATCTAATAAGAGTAAAGCAGCTTAGAAGTTCATCTAAAATGTATAATAATGATATGATTGATGATTTGGGCTATGAGCCCTTAGGTCTAACCAATGGTATATTTCACTGATTCCCTCCTTTGTTCTTCAGCCTCATCAGTTTAACTTTCAAAGATGAGCGTTCTCATTTTAATCAACATTTTATAACTTCCAAGTGACAAGATTGTTTATTTGATTGACTGTAAGTGCATACATAATGGTGGGTCACACATTTCTGATGGTTCTATTTGGAACAAAGAAAAAAGTACTTATGCTAATTTTCTGTCTTCATCTTTACTAACTCAAAGTATTTGACAACTGGCTATAAAATTTAATTAATATAAATTCACAAATGAATAAAAACGTGTGCAGTATTAGCCCTATATCATATTCCTGGAAATGGCATTTTCTACAGTTTCTTTTCAGACTATCACAATGTTACTTACTTTTTAGTCATAAGATGAATTATAATTAATTAATGACCAATGTGGTAATCAAGCATTCTTTATGTGTGTGCGCATTATGTTCATAGTGATCACATGACTTCATCAGCTGCCATTTTTCATGGTCCGCTGAGATAGACTGTCTAATTGTACAATTATAATATCCCGCATCTACTTGAGAAGTACACATCAAATACTGTTATGTCAATTTAACTACTATTATTACTATTCTCTTGTAGGAATTTGTAATAATATGAAAATAATATTTTAATAGCGGATTCTGTTAATCAGTGAAAATTCTAAGAGAAAAATCACTTGTGTCTGTTTCATGATTACATTAAAAATATATATTTTGTCTGTTCCTAATTCTGTTTTCCTTTTCATGTGCAAATACAAAATCTGAATTTCCTTAAAATAATTTAAGTATGACATACACACTAGAAAAAATGAAAAAATGACACTTAAAAACTGTCACGTGCTTTTTAATGACAGAAAAGTAGAATTATTTGTTCACTCTACACAGATGAAAAAAAGATTCCAGCATCAACCTCTAAAATCTTCCTAATAACACTTTAGCTTTTACTCTTAAGATGACTCCCAACAAAAACTCAAGTGTATAAAAACATGAAAAAGAATTAATAACTAAGAAACGTCTCTTTCCATGTTCTTGCAGATTGAAATGTCATCCATTTTGTCACAAGGAGAGACAACTCTGTCCAGTCTGGTCCAGAGAGGTCAGGAGCTTGCAGCGAGGCTGCGGGTGCTGCAGGTGGACCGCAGGGAGATGGCTTGTCTCAAGTTCCTTCTTCTGTTTAACCCCAGTAAGTTACCCCCAGGTTTACCTTTCATCACTGGAATGAGCAGAGGTGTATACCCATATTTAACGAAAGACACATCATAATGTTAGTTATATAGATCACGATTAAGGAAAGACGATATTCATGTTTATTGTGTTTTCTCTTCTTCTGCACATTTCTAGAAGAGGTCTGTGTAGAGATGATGCATTAAAGAAAAATGCCTTATGCAAAAATCTGTCAAGCATTGCCGTACAGATGCAGCCTTTGAATAGCAACACTGACATCTTAATGAAAAAATGTCACAATTGCAGATAATTTGTGATTCCTAGTGTTAATACATGTGTTTTCCAACATGGCCGTTCTCCCTACAATAAATCCACCTAATTAAATTTCAAAGCTTGACAAAAGCAAATATTAACAAAAGCAACCTGATCCATTGTCCACTAATGGCATTCAAAAGAAGAGTAATGGATGGGTCTATCATTTGATAGCAAGACTGACATTCATGTAGTGGCTTGTGCAGATGGAGAGAGCATAGATGTGGCTTGCCAGATTCCCAGAAGTGTTTCCTGTTCAGTGCTGGCAAAGCAGGGAACAAAGAGCTTTTGAACGGGGAGAGCACTCGTTATACACAGAAAATATTTGCTGTCTTTGCCAGCAGCTTCTTTGCTCACGCTCTTGCTCTCCCTCATCTTCAGAGTCAGATTTGTTGGGGTTAATTTAATTGCCCTTAAGCAGTTTGAAAAGATGATTCAGAGCATGGTTTCAAAACATTTAATTACTGTGTGAATGGATTCTCTGAGATGGGCTCAGCTGATGCTGAATGCTATTCAGCTGCAGGGCAAGGCTATTGTCTCACACACACACACACACACACACACACACACACACACACGCACACACACACACACACACACGCACACACACACACACACACACACACACACACACACACACACGCACCACAGGCATAGAAAAACTCAGAAAAACACATCGAGAAAGTATATTCTTTCAAGATATAAACTGCATAATTGATTAAACTATTAGAGGCATACCTGAGTGGGCTGCATGCTGGCACAAACTGTAACATTGTGAATAAGTCATTTTGTATTTAAATGATTCTGCATACATTTTATCCAAACACTGTATTCTTTCTATATTTACAAAAAAAATAATTGAATATTTACTTTTAACATTTTTGGAGCCATACAGACAAAACACATGTTATGGTCTGTTTGGTCTGTTATGACCACTAAAGTATTATTAATATTTTCTATCATCTCTGCCCATAAATTGTGCTAACTATTCTATTTGCCAGCATTTCTTTTTTTTATTGATTTTTAATTGCATCTAATTACAATTGTCTGTCAAAGCAATTTTAGACAAATCCGCGGAACATAATACATACCTTCAAATTATCAAGTATATTTCTATCCCACAGTCAGAGCTTCCTGAATTTCATTTTGCCTCTATTTATTTACAGATGTAAAGCTACTGGAGAACCAGGCATTCGTAGAGGGCGTCCAGGAGCAGGTGAACGGAGCTCTGCTTGAATACATCCTGTCCACCTACCCTCAGTTTCAGGAGAAGTTCAGCCAGCTGGTGGTTCAGCTGCCCGATCTGCGCTCGCTCAGCACGCAGGCTGAGGACTACCTCTGCTACATGCATCTGAGCGGAGAGGTAACCTGCAACAACCTGCTCATTGAGATGCTGCACGCCAAGAGAGCATGTGTGTGAAGAATACACACCCACAAATGTTCTACCGCCATGTGTTGAATTTCTGTGTGAGACTGTGAGTGCGCACGTGTGTGAGAATGTGTGTGGGAATGAAAAAGTAGAAGTTAAAATGTTTCACACTGGCTCATCTTTGTTAGGGCTTTTCATAGGGTCAAAAGGGAAAAACATGTTTGATTTTAGAATTTAAAGGTTTGAAGATTTTGAATGTTTCCAGTTTCATATCCTGCACAGCTACTTTAACATGACCTTAAAACTGGATTTTCTACTCTTATTGCAAACATTTAAAATTGGGTTTTTAGGGGGAAGTTAGATTCTTCTTGAATAAATATGAATAACACAAGTTAAACAGTACAGTCAACTTAATGTACATTCCACAAAGCTGCAGAGCTGATGTTTCTTTGAGGCGTTGCGGTGATCTGTAACGAAGTTCCCACTCTCAGCCTGACTTTTAGCTGTGAAGTGTTCCGCTAAAGAGGTGGTGGGAGGTCGGCCTGTTTGCCTGGCTCTTTTCTCAACACCTTTTGTTGCCTTCTTTCAGAAACCACATTTGTGCTGCCTACAACAATGTCTCCTATAGAGAAGCTTGTTTTAAGTGCAACATGGAACATAGATCATTTTATTTAAATAAAAGCAGACTTTATAATTATTGTTGCTAATAATATAATTCATCAAGGACTTCAGAGAGGTGCTGATCATCGGGACAATCAAAAATCGAAATGTCACACACCTCACTTCCGTGAGCAGTTTTTAAACTTTATAGTAGCTCATCCCGCTTTCCCTCCAGAGAGGTGATGGGTCTTACAAAGGCCTGCAGCCTGGAAACCGAATATTTAACCAAGTTAAATTAATAACTGAAGATGGAGTGTGTGACGTTTGTGTCCAATCTTTGAGCATGGTTTAAAATGATACGACACACTGGTCTTGTCAGACTAGGAAAGAATGCCCACAATGTCTTCAGCTCTACAGGCAGCCTAAATGGAAAAGCCTCTTTGTGTTCTGTAGAGTTGTGTTTTCATCTATTTATTTAAAATGTGATATAGCAAAAACAGTTTTTTAATGTAAAACATTCCTATTGAACTGAACATCAAACCGCTGACAAAGAAAACAGAAAATGTAAGAGACAGAAAGAGTAAGAAAAGTGGACTCTAATGAAAAAAAAGCTGATTTGAAGGAAATGAAGTAAAAGGTAATGTTTGGTTATATATAAAAAAATAGTGTAAGTCAGGACAGAAAGAGCATAAAGAAGAGGGCAAAGTTATGAGCAAATGTTAGGAGACAGAAATAAAAAAACAGCAGTTTTAAAGATGTGAAAAGCAAATGGAAGGTTGTGTAAATTCTTGTCCTTCGGGTTTCCCTGATAGCACGGAGACAGAGGGGGATATTTGGCCACATATTGCTCCTGCTTGTTTACACTGTTTATTAATTAGGTTCACTGAATCCTGAAAGCAGTTGAACCTCAGAAATTATGATGTTTCATGCTCATTCACTATTCAACATACTGAACCAAAGATGGACTCATCTGTGTAGACATTGACTAATACTGCCTTCCTTTTTGCCTTACAATAAACAAACCCTTTAAAAAGACCAGAAAAAGCGACATGTCAGAGTACCTTCTGACCTCCTCCCCATGTAGTCCTTTCCTGGGCTTACTTTACTTCTTATTCAGAGATAGAGAGAATAGGATGGCATCACAGAAAATGTACATTGTCTTCTCGAAGTATTAATATCCTTCGACCCCTTTGACATTCTGTTGCAATACAACCAAAAACTTCAAAGTATTCAAAGTTTAATGGGATGTTACACACATAAACCCTGAAATGTTACCCCATTCTTCTTTACAAGGTAGCTTCAGCTCAATCAAATTGGCTGGAGGGCGTCTGTAAACAGGAAGTTTCCAGCTTCATTGGTCCTTAAATGGATTTAGCTCTGGACTTTGACTGGGCCATTTTCCCATAAGACTGCACTTTAATCTCAACCATCCCATTGTATCTCTGGCTGTGAGCCTAGCTTGGTGGTGCTGCTGGAAGGAGAAGCCTCTAACAGCCTGTATTTTCAAGACATTTAAAATGTTTGTATAGTATTCTTCTGAGGACAAGTGTACTATGCTATACCAGTGACTAATTCTTCCAAATTTAGCCCTATATAAATGGAGACCATTTAACATTGTGGTCACCAGGTGGTGTATAATGACCTTGTTAAGAAACGTAATAGCTAGGTTTTGTGAACTGATCTCATTAAATCTTTCTACATGTGGTTGGGAAATAGCTTGAATTGGCACAACAAAAGGAACACACTAAAACATGAGTAAAACTAAAACTGATGAATCCCTTTTACATCCAGCAATGTGTGGCCATCTATCCTACACTATTTTACCTGTTGACAAAGAGGTTTTACGGTTTGGTTGATCTGTTTGCAAAATGACGAAAAAAATAAATCAGAATTGATGTGATCTTGTCTTTATCTGGGGCATTTAGTTTGCCTTGGGGGAGTTATGCAATGCCCTCTGCTCTTGTGGACAGATGTAACTACGTAGCTGGGAGGTGGTGATGGTATTTAGTCTCAAAATTTGCACAACATCAGTCCTTTCATAATGAGGATAAAAGTGACAGAAGGCTGCAGTTATTTAGCACTGTGACTATTATTTATTAAATGAATAGTTAGGTTTGTGAAAGTGTAACCACCCTCACTGTAACTCAGCATTGCAAACTGATATTAAACAACCAGCAAACAGTGAGTCTGACCTTGTGAGGCCATGCACAACCAAAAACTTGCCTTGCCAAAAACCCTGCTCTGTTTGTGGAACTTACTTTGTTAAACAGTAACACTTGTGTTTTGTCCCACACTGGTCTCTTAGTTGTGTTAAAAAGAAAAAAAAAACATTTAAAAGCACTACAATCAAATCGATGGTGACAATACTTTCTGCTCCCATCTGTCACCAGAGTCAGTGAAAACAAAGAAACACCGTAGTGTTCGTATTATTGTGCAGCTCAACTTTCTTACTGTTGCCATGTCAGATTAGTCCTTGTTTGCCATTTCAAGGTATTGTAGACAATCATTCCGTCTGCCTTAATTCAGTGACTGCCTGAACACACATACATAGGCGCCTTGGATTTCCAATTGAGACAGCCGCCATCACTCTGTACAGTATATTTATGTTGTGAAGTGAATATCTACTACAATATGAGGATACATTCAGCACAAAAAAATTATCTGCTTTATGTTGAGGTCTAAGCGCTACTGTTGTGGAACTGATTCTCTTGATATTGTTTTTGGTTGTTGCTTTGTTCTCTTTTTTTCTTGTGAGTCCATCTTAAACTAAAATGTTTTTCTCCTAATAAAGAAACTGACCACCTTTTTTCTTTAGATATATTTTATTGTAATAGCAAAAAAACAATAAATTCAACAAAGAAGAAAGCTTGTGCTGTGGTGCCTTTTTGCTTTGTGTTCATAATTTGCTCACAAAGATTAGCTGTACATGTACACAATTTAATACAGTGCTGATAGGACGGAGTCAATTACAATTAGTTACAATTTGGTTTTTGACCTAGTGGAAGTTTTCATTTTGCAACACTTTAAAATACTTAAATACAGATATAGTGAGAAAAAAACAACTAAGTACACCCTCTTGGATATGTTCTGTTTTTTTATGACAGGACACACTAAAACTTATTTGGTCATCAATAGGTTCTAAAATTATATAAATCTATTTTCATGTTACAAAACACACAGCAAATTCCTTATTTATGATACAGTCATTACTAACCATAGATAAAGACAAAATGGAAAATATGTGCATAAAGAATTATGTAAACATTTGTAGCTTACAGAGGATTTTAGTGGAAAGTAGCAGCCAGGTGCTTCTAATCAAATGTACTTATTTTACTCATCATCACAAAGTGTTATCCTCTTCACAAACATGGGAGTTTTGACATTTCACTGATTCGAATACATAATGGTAATGTTAGCACAATAACCATGGGGAAACACATTAGCATTGACCTTGGAGGAGGAACTTTAGGTTCCCATCAATATGAAAAGGGTTCTAATGCCATGTCCTGAATAGTTCAACTAAAGTTGTCTAAGATAGTGTCTAATTGAACAACAAGACTTCTGGAACAAAAATAGAGATTGTTTTAGTAAAAGAAAAAATAGAAAAAAAGGGCGTAGCAGCTAATTTCATGTTGAAAATATCAGGTACATCCCTGCTGGTTCGGTACAAACGTGCAGCAAGCAAACGGTGTTGTTTTATGTGCGGAGCTAATTTCTAAATGCAATGCCATGGATCGACTTTAAAATTTCACACAGACAGCTGTCACTAAACTCTGCTATTTGGGGACATTAAGGTTTCTCATGCAGCTGCCATGGAGAAAGAAAGATGAACCGAACCAACACTTAATGTCAGCCTACACATTTTTCAACCTTAATAAGGTAAGTAAGTCTTAAGACTCTCCAGACATTTGGCAATAAAAAAGCTTTAAGACTTTTTAGTCTTAAGATTCCTAAACAACATTGTCCATTTTAATGTTCCATCCAGCCATCCCTCCGTCCGTCCGTCCGTCCGTCTGTCCATCCATCCATCTGTCCGTCCATCTCTCTATCCATCCATCCGTCTGTCCATCCATCCATCCATCCATCTATCCATCCATCCATCCATCCCAAAAAAAAAAAAGAAACCAAATCTTGTCAGTCCGTATTTAATTTTTATTTTGATTAAATTGAACTAAAATTGTACTGGGGAGACTGTGTGTCAGCAGGTAGAGTAGTTATTTTGCAAGTGGAGGGTTGTAGGTTCAATTCCAGTTTCCTCCTGTCACATGTCAATGTGCCCCTGGGCTTAACCAAGCTTTGAGTCGGTGTATGAATGTGAGTGAAAATGGGTGAATGTGGCTTCAGTGTAAAGCGCTTTAAGTGATCAGTATGACTTGAAAAGCACTATATACGTTTGGTCCCTTTACTGAACTATGACTTTTGTGTATTGTTACACCTCTATATACAGTGGGGTAAATAAGTATTTGATACACAATCGATTCTTCAAGTTTCAAAGGTCTGTCATTTTCATTATACACCTCAAATGTGAGAGACAGAATCTAAAAAAATATTTAATAACATTTTTTTGGGATAATTCATTTGAATTTTATTTCATGAAATAAAGATTTGATACAATAGAAAAATAGCATTTCATACTTTGTACAAAAATCTTTGTTTACAATGACAAATAAAAAATTCATACATGATTTTCCTAATTTCTTTTTAAAATCTGTCTCTGACAGTTGAGGTGGGTGAACTAAGTATTGAATACACAATGTTTCTCAGTTATTATACTATAAATAAATACTATTATACTAAATCCTATATACAAATAAATAATAAATAGATCTGTTGACAAAGGAAGTTATGGTTAAAGGGTTGGAATGACATAAGGAATAATTATTTTACATATAGACACTGAGGGCACAGGGTGGAGGTTGGGGGATGTGTGGCTGCCTTCCCCACATCCCACCCCTCTGTTTTAAATGCACATTATAACAACACGCATCAACACCATACTCGAGCGCGAGGACAGAGGCTAGGGGTCTTCTCACACCCCTGTTCGCTACGGGCCATCGGGGGTTGGGGTCCGGAGGAGGAACAGGTGGTCTGGTCGGGGTCCTGGGCTGTCGGGCTGCTTCGCCACTGTGGGGCCCTTGGCGGTCTGCTTGTCTCCGTCCTAGAAGGTAGGGGGTCCATCTCCCGGGTTCGGGGGCTGGTGGCTCTGCTGGGGCATCGGTACCTGGACCTGGGAGCATGAAGTGTGTATGGGGTGTGTGAGTGAGGGTACAGCGTCATTTCTTGGGTGTCTTGGTGAGTTAGTGAGAATGTATGTGTTTAAGAGGGAGGGAACGTATGACTGTGTCTGTATGTCTTTGTCTGCCTGTCAGGTTGGGTTTTGGGCTGCCCTCTCGCCTGGCGCACCTCAGGCCTTACATTTAATGGGGGGCCTAATTCCCCTCCGTCACTCCCCGCCAGTGACGGATGCCCCTGCCTACTGGTGCGTCAGTGGTCAATCCGGTTCGGACCTGGTGCGTGCCTGGCCGGGCCTGGGGGGGCCTGTGTGTCGGTTGGTCGATGCGCTGGGCCGATATCTTCCTTTGGTTGGTTGGGGCACCTCTTTTAGGGGTGCCTGGTTTGGGATTGTTGGGTGGTGCCTGCTCGGTGGCTCGGCGGGATACGGATCCAGCGTCTCTGCTCGTTCAATCACCTGTTCTGTGCGCACCGTGCGTGGTCGGTTCATTGGCGGGTTGGACCGGCCCTGGCCTTTGTTGGATGCCTGGTCTCGGCGCTCTGCGTTGCGTGGGATCATACCTCGGGAGCTGGTACAACTTGGTGTCCAGGTGCTGACTGAGCTCGGCCTGGGGATGCCGTCCGTCCGCTGCAGCTATCGGTGGGGCGCCCTGACGTGGGGCAGGGGTGGGGCGCTGGGATGTTGGCGGTGGGGATTGGCCCGGGGTGGTGGTGGCGCGTGGCGGCCGGCCGCGGCCCCTACGGTGCCGGGGGCCCCTCGTCGGCCGGTCCCTTGTCGGGTCCCTGCTGGGGGGGTGGAGCGCCCCGTGAGCTCGTCACTGCTGCCCCCCGGGCCCCTGCATAGTAGCCGCTGGACGTTCCCCTGGGGTTCTCCTTTGCTCCTCTCTTGGGGGATGCGGTCGGCCCCGCCCGGGTCCACCTGGGGCTCTGGGGGTCCTTTGGACGTCTTGGCTCCGATCTCCTTCATGTCTGCATCGATTCCTGGGAGTCGATTTTCTGTGACATTGTTGTTGTATTTTTATATCCATTTTTGTGTGATATGGTTGTTTAGTTCTTAGTTTACGATGTTTGGTTTGGTTTGTTTTGTCGATGTTCCTTTTTCCTTTTTTGTTTTGTTTTTCCTCTCTTGTATTTTCAACTCACCCTCCCTGACTTTTTCTTTCCTACCTCTCTTCTTCATCTTCTTTCTTTCTTCCCCTTAATTTTCCGTCTCCGGGTCCATAACATCAGGAAATAAAACCCCCAGCAATTCATAATAAAACATTTTCACACATATATCAAGTGGAGTACTATAGCAAAAGCTGCACTGCTCCGCTTGTGAAAGTAAATCTGTCGGGCTTCTACTTGGTACTCGGATACAAATTCTGAGCTCCACACTGCCAAACAGGACAAAAAAAAAAAAAGGAATAATTATTTTAAACACTGACAGAAATCTTTAAAACACTTTGTGGAAAAGGGTTTGTCGGTAATGACAACTTGTAGTTGTCTCCTATATCGAAAACTAGTCAAATACATTGCTCCAGTGGAATTTATATGTATTCTTTCGCATCAAACGATTAAAAATCTTGATTCTTGAGGTCCTTTTTGTGTCCTCTGTTCCTAAATTATTGCCATGGATTTTTTTTGGGATACAGGTCAGGTGATTGACTCGATCATTCTGAGTTTGCTTCAATGTGTATTTGTTATAGGGCGACCGTGGCTCAGGAGGTTAGGAGCTCGTCCTGTAACCGAAAGGGTTGCTGTTTCGATCTGGTTTGGTCTATATCAGTCGTTGTGTCCTTGGGCAAGACACTTCACCCTTCTGCCTACTGGTAGTGATCAGAGGGCCCAATGGCACCAGTGTTCAGCAGCCTCGCTTCTGTCAATGTGCCCTTGGCAGCTGTGGCTACAATGTAGCTTACCATCACCAGTGCGTGAATAACTGAATGTAGTGTGAAGCGCTACAGTCCTCAGGACTAGATAAAGCGCTACACAAGTACAGGCTCTTTATTATTTTTTTGCTTACAAATCCAAATGTTTTTAATCTTCAGATCGTTATTAAATTTTTTTCCAATCCATTTTTCCTTTCATGTCTCTTTCCAATTTATCATGTCTGTCAGAACCATATGCTGTAAGCCCACAGCATGATTTAGCAACCTAAAAATATCCCTTTTGGCATGATGTTTTTGTGGTGATGTGCAAACCATTCTTCTTTTCGTGTTCACCCTTGGCTTCATATAAACAAATTGTATTCTCCTAGTGTCTCGTAGTCTATGTCTTCCACAGCAAACTTCAATTTACATTTTCTCCATCAGTGGAGTCTTGCGTGGTGAGTTTGTATTGAGACCATTGTGGTTGAGTGCATTGGTTATTGTTTTCATGGGAAAAACAGGTCTTTCTGAAGCTCTCTGTAGGTGCTCCTTGGTTGGCCGTTGTGCAGCTCTCTTAGTTATTATTTTTACTCCTCTGCCAGACATTTTACAAGGGGCACCTGGCCATGGCTGGTTTATAGTGAAATTACCTTCCTTCCACTTCCAGATTAGGACTCAACTGTGGTCACTGAAACATTTCAAAGTTTTCGTAGTTCATTTTCATTCATCTGAGTTAACATTCAATTCTAAAAAACTGATCAGAGAATCCACTTCGTGCTTTAACACATCGAGCAGATTGGTAAGCTACATGTATTATGACCATTTCACCTGCTGTGGCCTGAACGCTCTGCTAGGAGCTGAACTGCACGCCACCTGTGGGTAATGAAGAGTCTGAAGCGCCACTTCAGCCATAGGTTTGAAATCAGGGAACATTTTTCCAGTTGAAGTGATAAGAATTTGGAAAAATGCTCTGAACCAGGGCTTTTCTGATTGCTTCAGTGGAAGGAAATCCCCCTGTATGTCCTCTTTTTGCATCAGTAGTTAGGCTGCAGTGTTTTTTCACTGCTTGTCTGTGTATGGTGTAGACACAGATGTGCTCCATGCCTCTGTAAGCTTACAGATAACGAGATGCATTGGCTACGGTGTCCAGGTCTGTGATGCGCCAATGCTCCCTGAATCTTTTTTTGATTGATTTAGTTACCAGTACTCTGTTTGTAAAGTTGGAAATGTCTGCACATTTGCACCAAGTGGTAGGGGTGTGAATTCTAATCTGTCAAATTGACCGATGGCCTTCAGATTTTTCCATCACCGTCTAATATGGAAAATATTTGGTTAACGCAGCCCCCGTAGTTGTCCCAAGTGATTCCCACCTCATATTTATAGATCAACCTCAAGCACACTTCCTTCAGTAAACATGACACAAACTAACTGGGAACAACTTGATTTTGCAAAAAAAACAAACAAAAAAAACTTTGTGTTCTGTTTATCGCCATGTTCTGCATGTCCTCAAGAGTGGCAGACAGGAAGTTAGCTGATGTACTATTCTAACACCCCAAACCATTTATTTCAAGCTCTACGTGGACTACTGCATCATGACCACAGTGGAGTTACATAGAGCTTTTAATGGTACCAGTTACTGAGCATTCAGGAGCAGCCTAAAGCAGATCTGGGGACAAATCCAGTGTTTTAAGAAAAGGACACTACCACCATTAGCAGCTGCTGGTAATAATAAAAACCAATGTGCACCTGCAGGATTTGGAACTAGAACCTACTGGAAACAAATTCATTATAATGTCAGAAATTTAAATCTCACACAGCTTCAAGTCCAATTCTTAGCTTGCAAATTCTGGTGCTTTTTCTTGTGATTTTTGTTTTGTTTTACTTAGTAAAATTAATTTTAATGAGAAACTGAATGTACACTAACTGATGTATGTTAAAAAGTTGTAGCTTCACCTAAACAAAAAACACAGCTATGTGAAAAATATTAGCCAGAAGGTCCTACTATATACTGTAAATGGATATGTGAATAACAAGTGTTCACTTTGAGTGTTTTTGTAACTCGAGTGATATTCATAACATTCAGACAATTCAGACAACTTGCATACAATTAAAGTTGTTGTCGAACTAAAACCAACTACTCTCTGACTAAAGTTGTGATGAATTGTTCAACGTATAAAGATAAAAGTTTACATCAGGCACAGATACCGCTTTTAGTCAAAGCAAAGTTCACCCAAAACCACAACACCCATGTGAATCCAACTGCTCTGTCTTCTTCTGTAACATCTTGAGTGCAGAGTACTGCTAACATGTAAACTCTGTAATCTTCGTTTATTTTTATAGTCAAAGCGGATACTCCAGAATAACTAGAGTTTTGGCTTTGAAAACCCATTTTGTCATTGAAACACCACCAGGAGTAAGAAGACAGAGATGGTTGGTCAAATCTGGCTTATCCTCCCACCCCACCGTCAAAATAACATTTAAATCATTAACATTTTTAATGACTTTTGCTGTTGTTAAAGGCATTTCTAACCAAAAACATAAGGAAAACCTTGTCACTTGATGAACAAATGTTGAACATAATGGGGTGTTCAGATCAGCGGGATACTGTAACATCACGAGCTCAGAAGTGCCACCAATAAATTATTTTCCTTTCAGTTTTTGTTTTGTAAAAAAATTAATATTATCAGCTTTTGCTATAGCTAAAACAGGATTTATTGAAGCTCTATCAGCTCTAATGTTTCATTTGAGGAATTGCTAGATGACTCGGTATTTTCCATAAATAATAGAGGTGAATTCAATTCAATTCAGTTTTATGTATATAGTGCCGATTCACAACAGATGTCATCTCAAGGCACTTAACAAGAAGTCATTTCAATACATTTATACAAACATCCCAATCAGTTAAAGAGTTTCCTATTTAAGGAAATCCCAGCAGATTGCGTTAGTCATTAGCGTGAGGTTGGGCCCCGTTGATGCAGACTTTCCAACCACAGCAATCCTTCAGCAATCCCTCATACTGAGCAAGCATGTAGCGACGGTGGAGAGGAAAAACTCCCCTTTAACAGGAAGAAACCTCCAACAGAACCAGGCTCAGTAGGAGCGGCCATCTGCCACGGCCGTCTGGGGGTTTGAGAAGACACAGCAGAGACACAGAAGGAACAGAAGATCTGATATAAGAGAACTTTCTATGTTACAGAAAGTAAAAAGTTGATAACATGACACGGTGGATGTTCAGTTACTGGGAGCATCATTCCAGTCGATGCCCCCCGTCCATCAGGGCATTGCAGTCAAGCAGGATGCCAGACCTGGTGGAGCTTCTATGAATAAGAACAATCCTAGGTTTCTTTTTAGTACAGTTACCAAACTTACACAGAGTCAGTCCCAGTAGTGAGGACTTCATGGGATTCTTCAAAAAGAAAATAAATTATGTCAAAAATAAGATTCTTGGCATCCTCCCAAACATGATTACTTCTCTCTCAGTAAGTGAGATAGCATCGGAGAGTCAAGTCAAGTAATTCAGTCAAGCTTTCGGATTTATCAAAAAGATTTGCCTCATCTAAACCATCAACTTGCATGTTGGACCCAATCCCAACCACAGTATTTAAGGAAGTGTTCCCTTTGATTCCTGGCCCCATTTTAGATATGATGAATCTATCCTCAGTAAATGGATACGTACCACAGGAATTTAAGGTTGCTTTAATTAAACCTGTACTTAAGAAACCTTCCCTTGATCAAGATGACTTAGTGAATTACAGACCTATATCTAACCTTCCTTTCTTATCCAAAATTCTTGAGAAAATAGTTGCTAATCAAATATGTGACCATCTAAACAGTAACGACCTGTTTGAAGAATTTCAGTCAGGTTTTAGAACTCATCATAGCACTGAAACAGCACTGGTAAAGGTTACTAATGATATTCTCATGGCCTCAGATAATGGACTTGTGTCTGTTTTGGTCTTGTTAGAGTTCAGTGCTGCTTTTGACAAAGTATATCATATTATTGTCTTAGAAAGGCTTGAACATGTTGAAAGGATCAAATGAACAGCAGTAGGTTGGTTTAAATCATATTTGTCCGACAGATTCCAATTTGTTCATGTAAAAAATAATCTTCACACTCAAGCGTTACTTGTGGAGAACAACAGAGTTCTCTGCTAAGACCAATTATTTTTATTATAAATTTCCACTGCTATGCCAGTGATACACAACCATATTAATTAAATCTTATAGTTAGAGTGGCTTAGGTCATCCTGATCTATCTCTGTAGTTATGCTGCTATAGGCTTAGACTGTTGGAGGACAGACTGACTACTTTTCTTCACTCTGGTACTTTCTTTTCTACTACTCTCCAATTGTATTTTTTTGCTGTTATTTCAACTGTTAACTTTGTGTTCTCTCAGTGTTTTTCTCTTCACAGAAGCTCCACCTGGTCTGGTATCCTGCTTGGCTGCAATGCCCTGTTGGACAGGGGGCATCGACTGGGATTATGCTCCCAGTAACTGAACACCCTCTGTGTCCTGTTATGAACTTTTTAAATATATAAATTACTCTTACATCTGTTCTTTCTGTTCTTTCTATGTCTCTGCTCTGTAATCTCGAACCCCCAGACGGTCATGCCAGATTGCTGCTTGTACTGAGCCAGGTTCTGCTAGAGGTTTCTTCCTGTTAAATGGGAGTTTTTCCTCTCCACTGTTACTACATTCTTCAATTCAATACAATTCAATTCAATTCAAATTCAAAAATAATTTATTGATCCCAGAGGGAAATGAAGTGTTGGTATAGCTCATATAATAAATTCTTTATGGAGTTATTGTAGATAATGATAGCTGTGGGCAGGAAGGATTTCCTGTAGCGGTCTGTATTGCAGCGAAACTGAAGAAGCCTCCGACTGAAGACGCTCTGTTGTTGTATGACTGTCTCATGAAGGGGATGCTCAGGGTTGTCCATAATTTTTTTGATTTTAAGAAGAATCCTTCTTTGCATCATCATCTCCAGATGTTCCACAGTTGTCCCAAGAACAGAACCAGCCTTCATTATCAGGTTGTTTAGCCTTTTTAAATCCCTGGCTCTGATGCTGCTACCCCAACAGATGACGGCTGAAGAGATTACACTCTCCACAACAGACTTGTAGAAGATCTCCAGCATCTTGCTGCAAACCTTGAAGGACCTAAGCTTCTTCAGGAAGTACAGTCTGCTCTGTCCCTTCTTGTAGACGGTTTCACTGTTGCGCCTCCAGTCCATCTGTTGTTAAGGTGAACTCCGAGGTATTTATACTCCTCAACCACCTCCACTTCTTCTCCCATGATGGAAACAGTTTTTGACTTATTCCTGTTTCTTCTGAAATCTACAATCATCTCCTTTGTTTTGTTCACATTCAAGGTGAGACGATTGTTTCCACACCATGTCACAAAGCGGTCCATCAGCTCTCTGTATTCAGCTTCTTGTCCATCTCTGATACACTCAACAATTGCAGAGTCATCTGAGTATTTCTGCAGATGACAGGTCTCTGATTTGTACTGGAAGTCTGAGGTGTACAGAGTGAAAAGGAATGGTGAGAGTACGGTCGCCTGTGGTGCTCCTGTGCTGCTGACCACCTGGTTTGACACACAATTCTTCAGTCTCACAAATTGTGGTCTGTTGGTCAGGTAGTCATTGATCCAGGTGATTGTTGAGGGCTCCACCTGTGTCTTCAGGAGTTTCTGACAAAGCAAATCAGGCTGAATTGTGTTAAATGCACTGGAGAAATCAAAGAACATGATCCTCACAGTGCTGCCTGCTTTGTCCAGATGACAGTGGGTTGGTTGAAGTAGGTGGATGATGGCATCTTCAACTCCAACTCCACAGCGATAAGCAAACTGCAGTGGGTCCTGATACGTTCTTGTTTGCTTATTCAGGGGGCCCAACAGGAGTCTCTCCAGGACCATCATGATGTGGGATGTCAGGGCAATAGGTCTATAGTCATTAATGACTGATGGGTGAGTTCTTTTGGGTACTGGACCAAGGCAGGATGTCTTCCACAACACTGGAACCTTCTCCTGAGTTAGGCTAAGGTTGAAGAGGTGCTGCAGAATCCCACAGAGCTGCTCTGCACAGGCCTTCAGGACTCTGGGGCTGACACCATCTGGACCTGCAGCCTTGTTCCGGTTCAGTTTCTCCAGCTGCCTCTTCACCTGACTTTTGGAGACAGACAAGTGGGAGGGGGAGGCAAAGGGGGTAGCAGCATTTCCTGACTTGGTTGAAGTCAAACTTGTGAATCAGAAGAGTCCATGGCTGAGGTGAAGGATAAAACATCCGAGGTGTAACAGGAAAGCTGTTGATCAGAGGAGAGTGAGATGTCTTTTTGGCATGGAACAGGAGAGGGGGATGCTGAGCTAGTTCCTGAACTGAACCTGTTGAAGAATATGTTCAGTTCATTGGCTCTGTCCAGACTTTCATCTATCCAATCCTTCCTGTCCTTAAAGCCTGTGATCTTTCTCATTCCATACCACACATCTCTGATATTGTTCCTCTGTAGTTTGTTCTCCAGCTTCTTCCTGTATGCCTCTTTGCTGTCTCTGATCTTGACCTTAAGTTGCTTCTGTATACTCCTCAGTAATTCCCTGTCTCCCTCCCTAAAGGCTCTTTTTTTCTTGTTTAGCAGTTCCTTCAGGTCACTGGTGATCCAGGGTTTATTATTAGGGAAGCATCTCACTGTTCTGGTGGGGATGATGTTGTCCACACAGAAGTTTATATAGTCAGTCACACACTCAGTCATGGCATTGCTGTCCTCTCCATGTGCTTGACAAAGAGTCATCCAGTCTGTGGTTGCACAGAGAAAAACAAGATTGTGATCTGATTTTCCCAGAGGAGGTCTTGGTTTGGACGTGTATGAATCCTTCACATTTGCATAAAACAAATCCAATCTCCTGTTTTCTCTTCTAGAGACAAACTGTTGAAATGTTAGAAGTGTAGTAGAGAGGGAGGCATGATTAAAATCACCAGATATTGCCACAAATGCATTGGGGTGCTGTGTCTGTAGCTTAGCAACAACGGAACTGATGAAATCACATGCATTGTCGGCAACGGCTGAAGGTGGAATGTAAACAACTGCCAAAATTACACTGGTGAACTCTCTTGGTAAATAATATGGATGAAAACTCACTGCCAAGAGTTCAACATCTGGGCTGCAGAGACGACACTTCACAGTAACATGTCCTGGATGACACCATCTGTTGTTGACAAGCACTGCTACTCCACTGATTCTTGCTCAGTATGAGGGATTGCTGATGGATTGCTGAGTCTGCATGAATGGGGCCCAACTCAAGTCAATGACTCGATGCACTCTGCTGGGATTCCTTAAATAGAAAACATTGAAACTAATTGGAATGTTTGTATGATTGTACTGAAATTACTTTTCTTGTAAAGTGCCTTGAGATGACATCTGTGGTGAATTGGCGCTATATAAATGAACTGAACTCAATTTAAATTTAATAGGTTTGTTTTGGCTATTAATAACTATGAAACAATTACTAAGATTAATTGTTTTATGTCACAATTACCAGGTTTGGGGCACCATCCTGGGATACAGGAAAATAATAATAGTCACATAAGTTCAGTCCCAATTAATGTTCATGATTACCTGCCTAATAAGGCTGAGTTTATTAAACAATAGATGAATGAATAAGTTCTGGACTTAGAGAGCCCTTTGCATTGACATTTAATGGTGCTGCATGTCTCCACACCTCCACAGACGCATAATCATAAACTAGGATTAAGGCTGCATGAGTTGCACCAACGAACAAAGGAAGACTATGGTGGAATGGAGAAAACTCTTGTTGCATTGTTAAAATGACTCTATGGGTCAATAACCTTTGAAAACACTGTTTATACGGTACCACCTGCTGAACGGCCTGTTCGTACTCAAGCAATGTAAAGAATGAAATCTTACAAATGCAGCAAAACACACTGAAATAGGCAATCAAAACAACCTTGCAATTGTTTATCCTAAGCTAATTTATCTTTGTCCAGACACAACCTTACTTGAACAATACTTAAACCTCCGTAGCAGGGTTTATATGTTGTCTGGGGGGAAGTAGCAGTAAAGGGAAGTGTCTGTTGAAACTTAGAGTGCACTGTGAGAAATTTGGTCCTTACGGCTGGAGGTCTGTCTTTGGTTTTGTCATTATGGCTGTGGGACAACATATTAATGAAGTTTGAGTTTGTTTTGTTAAACAATTTGGGGCATCACTTAAGTCTTTTATGAAAAAATCTTGAACCACACACTCTCTCTCTATGAAGGAGTGAATTTGATGCTGTGGAAAGACAATTGCACGCATATACCAGAATAAGCACAAACAACTTTTCTCTAAAGCATGAGAATTTATTAATAAAATAGTTCAACCTTACAGCCAAAGTATTCAGTCAGTAAATCCTATACCTATACTGCCAACATGCAGACTAAACTACGGGGGCAATTGAAGAAAACTGAAAACATGTAAATTGGTTAAATCACTATGAAACGACTGACGCTAAAAAAAACCAGAATGGAACAATGCTCAACATCAGTAAACATCATAACAATTACAGTTTATGAATGTGATGGTGAAGGGAAGAAAGGAGAAAGTGTGTGGGTGTGTGAGTGTGGGGGCTCACCACCCCGTTGCTGGGGGGGGGGGGCTTCTCCCTCCAGCCATGTGCTGTAACAAAAGGCTAAGGTTTAGCCAGGAGCTAACAATGGTCAACAGGCAGTGTCCAATGGGTGTACAATGAGTCCGAATATTGTGTACATGTGCAATAGGGTAATAAGCCAAGAGACAAGGGAAAAGAAGAGGTAGGAAGGAAGACAGAGAGAGAAGGCAGAGTCCCAGCACTATTAATTTGTTTAGCTGTGCAAATTAATAGTCAATATCTGCGATCAGCAGCTTCAGTGAAACAGCAGGTTCAGCGTTCAACACACCAAACCAAAAATCTAAATCATTCTAACTTATCTCTGCCCAGACACATAAAGAAGGAAATAGAATAAAGGTTTTGTCCTACATGGAGGCGCTTCGTTGCCCGATCGGTCCCAAAGCAGCAATCAAAGTCTAGTCCAAGGAGAAAGATCAAAATAAAAGATTGTGTCCAAACGGGCCAGCTGGCGCACTCAGCTGGTTCTGACGAACCTGGCGATTCCGTTTGCTGGAAACAGAGCAACACTACGAGTCAACTTCAGTGATCCGGGAAGGGCTCAGAACAGAGCCGCTGCTCCTCCACTTAGAGAGGAATCAGTTGAGGTGGCTCAGGCATGCTTGGTCAGGATGGCTCCTGGATGTCTCCCTGGTGAGGTGTTCCGGGCACATCCAACCGGGAGGGGACCCAAAGGAAGACCCGGGACACGTTGGAGGGACTATGTTTCTCGGCTGGTCTGGAAGAGATTCCCCCTGAGGAGCTGGCCCTAATAGCTGGAGAGAAGGAAGTCTGGGTCTCTCTCCTTAAGCTGCTGCCCCTGCGACCCAACGTTGGATAAGTAGAAAAAATGGATGGATGGATAGATGGACTTCAGTGATCGGCATCTACCATCCCCGTTTATTTACTGCACTGATTGGGGTTCGACCAATAAAAGAACACTCCCAAATGCACAGACAGGAGGTTAAAAAGCTATTTCAGTTGTAAAATATTTCTTACCCGCCCAGCAGGTTAGAAAAAGGTGTGCATGCGTGAGACCGTGTCTCCAATAACAAGCAGCGCTTGTGTGGAAACACAAAGAAGTGCCAATTTTCAGTTACATTTATAAGCTTTTGTGATGATATAATCGGCCGACGGAACTAGGAAAGCTGGAAAATGCAGTCTGTTCAGTCTGTTTAGGAAAATGAATCCCAACAGTACCATTCCACAAGGTTGTTGGAATTTTGGCTCATTCCTCCTGACATAAATGGTGTAGCTGAGTAAGGCCGACTTGCCCACACCTTTTCAGCTCAGCCCAGAAATTCTTTATTGGACTGAGATAGAGCTTTGTGATGATCTCACCAAAACAATGAGTTAGTCGTCCATTCAGAAAATAAATATAATTTTGGTAATTCTGACTGACCTAAAAACAAGAAAGTTAAGTCTGATTTGATGTGAGAAAAAAGTGACCTCTTTTTATACAATACATGTAACTATCTGGTTTGAACTGTAGATAACTACTTATGAAATGGGCCTGCTGCTCTTGAGAAATGTTTTGAAATCGCAGTTGTTGAAAATTGTTATGTAAATAAACTGAACTGAACCTGATCCAGTTAACTGTTCTAAAATGTTTTCCATGTTAGTTGCTATTGTGCTTTATTAGTAACATCTGTGAAATAGTGAAGGTTCTTGTTGTTGGCCTTGGAAGAAAGGGAACAAAACAGGAATGGATCTGATATGCAACAGAAGACCTATAGTATGGTGTTAGCTAGTCAGGTAACTATGCCATTCTTTATTTCAAAACCTTTCATTACATTTTGATGTATACCAACTTAAGCTCTCAAGCTGGGTACTGTGTGGTCGTTACGTCAATATATCATGCATAGTGGATGATCAAGTATCCCTTCGTTGATCAGTGACTTGTTTATCTTATCCAAAGACATATAGAGAGTAGAGACCGACCAATGTAATCTCGAGACAAAAAGCTAACAAACAAAGAAGACATGCTGGTTTGGGCTTCTTAATAATATACTTATAGTTCCAGTCAAACGTTTACATACACTCATCATCAGCATGAAAAACTTATTCATTTGTTCATGTTTGTTAATTATGAATTTTAACCATTCTTTCTTCAAAGTGAGATAGATAGATAGATAGATAGATAGATAGATAGATAGATAGATAGATAGATAGATAGATAGATAGATAGATAGATAGATAGATAGATAGATAGATAGATAGATAGATAGATAGATAGATAGATAGATAGATAGATAAAAAATAGAACTGTGTGAAGAAGTTGGATTTATATAATAAAATGGAAGATGCCGGAACACCAGTGTCACTCTCTGGAGTGAAGTGAGTTGAACATCAGCATGGACTAACTAAGAACAATGTCCCTCTTACAAAATGGATACCTTCAAGCTCAAGTGCAGTTTTCCCCTACCCTCCAGGATTGGAAAAATCCTTTGAGGAAATGCTTAACATTCCAACAAGCCAAAGATTTCGTGGTTTGGATATAATGACAAGAAATAGGTTTGGATGAGTCAAGGTGAGCGTTTGAAAACTTAGAACATTGTACCAGCTTTTTAGCTCGGTGTTGGTGGCATTGTACTGAGGCTCTTTCTAACTGCCAGTGGTACTGATGCGTTGTACAAAGCAGGTGGAATAATAGGTAGAGCTGTCAAACGATTAAAACTTTAAATCTAATTAATCACAGGGTAGTTAATTAATCACAATTAATTAGGATTAATTAACTTTTCTTAATATACCTAAAAAAGTACAATTTTCTGTGTAAATAAAAGACAAAACCGGAAGCAGTTGCTCTTTTGAGGATATACAGGAGAAATGCATGGAACTTTTGTTTTGAACTCCACTATCACATTTACAAGTGGCACTTTTAACCTAATAATCTTTTAGCTAGTTGCCAAGGCAAAAAAACTGGTTAAAATTTTCTGAATGTAAAGCTGACAACCCTGATTATCCTATTCATTGGACGATCCTACAACAACAGAGTGTCTTCAGTCAGAGGCTTCTAAAGGTTCAGTGCAACACAGACTACTACAGGAGATCCTTCCTATCCACAGCCATCAGGATCTACAACAACTTCTTGAAGAATTAAATAGTATGAGCTACAACAATCCTTAATTTCTCTCTGGAATATTTGAATGCAATTTTTCTGAATAATAGAGGGATTATTTGTTTATATACACCGCAATGTTTGTGCAAATGGTGACAGCAAACCTTTACATTACTCCCTGGTTCCCACTGTCATTATTTGCAGTTATCTTGCAGCTGCAGTGTTGGTTAGCTATGTTAGCTTGTTTGTTAGCCAAGGCTTACCTGATGTGACGTGATTGCATTTTTAATCACCTGATCGTTCCAATCAATTCTTCTGATTGCTTGCAACCAAAGATGTATTTTGTTTGCCTTGAAAGGGGCGAGTCGATGGAAAGCATGTTTGTAGTTTTTATCAAAGCGACAAACAGCACAAGACATAATAGCGTCTCTTTCTGCAGACTACACGCGCAGCAGAGCAGGGATTGACATAGACCGGTCCGCGACTGAGAAGAGACATTCCCATGGAACCATGGATGCAGTTTGGGTCTGCCATGCTGTTTACGCGATGAGCAAGAACTGAAAGCTGCGCAGTTGAATAGTGGGAAAACAGGGCAGGTCATTCTGTGCATCCATTAATTGCATAAACATAAATAATCACGTTAAGTCTATAAATTAATCGATATGCGTTAACACGTTAATTTTGACAGCCCTAACAATAAGGTCAAAGCAATGTATAAAACTCCAAAAGGTGTGTGATTTATTTGTGGCTTGCCAATGAGACATTTACCCAAATATTGAAGGGGATTTATGATGCTGACCCTGAGGATTAGTGTATGTAAACTTTTGATTGGAAGTGTATCTCTGACTTCTGGAAAGATACTGACTGTTCACACAGCTACACCCTTTCTCCTTAAGAGTAGAAACACAAACATTGATCCATAAAAATAGCTTAAAATGAGTTAGTAGTACATCCGTCAAGGTCTATTGTCAGCCTTAAGATGTCCAAATCCCACTGCATGGTTCCTGGGATGGGATAATCCAAATATTGGTCCAATTTAGAGTTTCGAAAAGTTCCTGTCTTCAACTGAAGAAGGTGAAAAATATGTGATTCTTTACTTTGGGAAGATGAACCAAATTCATCACTGACAGTTAGAGCCTCTTTACTACTTCAGCTACACACAAGAAATGTGAAATATTAGATAAGTGAGTTATTAGGAAAATGATGAGCTGATAGGATCAACTGGAGAAATGACAGTGGGAGAAAGTGGAGTTTCCTCTTTTCATTCTTGTCTTCTCGCTCTCCATCCAGTGTGTGTCTGTGTAGCATACAGAGGCGATCCTCTCCATCTGCAGCTCAACAACCTGTGTGAAGTAAAGTGAAAGGCATTAGCAGCAACTCCTGGCTCTGTCTCGTGTTGTGTGTTTGCGTTATGAGTGTGTTCATGTACAAAGAGGGACAGAAGAAGGGAGGGGCATAAAAGGCGGAGTGAAGGAGAGCAGGTGTTGGAGTGCTTAATGGCTGATAGTGTGAATGGCCACTGCTGGTCCATGCTGATTAAGGGAATGAACCTCTGCTTTGTCTCCAAAGTGACCGTGCAGCAGCACTCAAACACCGTCTATCAGGTTGTTCTTGCAGATGTCTCAACATTTAACGAAGCTATAAAAGATTTCCTCCTCCCCACTGCCTTTCCACTTAGAACATTTGACAGCGATTAAACCCTCTGGAAATATGGAGACCATCTGTTGTGTCTGACTCTACATTTACTTCAACAAAGAACACAGAGCAGTTTTCACACACAACTGATGCTGCATAAAAAAGCCTATTTTTTGATTCTCCTCCAATCAGCTCTTTGCATCACATGTGACTCTGTCCTATATGAGGCCTTGCTTTGACGCACACGACTGATATCACTTCTCCACAAAAATAATTTAATATAACATCTGGGCTGTTCTATATATTGCATAACTAGAATCAATGTATGCTAATATGTTAGATTGACTTGATGCACTCAACTCAAATATCAGATAGAAATGTTGACATATCCTGTTTTCAAGGCTGTTTTACACATTTGTCTGGTTTAAGGACACGATAAGAAGAATAGAGATATGTTCAATACATCATTATATTAAGACCATTTTTAAGTATATATGTCATTTGTCTCATCTGCAAAAACTAAAAATATTTCACCTTCTTGAGAATGCCCACTCTCTCTATTTCAGTTAAACATCCCAGAATGTTATCTGGAGAGCTGTGCTGGTGTATTTAGCAGTTCTGAGACTTCAGGCATTGGGTTTGCAAAAATATTTTAGATCTCATGAAATTTACCTTGTTTTCCCAGGTTTCTGTTTCATCATGGGCTCATTGAGAAATGTTTTAAGTGTCTGAGTGTTTTACTGTATTTCTGCTTTTTAAGAACTTGTTTTCTATTAAAATATCCTTTTATTCTGAGTAAAGATGTATTTTTCATAGCTATGCTATGGGGTAAGGACACTGTCAAAATAAAAGCGTATTCACAGGTTAAAATGTGTGCATATTGGTCAATAGTTGTGCATAACTACAAATTTGTAAACTATTGAATGAAGCACACCACACATAAAATAGAAGTCTATATTTTCCCTGTGAGAATGCAGTTTCGTGACAACTGAAATAAATCACAAATACAAATTATACATTTACATTTGTGGTTTCCTCATTATGAACACGAGGAGTGATGAGGTTGAGAATACACGTTTCTTCTTTGAGAATATGAACCTGCAACTGGAAGGATGGTCACGTGATCAAGGGTTTATCAATGGAGCTTAGATAAGTCGATGAACACAGCACCAGTCCAGACTACAGGGGGCGGTAGTGAACCTGCTTCTTGGTCTATCATTTTGGCGCTATGAAGTTGAACAACCAGCATGCGCAAACTTCGAATTCTTCTTGCTTTTTATCAACACTTGACAAACAGCTTGAGGTTGCAGTCGCCTGCAGAGCTGGGTAGTAACTAATTACATTTACACATTTGCTTCAGTAACTTTTTGAAAAAAACAACAAAGTTTTAGAAGTAGTTTGACAACACAAAAGTTTTTACTTTTATTTGAATAATATTATTATGAAGTATCACTATACTCTTACTGGAGTTAAATTTCTGGATCTTCTAGATACTGTAAGTCACTTCACTGAATGAAGAACAAACACAAAAATGCACCAGATCCAGACCAACAGTTTATGTTAAAGTGAGACCTCTTTTTTTACACACAAGCTTTGTTGTTTTACCGTCCATCTGATGAACCTGTTTCTGCTAAGATATTGATCTTATAGAGCTGTTTGTAAACCTTCAACCCCTGAAACAGCAAGCCCTAAGCATTTCCATTTTTTAACCATTCATGAACTGTTCTTGTGTTCATCGTAAGCAAAACATGCTTACTGCTCCTAAAAATCACACTAGTGAGTCATTGGCGGCAAGCGTCAAACAATTAATGAACATATTAAGAGAGATCACATTTCTCCTGTTTTAGCTTCCCTTCATTGGCTCCCTCTTAAATCCAGAATAGAATTTAAGATCCTTCTTCTTACATACAAAGCCCTTAATAATCAAGCTCCATCATACATCAGAGATCTAATTGTTCCTTATGTTCCTAACAGAGCACTTCGCTCTCAGACTGCAGGTTTACTTGTAATTCCTAGGATTTCTAAAAGTAGAATGGGAGGCAGATCTTTTAGTTATCAGGCTCCTCTCCTGTGGAACCAGCTCCCAGCTTTAGTCCGTGAGGCAGACACTCTGTTTACTTTTAAGGCCAGGCTTAAAACTTTCCTTTTTGATAAAGCTTATAGTTAGAGTGGCTAAGGTCATCCTGAGCTATCTCTGTAGTTATGCTGCTATAGGCTTAGACTGCTGGAGGACAGACTGACCACTTTTCTTCACTCTGCTACTTCCTTTTCTCCTACTACTCTCCAGTTGTATTACAGTACATTCTGTTTTTTCGACTGTTAGCTTTGTTTTCTCTCAGTGTTTTTCTCTCCATAGAAGATATACCTGGTCTGGTGTCCTGCTTGGCTGCAATGCCCTGTTGGACGGGGGGCGTCAACTGGGATGATCCCCCCCAGTAACTGAACATCCACTGTGTCCTGTTATTAACTTTTTACTTTCTGTAACATAGAAAGTTCTCTTATATCAGATCTTCTGTTCCTTCTGTGTTTCTGCTCTGTCTTCTCAAACCCCCAGACGGTCGTGGCAGATGGCCGCTCCTACTGAGCCTGGTTCTGCTGGAGGTTTCTTCCTGTTAAAGGGGAGTTTTTCCTCTCCACCGTCGCTACATGCTTGCTCAGTATGAGGGATTGCTGAAGGATTGCTGTGGTTGGAAAGTCTGCATCAACGGGGCCCAACCTCACACCAATGACTGACGCAATCTGCTGGGATTCCTTAAATAGGAAACTTTTTAACTGATTGGAATGTTTGTATAAATGTATTGAAATGACTTCTTGTTAAGTGCCTTGAGATGACATCTGTTGTGAATTGGCGCTATATAAATAAACTGAATTGAATTGAATTGAATTAATCCGCGACCGTCTGTCACCTTCAGCCAAATTTTCAACTATTTCTAACTTAGTTGGACTTTAAGTGTTAAAACATGACCTGTGGAAATGGACGTTAGCTGGAGAAAGTTTTGAGGCTCAGTGGCTTTATTCTGCCAGACTTAAGACAGTCTGCCTCATCAATGTGCATGCAACACACCAGCGTGTGCAGCCACAAAGCGAGAGGCAGACGGTGTTTGATGCAGGGCCTTAACTGAGATTAAATTATATTGATATTAGCTGATGTATGATTTTAAGAACATAAAATGTTTGAGGGTGAAAGGCTCTACTGCAGGGAGGTAGTTCCCCCCCCTACCCCCATGTAGATCCGTCCCTGACCCAGAAACAGTGCGGCAAACGAGTATTTGGCAGCAACGGATTGTGCAAGTTGTCCAACTTTAAACAGATGAGAGAGGTCTGTAATTTTCATCAAAGTTACACTTCAACTGTGAGAGATAGAATGTAAAGAAAAAATCCAGTAAATCACATTGTATGACTTTAAAATGATTTATTTGCATAATAGTGCAAAAAATAAGTAAATAATTTGGTCAATAACAAAAGGTCACCTCAATACTCTGTAATGTACCCTTGGTCGGCAATGACAGAGGTCAGACCTTTCCTGTAGGTCCTCACCAAGTTTGCACACACTGTAGCTGGTATTTTGGCCCATTCTTTAATTTAGTTCCATAAATTCAAAAATACTTTATTGATCCCAGAGGGAAATTAAGTGTTGTAGCTCATACTAATTAATTATTTAAGGAGTTATTGTAGATAACGATGGCTTTGGGCAGGAAGGATTTCTTGTGGCGGCCTGTGTTTCAGCCAAACTAAAGAAGCCTCCGACTGAAGACACTCTGTTGTTGTAGGATAGTCTCATTTAGAGGATGCTCAGGGTTGTCCATAAATATTTTGATTTTATGAAGAATCCTTCTTTGCATCATCATCTCCAGATGTTCCACAGTCGTCCCCAGAACACACCCAGCCTTCTTTATTGGGTAGTTGGGCTTTTTTAAGTCCTAGGCTCTGATGCTGCTACCCCAACAGATGATGGCTGAAGAGATTGCACTCACCACAACAGACTTGTAGAAGATTTGTAGCATCTTGCCGCACACCGTGAAGGACCTAAGTTCCCTTAGAAGTATAGTCTGCTCTGTCCCTCCTTGTAAATGGCTTCAATGTTGCACCTCAAGTCCAGTCTGTTGTCAAGGTGAACTCTGAGGTATTTATAGTCCACATCCACATCTTCTCCCATGATGGAAACAGTATTTGACAAACCCTCTTTCTTCTGAAATCTACAATCATCTCCTTTGTTTTGTTTATATTCAAGGTAAGACAATTCTTTCCTCTGTGGTGCTTCTGTGCTGCTGACCACCTGGTCCTTCAGTCTCACAAACTGTGGTCTGCTTGTCTGGTAGTCGTTGAACCAGGCGATTGTTGAGGGCTCCACCTGTGTCTTCAGGAGTTTCTAACGAAGCAAATCAGGATGAATTCTGTTAAATGCACTGGAGAAATCAAAGAACATGATCCTCACAGTGCTGCCTGCTTGTCCAGATGACGTGGGTTGGTTGAAGCAGGTGGATGATGGAATCTTTAACTCCACGGTGATAAGCAAACTGCAGCGGGTCCTGATAGGTTCTTGTTTGCTTACTCAGGTGGGCCAACAGGAGTCTCTCCAGGTTCTTCATGATGTGGGATATCAGGGCAACAGGTCTATAGTCATTGATGATTGATGAGTGAGTTTTCTTTGGTACTGGAATGATGTCTTCCACAACACTGGAACCGCCTCCTGGGTCTGGCTAAGGTTGAAGAGGTGCTGTAGAATCCCACAGAGTTGCTCTGCACAGGCCTTCAGGACTCTGGGGCTGATACCATCTGGACCTGCAGCCTTGTTCTGGTTCAGTCTCTCCAGCTGGCTCTTTACCTGACTTCTAGCGACAGACAAATGGGAGGGGGAGGCAAAGGGAGTAGCAGCATCTCCTGACTTGGTTAAAGACAAACTAGTGCAAACAGAGAAGTCCATGACTGAGGTGAAGGATAAGACATCTGAGGTCTTACAGGAAAGCTGTGGGTCAGACAAGAGTGGGATGTCTGTTTGGCTGGGGGCAGGATAGGAGGATGCTGAGCTTGTTCCAGAACTGAACCTATTGAAGAATGTGTTCAGTCCATTGGCTCTGTCCAGACTTCCATCTATCCAATCCTTCCGCTGTTTAAAGCCTGTGATCTTTTTCAATCCTGAACAGACATCTCGGATATTATTCGTCTGTAGTTTGCTCTCCAGCTTCTTCCTGTATGACTCCTTGCTGTCTCTGATCTTGACTTTAAGTTGCTTCTGTATATGCAAATCTTCTCTAGAGCTGTGATATTTTGGGGCCGTCACTGGGCAACAAGGACATTCAACTCAAGGTCTGGAGACTGGCTAGGCCACACAGAACCTTGAAATGCTTTTTATGTAGCTACTCCTTCGTTGCCCAGGCAATGTGTTTGGGATCATTGTCATGCTGGAAGATCCAGTCACGTTTCACCTTCAATGCTCTCACTAATGGAAGGAGGTTTATACGTTTATACCAAGGAGTTCTATATTGGTCTCTTCTGGATCATTTAGATGGTCTCTGGCAGACTTTAGATGGGCCTGGACATGTGCTGACTCACCCTCGAGTGCTGCAGGATTGTAATCCATGACAACGTAGTGTGTTACTAATAGTAACCTTTGTTACTGTGGTCCCAGCTCTCTTCGGGTCATTGAGCAGTTCCCCCATGTAGGTCTAGGCTGTTTCCTCACCATTCAAGATCATGTGCAGCCCACAAGGAGAGATCTTGCATGGAGCCCCAGGTTGAGGGAGATTCTCACTGATCCTGTATTTATTTAATTTTCTAATATTTGCTCCAGCAGTTGATATCTTCTCACCAAGCTGCATGTGTATTGTAGATTGGCTCATCCCAGTCTTGTGCAGGTGTATAATCTTGTCCATGGTGTCTTTGGACAGCTCCCTGGTCTTGACCATGTTGGAGGTTGGAGTCTGATTGTTTGACGGTGTGGACAGCTGTCTTTTATACAGAAAACAAGTACAAACAGGTGCCATTAATACAGGTAACCAGTGGAGGATAGAAGAGCTTCTTAAAGAAGAAGTAACAGGTCTGTGAGGGCCAGAGTTGTTGCTTGTTTGTAGGTGCTAAATACTTATTTTCTGTACCAATATGCAAATAAATTCTTTAAAAAGCATACAATATGAATAGCTGGATTTATTTTACATTCTGTCTCTCACAGTTGAAGCATATTACAGACATCTCTCACTATTTTAAGTGGGACAACTTGCACAATCGGTGGCTGCCAAACACTGTTTTGCCTCACTGTACATTCAAACAACTCTAGACCTCAGATGCCTCAGTTAAGGCGAGTGTCCATGATTCAACAATAAGAAAGAGAGACTGGGCTTAAATGGCCTCCATGGAAGAGTTCCAAGCCTAAAACCCTTTTGACCAAAAAGAACACAAAGGTCCATTTCACATTTGCCAAAAAAATCATCCTAATAATCCACAAGACTTCTGTGCAACTACTCTTTGGAATGAAGAGTAAAAAAAAAACTTTTTGAAAGGTATCCCATCATGCATATAACAACATACCAACAGTCAACAATTGTGGTAGTGTGATGGTTAAGGGCTGCTTTGGTTCTTCAGGACCTGGGCAACTTGCCATACTTAACCATGCATTTTGTTGATGATCTTTCTGTTAGCCGAAAATTCAGAAGGAGAAAGTCCATTCATCAGTGAATGATGTTAAGCTCAAGCAGACAGGGATTATGTAGCAGGACAATGGTCCAAAGCGTGCTAGCAAGGCCACATTTGAATGGCTATAAAAACAAAGTGAAGATTTTGGGGTTATGTAGTCAAAGTCTAAATCTGATGAAGATGCTGTGGTCTGACCTTAACCTGGGTGTTTATCATTAAAATACTTCTTCTTAAATATCTGCAATTACTTATTTTTTTTACAAAGGGCTGGGATAGTTTGGATAGCTTCCAAACTTTCCCTTCATAAATGAAATCCTCCCCTGTGAGCTGAACTTTAAACTAATTCTCTACTAAGTGTGATTATGTCTAGTACAAAGCTGAAGCAAACAAAAACTTTGTACCTGATGGCTTAAACCCGGTCAGCTGCACCACCTGCAAATACATAAACAAAACAAACATACATTATATTTTCATATTTATTTCTAAACTCTGCACAAAAAGTAAGGACATTGTGGCCCATTCTTTGTTGTAGCACGGCCTTTATGATAAATCGATACATTTGAAAATCCTGTTGATTTCCCCTTAAAGAAAACACAACAGTCAGTTTAGGAGCAGAGTTGAGTGTGTTAAGAACATGCCAAGTCTTTTTGGCCAATGCCAAATAACTAATTCTACTACTTACTCTTGCTTTAAACGTTTGGTAAGTAAGAGGCAGACAGTGAGGTATCTGACTGGTTCACGAACCTGTGGGTATGGACCCTGCTACAATGGTCATTTGCAATCTGCTCCTACTATGCAACATTTGATTGATGCCGTGCTCTGGAGCAGTATGTGGAAACAGCCCTAGTGTCGACACCAAGTTATAAGCCAAGCTCCATATGATGGGGGATGTCAGAGATAGAAGTGAATTTCAATTGGATTGTGGGGTCCAAGTGTGGAGAAGATACAAATAAAGCTATGCTAATTGTTGCACCAATAGGGTAGCAGCTTTTGAAGGAGGCAGTGTGATGGTGTGTGATGGCCTTTCCCTCATAGGACTAACAAGGCTTGCCATAATTAGAGGCAATGCAGAGGGATATCAAAATGAGATGTCAGTGCTTGTCCCCACATAGCGGGGTTTCTGCGAGACTACCTCCCAAATTTGGGAGTGGAGTGAATGGAATGTCCTACCTGCTTCTCACCTTAATCCCACTGAACAATTGAGGGATCAGCTTGAGCATGCCAGACTGACCAACAGAACCCCACTGAATGACATGCAGAAAATGATGGTTGAAGAAATGGGATGTTGTCATACAGCTTTACAACAACTCCTTAAAGAATTAATTATATGAGCTATACCAACACTTAATTTCCCTCTGGGATCAATAAAGTATTTTTGAATTTGAATTAAAATATGTTTTTATCATTTAAAGAACATTGCCAGAGTCTGCCCCATTTTCTCTCGGACCAACACGGAAACACTGATGCCCTGCTTTCTGGTCTTCCCAAAAAGAGTATCTCAGGTTTACAATTTCTACAACATTCAGCAGCACATGTCCTGACAAAGAACAGGGGTTGGGAACACATTACACCTGCCTTAATTGCATTGGCTCCCCATATGTTGTAGGATCGATTTTAAGGTTCGTTTACGGTTTTTAAAGGGTCTTAATGGTCTGGGTTCTTCTTATCTTTCAGAACTGCTTTTACTATATGAACCTTTGTGCTCTCTGCTCTCTTCTGGCAGCTGTTTCCTTGTCATCCCTAAAGTCAGGACACACTCTCACGGCGAGGCGTCTTTCCAGTACTACGGCCCTCATCTCTGGAACAGGATGCCGGAGGACCTCAGGGCCACAGAGAACATTCATTATTTTAAGAGCAGGCTCAAGACTCACCTTTTTAGCCTAGCTTTTACCTGAATATTTGTGATAGTTTATTTAATTGCTCTGCATGTTTTACTACGTAGTCTTATCATATCTATCCACTGTTTATTTTTATATTTGAACCTGTTATTTTAAGCTTCCTTCCAGTGTTTCCTCTGTGGGAGCCCTCTGACTCAGGAGAAGTGGTCGGCTGTAGCTCCCTGGGTGCTCTCCAGGTAGCGCTTGAGTGGTGGTGGGGGTCTCGCCCTCGCCTCCTCTGGGAGCCCTGTGTCAGTGCCTTGGCTGCTGCTGTTGATGTGCTGCTGCCGGTCCAGATGGCTCCTTTAATTATGTTTCTTTACCTTACCTGGCTTTTCTGTACTCGGCCCAATGTCCTTTTTATTGTTATTCTTGAGTGTCTGTGCGCAGGGGGGTTGGGTTGGGGGGAGAGGGGTATAATTGTGATGATGCTTTTAAACATGTTGGGGAGGGATGGGAATGTGGTTTATGTGGGATCATTTTAATCTGTAAAGGACTTTGAGTTGCAATGTTTGCATAAAAAGCACTTTATAAATAAAGTTTGATTGATTGACTGATGGATTGATTGATTGATTGATTGATTGATTGATTGATTGATTGATTGATTGATTGATTGATTGATTGATTGATTGATTGATTGATTGATTGATTGATTGATTGATTGATTGATTGATTGATTGAGCAGTGTGTGACCAAGCTGAAGACCATCATGAGGAGGAGGTACCAGGCTGCGGTGATTATGTACACTTCTATTCTCTACTGAGGCCCCTGGTTGTTAAATTAATAAATTGTAAAACTGCAATTATGACTTGTTGGTTCAGTTATGTATCAAAATAAATTACACCTACTTGTCAGCAGTATATGTCTTATAACATTGGCAGAGAGGATTTGGCAAGTTTTCCTGGACGCAACTCACAAATGCATTTTGCTCATAAATATGGCTTCATCTAAAAGGAAATAAACAGGCTTTTCATGGTAATAAGATTTATTCCCAAGAGTCATTGTTACAGCAACGAAATAATCAACAAAACACAGGTTTCCTCTTTTTTTGTTTGTTGTTGTGTTTAGGATTTTAGAAAACATTAATGTGGCCCAAATGTTACTCACTTGGTTTCCTGATGGTTGTCTTAAAGAGAAACTGACAAGGCCTTCCTTTTTGAAACTCTCTGAAAGGAACATAAGAAAAGACTTAATTCAGCTGAATGTTTGGGTAATTCTCTATGGATCCACACATTGTTTTTATGCAAGGTCCAAAAAAGTAAGCCAGTCTGATTATATTACAAGCAAAGCTTTTTAGAACACAAAGAGGAGCTAAAATGCAAAGAGAAAGAAAAAATAAGAAAGAAATCTGTCAATTCTATATTCCTTTACTGATACTTTTACTTTATTTGATCATACTATTTATTGTCTTCATGTCAGTTTGCTGGTGAGCATATGCATTATGCTCTGGGGAACTGATCTCTCCATCCCCAGAACCCTGATGTGCACCATGAAAGACAGTTATTAAAAAACGTGGATAAAAATATATCTCAGGACATACAATACAGTGATCTATGTTACCTCAGACTTTATTGTGCAAAACTAAGATGTGTGTGTTTATCTAGTTAAAAGGCAGCATGATTGTCTTACAGACCTCTAGGATCACTCGATTGTGAGATGAACCAAGGTTTCATTGGACCATCCAGACTGCTATGGCCCAAAAGTCCAGGCCCCTCATTTATCAACCATACTTATGCACAGATCTGTGCATATTTCGTGCGTAGGAACAATTTTACGCATTGTATGGTATTTACCATTGTGTACTTGTGTGTAGAAATGTTCCTAAATGTAAGAACAGCTCTGATTATTCACACTCACAGCATCTAGTGGTAGAACGGGGGAACTGCAACCATTACCAATTCATTTTCAATAGCACATTTAAGCAACAGCACAAGGCCCGACCAAAGTGCTTTAAGAGGAAAAAATAACAATCAAAAACTAAAGATAGAAAAAGGTAAACAAATCAAGACATAAAACATGGCAAAAGAAAGAGACGGGCTAAAAAGAATTAAAGGCCAGGGAGTAAAAATCGGTTTTTAAACGTGACTTAAAAGTGGCTAGCGAGGGTGATAACTTAATATGGAGTGGTAGCTAATTCCAAAGCATAGGTGCACATACCGAGAAGGCACGGCCGACACGGGACTTGCAATGGAAGCTATTGGTGCTGATCCACCGACCTGAGAGACCGTGAGGGAACATAGGGGGAAAGCAAATCTGACAACTAAACCGGTGCGAGGCTTAACAAAATCTTAAAATCAATTCAAAGGTGAACAGGGAGCCAATGTAGTTTTTCAAGAACAGGGGTAATGTGCTTGTGGCGTTTAGTGCTGGTCAGATATCTGGCTATACCATTCTGTACAAGATGGAGACATGCAAGGGTGGTGGAGTTTATTCCATAAAGTATGGAATTTCAAAAGTCGAGATGAGAGGTAACAAAAGCATGCACGACAGTTTGTAAGTGACTTAAACTCGGCTTAAATTTAGAAAGCCGCCGTAATTGTAAAAAGCAAGACTGTACAGTCCGATTAACATACAGGTCCATTTTATAGGAGAAGGAGTCCATTATGACTCCAAGGTTAGAGACCTTGGTTTTCAGACTGGATGGAGCAAACGAAGAAAGTCGATGGGGGCACGGAGAGGATTTAGGTTTAAAAATGATGACCTCCATTTTATCCTTATTTAAGAGGAGAGACTTTGTAGCCAGCCAGGATTTTATATCATTGAGGCAGGCTGTCAAAGAATAAAATGAATCTTCAGATTTCACAGAGGCATAGTGTTGGCAATGCTCGGCATATAAGTGATAACATACATTATGCTTTTTAAAAATGTCGCCTATTGGTAGGATGTATAAATTAAAAAGTAGAGGTCCTGAAATGAAGCCCTGTGGACAGGGGTGAGCTGGTGTTGAAATTCAGCCTTGGTTTGGAGAGGCCTTTTTATCTGATTGTTCAAATGATGCAAGTGGAACCATAATTTTCACAAAAATACTTCTATTGGTAGTATAACAACATAATAATATTGATAACATGTTTAAGTTTATAATATGTTTTATCTAGTCACAACCAGAGGTGGGTATCTAGTTACATTGACTTGAGTGGATTTTTGAAAAAAAAATACAATTATATATTATATATACAAAAACATACATACACACACTTTTCGCAGTAATTTTACTGCACCACACTTTTTGCTTTTACTTGAGTAAAATTATTATGAAGTATCGCTAGTCTTTCTTGTATGATGTAAGAGTACTTTCTATATTAAAGAAAGTAAAAACTTGATAACAGGACATGGGGGATGTCCAGTGACTGGGATGCCCCCCCGTCCAACAGGGCATTGCGGCTAAGCAGGATACCAGATGAGGTATAGCCTTTAAGGAGTGAAAAACACAGAGAAAAAAACAAAGTTAACAGTTGAAAAAATAGCAAATAATGCAACTGGAGAGTAGTAGAAGAGAAAAGTAGCAGAGTGAAGAAAAGTGGTCAGTCTGTCCTCCAGCTGTCTGAGCCTATAGCAGCATAACTACAGAGATAGCTCAGGATGACTTAAGCCACTCTAACTATAAGCTTTGTCAAAAAGGAAAGTTTTAAGCCTGGCCTTAAAAGTAAACAGAGTGTCTGCCTCACGGACTAAAACTGGGAGCTGGTTCCACAGGAGAGGAGCCTGATAACTAAAAGATCTGCCTCCCATTCTACTTTTTAGTAAACCTGCAGTCTGAGTGCTCTGTTAGGAACATATCAGATCAGATCTCTCATGTATGATGGAGCTGATTATTATGGGCTTTATATGGAAGAAGGAGGATCTTAGATTCTATTCTGGATTTAACAGGGAGCCAATGAAGGGAAGCTAAAACGTCATCTCTCTTTTTAATATTCATCAGAACTCTTGCTGCAGCATTTTGGATCAACTGGAGTCCTTTAATTGCATTCTGTGGACTTCCTGGTAGTAAAAAATTACAGCAGTCTAGCCTTGAGAGGACAAATGCATGGACTAGTTTCTCAGCATCACTCCTGGACAGGATGTTTCTAAATTTAGCAATATTCCAAAGGTGAAAGAAGGAAATTCTAGAAACCTGTTTAATATGGATTTGAATGGCATATCTTGGTAAAAAAAAAAACTCAGAGGTTCTTTACGTTATTACTGGAGGTCAATTTAATACCATCCAGATGAATTGATTGACTAAGCAGTTTCTGGTTTAGAGCTTTACATGAACAAACTGGAATCTGTCAGACAAATATGATTTAAACCAGCCTAGTGCTGTTCCTTTGATCCCTGCAACATGTTCAAGCCTTTCTAAGAGAATATTATGATCGACTGTGTCAAAAGCAGCACTGAGATCTAACAAGACCAGAACAGACACAAGTCCATTATCTGAGGCCATTAGAATATCATTAGTGACTTTCACCAGTGCTGTTTCAGTGCTATGATGAGCTCTAAAACCTGACTGAAACTCTTCATACAGGTTGTTACTGTTTAGATGCTCACAAATGTGATTGGCAACTATTTTCTCAAGGATTTTAGATAAGAAAGGAAGGTTAGATATAGGTCTGTAATTAACTAAGTCATCTTGATCGAGAGGTTTCTTAAGTAAAGGTTTAATTATAGCAACTTTAAATTCCTGTGGTACGTATCCATTTACTAAGGATAGATTCATCAAATCTAAAATGGGGCCAGGAACCGAATGGAACAAATAATTTGGTTGGGATTGGGTTCACCATGCAAGTTGAATGTGGCAGAACATGTGTACCAGTGGCCACTGCATATTTGATAAATGCGACTTTTGACGTTTTGTACAAACATTATAAACTTCAATTGTAGGATAGAATATAGGACAGTTTCTAGGAACGTTTGATAAATGAGGGTCCAGGTCTTCTGATTGTACATGGTTAGCAAGGCTCCTTTCTATATCTTATTATACCATGAAGACTTTATCGCTTTTCAAACAACAATTCCAACTCTACACCAGAACCTAGAGCTTTCCTTTCAGCCATGTTGGTGTCTTAGTATCAACCCCTCCAGGAGATCTGTCTAGTAATGCTGTGTGCAGACGTAAAGCTGGAAGGGTGACAGCCACATTGCTGGGGAGAATGGGGTGCTACAGGCTCATTTACACCCAGGATAGCACCTGGTGAGAGCTAGCGGCTAGAAGAGACATTTCTATATCACAGTTGTACCTGGGCCTTTCACATTAAACAATAAATCAGTAAATCGCGCATTTTCCTCTTTCTACTACTAAATATATGCTCCATTAATGCTCAGTGGCAGAATAAAATGGGATGTCCATTTTTTTTTCAAGCATAGTATTTTTCTTGTTAGTTTGCACTTTTTGTTTTCAAAATTTCTAACTGGCAAATATACCCGTTTTTCTTGTCTGTGCCAAGTGATGAAAGGCAATTTATTTGACAGAGTTCATCCACCCCTCCCTGGGCTGCCACCTTATCGTGGTGGAGGGGTTTGAGTGTCCCAATGATCCTAGGAGCTATGTTGTCGGGGGCTTTTGCTCCTGGTAGGGTCACCCATGGCAATTTGGTTCTAGGTGAGGGATCAGACAAAGTGCAGCCCAAAAGACCCCTATGATGAACAAGACAGATGGACTCAGTGTTCTCTCGCCCGGACCCCATCACCGGGGCCCCCCTCTGGAGCCAGGCCTGGAGGTGGGGCACGTTGGCGAGTGCCTGGTGGTCGGGCCTTTACCCATGGGGCCCGGTCGGGCTTAGCCCGAAGAGGTAACATGGGCCCCCCTTCCCATGAGCTCACCACCTGTGGGAGGGGCCATAGGGGTCGGGTGCTGTGCAGGATGGGCGGCGGCCAAAGGCGGGGACCTTGGCGGTCCGATCCTCGGCTGCAGAAGCTGGCTCTCGGGACGTGGAACGTCACCTCTCTGGGAGCTGGTGTGCGAGGTTGAGAGGTTCCGACTGGACATCGTCGGACTCACCTCGGCGCACGGCTCTGGCTCTGGAACCCGTCTCCTCGAGAGGGGTTGGACTTTCTTCCACTCTGGAGTTTCCCCTGCTGAGAGGCACCGAGCTGGGGTGGGCATACTTGTTGCCCCCCATCTCGGCGCCTGTACGTTGGGGTTTACCCCGGTGAACGAGAGGGTAGCCTCCCTCCGTCTTCGGGTGGGGGGACGGGTCCTGACTGTTGTTTGTGCTTACGCGCCAAACAGCAGATTAGATTACCCACCTTTCTTGGAGTCTTTGGAGGGGGTGCTGGAGAGTGTTCCTCCTGGGGACTCCCTTGTTCTGCTGGGGGACTTCAACGCTCACGTGGGCAACGACAGTGAGACCTGGAGGGGTGTGGTTGGGCGGAATGGCCCCTCCGATCTGAACCCGAGTGGTGTCTTGTTGTTGGACTTCTGTGCTCGTCATGGATTGTCCATAACAAACACCAGGTTCAAGCATAAAGGTGTCCATATGTGCACTTGGCACCAGGACACCTTAGGCCGCAACTCAATGATCGACTTGGTTGTCGTCTCATCTGATCTGCGGCCGCATGTTTTGGACACTCGGGTGAAGAGGGGGGCTGAGCTTTCCACTGACCACTACCTGGTGGTGAGTCGGCTCCGATGGTGGGGGAGGACGCCGGACAGACCTGGAAGGCCCAAACGTGTTGTGAGGGTCTGCTGGGAAAGTCTGGCAGAGTCTCCTGTCAGAAGGCGCTTTAACTCACACCTCCGGCAGAACTATGAACACGTCCCGGGGGAGGCGGGGGACATTGACTCCGAGTGGACCATGTTCCGCGCCTCCATTGCCGAGGTGGCTGACCGAAGCTGTGGCCGCAAGGTGGTCGGTGCCTGTCGCGGCGGCAACCCCCGAACGCGCTGGTGGACACCGGCAGTAAGGGATGCTGTCAGGCTGAAGAAGGAGTCCTACCGGGTCTTTTTGGCTTGTGGGACCCCTGAAGCAGCTGATAGGTACCGACAGGCCAAGCGGGATGCGGCTCGGATGGTTGCTGAGGCAAAAACTCGGGCGTGGGAGGAGTTTGGAGTGGCCATGGAAAACGACTTCCGTACGGCTTCGAAGCGATTCAGGTCCACCATCCGGCGTCTCAGGGGGGGAAAGCGGTCTGCCACCAACACTGTTTACAGTGGGGATGGTGTGCTGCTGACCTCGACGTGGGACGTTTTGGGTCGGTAGATGGAATACTTCGAAGACCTCCTCAATCCCACCAGCACGCCTTCCAATCTGGAAGCAGGGTTTGGGGACTTGGGGTCGGTCTCTCCAATCTCTGGTGCTAAGGTCACCAAGGTCGTTAAAAAGCTCCTCGGTGGCAGGGCTCCGGGGGTGGATGAGATTCGACCGGAGTTCCTCAAGGCTCTGGATGTTGTGGGGCTGTGTTGGTTAACGCAGCTCTGCAATATTGCGTGGACATCGGGGGCAGTTCCCTTCGATTGGCAGACCGGGGTGTGTTCCAACTACAGGGGGATCACACTTCTTAGCCTCCCTGGTAAGGTCTATTCAGGGGTTCTGGAGAGGAGGGTTCGACGGATAGGCGAACCTCGGATCCAGGAGGAACAATGCGGTTTTCGTCCTGGCTGTGGAACACTGGACCAGCTCTACACCCTCAGCAGGGTCCTGGAGGGTGCGTGGGAGTTCGCCCAACCGGTCTACATGTGTTTTGTGGACTTGGAGAAGGCGTTCGACCATGTCCCTCGGGGGGCCCTGTGGGGGGTGCTCCGGGAGTATGGGGTACTTGGCCACTTGATACAAGCTGTTAGGTCCCTGTACGACGGGTGCCAGAGTTTGGTTCGCATTGCCGGCTGTAAGTCGGGCTTGTTTCCAGTGAGAGTTGGACTCCGCCAAGGTTGCCCTTTGTCACCGATCCTGTTCCTAACTTTTATGGATAGGATCTCTAGGCGCAGCCAAGGCGTCGAGGGGATCCATTTTGGTGGCCTCAGGATCGGGTCTCTGCTTTTTGCAGATGATGTGGTCCTGTTGGCTTCATCGGAACGTGATCTACAGCTTTCGCTGGAGTGGTTCGCAGCCGAGTGTGAAGCGGCTGGGATGAGAATCAGCACCTCCAAATCCGAGGCCATGGTCTTGAGCCGGAAAAGGGTGGAGTGCCTTCTCCGGGTCGGGGATGGGGTCCTTCCCCAAGTGGAGGAGTTTAAGTATCTGGGGGTCTTGTTCACGAATGAGGGAAAAATGGAGCGGGAGATCGTTAGACGGATTGGTGGGGCATCTGCAGTTATGCGAGCGCTTTACCGGTCTGTCGTGGTGAAGAGAGAGCTGAGCCGAAAGGCGAAGCTCTCGATTTACCGGTCGATCTACGTTCCTACCCTCATCTATGGTCACGAACTCTGGGTGGTGACCGAAAGAACGAGATCACGGATACAAGCGGCTGAAATGAGTTTCCTCCGCAGAGTGTCTGGGCTCTCCCTTAGAGATAGGGTGAGAAGCTCAGTCATCCGGAGGGGGCTCAGAGTAGAGCCGCTGCTCCTCCACATCGAGAGGAGTCAGTTGAGGTGGCTCGGGCATCTGGTCAGGATGCCTCCTAGACGCCTCCCTGGTGAGGTGTTTCAGGCACGTCTCACCGGGATGAGGCCCAGGGGAAGGCCCAGGACACGCTGGAGGGACTATGTTTCTCGGCTGGCCTTGGGGTTCCTCCCGAGGAGCTGGAACAAGTGGCTGGGAAGAGGGAAGTCTGGGTCTCTTTGCTTAGGCTGCTGCCCCAGCGACCCGACCCCGGATAAGCGGAAGAAAATGGATGGATGGATGGATGGAGTTCATCCATGTTTTATTGTTTTGGTTGTAATTTTTAATGTATACTGGATATTAAAAATCTCTTCCAGTGGCAGTGGTAAATGTTCTTTAGAAATTAAAGTTTATTGATCATTTAAAAGGTGAACATGCATTATTACATTAGTTGAAAAAGGTCTCAAAACGACAATATTATCATTTATCACAATAATTACTGGGGGAATTTATTGTCCAGCAAAATATGTTATCATGACAGGCCTACTTGTGTCCCAAACAAATGTTCTTTTACTCAGTCGTTATTACTTACTGGGTTGAGGGCAAGATAAATGCTACATGGTCTGCATTTGGTGTAGCGCTTTTTTAAGTCCAAGGACTCGGTAGCGCTTCACACCACATTCAGTCATTCATCCATTCATATAGACAGATTCCGAGAAATAACCGGAAGTCGAGCATCCGCCATTACTGCGGTGACAGCTCCCAGTCAGGCAGCCATAGGCCCTGTGCGCGAAGCGGGCATATGAATATAAGTTTAGATTGTCTCCAGATTTGGAAGAAAATGTTATACGAGATACACAGGTCCTTACTTAACGAGGACTGTCCATGTTGTAGACCGTACGGTTTACCCAGGTTTCCTGGGCATTCAGAGGACCAAAATGTTCGCCACAAGTGGATAAAGAACATAAACAGAAAGGATTTCATTCCAAATAAAAACAGCACAAGTATGTCTCACCATGCCAGTAATTGGGAGACAGGGTTTGTTTACCTACTTTATGAACAAATAAGTCTACTGCTTTAGTATTAGAAGCACAAGTAAAAGTAAAATAGAGTTTCATATACCAACATCCTGTGGACTCTAAGTCCAGCGATTATCAGCTTGCTAACTTCTGCACACGTAACGTATGCTATATGTGCACTGTTTAACAGTACAGTCTATTATCTCCCAATTAATCGTTCCTGTTTATCGCTCAAATGTTTTATTCATAAATTATATAGGTATTCATTTAATATACCTTCATCAGTTATTGGAGGTCACTGTCTAACATAATCAGTCCAGGTATTCATCATGCTGTCACTGCAGAGGGTCAGTTTACACTGACAGCATAATGAATGAATCACTGACACTTGTCACCGCAGCACAGGTGGCGCCACAAGATGGTGACATACTCAAATCGCTCGCTGAATTCGTCTATACACATAAGCATGCTGATGGTGGTAGCAACAGCTGGCCTCAGGCAGTTTGATCGAAGTGCCAAAGTATAGAATGACTGAGACTGATGGAACTGGCAACCCGCAGGTTACAGGACAAACTGATTCAGACCTTCTAATCCAATGCTGGATATTAAAAGATAATTCCAACCATTATTTTTTTTAAAGAGTCCGCATTTGATCAACTTTGGTACGGAATCAAAAGAACTTAGACTCAGGTCATCATGGCCAACCTTTAACTGCTGACCTGTCCACAGGGGAGAATGTTTGGAGAATTCTGATTTAAAAAATAAAGTGAAACAGGTTTTTCTTCTGCAAACCTATTGTTTGCAGGAAGAACAGAAATAAGTACAGAACACTGTATCTGTTTCTGTAATTGCTGTATTTTATGATCTTTACGTTTTCTGTACCAGAGAAAAGCAGAACATCTTAATGCTGCAAAAAGTACAATTAATGAACTATTAATTTACTCCTGCAGTGTTCAAGGACGTTTTCTGTCCTCTTTAATAGCAATCTAGCTCCAATATGATGCAGAGATGTGTGTAGAAATTATGAACTTTTGAAGCTCACAATACTGGTGTTGGAGAAAACGTTCCTTTGTTATTTTCTCTGCTTCCTCAATGGGAGATAACTATTGTGCATTCATTGTATTCATTTTTCTTCCTTAAGTACAGAGAGAAAATCACGCTCAGCTGAAGGTCTGTTGTCTTGTTGATTTGTTACAAAGCTTTACCAAGGAAGTGACTACTTTTACGCAATTTTCAAATTCCCTTAAAGTTGCAAACAAAAGTTCTACCATTTAAAACAAGCGATGAAGCACTGAGAAGTAGAGCTGTCGGGAAATACATAAGCATCCAAAACAGATACATGGAATGTTTTCTCTGAAGCAGAGTAGCCATGTAAAGCCATGCAGAAGACTAATAAGAGTTAATATAATGAGTAATAATCCTTTGTGCTGGTAAGAAAATAAGTTGTGCTAGCACTTAGATGTGCTTCAGAGCTTTATAAGAGCTGGAAATGAAAACCAAGCAGTGGTTATGGGGTTGCAAAAATCGTAGCTCAAATCGTCCACAAAATTACTGCTGAATAGATCTTTTAATCTAGATTTCCCTCAAGATGTCTTCAGTTTTACATTTTTCAGCTGCTGTGCTTAAGATATTTAAATGCAGTAAGCAGGGCCATGCAAAGCTTTTCTTAACCATCAATCTTTTCCCCATTTTGTCAATGACAAGCTTTGATCTTATTTATTTGGATTTTATATGACAGACCAGCACAAACAATTTCATAATTATGAAGCAAAAGGATGCATGGTTTTCAAAATATTTCTGCTGATTAAAATCCGCTGCAACCTTCTGCCTTTAGCAGTCATCCTACTAGAAAATACAGTCCATCTAAGTGCAATTGAATCTCAGTAAGAATATAAGTGACCTGTCACTTAGTCCTGTTAAGCTCCACCATCCTTAGTTACTGTTGCTAACTCGGACAACCTGTTGCACCTTACTGCATGTTTACAATGACAGCAATTCTTAAAGAGGCTCTTGACAACTTTTGGAGCTAACAACAATGACCTTCAGAAAGGTTGACAATATGCCATTGAGGGCTATGTACACAATTCTAAAGTGGAATTACATGAAAATAAACTGAAATTTGAGGCACTGATCTTCAGATTTTAAAGCCAGAGGGAGAAGCCTCATCTGGCATCAATCTTCCTTGAAAAAGGAAACATCATTGAAGACCAGCATTGTTAAAGCACAGCAGAGTAAACTCATTTATCCTCAGTTAGCATAATATTAGCCTGCTAAGAGGCTAGCTTAAGAAAGCTCATTGCCACTAGGCTTTTTGTAACTGTTATTAGGTTACAGTGGCTTGCAAAAGTATTCGGCCCCCTTGAACTTTTCCACATTTTGTCACATTACAGCCACAAACATGAATCAATTTTATTGGAATTCCACGTGAAAGACCAATACAAAGTGGTGTACATGTGAGAAGTGGAACGAAAATCATACATGACTCCAAACATTTTTTACAAAGAAATAACTGAAAAGTGGGGTGTGCGTAATTATTCAGCCCCCTTTGGTCTGAGTGCAGTCAATTGCCCATAGACATTGTCTGATGAGTGCTAATGACTAAATAGAGGCACCTGTGTGTAATCTAATGTCAGTACAAATACAGCTGCCCTGTGACGGCCTCAGAGGTTGTCTAAGAGAATGTTGGGAGCAACAACAACATGAAGTCCAAAGAACACACCAGACAGGTCAGGGATAAAGTTATTGAGAAATTCAAAGCAGGCTTAGGCTACAAAAAGATTTCCCAAGCCTTGAACATCCCACGGAGCGCTGTTCAAGCGTTCATTCAGAAATGGAAGGAGTATGGCACAACTGTAAACCTACCAAGACAAGGCCGTCCACCTAAACTCACAGGCCGAACAAGGAGAGCGCTGATCAGAAATGCAGCCAAGAGGCCCATGGTGACTCTGGACGAGCTGCAGAGATCTACAGCTCAGGTGGGGGAATCTGTCCATAGGACTATTAGTGGTGCCCTGCAGAAAGTTGGCCTTTATGGAAGAGTGGCAAGAAGAGAGCCATTGTTAAAAGAAAACCATAAGAAGTCCCGTTTGCAGTTTGCCACAAGCCATGTGGGGGACACAGCAAACATGTGGAAGAAGGTGCTCTGGTCAGATGAGACCAAAATGCAAAACGCTATGTGTGGCGGAAAACTAACACTGCACATCACTCTGAACACACCATCCCCACTGTCAAATATGGTGGTGGCAGCATCATGCTCTGGGGGTGCTTCTCTTCAGCAGGGACAGGGAAGCTGTTCAGAGTTGATGGTAAGATGGATGGAGCCAAATACAGGGCAATCTTGGAAGAAAACCTCTATCCATGTGTTAGAATGGCCCAGTCAAAGTCCAGATCTAAATCCAATCGAGAATCTGTGGCAAGATCTGAAAGCTGCTGTTCACAAACGCTGTCCATCTAATCTGACTGAGCTGGAGCTGTTTTGCAAAGAAGAATGGGCAAGAATTTCAGTCTGTAGATGTGCAAAGCTGGTAGAGACATACCCTAAAAGACTGGCAGCTGGAATTGCAGCAAAAGGTGGTTCTACAAAGTATTGACTCAGGGGGCTGAATAATTACGCACACCCCACTTTTCAGTTATTTATTTGTAAAACATGTTTGGAATCATGTATGATTTTCGTTCCACTTCTCACATGTACACCACTTTGTTTTGGTCTTTCACGTGGAATTCCAATAAAATTGATTCATGTTTGTGGCTGTAATGTGACAAAATGTGGAAAAGTTCAAGGGGGCCGAATACTTTTGCAAGCCACTGTATATGACCTGATTGCTAAGATTATACAAGACCATTGTCTAACCAAGAATGTCTACAAACGTGCTTTCTTGTTTATAGTTGACATGTTGAGTTGACTGCGTCATACAACCTTATCCAACACAGACAATTGTCCACGTTTGTTTCAGTTTGGGGAATGGAATAAAATAAAATCAGGTGCTGAATACAAATGCTCACCACACTTTCTTTTTTTTCTTTTTGTAAATTTTTTTTGTAAACTTTTTCATTATTAACTTTACAACAATTCACAATTTGTGTTAGTATATCACATAAGATTAAAAAAACACTGAAGTTGAAGGTCGTAACATGACTAAATGTCAACATGTGCCAGACATTGTTCACGTTTTGTGTTGTGATTACACAAACCATATGTGTCACAGGCAAAATATGATTCCAGTCTCATCTTTAAACAGATTTACTCTCATCATAAAAGCAGTTTTATTTAAAAAGCATGTCCGCTAAAAACTTTTTCCTTCGTATGCTTCCTGATTTACTAGCTGAAGATGGTTGTTTAGTTTGAGAGAAAATCTCCTGAGTCTTCAGTGATTTTCTGTTTTGGAATATTGGTGGTTTGATCCCTTGTGCGCCAGCACTTTCTTTTCGTTTACTACTTAGCGAAGTAATTGAGTAAGTATTTGAACCAAGAGAAGCCTACCATTCTTGATGACCAGTGATGTGGAAGTGGAGCTGAAGGGTCCAGAGGTCTCACTTGTTTCTGGGCTGGAGGAGGTTGGGGGACTCCGGTTCCAGAGTGTTACTGGAGCCCTCTGTGAGGGTAGGAAGCTGGTAGGCTGGGAGCAGTTCTATAAAACACATCACAACCCAGTTTCTCCATTACACATTTCTTCTCTTTTCACTGTTTTGTTGCACCATAAATGTTTCAGAGAAACACATTTTATTATCAAATAAAAATATTCTTAGTAAATACCAAATGCTGTTTTCAATTAATAATTTAATTAAAACTATCAATACTAATCTTCATCCAATCTGCTGAGTTTGTAATTGCCTTCTTGTTAAATCATTGGTTTAATCAAATTAGTCCCGCTCTGGACTTGTCACTACTAGAGAGTATTAGGGTCACTTAGAGAGACAAAATGGTTGTTGTTATTGTTGTGTTTTTCTGTTGCAGAATAAAGTCAATATTGTTTTGTTTTGTTAAGGTTAGTATTGTGGATAAGTTGGAAGTAATATCTTAAAGAAAAGGTGAAATGCTGAAACTGTTGTGTTCTCTGCAAGCAGGTTTGGTATGCATATGGATGTCCTACATTCTAGGTGTGCTATCAAGGCAAGGCAAGGCCAGGCAATTTTATTTGTATAGCACACTTTCAACAGCAGGGCAATTCAAGGTGCTTTACATTTACATTTAAAAGAAACACATAAAAGAAACACACCTTACACATGATACACAATAAAGAAAGAGAAGGATAAAAAAATGAAGAGAGCATGAACACATTTCATACATATGACATCAAGCATTTACTCAAAGGCAATTCTAAACAGATGGGTTTTTAGTCTCGATTTAAAGCAGTTCAGAGTTTCAGCAGCTCTACACTCGTCAGGAAGTCTGTTCCAGATAAGGGGAGCATAAAAAGTGAAAGATGCTTCTCCATGTTTAGTTCTGAGTCTAGGGATGTTTAGTTGGATAGAGTTGGAGGACCTGAGTGGTCTTGGTGGTTGGTACCATGACAACAGGTCTTCAACATATTTTGGTGCTAAGCCATGTAATGATTTATAAACTAGTAAAAGTATTTTAAAGTCTATTCTCTGAGCTACAGGGAGCCAGTGTAAGGACTTTAGAACTGGGGTGATGTGCTCTACTTTCCTGGTTCTAGTGAGGACGCGAGCAGCAGCGTTCTGGATCAGCTGCAGCTGTCTGATTGACTTTTTAGGCAGACCTGTGAAGATGCTGTTGCAGTAATCAATCCGACTAAAGATAAACGCATGGATGAGTTTTTCTAGGTCGTGTTGCAAAATCAGTCCTTTAATCCTAGAGATGTTCTTCAGGTGATAGAACGCTGACCTTGTTATTGCCTTTATGTGACCCTGGAGGTTCAGGTCTGAGTCCATTACTACACCTAGGTTACGAACCTGATCAATAGTTTCTAGCTGTATTAATTGAAGCTGTGTGCTGACTCTTGGGTCCAAAAATAATCACTTCAGTTTTGTTTCTATTCAGCTGGAGAAAGTTATGGCACATCCATCCATTTATTTGGTCAATGCATTGATTTAGGGTTTGAATGGGTTCAGAGTCACCTGGTGACATTGTAATGTAGAGCTGAGTGTCATCCGCGTAGTTATGGTAGCTAATGTTATTGGTTGCTATAATCTTGCCTAGTGGGAGCATGTAGATATTAAATAAGAGGGGCCCCAGGATGGAGCCCTGGGGCACTCCACATGTGATTTCTGTTTGTTCTGATGAAAAGTTTCCTATTGAAACATAGAAGTCCCTGTTCTTTAGGTAAGACTCGAACCAGCCAAGTACTCTACCAGAGAGTCCGACCCAGCTCTCCAGTCGTTCCAATAAAATATCATGATCAACAGTGTCAAATGCTGCACTGAGGTCCAACAGAACCAGCACTGTGGTTCTTCCACAGTCTGTATTTATGCGGATGTCATTAAATACTTTGACAAGGACAGTCTCGGTGCTGTGGTGAGCGCGGAAACCAGACTGAAAAGCATCAAAACGGTTTGTCATTGTTATGAAGCCATTTAACTGCTGAAACACAGCTTTTTCAATAATCTTACTGATGAATGGGAGATTAGAGATTGGCCTGTAGTTTTGCATCAACGTGTTGTCCAGATTTTTCTTCTTTAGCAGTGGTTTAAAAACTGCTGTTTTTAAAGCCTGAGGGAAGACACCTGATAGCAGTGATGAGTTCACTATTTGAACAAGATCAGATCCAATAACAGGAAGAACCTTCTTTAGAAAAGCTGTGGGTAGGATATCAAGACAGCAGGAGGAGGAGCTTAATTGGATAATGATTTTTTCAAGGCTGTTCTGGTTTAATTCGTGGAATTCAGACATTTTCTCTACATTGTTGTTGATTGGGGATGGCACTGGTTGTGGGTTCGATATTGAGGTACCGATTGACCGTCTAATTGTTAGAATCTTTTCAGTGAAAAAGCTGGCAAATTCATTGCAGGCCCTGGTAGAGTTTAGTTCAGGGGCTACTGTCACTAAAGGGTTAGTTAGTCTTTCCACTGTTGGAAATAGAGTCTGTGCATTATTAATGTTTCTGTTGATGATTTCAGAAAAGAACGATTCCCTAGCATCTTTTATAGTTAGCTGATATCTATTCAGTCTCTCTTTGTAGATCTCACAGTGAACCTGGAGTCGAGTTTTCCGCCATTTTCTCTCGGCTCGTCGACACTCTCTTTTTTCACTACGTACCAGTGGATTACTTGTCCACTGAGACTTTTTTCTACCTGAGACTACTTTCACTTTAGTTGGAGCAATGGAATCCATGATGTCTGAGATTTCCGCAAGGAAATTATCTACCAACTTATTTACTGAGTTTGAGTTGGGAGATGAGGGGGATGTGGTGGAAGGATAAATACGTTTAAAGGTTTCTACTGAACTGTCCTCTAGAAAACGCTTTTTTATAGTGGTCTTACTGTGGCTGGATAATTTAGCAGAGATGGTACTTTGAAAGGAAATACAGAAATGGTCAGATAATGCAATATTAATTACAGAGATGTCAGAAATATTTAAACCTTTGCTGATAATTAAGTCCAGAGTGTGTCCTTTATTGTGTGTTGGTTGTTTGACATGCTGGATCAGTCCGAAGTTGGGGAGAGTATCATCTAACGTTTTTGCTTGTCTATCTTGGGGGTTGTCGGTATGGATGTTAAAGTCCCCCACGATGATTAGTTGGTCATAGTCGATACATATTACAGAAAGAAGGTCATTGAAATCATTAAAGAAGTTAGAGTTAAGTTTTGGTGGTTTATATAAACTTAGAAATAACGCTTTGTTAGGCTCATTTATCTGGGTGGCTAGGTATTCAAAAGAATCAAACGTGCCCAGAGTTACCTTTTTAAAGTTCATTGAGTTGTGAAAGATGGTGGCTACACCTCCACCTCGTTTGTGTTTTCTGTTCTCGCTTAAGAAATTATAATTTGGAGGAGTAGATTCTATTAATGAAGTTGTTTCGTTATTTTCATCTAGCCAAGTTTCTGATAAAAAAAGGGCGTGTAAATTATGCTCAGTGATGAAGTCATTGATAAGAAAAGACTTCCCGGATAGAGATCTAATGTTTAATAAAGCTAACTTAAGTATTGTGATGATGGGCAGCTGAACCTTCTGACAGGTTATCAATTTGAGATTTTCTTTAATATGAGAGCGTGTGGTTAACGGTTTATGTTTCCTGCTGCTGATAATCACTGATATAGCCTCAGGGGTGCCGGGTGAATTCTGGGAGACGGTAGGGGTGGATTAATTGCCCGGTTCCCTCAAATATCAAATATCTGTAATAATCAGTGGGGGGAAGCTCCCAGGCTTATTGACACTAGTCTCAGGCGTTTGGTGTAGTCTAAGTTTAGGTGTTAATTGTGTCCAAAATTTGATTTGCTCGTTCAGTCTGTCTGTAAAGTTTCTAAATGGAGACTCATTTGATGTGGCTGAGTCACAGGAAGATGAAGACTTGATCTCTGATGGTTGTTTATCTGTTCGGTCCTGTGGTGTCATCCAGACTTGCTGTTTTTGTTCTCTGATATCCATGGGCGCCTCAAGGTCAGCTTTTGGGAGCAAGTTTTTTGCTTTCTGATTTTGATAAGAAAAAATGTTTGCTGCTAAGAGCCTTACTCCGGCCTTGTTCAAATAGCGCATCCCTTCTTTGAACAGATGATTAGCACTTCCAAATACTTTGAAATTATTAATAAATGTGAACGACTTCTCAGCTGATTGTTTCTTCAACCATTTATGGAGCATGCGGAGTCTGCTAAATCTTTCATCATTCCCTTCAGGGACTGGTCCGCTGATGAGGATGTTTACGTTAAGTCCATCAAGTCTCTGTAGGAGATCAGAAAAGTCTCTCTTCAGAATCTCTGATTGTCTCATCGCGATATCTGCTGATCCAGCGTGAATGACAAGCTTTTCCAAAGCAGGATGTTGGTCCAAGATTTTAGGGATTTTTTCTGATATTTCTCTCACTGTATTTCACATGATGTTTATGCTACAATGAAAATACTTTATTTGTTACTAAACTCTATTTTAAAGAAAAAAGTTACTTCCTCATTAACACATGGCATGGCTTTTACAGGTCTTTAGGCCACCCAGTGTTTTGACTTTAATCTTGAAATGGGTACGCAATAGAAAAAAGACTTCTTAATTTTGTTCTTCATCTGACTATTACCCTGTCGTAGATTACAGCCTAGGCTGCAGAATACATAAATCACTTCAATGGTTCCTGAAGTAGGCTACACGATCTCAAAAGTTACACATCATACCCAGATCTAAAGCAGTTTAAGAACAGATGTGGAATAAATTCATAGTCCATAATCCATTTCCATGGCTTTGGGACTCCAGTGAACCACAGTGAGTCATTATCCACAAATAGAGAAAATATGGAACAGGGGTGAACCTTTCTAGGGGTAGCTAACTTGCCAGAACCAAAGAATCCAGAACAGCATCTAACGCACTGCTTACCTAAGTTCCCTCACTTAACGTCAGTCTTCATCATTCAACAAAAAGAAATGGAATGAGTAAAAATGGCACCCGTGGGAGAGCTCCAAGCCCAAAACTACTGCTGATCAAAAATAAGACAACAGCTTGTTTGTTTTTTTCCCCCTAGAAAACATCCCCAAGCCTTTTTGAAAAGCAGTATGTGGACTGTGGAGACAAAAGTTTTACATCTGATTTAAAACTAACACAGGATTTAAGAAAAAGAACATCATGCATTTAAACATGGTGGTGGTACTGTGATAATCTAAGGCTGCTTGACTTGCTGTTAATGACAAAACCATGAATTCTGCTGTCTAGCAGAAAATCATGAATCAGAATGTCTGGCCATCCCTTCCTCACCTTAGGCTCAAGCACACCACAGTTATTCATAATTTAACAAGATGGGCAATTATCTTTGGATTACTTTAATCTGGTATTAAATTTAATCATTATTTAAAATGAGTTTTTGTGTGTACTCAGGATATCTTTGTCTGATATATTAACATTTGTTTGACAAAATATTTAACCTTTGTTAGACTACTGCAGGAAATTTGTCTAAAACCACTTCTGTTCTTAATGCAGCCACTGGTGCACTGATGTCCCAGCAAGATCTAGAGCAACCCATCCAAAATACATGAAAAAACTGGTGTCACTGTACCAACCTTCCAGACTGCTCAGGTCTTCTGGTTCAAGTCTACTCTGCATCCCCAAAATCAGAACTAAACATGAACAAGCAGCTTTCAGTTTCTATGCTCCTCTAATCTGGAACAAACTTTCAGCAAACTGCAAAACTGTTGAAACACTGAGTTCCTTAAAATCTTTGGTTCTCAATTATTTTCTGCCATGTCCTGCCTTGGGAACATAAATCTTTTTCAGCCCCTCCGATAATATTTAATTTATTTGTACAAACCACTAGCACCAGCATTCTCCATATAATCTCCTGATTATCAAAACAGATTAATAAAATGAGCTGCAACAACTTCAAATTGAAGTTGTTGCAGCTCGTTTTCTCATTGTTTTAAATCTTAACACTATTTCAAAGTCCATTATTAAGTCAATTGGTAACATTTAATCAAGACTGCTCAGTCTGTCATTCTCAGAAGAGAAAACGACTCCCTCAGACGTGAATTTTTAAACTAAAGACTAACATTCAGAACTTTTTAAACTATAAACATTGGTTACTTGTTATGTTCATCAAATTATTCCTTTCCAAAAAATTATAGAACATTTTTGCCTCCATTACCTCTACTGTTTTCCTATTCACTGTCAGAAACTTCTCTTGTGCCCAATTAAATCTGTTTCATTATTTTCCAAATTTTGTTTTATTTTTTCCAAAATTCCACTTTTTCAATTCTTATTTTTGTAAATTCCACTTTTCCATTCCAACCATATTTATCACCCCAAAAGTTTGTAATTATAGAGTGAATGAAAGCAATTTAACAAATCAATAGCCAGAGAGATCCACAATTACTGTTATATACAAATATAACAGTGCTGTGGTTCAAGCACTCCTTGTATTTTGTAAAGAACTAAAACATTATGTGCCAAACAAAGAATGTCATATTTTTTACATTTTATAAATTTACATTTACCTTTAAAAAGGCTTTTTTTAAATTGTTTGTTTCAGTGAGTTTTTTTTTTTGCCATGACTAGCCAGTTATCACAGATAAACTGTGATTTGTTTTCCCACCTAACACTGTTTTTTTCTTACTTGAAATGTAACATATTTTGCTTTGTCGTTTATTTTATTTATTATCATGTAAAGGACTTTGAAGTACCTTGTGGCTGAAAATGTGCCATACAAATAAACTCACCTTGGTGCCAGTTGATGAATATTCCATGTCCACCTGAAATCTTATTGAAAGTGTATTGCAACCTAGCAGTTGAAGTCATGCAAAGCTGTTCCTACTTTTGCTTATTTCCATACTCAATACCTACATTATAATTTGTTGTATGTGTTACATGCTTGATATTGAAAACACCCGTAATTGATTATTAGTAAATAAATTTAGGCAGAGTTCATGAGATATAACCAGCTCTGTATATGGATGGAAGTGTTGTGAGCCCACTTACCGTGAATGATAGAGCCTTTCTCTTTTCTTTGATCCTCTTTATGGCGTTCCTCACCTAAATCAGATTCAGGCTTTATTCCCACTTATTTTTCCAAACACAATGTACAAATATACAGTTCATTTTAATATTCTTTTGCAGATCAAGCAGCAGCTCTTACAATGGACTTGAATACCTTCTTACCTCACTGTTGTAAACAGCATACACTAAGAAGATATACAGGCCCTGTGGATGGGAGAAATTGAAAATAAGTAAGAAAACAACTTTATTTGACAGTATGTCTCTATTTGGTACTCCACTTTGCAACATTTGCAAACTACAGTGGCTTGCAAAAGTATTCGGCCCCCTTGAACTTTTCCACATTTTGTCACATTACAGCCACAAACATGAATCAATTTTATTGGAATTCCACGTGAAAGACCAAAACAAAGTGGTGTACACGTGAGAAGTGGAACGAAAATCATACATGATTCCAAACATTTTTTACAAATAAATAACTGAAAAGTGGGGTGTGCGTAATTATTCAGCCCCCTGAGTCAATACTTTGTAGAACCACCTTTTGCTGCAATTCCAGCTGCCAGTCTTTTAGGATATGTGTCTACCAGCTTTGCACATCTAGAGACTGAAATTTTTGCCCATTCTTCTTTGCAAAACAGCTCCAGCTCAGTCAGATTAGATGGACAGCGTTTGTGAACAGCAGCTTTCAGATCTTGCCACAGATTCTCGATTGGGTTTAGATCTGGACTTTGGCTGGGCCATTCTAACACATGGATTTGTTTTGTTTTAAACCATTCCATTGTTGCCCTGGCTTTATGTTTAGGGTTGTTGTCCTGCTGGAAGGTGAACCTCCACCCCAGTCTCAAGTCTTTTGCAGACTCCAAGAGGTTTTCTTCCAAGATTGCCCTGTATTTGGCTCCATCCATCTTCCAATCAACTCTGACCAGCTTCCCTGTCCCTGTTGAAGAGAAGCAGCCACAGAGCATGATGCTGCCACCACCATATTTGACAGTGGGGCTGGTGTGTTCAGAGTGATGTGCAGTGTTAGTTTTCCGCCACACATAGCGTTTTCCATTTTGGTCTCATCTGACCAGAACACCTTCTTCCACATGTTTGCTGTGTCCCCCACATGGCTTGTAGCAAACTGCAAACGGGACTTCTTATGGTTTCCCTTTAACAATGGCTTTCTTCTTTCCACTCTTCCATAAAGGCCAACTTTGTGCAGTGCACCACTAATAGTTGTCCTATGGACAGATTCCCCCACCTGAGCTGTAGATCTCTGCAGCTCGTCCAGAGTCACCATGGGCCTCTTGGCTGCATTTCTGATCAGCGCTCTCCTTGTTCGGCCTGTGAGTTTAGGTGGACGGCCTTGTCTTGGTAGGTTTACAGTTGTGCCATACTCCTTCCATTTCTGAATGATCGCTTGAACAGCGCTCCGTGGGATGTTCAAGGCTTGGGAAATCTTTTTGTAGCCTAAGCCTGCTTTAAATTTCTCAATATTTTATCCCTGACCTGTCTGGTGTGTTCTTTGGACTTCATGGTGTTGTTGCTCCCAACATTCTCTTAGACAACCTCTGAGGCCGTCACAGGGCAGCTGTATTTGTACTGACATTAGATTACACACAGGTGCCTCTATTTAGTCATTAGCACTCATCAGACAATGTCTATGGGCAACTGACTGCACTCAGACCAAAGGGGGCTGGATAATTACGCACACCCCACTTTTCAGTTATTTATTTGTAAAAAATTTTTAGAATCATGTATGATTTTCGTTCCACTTCTCACGTGTACACCACTTTGTTTTGGTCTTTCACGTAGAATTCCAATAAAATTGATTCATGTTTGTGGCTGTAATGTGAGAAAATGTGGAAAAGTTCAAGGGGGCCGAATACTTTTGCAAGCCACTGTATGTTTTTCTCTCCACCAACAAAAGAAAAGCATTTACTCCAAATTCACTTCTATTCAGTTCTGCTGCCTTTTTCCTGCTCCAGTTGGATTCAGAAGAAGCTGTTTTTCAAATCACAGCTAAGTCCACAATTAATCCCCCGTGTTTAAACAGTACAGACAAAAATGTTTGGCAGACAACTTATTTGCAGGAATAGCCTATTTCTCAGAGATTGATATTTGTTGACCTTGAGTTTTTTCAGACATTTAGATCAGTGAAATGCTGTCTCTCCGCCCAACTATCAGTGCTGTGCAACTGCAGTAACACCAAGGTTGCTTCTAGAGTGAAAGAAGAGCCATTTTTTGTATAAGTTGTTCAAATATGTCACAGGAGAGAAATTTGAATTCATTCCTAAGTCATTTCATAAAGGCTGTTGTTATAAGAAGGACGTGGAGTGGTGTTTCCTGATAACAACTGCTGTGTTCATCTGAAGGACCTTTTGTCTCTCCAATTTTGATGTTGGATAATAAGGATAACAGAGGTTATTTTTAAGGCAAAGGGCAAAAATATTCTGACTTGTACTTACAGCCAGAGGAAAAACAAAATGCACCCTCTTTCAGTTTTTTTGTTTTAAGACATAATAAAAACATCAATCTGACCTTTACCAAGTTTTAAAATGGTTTTAATATAATGTCAGGAAAAAAAAAACACTCTACAATTTCCTGATTTACTAGACTTATTGAAAATAAAGCCAAAATGGAAAAGCCATGTGTAATAAACAAAGTATGTCCTTACTTTCCAAAGGATGTAAGAGGAAAGGTAGCAGCCAAGTGCTGCTAATTCAATTCAATTAAACATTTCATCACCAGCAAGTGTAAGTAAGTAAACTTTATTTGTATAGCGCTTTTCACGGACACATAGTCACAAAGTGCTTCACATTAAAAACAGATATGAAAACATTTTAAAACACAGTAAATACCGACAGTCAGATTGGACTAGAATGCTTTTGCAAACAGAAATGTTTTTAGGCTTTTTTAAAAGATTAATGTGGAGTCTAGAGGGTGCAGGTCGAGTGGGAGTTTATTCCAAAGTCACGGCACGGCAGCTTTAAATGATTGATCTCCCCAAGTTTTAAAACAAGTACGTGGAACCATCAATTGGTTCTGCCCAGATAATCTCAAGCTGCGGGTCGGACCGTATGGCTTTATGAGGTTAACAATGTAAGAAGGAGCTTGACCCTGGGGGACCAAGATTTTAAATTGATCACGAAATTCGACAGGGAGCCAGTGAAGATATTTTAACACCGGAGTGATATGGGCCCTCCTGTTGGTGCTGGTCAAAAGTCTCACGGCTGAGTTTTGGACTGACTGCAACCGAGCCAGCTGTTCTTTCTTTAGACATGTGAAGATGCTGTTGCAGTAGTCCAGGCTTGAGGAAACAAATTCATGAATAATAATTTTAAGCTCTTCTCTGGACATCATGGACCTGAGCTTGGCGATGTTACGCAACTGAAAAAAAGAAATCCTTTACCAACTGTCTACAGTGTTTCTCCAGTGACATGGAATCATCAAAGATCACCCCTAAAGTCCTCAGCTTTGTTTTGGCTGAAAGCCCACCTCTTTAGAAGGATGAGTTTTGGCAGTTTGTCTGGAGCATAAAAGTGTGTGTTAATCCAATGTCAGGGTGGAAAGCCATGAGCAATGACTTTAAAAAACAATAACTGCAGTTTGAGGTGCAGATAACTTTGAGGTCAATCGCTGGGCAGTAAAAAAACACAAACAACTTGTAGCTTCCAGTCTTCACAGGAGTGGACATCCCAGCAAAATCTCCATACAGGTCCAAAAGTGGAGTACACCAACAAAAGGATAAAAAAGCTTGATCCAAGACTCTACAGACCTCAGTCAGCATGTTAAGGTAAAAGCACTACGGTTAGAAAAAGAAACAACGCCTCTTCTCTCTAAAAGAGCATGGCCCAGGTTTGCAAAACTGTGTATGTAAGAACAGAATAGAATATAATTCCTTTGATTGTCTAGATCTACTTTCAATGTACAGTGAGATGAAATGCTGATTCTTTCCAGTGCAGACAAAAAACACCACCATAAAAACAATATGCAAAGAATAAAAGAAACAGATAAATATCCAAGTCAGTCTAGTCCAAACTTTGTGCGACAACTGCCACTAGTGATTTCTGTTACAAAATTCTTTGGACAGATAACCAAAATGCAGATGATTTTGCCACAATGCAAAACATAATGTTTGTTGAAAACCAAACACAGCATAACAACATATGCCATTCATACCAACTTTCAACCATAGTGGTGGAGAGGTGATGATTTACAACTTGTTTGGTGAGCCACATGACCTGAACATCTAGAAGTCACTAAATCAACTATGGACTGTGTCAACAAATTCTAGAGTCACACACAGTGGGGCAAAACAGTATTTGGCAGCCACGGATTGTCCAAGTGGTCCCACTTAAAACAATGAGAGAGGTCTGTCATTTTCATCATAGGTACACTTCAACTGTGAGGGACAGAATATAAAAGAAAAATCCAGAAAATTACATTGTATGATTTTTAAAGAATTCATTTGTATAATGATGCAGAAAATAAGTATTTCACACCTCCAAACAAGCATGAATTCTGGCCCTCACAGACTTGTTACTTCTTCTTTAAAAAGCCCTACTATTCTTTACTCGTTGCCTTTATTAATGGCACCTGTTTGAATGTGTTATCTGTATAAAAGACACCTGACCAAACACTTTCAAACAGTCAGACTCCAACCTCCACCATGGCCAAGACCAGAGAGCTGTCCAAGTTTACCAGGTACAAGATTGTACACCTGCACAAGACTGGGAGGAGCCGGTCTACAATAGGCAAGCAGCTTGGTGAGAAGAGATCAACTGTTGGAGTAATTATTAGAAAATGTAATAAATACAAGATCACTGACAATCTCCCTCCACCTGGGACTCCATGCAAGATCTTATCTCGTGGGGTACACATGATCTACAGAACGGTGAGGAAACAACACAGAACTACATGGGGGGAACTGGTCAATGAGCTGAAGAGAGCTGGGACCACAGTAACAAAGGTTACTATTAGTAACACACTACATCGTCATGGATTAAAATCCTTCTGGACTCCAGGTTAAGCCAGCACATGTCCAGGCCCGTCTAAAGTCCCTCCCTCCGTCCGTCCGTCCGTCCGTCCGTCCTTCCGTCCGTCCGTCCGTCCTTGAGATGATATCTGTTGTAAATTCGTCACCCTTTGCAAGGCTGAGATTTTTTTTATTTGGACATATAGTTGTTTGTGGGCCTGAGCTCAGAAGTACTTATTATACAGCAATTCAATAATTTGAAGTATCCAACCAATGTAGCTGAATAAAAAAATATATTGCAGAAGTAAGTTTTTAGGCTTAGGGCCAATAATTTTTTCATGCAGTGTCAGATTGGTTTAGATATATATTTTTCCCCTCATTAGATAAAATAATCTGAAAACGTGTTATTTACTCAGATTATCTTTGTCCAGCATTCAAAGTTGGCTTTATAACCTCAAGAATGTACCTGAGACAAAAAAGAAAGACACTCATGTAATGTTAAGCATATCAGGGACAGTGTGGAAGTCAAAAAAACATTAACACTCCATGGGTGTTGGTCATTTTGCCTGTTTGCCATATTGTATTTTTGCCCTTTTGCCACAACAACAAAGACGGCGGTGGATCAGCTTTGGCATCAACTTTGGACTATTTAGACTTCAGCTTTTGTTTGAGAGATGAGCTGATAGAGGTATTTAAGTCCTTTCTTTAGACAGTGTATGGCAGACTGCCCCATTGACGGACTTCTGTCGCTATAAATATGTCACATTGTTCGTTGCTTTGATTGGTCCTACCGCTGGGTGTGGGGTGGGGGGTGTTACAGTGTACCACACAGATGTGGATAAGAGTTTTAATAGGATGAAGTATCTGCTCTTTTGCCCATGGAAAGTTATTCTTAAGGCTATGTCTTTTAGTGATAAGCATTTACATTTTTTTAATAATGTAATTAAATTCCAGTTTTATTTTTATTTTCACAGGCCTGCATTGTTTCCATGCATAAAATCTTTTTTGCCATCAAAGCAATGTTACAATGGAGATAAATTAGTGTACCTGTTATGGACACAGACAAAGTTTAAGGTGAAAGATGCAAACACTGTGCAACAAGGACAAAAAAACTCATTCACCTTGTCTTTTGAATATTGTCCATTTTTTATAGTTTAAGTGCCCACCTCTTTAAATGTCCCTGCATGTCCCTGGAGTGTACTGCTGGAACAGGAACCGAACCTACAACCCTAAAGCAGACCACCATAACACTGGAATAAATGCGCCTTAAAGTCATTTAATGCATGACTTCACTCAAGCTGCATACAGCTACACCAGTTTTTGTTGCAGATATTATAGTTCTCATGTTTCATGAGGATTTGGTCTGTGCCACAAAGGTGGAATCCTGCTCAAACAGTTTAACTCATAGGGATAATCTCTAATTTTAAAATGCACAACAGAGACACCACTCTAGAGTATATCTAACAACCACTGGGTCTCATTAAGCACATGTTGTATTATTGGCTCTTCTGACAATCTTTTTTCTGTTTCATCTTTTAGGAGGAAAGCTGCTGGCTCTGCCTCATCCTCCTACCAACATGAGGAAGAACTCCTACTGTAGTGTTATCTGGTCTTAACTGGACACTGGTAGTAAATCTAAATTAACTAGCAGCTCTCTGGGGGTCACCCAAGGGCTAACTCATTTTGATTAATAACTAGTGAAGAGCAAAGAGGGACGACAGAGGAAAAAAATACAATAAAAAGAAGGGACATAACAGAAAGGTACAAGAAAAACACGGAGGGGGAATTCATATGAAAAAAAGAGGAAGCATGTGAGATGGAGGAAATGAGTGCCATGTTATCTGGGGAGGAGAGCTGGGTGTAGATGTAAAGTTGTATGATGTAAGATGTAAAGTCCTGCCAACAGCCTTCATGTGGAAATGGATCTGAATGTGAAAACGATAGCGTTCTTAAGCAACATAGGGCAAGTGAATAAAAAGTCCTAAAACATCTATTCCATGAAAATGAGGAAAGGCAGACATTCATTCAGAAGAAGTCTCACTCGCTATGGACTAGCTATGGACTAGGATGAATATATGTTGTTAAACTAGCTGAACTGAAAATATATTGTTTTACAATGAATGCACAACAGCTATTTGGACAGCTATTGTTGAGTATTTATTATTTTTCTGTCCCACTGAAAACATTTGAAAATATGGTACACATATTTTCCTATATAAATCTTAACTAAGTCTTAAAATAATTTTAATCTTGATATTAATAATAATTCCAAACTAAGAAATGACACATTTTTTCTCATATTTTAAAGTTTTAATAGTTGTTTGTTGCATATTTTAACTTTGGTTTTAAAGCGTAATGTTATTGATACCAGGTTAAATCCTTTACATCCCATGTTTTATGACAGTATTGATATCATAAACGTGTTTTTGTATTACTTGCCTTTTCAAATAATCTCCAATCATGCAACTATCTAAATTTAGCGCTGTCTTGCTTACTTGGAAGGAATTCAGGATGATGAAGATATAGCTGACTACCACAGAAAGATGGACCAGCACCCCGCATATCCACGTCAGGCCCAGTACAGGGAGCAGGATAAGAACTGGACGGGTCACAGCCCTAAAATCACACAGAGAAAGCACCTGCATTAACCCCAGGGAGTAGGTTCATGAGGGTTACTTACAGTCATGTAAAAAATGTTCGTCACCCTTTGCAAGGCTGAGATTTTTTTTATTTGGACATATAGTTGTTTAGAAGCAATTAACACAGCATACAATAACAAAATACAACTTCAGGTGAGGACCACAACATGCCAAAAGTCTCCAAAAGTGACAAAGGCGGGAACTCCAGGCATAATAATCTTTGGGCAGCGATTAAAATTGGGTCTATAATTTAATTATTTGGACACCAGAATAAACGACACATTTAACATAAACCACATACAGTACTGCAGAAAGGAACCTCATGCAAAATGTGGACCATGGAGGTGAAAGCGTCATGGTTTGCTGCAGCAACACCTGCAAAGCCCACAATCATAGAATGAGAGTCTAAAATGTGAGACCACCTGTAAAAAAATAAAACTGAAGCAGAACTGGAACCTGCAACATGTAAATTACCCAAAACTAGTGAATCCACCAAGGACTGGCCTTTATTCAATGAATGGAAACTCCTTGGCCAATTCAAAGCTTAGATCCAGTGGCATCGTAGGCCAATTTTTCGGGGGCTCTAGCCCCGGATGTTTTCAGTCTGTTGTTTCGCTCACCAGCTGCAGGCTCACCGCTCCGTCAATCACTCACAACAGGCTGGGTGTTAGCAACTTTTACCAAAAAGCTCTATTTTAGTGTCATCTGACCATGTGACATTCTTCCAATCCTCTTCTGGATCATCCAAATCTCTAGCAAACCTCAGACGGGTCTGTATATGTACTGGCTTAAGCAGGGGGACCCGTCTGGCACTGCAGGATTTGAGTCCCTGGCGGTGTAGTGTGTTACTGATGGTAGCCTTTGTTACTTTGGTCCCAGCTCTCTGCAGGTCATTCACTAGGTCCCCCCGTGTGGTTCTGGGAGTTTTGCTCATCGCTCTTGTGATCATTTTGACCCCACAGGGTGAGATCTTAGGTAGACCCCCAGATCGAGAGAGATAATCAGTGGTCTTGTATGCCTTACATTTTCTAATAATTGCTCCCACAATTGATTTCTTCACACCAAGCTGCTTATCTATTACAGATTCAGTCTTCCCAGCCTGGTGCAGGTCTACAATTTTGTTTCTGGTGTCCTTTGACAGTTCTTTAGTCTTGGCCGTGGTGTTTGGAGTCTGACTGTTTGAGGTAGTGGACAGGTGTCTTTTATACTGATAACGAGTTCAAACAGGTGCCATTAACACAGGTAACGAGTGGAGGACAGAGGAGCCTCTTACAGAAGAAGTTACAGGTCTGTCAGAGCTAGAAATCTTGCTTATTTGTAGGTGACCAAATACTTATTTCCCACCATAATTTGCAAATAAATTCTTTAAAAATCAGACCATGTGATTTTCTGGATATTTTTTCTCATTTTGTCTCTCATAGTTAAGGTATACCAATGATGAAAGTTACAGGCCTCTCTAATCTTTTTAATTGGGATGACATGCACAATGAGAAGGTAGAATCATTAGACAATTCAATTCAATTCAGTTTATTTATATAGCGCCAATTCACAACAGTGCCATCAAGGCACTTAACAAGAAGTCATTTCAATACATTTATACAAACAGCATGGGATAAATTTCCACACCTATGCAGATGATACACAAATATATTTCTCCATAAATTCTGATAAACCCATTCAGTTAGGTAGATTACAGGCATGTCTGGAAGACATAAAAACATGGATGAATCTAAACTTTCTGCTTTTAAATTCTGACAAGACAGAAGTTGCTGTCTTTGGACCAGAAGTTCTAGAAAAGAAACTGATTAGTCAATCACTTCATCTGGATGGCATTTAATTGGCCCCCAGTAATAATGTAAAGAACCCCAGCGTTATTTTTGACCAAGACTTGACATTTAAATCCCATATTAAACAGGTTTCTAGGATTTCCTTCTTTCACCTCCGGAATATTGCTAAAATTAGAAAATATCCTGTCCAGGAGTGATGCTGAGAAACTAGTCCATGCATTTGTTACCTCAAGGCTGGACTACTGTAATTCTTTACTATCAGGTAGTCCACAAAATGCCATTAAAAGCCTTCAGTTGATCCAAAATGCGGCAGCAAGAGTTCTGATGAATATTAAAAAGAGAGATCACATTTCTCCTGCTTTAGCTTCCCTTCATTGGCTCCCTGTTAAATCCAGAATAGAATTTAAGATCCTTCTTCTTACATACAAAGCCCTTAATAATCAAGCTCCATCATACATCAGAGATCAAATTGTTCCATATGTTCCTAACAGAGCCCTTCGCTCTCAGACTGCAGGTTTACTTGTAGTTCCTAGGATTTCTAAAAGTAGAATGGGAGGCAGATCTTTTAGTTATCAGGCTCCTCTCCTGTGGAACCAGCTCCCAGCTTTAGTCCATGAGGCAGACACTCTGTTTACTTTTAAGGCCAGGCTTAAAACTTTCCTTTTTGATAAAGCTTATAGTTAGAGTGGCTAAGGTCATCCTGAGCTATCTCTGTAGTTATGCTGCTATAGGCTTAGACTGCTGGAGGACAGACTTACCAATTTTCTTCACTCTGCTACTTCCTTTTCTCCTACTACTCTCCAGTTGTATTACAGTACATTCTGGTATTTCGACTGTTAACTTTGTTTTCTCTCAGTGTTTTTCTCTCCATAGAAGATATACCTGGTCTGGTGTCCTGCTTGGCTGCAATGCCCTGTTGGACGGGGGGCATCGACTGGGATGATCCTCCCAGTAACTGAACATCCACTGTATCCTGTTATCAACTTTTTACTTTCTGTAACATAGAAAGTTCTCTTATATCAGATCTTCTGTTTCTTCTGTGTTTCTGCTCTGTCTTCTCAAACCCCCAGACGGTCGTGGCAGATGGCCGCTCCTACTGAGCCTGGTTCTGTTGGAGGTTTCTTCCTGTTAAAGGGGAGTTTTTCCTTTCCACCATTGCTACATGCTTGCTCAGTATGAGGGATTGCTGAAAGATTTGCTGTGGTTGGAAAGTCTGCCCAACCTCACGCCAATGATTGACGGAATCTGCTGGGATTCCTTGAATAGGAAACTTTTTAACTGATTGGAATGTTTGTATAAATGTATTGAAATGACTTCTTGTTAAGTGACTTGAGATGACATCTGTTGTGAATTGGCGCTATACAAATTACACTGAATTGAATTGGTGGCTGACTAATTACTTTCTTACACCACTGTAATAAATTAAATAAGTAAAACTTTGGTTTACCTTATTTGCTCATTTACCATTTTGGCATTATTGACAGAGCCAAACAGACTATCCAAGACAGAACCAATGATGGGAAAAGATCAAGTGATGAGAGGGAGAAGAGGAGAGACAACAGCTAGAGATAAAGATAGAGCGAGACAGCAATAAGTGAATAGTGTATAAATGTGCACAGTCTGTGCACAGTGTTTGCGAGTAATGTAATTCTAAATTTAAAAAAAGGGGAAATTCACTTATGAATTATGTTAAAATAAATGAGTTAAGTCCTTCTAATTACTTAAAATTTTTTAATTAACTGGTCTTCTTTTCTCAGTCCAACCTACTGTTTAATCACATGTCAAATAATATTTGTCTTTTGAATATTAACTTTGTTTTTCTAATCAATATTACAAAGCTCTAAAAATTCTTCTATTTTGTATTTTTGTGGATTGCTTATGGAAAACTCATGTAGACATCAAAAGTGATTGCCTCATGCTTCTTTGACCACTTCTGGGCTGCGGACCGGAGCGGAGCGGATCTAGAGCGCATGCAGTGGAAATTGGGGGTGAGAAACAAGTTATCATGTTTGGGAAGATGCCAATTATTTTATTTTTAATAGAATTCATTTTATTGATGAAGAATCACATAAAGTCATCACTACTAAGAACTGGGGGAATATTTGGTTCAACAGAGCTATGACTGTGTAAGTTTGGCAACTGTACTAAAAAGAATCCTAGGATTGTTCTTATTCGCCTCTATTAATGATGAAAAATATGCAGTTCAAGCTTGTCGAATGGTCTTTTTATATAGCAGTAGACTTTTTCAAGGTTAAATACGAATCCTCTAGGTCTGTAGAGCGCCACCTTCTCTCAGATTTCCTAGTATACTGCTTTAAAGTACGCAGCTCTGCATTTAACCAGGGAGTCAGCCTCCTATGGCTAGTCACTTTCTTCTTTTAGGGGGATAAACTAGCTAAAGTCAAACATAATGAGGAAGTAACGCTATAAACCAGACCATCAATTTCTGAAGGGTTAGAGATAGAATTGCTGCCATCCACTGTTACTCTGAGACACTGAGGAAATTAAGAATGGAACAGATTCTCTAAAACTTGTTACAGCATTGTCTGATAAAGCTCTACTATAATGAAATTTTCTTTCAGATTTAAAATGGCCAGTTAAAGTAAATTCAAAAGTTATCAAAACGTGGTCAGCCAGAACTGGGTTATGTGGGTGGACTGTTATTTCCTCACACTCAATACCGTATGTCAGTAAAAGGTCCAAAGTGTGTTTACCAGAGTAGGTGGGTCCCTGTACTTTTTGAGTAAAGCCAATTGAATCCAAAATAGCATTAAAGGCTGCATTTAGGCTATCACTTTGAGTGTCCACATAAATACTGAAATCCCCCACTATAATGACCTTGTCAGTATTTAATACTAAATCAGATAAAAAATGTGAGATCTGATCCAAGAATTGAGAGTAAAGGCCTGATGCATGGTACAGAACCACAAACAAGAATGGTCTTAATATTTTGCAACTTGGATGAGGAAAAATAAGGGTTAGATGTTCAAAAGAACTGTAGCTATCAATTGGTCTGGAATTAATTAGTAAATCAGAATGAAAAATGGTTGATACTTCCCCTCCTCGTCCAGTACTTCTAGGAACGTGAAAATGTAAATAATTGGAAGGAGTTGACTCATTTATACTGACATAATCCTCCTGCTGCAGCCAAGTTTCTGAGACAAAACAGATTAATTTGATTATCACAAATCAAGTCATTTACTAACAAAGTCTTTGAGGAGAGAGATCATATGTTTAATAAATCACATTTAGTAGTTTTATTTTTCTGTTTAATCAAAGTTGAATTTATATTTATGAGATTTTCATGATTTGTTTTAGTTAGGTTAACTTTTAATCAATGTGACTTTGGCCGTGGAAAAGACACTGTTTCTATAGTGTAATGGGTGGGTAACAGTACAGAAGCTGCAGAGAGGTGGGTTAAACTACGACTCTGTTTCTTGGTCTGGACCCTGGGTTGTCAGTGTTTAGGAGGACTAATAAATCCAGCCAGATTTCTAGAGATATAAAATTGGCCCTTTAAGGAATTTGCTAAGATGTTCGCATATCACCAGAGTGAGTGGAGTCACGGATCAGCGCCAAAAGGTGCCCACAGCAGCAGAGAATAACAAGAGATCAATAATGGAAGAAGCAGAGATTGGTACTGTGTTTCTGTTTGCTATATTGTTATACACTGCTTTGCCAGCAACTCTTTCAATTTTACAAAGCCGGTCGCTTGGTGATGTCTGCTCATTTCCTTCTGAGTTACAACCAATCAGCATGAGTTAACCACAGCTCCCAACCATTGTCTCTACCGGGCCATTTCCGAGTACATACCCCAAGACTGGTCCCGAAATTGCCCCCATTGGCCCGGCCCGGCGTAGTAGAGACACGTGCATTAAGTGAAGTTTCTGTAAAATTACCCTGAAGTTCCAATAGTAGAAACACTCCTAATGTGCCACAAGGCCCCTGTGGCTACAAGTGTACCTTACCGCCATCAGCTTGTTAATGACTGAATGTGCTGTGAAGTGCTTTGCGATCCTTTGGACTAGATCAAGCGCTATACAAAAATAGGCTATTCACCATGTTTACTCTTTGCTTTTTCTCTCCATAACAGTTACACCTCGACTGAGCTGTCAATAACTTAAACTCTATCTAAGAAGGATAACATTTTCCTTCTCTTTCTGTGTTTTACTGTCTCTCCAAGGCAAAGCAATTGATTGGGCTATTGCTGCCATTAACTGGTTGCTTTTAATCAGACAGATAATACAATATACTCAGAGCCAGAGGTCATGGCAGATGACCGCTCACACTGAGCCTGGTTCCTTTCACTATCAGCACATGAATGCACGGTATAAGGGATTGCTGCAAAGATAAAGAATCAATGCATTCAAACATCTGTTGTCACCAAATGCTTGTTTACTGATCTTGACACTACTGTATAATAACTAGAATCAAACTGTAATTTATTTAAATTGAACATAAATGTTTCTCTATGATTAGATCAAAGTGACTATATACTTCTGTACATAACTTGGAGCCGCTTGTTTTGTAGAGTGCCTGGGGACAACATTTGTTGTGAATTGGTGGTATAAACTTAACTGAATTTAATTGCAAAATTAGAAATTCTTATATAAACCTTTTTCAGAGAACGTACTGAATGTTCATTTGGCTGTCCTTGTTTTTTATGTCAAAAAATCATCCAGCCTCACATTTGTTCTTGTTATCATTTGCTTGAGGTCTGCTGTCTTTCTGGCAGGAGTTGGGGCAAAAAAAGTCATTGTTGAATGTATTGTAAAGACATTTTATTGTTGGATGTTTTCTTGTTGAATCAACATTCAAATGTCTGCATAACTATATATTTTCCCTCCTACAACTTTTACTCTTCTGCTGCTTTGCAATCATCCTTTCAATGATCTTGGAGCTTATATGGCCAATAACCATTTCATGGGGCAAAGCAGAAAAAAATGCCTTTGTTCAAACTACCATTGTTGTCACTCTGCTGCACCTGGGTAGAGAGATTGAGTTTTTCAGCTGCACTGTGTCAGCAAGGACAAAGCAGACACACTCTTCTCTTTATTTCTGAAAGTCGCTTTCCCTCCAATCTCCTGAATTGACGTAATGTGGCTGGCACATACATCCGCTTGTTTGTGAGGGAATGAAGAGAAACAGCTACAGAGGGAATGGAATGGCATTGTGGCATTTCCATTAGGTGCAGACAAACATGCAAGAAAAACCTTTGAAGGTGGAAGAGCTCTTTAAAAATGGGCTTTAAGAGTTTTTAATTAAGATGAAAATATAAGAAATTTGAAATGATAAAACATCTTCACCAAACAGGCTTATGGGAGAAAATTCTACAGTCTATTATATTTTCTTCATACTAATCAGAAAGAGTCTTCTCAAACCCACAAAAGATAAATTCTCTGTTTGAGGTGTCTTCTGATTAAAATGACGTAATTCCTTTTCACTGTTACCAAATGATTGCATGAAAGATTCCTGCAAATTGAACAGCTCTATGCAGTTAGCTTGGCTTTCTTAGACAGATAACTTTTTACCAACTGGCATCATAAGCTGAACTTGAATGCATTGTATTTTAACAAGTATCTAATTGGAATGTGTACCTGAATTTCAATTTGTCAATATGATTGGACTGATTTGATTTATTTAAACTTTTTTGATAGTTTGCTCTCATCTGTTATAGCTATTGCCTTGCAGAAGAAGAAGGTTCTGGGTTCAAATCGTGTGAACGGCCATCTCTCCATGGAGCTTCCATGTTCCCCTCATGAATGTATGGGCTTTCTCCCAGTACTCCAGCCATTCTCTTTTCTTATTTTGTGTTATCAATTTTTTAGCCTAGCATATTTTCAGGTCTTGTGCACCTTTTCTTTCACCTTTTCTTCCATGCTATCATCCATTAAGGTTCAATATTTTGGCTCAACAGGAATCACGGCAAGAGTAGCCAAATGGGTCTAAACCTTGTTAGAATTTAAGCAAGAAGAATTGTACTTTTGTCCAATGCTTTGATTAGTAGGAAGTCAGACCCAGTTAAATAATCTTCAGATAATGTGGAAACCACATGTTAAATAAGATCAGGCCATTTCTGGAAGTTTTTGAATGATGTATTCTTTAAAAGAAGTGTTTCAAAGTTCTTGCTGCTGAAAAACAAAGACAATCCGTTTACTAGATGACCATGGAGTTCATTTAGGTTGCTAACTTTGGAAGTTAGATTGAATCACTGTTTAGCTCAAAGATCAGATCATCAAATCAAATCAAACTTTATTTATAAAGCGCTTTTCAAACCACAACAACGTTTCTCAAAGTGCTTTACAGATTAAAATGACCCACAATCGCCCCCCCCCCCCCCTTTCCCAAAACCCAAAAGTAAAAAACATCACCACAGCTATACCCCCCCATCTCCCATGCACGCACATACATAAAAGCAACAACAGACAAAACCAAAACGGGCTGAGTACAGATGAGCCAGGAAACGTCATTATGGGAGCCATCTACATCGGCGGCAGCAGGTCAACAGCAGCAGCCAAGGCACTGACCCAGGGAGCCCAGAGGAGGGAGGGCTAGTACCCCCACCTCCACCCAAGCACCACCTGGAGAGCACCAAGGCAGCCACAGCCGACCACCGCCCCCGAGGCAGAGGGCTCCCACGGAGGAAACACTGGAAGGAAGACTAAAATAAGTTAAAATATTAAAATTTAAACAATTATAAGATATGATCAAATAAAAATACGCTCTCAGACTGCAGGTTTACTTGTAGTTCCTAGGATTTCTAAAAGTAGAATGGGAGCCAGATCTTTTAGTTATCAGGCTCCTCTCCTGTGGAACCAGCTCCCAGCTTTAGTCCGTGAGGCAGACACTCTGTTTACTTTTAAGGCCAGGCTTAAAACTTTCCTTTTTGATAAAGCTTATAGTTAGAGTGGCTAAGGTCATCCTGAGCTATCTCTGTAGTTATGCTGCTATAGGCTTAGACTGCTGGAGGACAGACTTACCAATTTCCTTCACTCTGCTACTTCCTTTTCTCCTACGACTCTCCAGTTGTATTACAGTACATTCTGCTATTTCAACTGTTAATTTTGTTTTCTCTCAGTGTTTTTCTCTCCATAGAAGATATATCTGGTCTGGTTGCAATGCCCTGTAGGACGGGGGGCATCGACTGGGATGATCCTCCCAGTAACTGAACATCCACTGTGTCCTGTTATCAACTTTTTACTTTCTGTAACATAGAAAGTTCTCTCATATCAGATCTGCTATTCCTTCTGTGTCTCTGCTCTGTCTTCTCAAACCCCCAGACGGTCGTGGCAGATGGCCGCTCCTACTGAGCCTGGTTCTGTTGGAGGTTTCTTCCTGTTAAAGGGGAGTTTTTCCTTTCCACCGTCGCTACATGCTTGCTCAGTATGAGGGATTGCTGAAGGATTGCTGTGGTTGGAAAGTCTGCATCAACGGGGCCCAACGTCACGCCAATGACTGACGCAATCTGCTGGGATTCCTTAAATAGGAAACTTTTTAACTGATTGGAATGTTTGTATAAATGTATTGAAATGACTTCTTGTTAAGTCCCTTGAGATGACATCTATTGTGAATTGGCACTATATAAATAAACTGAATTGAATTGAATCATAGTTGCAGTGACCTAATATTTCATGCCACGTCTGGACATCATAACACCCATTGCATTCATCAGCCTCACTTTGCAAAGTACTTAGATAAAACAGCCTGTCTTGCGTGTTAATTTCAAAAGTCATTGTTGTGGATGAGCCGGTTTTGTCCTTCTTTGAAGATGATTGTTGCTCCTTGCGCTGTAGCCGCTTTGACCGGGAAGATGTCTTGCGTGAATGATGGAACGTAGAGCGCCTCCTTCAGTAACATCGCCACATCGCGGCCTTTGCTGTCTGCTGTGTGAACTTTGGCGGTGCCCTTTTTCTGTGCAATACCACTGGTCCGCTCTCCATCAGCCACTCCAGAATATGGCTCTGCGGCTTGAAACTTGGGTCAAACTCCACGAATCTCTCGATGTCTGTGATGATGTGCTTTGTCGCTCCCGAGTCGACCATGAGGCCCTTTGCCTTCACCACGTTGACCGGGGCGGCATCCGCCTGCACCTTGAATGCGAACGTGTGGTCCTCCTCATCCACCGCTTGCTTCACCTTGTCCCGCTTCCTCCGTCGGCAGTGCGCGTCTTTGTGCGTGTCTTTGTGCGTGGCGCTTTTACAGAAGCCGCACCACTGTCTCAGCTCTCTGCGCCCCCCAGCTGACGTACACTCTGCAGCTTTGTGGCCTTTCTGGCCGCAGGTGTAACAGGTGAGTTTTGCACTCCAATTGTCTCTTCCTTGCACATTCATCACACTGTCATCTCTGGAGCTAGAAGCACTAAACTTCTTGGTGGTTTCATAGCTCCTCAGCTTGGTTTTTAACTCAGCAAACGATAACTTCTCATCACTCTGTGTAACAGGGACAGAGAATAGTTTAAATACTTCAGGCAGGCCTTTTAAAATCATTGCAGTCAACAAGCCGTCACTCAGCGTCTCTCCTGCATTACACAGCGCTGTGATTACAGTCTCTGCGTTGATAATAAAGTCTATGACGCTTTCATTGTCACCTTTTTGGAGAGAAGTCAGTTCCGTGGACAAACTGATTACTCGAGGCTTCCCCTTCCCTGCATAATGGTTGCACAGGATCTGCAGCGCCTTTCTGCCATCATCTGCGGCATCTCTCATTACCAGGGACAAACTTTTGTCATCCAACAGTTGAATTAGAACTACGTACGCTTTCTCATTTCTACTGGCATCTGCGTCTGCATCCTCATCGTCTGCACCAGGGCTTCCCTCAGGATGATGGACTTTAGGTCTAACAAACGCAAATGTGCCAGGAACTTTGTTTCCCACAGTTCATAACTCTTTTCATCTCCGTCAAAACATAAACGATTCCATCGGCTCCCAAACTCTTTACTGGGCCCATAACCTGTTGGTGCAGCCATGCTGAGCAAGAGCTGGATACCGGTAAATATGGAGGGAAATAAGACATATAATCAGTATTCCGTTTGGCCTGCATGCAAGAGATTTCTGTGAATAAGCAGCGGCTATGTATTGATTATTGTGCACAGGTGTGTACCCCCGCCCACAACAAGAACACAAGGTTAACAGTCCATAACCCTTTTGATTTTATGAAGAATCCTTCTTTGCATCATCATCTCCAGATGTTCCACAGTTATCCCTAGAACAGAACCAGCCTTCTTTATCAGGTTGTTTAGCCTTTTTAAATCCCTGGCTCTGATCCTGCTACCCCAACAGATGATGACTGAAAAGATTACACTCTCTAAAACAGACTTGTAAAAGATTTGCAGCATCTTGCTGCAAACCTTGAAGGACCTAAGCTTCCTCAAGAAGTAGAGTCTGCTCTCTCCCTTCTTGTAGACGTCTTCACTGTTGCGCCTCCAGTCCAATCTGTTGTCAAGGTGAACTCCGAGGGATTTATAGTCCTCAACCACCTCCACTTGTTCACCCATGATAGAAAGTGTTTGACTTATCCCCTTTTCTTCTGAAATCTACAGTCATCTTCTTTGTTTTGTTCACATTCAAGGTAAGACGATTGTTTCCACACCATGTCACAAAGCGGTCCACCAGCTCTCTGTATTCAGCTTCTTGTCCATCTGTGATACACCCGACAATTGCAGAGTCATCTGAGTATTTCTGCAGATGATAGGTCTCTGATATGTACTGAAAGTCTGAGGTGTAAAGAGTGAAAATAAATGGTGAGTATGGTCCCCTTTGGTGCTGCTGTGCTGCTGACCACCTGGTTTGACACACAATCATCCAGTCTCAAAAACAGTGGTCTGTTTGTCAGGTAGTCGTTGATCCAGGCAATTGTTGAGGGCTCCACCTGTGTCTTCAGGAGTTTCTGATGAAGCAAATCAGGCTGAATTGTGTTAAATGCACTGGACAAATCAAAGAACATGATCCTCACAATGCTGCCTGCTTTGTCCAGATGACAGTGGGTTGGTTGAAGCAGGTGGATTGTGGCATCTTCAACTCCAACTCCACAGCGATAAGCAAACTCCAGGGCATCCTGATAAGTTCTTGTTTGCCTATTCAGGTGGGGCAACAGGAGTCTCTCCAGGACCTTCATGATGTGGGATGTCAGGGCAACAGGTTTATAGTCATTAATGACTGATGGGTGAATTATGTTTGGTACTGGAACAAGGCATGATGTCTTCAACAATATTGGGACCTTCTCCTGGGTCAGGTTAAGGTTGAAGAGGTGTTGCAGAATCCCATAGAGCTGCTCTGCACAGGCCTTCAGGACTCTGGGGATGACACCATCTGGACCTCCAGCCTTGTTCAGGTTCAGTTTCTCCTTTTGCCTCTTCACCTCATTTTTAGAGACAGACAAGTGGGAGGGGAGGGAAAGGGGGTAGCACCATCTCCTGACTTGGTTGAAGTCAAACTAGTGGAATCAGAAGAGTCCATGATTGAGGTGAAGGATAAAACATCCGTGGTGGGACAGGAAAGCTGTGGGTCAGAGGAAGGTGGGATGTCTGTTTGGCTGGGAACTGGAGAGGAGGATGCTGAGCTAGTTCCTGAACTGAACCTATTGAAGAATGTATTCAGTTCTTTGGCTCTGTCCAGATTTCCATCTATCCAATCCTTCGTGTGCTTAAAGCTTGTGATCTTTTTCATTCCTGACCAGACATCTCTGAAAATGTTCCTCTGTAGTTTGTTTTCCAACTTCTTCCTGTATGCCTCTTTGCTGTCTATGATCTTGACCTTAAGTTGCTTCTGTATACTCCTGAATAATTCCCTATCTCCCTCCCTGAAGGCTCTTCTTTCTTGTTTAGCAGTACCTTCAGGTCACTGGTGAGCCAGGGTTTGTTGTTAGGGAAGCATCTCACTGTTCTGGTTGTGATGATGGTGTGCACACAGAAGTTTATATAACCAGTCACACACACTCAGTCATGGCATTAAATTCCACTCCATGTGCTTGGCAAAAAGACATCCAGTTTGTGGTTTCAAAACAACCCTGCAGGGCTTCTTCAGCTTCCTGTAACCATTTTCTCACAGTTCTCTTGGTCACAGGTTGCCTCGAACAAGTGGTTTATATTCTGAGCAGAGACAAACAAGATTGTGATCTGATTGTCCCAGAGGTGGTCTTGGTTTGGACATGTATGCATCCTTTACATTTGGATAAAAAAATCCAAGGTCTTGTTTTCTCTTGAGGAGCAGCTGACAAACTGTTGAAATGTTGGAAGTGTAGTAGAGAGTGAGGCATGATTAAAATCACCAGATATTGCCACAAATGCATTGGGGTGCTGGGTCTGTAGCTTAGCAACAACGGAACTGATGACATCACATGCACTGTCGGCAACGGCTGAAGGTGAAATGTAGACAACTGCCAAAATAACACTGGTGAACTCTCTGGTAAACTTGTGAACTGGTAAATATTATTCTAGATTCTATTTTATTGGGGTAATCTGTAATCTGTTGGGGTAGCAGCATCAGAGCCAGGGATTTAAAAAGTCTAAACAACCTGATCAAGAAGGCTGATTCTGTTCTTGGCACAATTGTGGAACATCTGGAGATGATGATGCAAAGAAGGATTCTTCATAAAATCAAAAAAAAATATGGTCAACCCTGAGCATCCTCTTCATGAGACTGTCATACAACCAGTAGTCGAGTTAAGGGGTAGTGGACATATAACGTCCCACCAGTAAAAAGTCCCATCCTCCATCTCCATCCCTTCCATTTTACAGTAAATATTGTATGGAAATATAAATCATAAAAAGAAGTTAAATGCATGTAACACATTTTACATACATGTCTTTACTCGGTTTTGTAAAAGTTTTAAAGAAGTTTTCATCATGACCTTAGCTGTCTCCATGTCAGCATACGTCATCAAGTCGGTTAAACTCTGCCACCGCATTGGTCTAAAATGGGTACGTAGCAGCCGTATCACTCCTTTCTCACTACGGCGAAAACAAACGAGTCCCAAATTAAAACATTGATCATAAAAATATATATATATAGGTCTGATCATTACAGACCTATATCTAACCTTCCTTTCTTATCCAAAGTCCTTGAGAAAATAGTTGCTAATCAAGTCTGTGAACATCTAAACAGTAACGAGCTGTTTGAAGAGTTTCAGTCAGGTTTTAGAGCTCATCATAGCACTGAAACAGCACTGGTGAAGGTTACTAATGATATTCTCATGGCCTCAGATAATGGACTGGTGTCTGTTCTGGTTTTGTTAGATCTCAGTGCTGCTTTTGACACAGTCGATCATAATATTCTCTTAGAAAGGCTTGAACATGTTGCAGGGATCAAAGGAACAGCACTAGGCTGGTTTAAATCATATTTGTCTGATAGATTCCAGTTTGTTCATCAAAATGATAAATCATCTTCACTCTCAAGGGTTACTTGTGGAGTTCCACAGGGTTCTGTCCTTGGACCAATTCTTTTCACCATATATATGCTTCCAATTGGTAGAATCATTAGACAGCATGGGATAAATTTCCACAGCTATGCCGATGATACACAACTATATTTATCCATAAATCCTGATGAACCCAGTCAGTTAGGTAGATTACAGGCATGTCTGGAAGACATAAAAGCATGGATGACCCTAAACCTTTTGCCCTTTTTACCCTAAATTCTGACAAGACAGAAGTTGCTGTCTTTGGACCAGAAGTTCTTAAACAGAAACTGATGGTCAATCACTTCATCTGGATGGCATTAAATTGTCCCCCAGTAATAACGTAAAGAACCTCGGCGTTATTTTTGACCAAGACTTGACATTTAAATCCCATATTAAACAGGTTTCTAGGATTTCTTTCTTTCACCTCCGGAATATTGCTAAAATTAGAAACATCCTGTCCAGGAGTGATGCTGAGAAACTAGTCCATGCATTTGTTACCTCAAGGCTGGACTACTGTAATTCTTTACTATCAAGTAGTCCACAAAATGCCATCAAAAGCCTTCAGTTGATCCAAAATGCGGCAGCAAGAGTTCTGATGAATATTAAAAAGAGAGATCACATTTCTCCTGTTTTAGCTTCCCTTCATTGGCTCCCTGTTAAATCCAGAATAGAATTTAAGATCCTTCTTCTTACATACAAAGCCCTTAATAATCAAGCTCCATCATACATCAGAGATCTAATTGTTCCATATGTTCCTAAAAGAGCACTTTGCTCTCAGACTGCAGGTTTACTTGTAGTTCCTAGGATCTCTAAAAGCAGAATGGGAGGCAGATCTTTTAGTTATCAGGCTCCTCTCCTGTGGAACCAGCTCCCAGCTTTAGTCCGTGAGGCAGAGACTCTGTTTACTTTTAAGGCCAGGCTTAAAACTTTCCTTTTTGATAAAGCTTATAGTTAGAGTGGATTAGGTCATCCTGAGCTATCTCTGTAGTTATGCTGCTATAGGCTTAGACTGCTGCAGGACAGACTTACCAATTTTCTTCACTCTGATACTTCCTTTTCTCCTACGACTCTCCAGTTGTATTACAGTACATTCTGTTATTTCGACTGTTAACTTTGTTTTCTCTCAGTGTTTTTCTCCCCATCGAAGATACACCTGGTCTGGTATCCTGCTTGGCTGCAATGCCCTGTTGGACGGGGGTCATCGACTGGGATGATGCTCCCAGTAACTGAACATCCACTGTGTCCTGTTATTAACTTTTTACTTTCTGTAACATAGAAAGTTCTCTTATATCGGATCTTCTGTTCCTTCTGTGTTCTGCTCTGTCTTCTCAAGCCCCCAGACGGTCGTGGCAGATGGCCGCTCCTACTGAGCCTGGTTCTGTTGGAGGTTTCTTCCTGTTAAAGGGGAGTTTTTCCTCTCCACTGTCGCTACATGCTTGCTCAGTATGAGGGATTGCTGAAGGATTGCTGTGGTTGGAAATCTGCCCAACCTCACGCCAATGACTGACGCAATCTGCTGGGATTCCTTAAATAGGAAACTTTTTAACTGATTGGAATGTTTGTATAATTGTATTGAAATTACTTCTTGTTAAGTGCCTTGAGATGACATCTGTTGTGAATTGGCGCTATATAATTAAACTGAATTGAATTGAAAAAACTGTGGCATTACCGAAGAAAAACCTTTACTTTTGAACTAAGTGCGAACGTATTTGTTTTATGAAGTAAACAGTTTGTAGAGTTTGTCAGAGGTCAAAATGAGATTCATTTCTAAAGACATTTTTGGGGTTCACCTTATGGCCTAGAGAGCGGGAAAAGCTGCATTACAGAAGTTCAAACATGCCCAAACAAGAGGCTGGTCAGCGGGATGTCTGGGATTTTTTTTAAAAGAAAAGAAATTACAGGTGAGCTGTTAATCTTAATAATTAACCTAGCCTGCTTTTTGTTATCTAAAGACCACCCGACTCGCCACAGGTGTACGCACAGATTCCAGGGTGCTACCCTCTAAACTAGCTAAGATTAACAGGCGACCCCCCACATCTCTCTTGTTAATTAGCTTGCTAAAATACATGACTTGTCATTCAGTCAAGACACGCATGCGGCTTGCTGAATCTGCACTAGATGTCGACTCTAGCCCTAATCGGCCTAGGAAAAATTATCAGGTTTTTGACCGTTCATTAATTAATTAATTAATTAGCTCCTTTAGATTAGCGCAATATGCTTCACAAGGCCCGTTGATTTAAGGTGGTGCACCTTGTCAGAGCTCATCTGACAGTGCCGACATTTAGCCATAATCAGGACGAATGTGACTGCTTTCCCCCCTTATTTTATGATCTTGACCGTGGTAAACGTGAAAGAGATTAGGCCTCGTTTATCTTAATTACAGTATTTTACCAGTAGCCAGCCTATGAAATATTTTTCACAAGGATCATTTCCTTACCAATAGGGCCAGGCAACACAAACGTTTTAGGATGAATAAAATAGAAATGACTAATTTTGTTTGGTCTTTCATGTTAAATTAAATCAATACTTTGTTTTGTATAGGCCTAGTTTGCACGAAAAAACTTCTTCTGCATTGCAATTATTTGCTAAGGCTTCTTTGCAAGGTGCTGGTATCGGCTTTGCTTCACAGATATATAAAGCCTCCATTTCACCCGATCTTGATTAATTCTAATAGAGGCTATTCAGTTGTAGTCCCCTAACATTCTGGCCAATTCGGCGATACAAAATGCTGTATAAATACCACTTTTTTAAAAATTAAAATCCAGACTTTTTTAATAGGCGAAAAAAAATGACCATCCCCCTTGAAAGTTTTTTAAAACTCGACTACTGCATACAATAACAGAGTGTCTTCAGTCGGAATTAATTATATGAGCTACAACAACATTTAAGTTCCCTTTGGGATCAAAAAAGTACACCTCAACTGAGGTGTCCTCCTCTCCATTCAGCAATTTTGCCCTTGATGAATATGCAATGTGGGCGTTTCTGTCAGAAGGAACAAATTATTGGGAGGACAAATCACAGACATTCTAGCCAAATAGTATTTAAATCTCTAAACGCCATAGACTTGACAGGTATGTCGTTTCCCCCCTTTTTAGTTACCAAAGACACATCATGAATCCACTGTGCCTATTCCTTCTCTCTTTGGCTGTGCATAGGGCAGAAAGGCTGGCACACAAAGTTCTCATTTCAATACTGCTCTTTGTGCCTGTTATGATTTGCACAAAAATTCTTAGTAGATTACCTGCAAATGAGAAACACTCCCTTTGTGTAATTATTTTGCAGCGCACACAATTTTGCGCTGATTATTTGGAATATTGATAAATCAGACCCTATGAATTTACTGTGTATCAGGAAATTGTGAGACCATCAGTAAAAAAAAGAAAGCTGAAGCAGAAATGGATCCAAAGTACACCGGTAAATCTACCAAGGAATGTCTAAGACAAATCTAAGAAAATTAAAGTCCTGGTAGTCAAAGCACAAATCTTGATCTAACTGAGATGCGGTACAGCTGGACATTGAAGAAACTTTTCAAACATATCACAGCTGAAGGTGATGAGTGGTGAAACCTTCCCCAGCCTGATGTCAGAAACTGTTAGATGGTTGCAGGAAGCTATTTATTTCAGCCAATAAGTGTAAGATTAGCTACCAGGGGGCAGGGTGTCCTAACTTCTTCCTCAGTTAGAAAACATATTTTTGTTGATATCTCTTTACTGAGCAAAACAAGGATAATGTTTGGTGCTTGAATGTAAAATAAATCCACTTCGCTTTAGGATATAAATGAAATTAGATTAGATAACATGTGATTGTTTCTTTTGAAACATCTGCATATCTAATGGGTGTCTAAGCTTTTTCATATGACTATGATTATTTCGTTATCAATCTTGTGAATATATATCCTACTGAAGATATGGATAAAATATATAGCAGTATAAATGATACTGCTTCAATGGATTGTTCATTATTGAGGTCAATAAGCTTATATAACGCCAAGACCAATACCAAAACCAAATATTTTAAAACATGTTGTGGATCAGAACATATCCGTATCAAACCAAAAAGAACTGGATTGGAGCATATCTTTAACCAAGCTGTATGAATGATACAATGCAAACACAGCTATGGCAGAGGAAAGGCTTGAAGAAAAGACAAGCAACTGTACTGAGGCCAGGTGTTAAGTTGATAAGCCCTTGTAACTCCCACAGTGAACTCCCAGTCTCACACACTGCCTTTATTGAGTACAGTGCTCCTCAAGCAAAAAGGAAAATACTAAGTCTGTGGGTTCATGTGTGAGTGTGGAAGAGCGTGGGCGGATGGCAGGAAACAATTCACGAAGGATGGCAAACAAGGAGAGAGGTGGAGATGTTTTTGTATCTCACCAGGTGAGGTCGAAGGTCTGCATTTTTGATGCAAAGCTTGGACTGAGCATCTTTGCACGGCGATGAGCACTGGAAACGGTCACCATGACAACACGGCACAGCACAACTGCATTGACCTGCAGGCAGAACACAACAGTAACAGTGATGCGTCGCTGCAGAGCCACTTGGCCTCAAGCTGACTGGAGCACGCAGCTGCATGAAAATACATCCCAACACACAGTAACACCACTGCAGTCTTCCTGAAACAGAAAATTCCTCTGTGATGGTTCATGTTGTTTTGGATGGTAGGAGTGCTACTGACGTTACTAGTTTGGTCTGTTTTCTATAAGGTTCATTTTAATCTTACTGCAATAGTCTGTGCTGCAGTTAGGCTGCAGACATATCATTGTGCATTCAGTGTGTTATGAACAGAAATTATTTGCTTTTGGTAGAAATAACAGGACAATCAGGAACAAATGTATTCATTTTTAAATTTTACTATAGACATTGTCATGAAGCTTTTAATCCTACATGAACATTTCATACGATTTAAGGATATCTGCAGTGCACAGATAAACAGCTATAACATGATGCATGCGCACAATACAAATACATACCGTCAAGACAAATATGACCGGTCCCACAAAGGCCCAGATGGTGTCAGTTTTCACACTGAGCCAGCAGTGATCATGTGCTTTGTATTTGCCCCCTGATATCGCCAATGTTATTCCAACTATCAGAACAGGTAGTCCTGAAAAACAGGTCAATGATATACAATCAACTGTGGCTGTGCTGCAACAACAAAGCAAGCATGTTTAAACATAAATCTGCATCAATTAATGCCACAGTTCAACTGGGTTTACCAGCATATTTTGTCTTTTCTGTTCTTTGTTCCTGTTTAGTCTGACGGGTAAAGACTGAAGTAGCACCTGATAACTGTTTGTGCTACTGACTCACATCGTGTTCTCAGCTCATCATGCGACATAACACACGCTTACAAATGGATAGGAGAACAGCTGCCATAAAATAAAAACTGGGTTAAGGCTGTTGTATAACATAACATCATGTAAATGATTATAGGTAGAAAAGATTTGGAATAAACAGAAAATGTTGAAAAAAAGCAAACAGCCCTTTGTGACTGCAATTCAGGTCAGCATAGAGTGGAAGCTATAAGTATGACAGGTTCTTCCCTCTGGTAAAATAAATAGTGTAAATGCATGGTAGCAAGTATGAGAGTTTTGGTGGTGAGAAATATAATTTGGTACATCTGCAGACCAGTAAATGGTATCTAAGCTCTTTAATTTATGAGGAGCTGGCATGTCTACAGCATAGAAGGCCATAAATGGTGGTGTCTCTATGATTTACAGTGTTACTGGCAGTTACCAGAGCATCCAACAATCAGTGGTTGAAGGCCAATGTAGGTTTGAATGAAGCTGGATGATTGTACATTACAGAGGCCCAGTATGTGGGGAGTACTCTACCCCTCACTCTAAACACACCCAATCCAACATGGACCACTACGATCACATTTAGACCACTTGATACAGTTGCCCTAAATGTGGATCCATCAAACTAGTAGTTTTACTGCTAATAATTGGTCTACAGTGTTTGCACTCTGACACTCTTGCAGAAGCTGGGGGATGTGTTACAGTAATGGCTAAGAGCACTATGATTGCTAAAAACTTCACAGAACTGCACTTCAAAAAAATCCCTTTAACTGATTTTACCAGTAAGTGCTCTTTAGGCTCTTTACTTTTTGAAGTTACATGGTTAAGAACCAAAAATGTAATACAAACTTTTCTTGTTAATTCATTACATTTTCTGCATTAATGTACAAAATATAGTTTAAATCCTGACCTAGTATAATAAAACATTTGCAACTGTGACTCAATGGGAAGAGACGGTATTATTGTTGTTCAAATGAAGCCCATTGAAATGATACAATGTAGAGTTAGACTAATTGCAAAACATGTATCAACTTCCTTATTCAGCATATCCAACAACTTTATTTCTCTTTTCCAAATTATAAAAAGTGTTTTTAAGGCATAAAGTGTCATTTTACAGTTCTCCGCTTAAGTCAAACCATAATTCTAATTACTGAAATGTTGGGGTATTATATTTTTCTTTGCATAATAAGGAAAAAAAGTTACATAGAGCCATATTTTACTTGTTTAAATCTCAGAAGGCAAGGCAGGCAAGGCAAGGCAAGGCAAGGCAAGGCAAGGCAAGGCAAGGCAAGGCAAGGCAAGGCAAGGCAAGGCAAAAGTCAAGGCAAAAGGCAAGGCAAGGCAAGGCAAAAGTCAAGGCAAGGCAAGGCAAGGCAAGGCAAGGCAAGGCAAGGCAAGGCAAGGCAAGGCAATTTTATTTGTATAACACACTTTCAACAACAGGGTAATTCAAGGTGCTTTACATGATTTGGTGATTTAAAAACAAATACAAAACAAACAAACAAACATGGAATATAACATTGGAAATTAAAAGTAGCAAATTAGCATGAAACACATTACACATGATGCACAATAACATATGATACACAATAAGGCAAGAGAAAGATCAATAAAGCAAGAGAGCATGAACACATTTCATACATATGACATCAATCATTTACTCAAAGGCAATTCAAAACAGATGGGTTTTTAGTCTCGATTTAAAGCAGTTCAGAGTCCTCGTCAGGAAGACTGTTCCAGATAAGGGGAGCATAGAAACAGAAAGCTCCTTCTCCATGTTTAATTCTGAGTCTAGGGATGTTTAGCAGGCTAGAGTTGGAGGACCTTAGTGGTCTTGGTAGTTGGTACTGTGACAACGGGTCTTTAACATATTTTGGTGCTAAGCCATGTAATGATTTATAAACTAGTAGGAGTATTTTGAAGTCTATTCTCTGAGCTACAGGGAGCCAGTGTAATGACTTTAGAACTGGGGTGATGTGCTCTACTTTCCTGGTTCTAGTGAGGACACGAGCAGCAGCATTCTGGATCAGCTGCAGCTGTCTGATTGACTTTTTAGGCAGACCCATGAGGACGCAGTTGCAGTAATCAATCCGACTAAAAATAAACACATGGATAAGTTTTTCCAGGTCCTGTTGCAACATTAGTCCTTTAATCCTAGAAATGTTCTTCAGGTGATAGAAGGCTGACCTTGTTATTGCCTTTATGTGACCCCGGAGGTTCAGGTCTGAGTCCATAACTACACCTTGGTTTCGTGCCTGATCAGTAGTTCCTAGCTGTATTGAAGCTGTGTGCTGACTCTTGATCGTTCATCTTTGGGTCCAAAAATAATGACATCACTTTTGTTTCTATTGAGCTGAAGAAAGTTATGGCACATCCATCCATTTATTTCGTCGATGCATTGATTTAAGGATTGAATGGGTTCAGAGTCACCTGGTGACATTATAATATAAAGCTAAGTGTCATCCACGTAGTTATGGTAGCTAATCTTATTGGTTGCTCTAATCTTGCCTAGTGGGACCATGTAGATATTAAATAGGAGGAGCCCTAAGATGGTGCCCTGGGGCACCCCACATGTAAATTTGTTCTGATGAAAAGTTTCTTATTGAAACAAAGAAGTCCCTGTCCTTTAGGTAAGACTCAAACCAGCCAAGTACTGTACCAGAGTGTCCGACCCAGCTCTTCAGTCGTTCCAATAATATATCATGATCAACAGTGTCAAATGCTGCACTAAGGTCCAACAGAACCAGCACTGTGGTTCTTCCACAGTCTGTATTTATGCGGATGGCATTGAAAACTTTGACGAGGGCAGTCTCAGTGCTGTGATGAGCACGGAAACCAGACTGAAAAACATCAAAGCAGTTGGTCATTGTTAGGAAGCTATTTAATTGGTGAAACACAGCTTTTTCAATAATTTTACTAATGAATGGAAGATTAGAGATTAGCCTGTAGTTCTGCATTAACGTGTTGTCCAGATTCTTCTTCTTCAGTAGTGGTTTAATAACTGCTGTTTTTAAAGCCTGGGGGAAGACAACTGATAGAAGGGATTAGTTAAGTATTTGAACAAGATCAGACCCAATGACAGGAAGAACTTTCTCTAGAAAAGCTGTGGGTACAAAATCAAGAAAGTAGAAGGCGGAGCTTAATAATGATTTTTTTTCAAGTTTTATTTTTTGTTTAATTCATGGAATTCAGACATTTTCTCCACATTGTTGTTGATTGGGGATGGCACTGGTTGTGGGTTCGGTATTGAGGTACAGATTGACCGTCTAATTGTTATAATCATTTCAGTGAAAAAGCTGGCAAATTCATTGCAGGCCCTGGTAGAGTTTAGTTCAGGTGGTAGTGTCACTGGACGATTAGTTAGTCTTTCCACTGTTGCAAATAGAGTCTGGGCACTATTAATGTTTCTGTTGATGATTTCAGAAAAGAATGATTCCCTAGCAACTTTTATAGTTAGCTGATATCTTTTCAGTCTCTCTGTGTAGATCTCACAGTGAACCTGGAGTCTGGAGTTTTCCGACATTTTCTCTCGGCATGTCGACACTCCCTTTTCTCACTACGTACCAGTGGATTACTTGCCCACTGAGACGTCTTTCTACCTGAGACTACTTTCACTTTAGTTGGAGCAAAGGAATCAGTGATGTCTGAGATTTTCGCAAGGAAATTATCTACCAGCTTGTTTACTGAGTTTGAGTTGGGAGATGAGGGGGATGCGGTGGAAGGGTAAATACGTTTAAAAGTTTCAACTGAGCTGTCGCCTAGAAAATGCTTTTTTATAGTGGTCTTACTGTGGCTGGATAATTTAGCAGAGCCTGTACTTTCAAAGAAAATACAGAAATGGTCCGATAATGCAATATTAATTACAGAGATTTTGGATACATTTAAACCTTTGCTGATAATTAAGTTCAGAGTGTGTCCTTGGTTGTGTGTTGGTTGTTTGAAAAATAAAGGTAGCTGCCTTTACAGATCTCAATGGTAAAATTACTGTTTTATGTCAAACTATTTGCAAGAGGAAGTGAGAAAAACCTACAGTTGATCAGTTGGGTCTAGAGGAAGCTGCATGTCTGTGGCCTCCTCACCCTCTTTCCTGCTATCAACTCCTGTCTTTTTTATTTGAGAACAAACAAGGCAGCAATATGTTGCTTTTTTCTCTCACTGCAACTGGGTGAAAACATTTACTGGAGATGTGTGTGCTTCTATTCTTGATGTGAGATTATTACTGTGTCCTTCAGCCAAACAGTGATATTCCACGTGAGAGAAAAGTAGTCTGCATTTCTTCCAAAACAGGGTTTTTGCTTTATTTCTTCTTAAATCTAGATTTCACAAAAATTCAAATAGTTTGCAAAAGACTGTCACATTCTTTTTATGTTGTTGTCAAAGTGACGCACAAAAATGGAGGAAAGGAAGAAATTCAATCTCACAGTTAACTAGTCAAGTAAAACAGACGTACATTTGCCTAAATTAAGAGCAAAGCACAATATGTTTTTAGGGAACTTTTAGCTTTGTTTATTACATACATAGCAAATTTAGCAGATAAATTATCCAGCCTCCTCTTGTTTTATTTCCATTTAGGTTTATATCCTGAAGCAATTACGGAACTGTACAAGGCTCATAACCCTGACTTTTCGCTTTGGTATCAACAGCTGATTTTCATTGCCACATACAGTATTGCAATAACTTAAAGATTAAAGACATGCATTTGATGCTACAAGAAGAATTTACATTTTATTGCAACAGCGTAATCTTACATTGAACTTTTTAGGAAAATATAATGCTTAATAGGAGTTCATGTTAAGAGCTGTATTTAGATTTATATATATATATATATATATATATATATATATATATATATATATATATATATATATATATATGTATTATTTTTTATTTTTTTATTTTTCCCCGTGTCCTGTCTGGCAGTATGGAGCTCAGAATTGTTGTCTGAGTACCAAGTAGAAGCCTGACAGTTTTACTATCATAGGTGGAGCACTACAGCTTTTGCTACAGTACTCTGCTTGATGTGTATAAGAAATCTTTATTAGAAATTACTGTGGGTTTGTTTTGTGTTTTTTTGATGAGCAAGGGACACAGAGATGGAAAATAAAGGGGAAGAAAGAAAGTAGATGAGGAGAGGTAGGGAAAAAAGGTAAAGAGGGAGAGGGTGAGCTGATGATACAAGAAAGGAAGGGGAACAAAGAAAACAAGAAAACATCACACTCTCCCTCCACACCAGCAGGACAGCAGGGAGAGGGAAAAAAAACCAACAAAATAAATCAAACAATGCAAACTGAGAACTACACAACCACAATCCACAAATTGATATATGAATACAATAACAGTGTCACTGAAAGCTCATGGTACCGATTTATACAAGATTTAGAAGTGGTCACCTCAGCCCAAGAATGTATCTGTAAACACCGGAATCCCCATACCTGTGCGTGTGAATGAGCATGCTGGTGCATATTAAGTTTCTCCATATGAGTGTGCAATAGCTGGTGTGAGGAGCCATCGATCCAGCTCCCAGGAATTGACGTAGACACGAAGGAGATCGGAGCCATAGAAACCCAAAGGGGCCCCAGAGCACAGGAACCCCAGGCAGATCAACGAAGGGCTGACCACACCCCCAAGAGAGAAGCAGAGAAGAGCCCTGGAGGAACATCCAGGAGCTACAATGCACACCCCAGGCCAATCCCTACAGCAGACAATCTAATGGCCCCCCCGCTCCATGCCAATTGCCCCAGCGGACAGACGGCATCTCCAGGCCAAGACCAGCCAGCACCCGGACACCGAGCTTAACCAGCTCCTGAATCTCACTCCCGCACACCGCAGAGCACCAAGCATGTAACCAAGGTCAACCAAACCCACCAATGAACCGACCAAGCACGAAGCACAGAACAGGAAAACCAAGTGGAGACGCCGGACACGACCCCCTCGGAGCCACCCGACAGGCCCCTCATTTGGTGGGGGGCATGGCATGCCCCAGGCCAGAAGGCAGCCCAAGACCCAACCTGACAGATACACAGGAACAAACAGACACAGTCATGTGTTCCCTCCCTCTTACACCCAAACACTCTCACCTGCACACCAAGACATGGATGCTGTACCGACACTCATACTCCCCATACACACTCTATACTCCCAGGTCCAGGTACTGATATCCCAGAAGAGCAACCAGCCCCTGGACCCAGGAGGTGGTTGTCATGCTGCCCGTGTCTCCCAAATCATTCACACCTGATCCTACTCACCTCCTGACTTTATAACCCATCACTTCTCTCCACTCAGTGTCCGGATCATTAGTAACTATTGTTGTCTCTACCTCCATGGTGTGTCGTCTTCCCGTCTCTCCGTTCCTGCCCGATGTCCAGTATCTCCGTTCCTTGCCGTCGTCTTCATCATCACCTTTAATAAACATCCTGCACTTCCTCAACTTCTGCGTTTGGGTCCATACTCCACACACACCCCTGACAGAATGATCTGGCCGACAAAAATAGACCCAGCCGAGGCCAAAGACCCGGAGGTCCTGCGTTCACTCTGGAGTCGGCTGGACAAAATCGCCAGCTACACCCATCCCTTGGCTCGCCTCACTGGAGCGGAGGATTTCCTCCTAGAGACTCTCCCCCGGTTTGTTTCCCGCATCAGCCCACTCGATGTGGAGGAACTGGAGGAAGCAGCGGAGGACGTTTTTCGTGGCGGCTGAAGAGCTGACGTCTCCTGGTGGGAGGCGATTCCTTCCATCGGCAGCCAGCACGTATTCCACCAACGTTGGCTGCATCTCCGCGCTTCACGCTCCACCGGTTCTTTCCCCTGCAGTCTTCGCTCCTCCAGCCAGCTCTCAGAGGGCTCCACTCACACTCCCTGCTTCAGCCAGTCGGCTGGACACGGCTGCAAAGGCGGCGTCAGTTGCCATCATAAAATCTGGTCCTCCTCACATCAGCAAATATGGGTTATTTGAGTTCTTTTATGGAGACAAGATGGCCTATATTTGCTCGAGGGGGTATCCAACACCTCGCCACAGACGACGACGCCGTCGAGGCAGAGCCGCTGCCGGGGTGGAAGCCCGAGCTGTCTGCTCGTCCCCGGTTTCCCCTGCTTCGATCGGCGCCCCGGCTCCTCCCAGTCCCTCAGTCCGTGAGCCCGTTCCAGCTCCGGTCCGTGAGCCCAATCCAGCTCCGTCCGTGAGCCCGTTCCAGCTCCGGTCCGTGAGCCCGTTCCAGCTCCAGTCCGTGAGCCCGTTCCAGCTCCGGTCCGTGAGCCCGTTCCAGCTCCTGTCCCAGAGCCTGCCGTTATTGTGGCTGCTGTATTTCTAGCAGTCACAGCGGCAGCTCTCCAGCGACCGACGTCCCCCCATCGGTCGCTTGAGTCCCCGGGGAGGGTCAAGGAGGACCCTTCCCTGTCGCCAGAGCTCCCAGGGAGGGTCAAGGAGGACCCGTCCCCGTCGTTAGAGCTCTCAGGGAGGGTCAAGGAGGACCCGTCCCCGTCGCTAGAGCTCCCAGGGAGGGTCAAGGAGGACCCTCCAGATTCGTCTTCTCAGCCGGCGTCCGAGCCTCCAGATTCGTCTTCTCAGCCGGCGTCGGAGCCTCCAGATTCGTCTTCTCAGCCGGCGTCCGAGCCTCCAGATTCGTCTTCTCAGCCGGCGTCCGAGCCTCCAGATTTGTCTTCTCAGCAGGCGTCCGAACCTCCAGATTCGTCTTCTCAGCCGGCGTCCGAGCCTCCAGATTCGTCTTCTCAGCAGGCGTCCGAGCCTCCCGATTCTTCGTCTCAGCAGGCGTCCGAGCCTCCAGATTCTTCGTCTCAGCAGGCGTCCGAGCCTCCAGACTCTCTTCATCTCGGCCGACCTTTACCGGCCAGGCATCTTTGTCGCTGCCGACCAGCCAAGCTCCTCAGCTGCTGCCTGACCCTCAGAAGAGGACCTAAGGGCTGTCCGCCGGATCTCCAGGTCCTCAAGGGAGGATCACGAGGCCGTCCTCCAGACTTCCGTCCAGCCAGAGGACGCCATCCGGGCCGTCAGCCCGACCGCCTTCCAATAAAGGGCTGCCACCGGGGCCGTCCGCCAGACTTCCAGGGGCGTACCCAAAAAGACTCGTTCCTCCAGTATCTCCGTTCCTTGCCGTCATCTTCATCATCACCTTTAATAAACATCCTGCACTTCCTCAACTTCTGCGTTTTGGTCCATACTCCACAAACACCCCTGACAGTGGTCCCCCTACCCTCTGGGATCGAGACAAGCAGACCGCCAAAGCCAACACAGTGGCAAAGCAGCCCACCAGCCCAGGCCCCGACCAGACCGCCTGATCCTCCTCTCAGACCCCAACCCCTAATGGCCAATACCGATCAGGGGTGTGGAAAGAACCCTAGCCTCCCTCTTCCAGCTCAAATATGGTGGTGATGCGTGTTGTTATAATGAGCATTTAAAACAGAGGGGTGGGATGTGGGGAAGGCAGCCACACATCCCCCAACCCCCACCCTTCCCCGCAACCTAGTGACGTGCCTACACCCCAAGGACCGCATGAGTGGTAGAGTGATGGACGGGGCAGACAGAGGAGTCCGGAGATATGGAGGGAAGGACTGGGGGACAAAACCAAGGTCCACCAAGGGAGGAAGGCCCTGGCCAGTCCACCCCCGAGGCCCGTGGCTGCAGCAACACCAAGCCCCACGGAGCGCAAGGCAGTCCCCCCAGCCTCATCTCAGAAGAATATCTATACCCACCTCGAGATTTGGTCTACTATCAAAGCACAAAAGACATTATTCATCCAGGTTGAGTTCTGTAAACCCCCCCCCGCCCCACCCCCACCCCCCATCTAAGTGCACCCCATAGGAGGAGAGCACTTGCAACTAGATAGTGACAGCCTCCCCGCCAATAAAAGAGGCCCCCAGCACCACCCATGCATTGAAGACCGCCGTGCCCAGGCAGGAACCCAGGGTACGTACCAGCCCAGACCAGGAACAGACCTATGACCCGGCAGGCCGACACACAGAGATCCACCAATTTCAATTCAATTCAATTCAGTTTATTTATATAGTGCCAATTCACAACAGATGTCATCTCAAGGCACTTAACAAGAAGTCATTTCAATACATTTATACAAACATTCCAATCAGTTAAAAAGTTTCCTATTTAAGGAATCCCAGCAGATTGCGTCAGTCATTGGCGTGACGTTGGGCCCCGTTGATGCAGACTTTCCAACCACAGCAATCCTTCAGCAATCCCTCATACTGAGCAAGCATGTAGCAACGTTACTGTTTAGATGCTCACAGACTTGATTAGTAACAATTTTCTCAAGGACTTTGGATAAGAAAGGAAGGTTAGATATAGGTCTGTAATTCACTAAGTCATCTTGATCAAGGGAAGGTTTCTTGAGTAAAGGTTTAATTACAGCTATTTTAAATTCCTGTGGTACGTATCCGTTTACTAAGGATAGATTCATCATATCCAAAATGGGGCCAGGAACTAAATGGAACACTTCTTTAAATAATCTGGTTGAATTGGGTCCAACATACAAGTTGAAGGTTTAGATGAGGCTAATATTTTTGATAATTCCAAAAGCTCGACTGAATCAAAACAGCCTAAGCACAACTGAGGTTCTACAGTTCTTTCCGATACTGCCTCATTTACTGGGGAAGAAGTAATCATGTTTGGGAGGATGCCAATGATTTTATTTTTAATAGAATTAATTTTATTTATGAAGAATCCCTTAAAATCATCTTCATCGTGGACTGTGGAGAGCTGCCCCCACCAAGTAGGATTAAACTGATTTATATCTTTGGTCTGGGTAGAGGAGAGGGTCTTGACGGTTAATATCCGTTTTCTGTTGGTTAAAATAAGTTTGTCAACTGGTTAACCACTGTTATTCTTGGTTGTCTGTCGTCGTACACCGACCCTGAATGTGCATGCTTTTGGTGTTTTATTATTTGACTTTGGTTGCAACCAGAAGCAGTATATTATATTGTATTACTTCCTTGTTTATTTATTGTCTGCTGCGGTCGTCGCGTGTCTGTTAAGATAGGTCGCGTGGCCTCAGTTCACCCCCTTTCTCCGTCGCCCACGTTTCCTTTGTCCAAGCCACCATTGCTAATGAAACTAGCGTTTTGTTGAATCGCCACGCGGTCTTCCTTTGTCTTCCTTTGTGAACCGATCGTGCCAATTGATAAGGCTTGAGTTATTTATGGCATTGAGTGAGCTAAACTGAACCCCCCCTCATCCGCTCGCTGTCTCCCACACACACACACACACACAGCGCTGCACACACACACACAGCGCTGCACACAGCCGCATACACACGCCCCCTTCCTTCGACGTTAACTTTGTTCTATATTTTTGCATGCGTTAGAATAGATGGAAATTATGAATGAAATGCAATTTGTAAGGTGACCTATTTCATTAATAAATTTCCTTAAGTAACGAGAAGTTTCCTGTGCTATTTCAGTGTGTGCTGTGAAGTTTGTTTTAACCCCGCGGACGAACTCTACGCCTTTTCAGAGAGACTGACCCATCCATCCATCCATTTTCTTCCGCTTATCCGGGGTCAGGTCGCGGGGGCAGCAGCCTAAGCAAAGAGACCCAGACTTCCCTCTCCCCAGCCACTTGTTCCAGCTCCTCGGGAGGAACCCCAAGGCGCTCCCAGGCCAGCCGAGAAACATAGTCCCTCCAGCGTGTCCTGGGCCTTCCCCTGGGCCTCCTCCCGGTGAGACGTGTCTGAAACACCTCACCAGGGAGGCGTCCAGGAGGCATCCTGACCAGATGCCCGAGCCACCTCAACTGACTCCTCTCGATGTGGAGAAGCAGCGGCTCTACTCTGAGCCCCCTCCGGATGACTGAGCTTCTCACCCTATCTCTAAGGGAGAGCCCAGACACTCTGCGGAGGAAACTCATTTCAGCCGCTTGTATCCGTGATCTCGTTCTTTCGGTCACCACCCAGAGTTCGTGACCATAGATGAGGGTAGGAACGTAGATCGACCGGTAAATCGAGAGCTTCGCCTTTCGGCTCAGCTCTCTTCACCACGACAGACCGGTAAAGCGCAGATGCTCCACCAATCCGTCTAACGATCTCCCGCTCCATTTTTCCCTCATTCGTGAACAAGACCCCCAGATACTTAAACTCCTCCACTTGGGGAAGATCCGAGGTTCGACTATCTGTCGGACCCTCCTCTCCAGAACCCCTGAATAGACCTTACCAGGGAGGCTCAGAAGTGTGATCCCCCTGTAGTTGGAACACACCCTGTGGTCCCCCTTTTTAAACAGGGGGACCACCACCCCAGTCTGCCAATCCAAGGGAACTGCCCCCGATGTCCACGCAATATTGCAGAGCCGCGTTAACCAACACAGCCCCACAACATCCAGAGCCTTGAGGAACTCCGCCCGAATCTGATCCACCCCCGGAGCCCTGCCACCGAGGAGCTTTTTAACGACCTCGGTGACCTCAGCACCAGAGTTTGGAGAGACCGACCCCAAGTCCCCAAACCCTGCTTCCAGATTGGAAGGCGTGCTGGTGGGATTGAGGAGGTCTTCGAAGTATTCCATCCACCGACCCAAAACCTCCCGCGTCGAGGTCAGCAGCACACCATCCCCACTGTAAACAGTGTTGGTGGCAAAGCGCTTTCCCCCCCTGAGACGCCGGATGGTGGACCAGAAAATCGCTTCGAAGCCGTACGGAAGTCGTTTTCCATGGCCTCTCCAAACTCCTCCCACGCCTGACTTTTTGCCTCAGCAACCATCCGAGCCGCATCCCGCTTGGCCTGTCGGTACCTATCAGCTGCTTCAGAGGTCCCACAAGCCAAAAAGACCCGGTAGGACTCCTTCTTCAGCCTGACAGCATCCCTTACAGCCGGTGTCCACCAGCGGGTTCGGGGGTTGCTGCCGCGACAGGCACCGACCACCTTGCGGCCACAGCTTTGGTCGCGGAACATGGTCCACTCGGACTCAATGTCCCCCGCCTCCCCCGGGACGTGTTCAAAGTTCTGCCAGACTGACATTCTGGTTTAATTAAAATTATCTCATTTATGAGATTGGTGCCCCGAAATCTTTAATAAACAGGTTAAACTCGAACGTCATATTATAATTACTGATGCTCAGAAAACCAGACAACAAATATTTATTATTAGTAGTTACAACATTAATGGTGCGTCCCGTGTGAGGCCGCTAGGAAAGGATAAATAAACCGCACACACTGAATAAACAGTTGTTCAGATTATTTGGCCAGATCTTAAAGCGATAAGGTTTGCAACCTTCCCTGGTGATAATCTTCTGCTTTGGAGTTTGACTAAATATTTGGCAGACGTTTTGATGGGATTAAGTGTGCTGTGTTTGGCTTTTGAATGGTATTTCATTTTAACTGTGGTTTCTGATAAATTCGGCACGTTGCCGCTCACAAGCAACAATTCTGCTTTGTGCTGTAGCCTATGGAAGCATGCTGAAGCTGAATTAACCTGCTGCTAATCAGATTAATTAAGATGTTTTTTTTAAATCCATTATTCAAGCTGTTCAATCTGCAAGTAATTGTTCATATACTTTTTGTGCTCCTTAATGTGCATTAAAAATTTCAGGGTTCCAAATTCATAAAAAAATTTAATTGCTTAATCTGCATTTAAATTAATAATTCCAAATTTCAATCTGGAAGTAAAAATCTTAATTGTTTCAGTGTGTTGTGCAAAAGCACCCTGATTTTAAATTTCAGCAAACTTTTTTTTTTAAATTGCTTAACCTGCATTTAAATTAATAATTCCAAATTTCAATCTGGAAGCAATCAGCTTAATTTATTTTTAGATCCACCTAGCGATCCTATTCCCAAGGACCTCCCCCAGGCGGCCACATCAGCAACAATATCCCATACGACCAAACCAAAAGGCCACCCACCCCTACTAGGTGATGGAGCCGATCAAAGGAGCCCAAAGAGTTTGATCAGATGTGGAGGCGGAGGCTGTTTCAAGACCAATGTGGTCCAACAAGAGAACTCGATACTGTTTAATATTAAGAGCATTTTTATTTTTCTAGTTCAGGAGGATAGATTTCTTTGAGATGCATAAGGCAATGTAAACCATTTGAACAAACTTTGTGTTTATGGAGACACTATCTAAGTTTCCCAGCAAGCAAACTTAGGGAGAAGGTGGAATATTACATTTCAGACACTTTGATAAATGAGGGGCGACTGTGGCTCAGTGGTAGAGTAGAGTTGGCTTGCAAACGGAGGGTCGTAGGTTCGATTCCAGCTTCCTCCAGTCACATGTCAATGTGCCCCTGGCAAGGCACTTAACCCCAAAAAACATCATCCTACAGAGCCATGTTGGGTGTCAGTGTATGAATGCGAGTGTGAGTGGGTGAATGTGGCTTCAATGTAAAGCGCTTTGAGTGGTCAGTATGACTAGAAAAGCACTATATAAGTTCAGTCCATTTACCATAAGTCCAGAGATCTAAACCAATCTGGTGATGGTTTGCTTGGGATCATTGAGAATAAGTAATTGATTCTGGGCAAAACCTTAATTTTTATTGATGCAACTCTTCCCATAAGTGATATGGGTAGGGATTTCCATCAAGCCAGATAAGTTTTGCTTTGTTAAATCTGCCAGTCTTGGTGAGACATTGATACCTAAATACATAATATTCCCTGGCTGCAGTTGTGTATTTATGGGATTCTGGAAAGAACAATTGATTGGAAGAACCGTAGATTTTAACCAATTTATAGAATAATCTGAAACCCATGAGTAAGACTTATTAACCCGATTACATGAGAGAGAGATTTGTAAATGCTGGTGTTTGGTTATTAGTCCTGATACATGCTGTTGGTGAACTGTTTAATATTTTCAACCAGTTTATAAAATAATTCCCTAGGCCAAATTTATGTAAGGTTGCAAATAAGAATTTCCAGTTAACTCTCCAAATGCTTTTTCTGCATTTAACGATAATATATTAGTTTCAATATTTTTAAAATAAAAACAATGTATTAAATCTATAAATCTACGTGAATTTTTGGATGCATGTCTCCCTTTTATAAAACCTGTTCGGTCAGGATGTATTAAAAGAGGGGTTAGTTTCTCTAACCTGTGAGGGCCTTGCAGATTATTTTAAGATCAACATTAATGAGGGATATGCGACGATAGCTGGTAGGAAACACAGGGGGTGTTTCTCAATGTCAAGGTGCGTCGCCTACCGAGCCTCGGTAGGCGAGGCGCCTTGCTTACGGGGACACTGTCCTTCCTTGGTCAAAGAAACCAGTTAAATGGAACAGACTTGCATCACGTGACCGCGGCTGCCCAGGGCCCCCCTTTTGCTTACACGCTCTGTTTACGTCCCGCCCATCGTTATATTTTATACGTATAAGTTTCAATATAGATGTATAATGAGAGTTTCACTTTTTAAATTGTGTATATATTGGTTAAATCAAATGTGAAAGCGAGTTAGTACCTGCTAGCAACCGAATCTGCAACTTCGAAAATAGTGCGATGTATTCTGGGAAATTTTTGACCAAGGGAAGGTATCAGGAAACCTTCCATGTCAGTTAGCTAAACGGTAGACAAACGGAGGACAGATGCCTCGGTAGCACATGAACATTGGAACACGCCTTGGAGGTCCCTGATGACGTGTCTCCTAGGCAACCGGGGCGGGACCAAGGTATCAAGGCGAGGTTCCTTGGCATTGAGAAACACCCAGGGTCTTCACCTGATTTTAGTAGAAGACTAATGTAGGCAGAATTTGTTTTTGGTGGAGGTCTGCCATTTTCTTGATTTCCTGCAACATTCTATGGAATGTTGGTGCCAGAATATTCCAGAATTCCTTATAGAACTCTGCTGGAATTCCATTTGGGCCTGGAGCCTTTTTATTGGGTATGCTTTGGAGGGCCTCCTGGAGTTCAGCCGCTGTTAGTGGTGAATCCAAGGCCATCGCTTTACTATCCAATAATTTAGGAAGTGTTATTTTACCAGAAAAATTGTTCAATTTCGTGATCTGATGGGTTTATCTTCTGTGTGTATAAAGCCTTGTAAAATTCTTTAAAGGTGTTGTTTATTATTTTCAGGATCATCAGTCTGTGTCAGAGCCTCTAGGGCTGGTTGCTCATGTCCTGCACCTGTCTCCAATCATTCACACCTGATCCTACTCACCTCCTGCCTTTATAACCCGTCACTTCCCTTCACTCAGTGCCGGATCATTGTGTTGTGTCTTATCTCCATGGTTTGTTGTCCTGCCGTCTCCTTCCTGCCTGATGTCCTGTCTCCTTGTTCCTGCTGTCAACATCATCATCACCTTTAATAAATATCCTTCACCTTCTACCGCTGTCTGCGTTTGGGTCCATATATCACACACCTCTGACAGTCTGGTCCCTAACAGCAGATATTGTCATTTTTTCTGTATTTATTTTGAGCTGGTTAGCCAAAAAGCTACCTGAAGTTTTCTATCCAAAGTCTTTGAATTAAGAACTGGGTCTGTTTATTATTAATTTCATTTAATTCTAGTTTTGCTTTACATATTTGTCTCTCCTCATCCAGGGAGGCTTCTAATGATTTAATAGTTTCTTCTAACTCCTGTTTGTTTTCTATTTTCTTTTCTTTTTATTTGATGAGAATGAGATAATTTTACCTTTAAGCACAGCTTTTCCTGGCTCCCAGAGAACGGACGGTGACGTACCAGAGAGGTAATTAAACTCCAAATATGAAGCCCACTCTTTTTTAAAATATTTATTAAAATCTTTATCCTTAAGCAGTTATGTATTGAATCTCCAATTTTTGCTTTGTGGAATTTCTTTCTTATTTACTAGAGTTAAAGAAACAGGAGCATGATCGCTAACAGCTATAGGGTGTATCTCAGTGTCTGAAATGTCAGTCAACAGTGAGCTGCTGATTAAAAAATAATCCAGTCGAGAATAAGAATGGTGGACATTTGAGAAAGATTTATATTTCCTATCGTTGGGGTGAAGATCGCAAAGTCCAAAAGAACTCATGTACTGCTTAAACATCAATTTCATCAACCAGCTGAGCTGAGTCCCCTTTTCTCTCTAGTGCCAGTCCCATGAACATTCCATGTGACAACCCTTAGAGTAGCCATAGTTGTGTAACTAAAGTTGGAAAGTGCATGTCACCATAGAAACAGATAAACACAAGTTCAGTCGTAGTTAGTGCTTGTGGTTGCCTGATTGTAAGTCCAGAAGCAGAGATATAATAAAGAGAAAAACTGAAGAAAGTTAGGGAGGTGTTTGGTGTTAGAGGGGTAGAGAGATATATGATTATGCAGTGAAAATTGTGTGAGTGACAGAAAAAAAAGAGTGACAAAGATATTTGGTGATAGACATGTGAAGAGGAGGAACAAAAGAGCTGATGTCCCAGTACACAGCCCTGGCCCCGCCAACATCGAACAATGTAAACAATCTACTGAGCTGTGCTTACCTTAGATTACAATTGCCTGATAAAACAACTCTTATCTAACCAGTGATACATGACTCAGACTAACCTGTTGTTGCTCCTAATAAAGCCACAGGGTGATCTGCTGGTCCCTGAAGAGCTGACTATTAACATACAGTTTATCTACAGCCACTGTAGGTCTGGTGCCTTCACTGATATGTTTCTTCCTGATTGGGAATAAAACTCACCTTCTATCCAGGATCTCTTTCGGATATTGATCGTTAACGCTGTAATGGGTTTCACGCAGCTCCCTGCCTCGGCCTCTGACCTACTCTTTTTGCTTGTAGTGCTCGAATTTAGCAACAATTGGTTGCGGGTGGCTGTTGTTGGGCTTCTTACCTCCGAGCCGGTGGACGCAATGAAAAGCGATGTTTTTTACCGTGTCGCTTGGGAGTTTCAGCTGACGTTGGAGAAATTCTCGGATAGTGGTTTCAGCGTCTTTCTCTGCCTGTTCTGGGATCCCGGAGAAGACAAGGTTGTCCCGCATGCTCCGTGCCTGTATATCCTGGATGTTTTCCTTAATCCTTTTGTTTTCTCCGATCAGCGGCGTCATCCCATTGGTGAGTTTCTTTACATCGTCTCTCAGCGTTTTGTTTTCTGCAGCGAGTGATGCTACCTGTTCTTGGCTAAACTTCAAAGATTCCCTCAGAGCTTGAAAATCTTTGTGGAGAACCTCAACCAAGGCAAGACAGGCATCTAAGCTGACTAGTTTCTTATCAATTGAGTCCAGGACATCGGTGTATCTTTTCTCTGGAGAGATGTTAGAAATGGTGGTAGAAAAAGGAGGTCTAGATCTACCAAACTTCCATCATTATTTCTTAGCCAACAGGCTCCAATACATCTCAAGATGGTTAAAACATAGCTACCTAGCAGGTCCTGGATAGACGTAGAACAGACACTATGTAATAAGATAAAACTTTCAGACCTACCATTTATTAGCTCAAATATAAAACAATATGAATGCTTTAAAAGCATAAATATCAGCTCCTCTCTGACAGCATGGTGGGAGTTTCTAAAAATGACAGAGTTCACACTGATCCCATGCAGACGTACACCCATCTGGAATAACCCCGACATCTTGCAAAAAAAGTGTATGATAAGTTTTCCAGTCTGGAGGTGCAATGGAATTGAATACCTGGAACATATATTTGAAGGAACAGACTTTATCCCATTTAATACATTAATTACACAATATGGAATTGATAAAAACAAATTCTTAGAATATCAACAAATTAAATCTATTATTAAAGGTAAATTTAGGCTCAATACAGCTGAATTACAAATTCCAGCAAGAGTTTTAGATTTTCTTAATCTCAACCCCCCCAAATTGCTGTTTAAAATATACAATATCTACTTTAGATGAATAAATAGCCATCCCTATTTCAAAAGGGGAGGTGGATTTATCAGGCAGCTTTGACCAAAACGTCTGGTCTCAGATATGTCTAAGAACCTTTAAAATAACAAAAAATCCTCATTTGCAATTAATACAATACAAAATCCTTCATAGAGTACACTATACAGGTCATCGAATGTTTAGGATGGGTTTTACATCGTCTAATACCTGCTTACAATGCACAAGCAATATACCAGATACTTATGTTCATGCGCTTTGGTTCTGTCCACCTGTTAAGAAATCTTGGTGCCCCCTGCGCCAGGGCGGGCAGGTCAATGGACCGGGAGAGCCGGGGCCCAGGGGCACCCCACCCCCCAGCAGGGACCCGACAAGGGACCGGCTGACGAGGGGCCCCCGGCACTGCAGGGGCCGCGGCCGGCCGCCACGCGACGCCTTCGCCCTAGGCCAATCCCCACCGCCAACATCCCAGCGCCCCACCAATAGCCGCAGGGGACGGACAGCATCCCCGGGCCGGGCTCAGTCAGCATCTGGACGTCAAGTTGTACCAGCTCCCGGGTCCTGATCCCGCGCAACGCAGGGCGCCGAGACCAGGCTTCAAACGAGGGCCAGGGCCGGTGGCAGACTTCAATGTCTTCCTGTGTTTTCTTTGTTCCCCTTCCTCTCTTATATTTTCAACTCACCCTCTCTCTTCACTTTTTGTTTCCTACCTCTCTTCTTCATCTTCCTTCTTTCTTCTCCTTAATTTTCTGTCTCAGTGTCCATACATCAGGAAATAAAAACCCCAACAATTCATAATAAAGATTTTTCACACATATATCAAGTGGAGTACTATAGCAAAAGCTGTACTGCTCCGCTTGTGAAAGTAAATCTGTTGGGCTTCTACTTGGTACTCAGACACCAATTCTGAGCTCCACACTGCCAAACAGGACACGTACAAAAAAAGAAAGAAAAAAAAAGAAATGGTGGCTTCAGAACGGGTGCGTTTCTGTGATGGAGTGCTTCTCAGCATGGTAGAAGTGGATTTTTGTGGTTTGCCCATAAATATGTTGTCAAAACACTTATCCAAGTAGCTCTCCAGGCTGTCCAAGGTTTCCTTGTCCAGTTTGTTTTATGGAGAAATACAATATACAGGTTCTTTTTTTAAAACAATTCCTATATTTGGCTTGAATTTATTGGCTTGTTTTACCTGAGTTTGTTTGTTTATCAGTATCCCGCCATGTTACTTACGCACAGCTCTCGCGAGATTTAAACAGCTCATCCTCCCTCCTAGACTAATATATATCTCAAACTGACTTCAGTGACTTGTGAAAGCAGTTGGTTGAACTGAATAATATTTATTGGTATCAAAGTGAGGATGGTAATAAATTGGGCAGCTTTTTAAGTAACCAGCTAAAAATAAATAAAGAAAAATGACCGGTTGTTAAAGACCAGACTGTGAATACAGTATGTGATCCTGAAAGAATAAACAATACTTTCAGAGATTTTTACAAACTTTATACTCACCAGAGATAAACCCATCAGATAATGACATAGACCAATTTCTGGATGAATGAACGCTTCCTAAATTATAAGGTAGTCAAGCGATAGCCCTGGACTCAACACTAACATCAGTTAGTCACTAACACAACTCCAGGAACCCCCCAAAAGCATGCCGAACTGGTTTTATAAAAAAAAGAGGCATTCATCCACAAAGTCATGTAGATTACTTCATTTAATAGACTATTCCTACAGTAAAAACATTGTAATATTGAATATATTGTATCTAGATGCAAAAAAAGCATTTGATAGAGTTAAATTTAAACTCTTATTTGCAACTTTACATTAATTTGGCTTTGTATATATTACGTGGGTTTCCACTCTCGGAACCTCAGGGTAATTTTGACCGTACCTTCCCGTGATGCACGTCTCCACTTCAACAGGCCAGCCCGACAGGGCCGTTTTCAGGGCCATTTAAGGAACAAACGGAAGACCTGTATGAGGGTATGTACTCGGAATGGCACAATCCAGTCGCTCAGCGGGAGCTGTGGTTAAGTCACGCTGATTGATTGTAATTCAGAGGCAAATTAGCAGACATCGCCATACAATTGGCTTTGTAAAAATAAAAAAGAGTTGCTAACGAAGAAGTGTATAACAACAGCAAACAGAAATGCAGCAACAAGCCCTGCTTCTTCCATGTTGATCTCTTGCTATTTCTGCTGCTCTGGGGGCCTTTTGGCGCTGATCAATGTCGCTATTCTCTGTTGAAAGTTGTGATATCTTGATGTCTGTAGCTGCTTCCTTAAAGGGCAGATTGTGTATGGAGACATGGTGGCTGAAAGGGGCGGGCCAACAGAATACCCCATCAGAAAAATATCTGGTTAAATTAAACTGAAGTTCTGAGAGTGGAAACGCACCTGTTGTGATCAACATATGAACATTTGTTTTATTTAAATAACAAATTGTAAAGCTAAAACCTTCACAATTTATTTTTTAAAGAAAATTATTACAGATGTGTCTATATCCATGTAGATGGCAATAAATCCACTTAGAGTGTTTCTACCGAAGCTTTTGAATTTTAAGAGCCTTGTTAGAGAGAAGCAATGTAACAGCAAGGCAAAGAAAATTTCTAGATCCTTATGAAGAAGCAGGGTCGACCACTTGACCTCAACACTTTTTTAGAAGACTGATATTTGTTCCCGGTAAAAAGATATATACAAGTAATCCTAAGTTGCCTGCATTTACTGCCTATTTTAGATGATTTTACCTTAATTGGCAAAACTAGTACTGTATGTACTTTCAACATCATGTTACATTTGCTTTAATATGCTGCTCAATTACTATGATATATTAAATGTGTTCTTAACCGATCTCTGGTCTGTCTCTGGTGAAGATGAAAACAAACACCATAAGGAAAAAAATGCCTTACTGGAAACAGAAGCAATGTTTCCAGGAAAACCTGCTTTATAAATGCTGTTATCAGTAATAATCTCTTCACATACTGTACCTCAAGACAGCACACTACAGCTTTAATCATGCTATTATTTATTAAACAAAGATGAAGTCAAAATGAATATTTGTAAAAAATTAATAACATCCCCAAAAGTATAGCCATGCAGAAAACACGTAACACTAAAAGATTTTATGCAAGGAGTGCCATTATTGTACCATGATAAGTAACAAGCACAATCATAAAATTAATTTTAATTAGTTGAACTATGTATTACACTATTAGAAGATTTAAAATTTGCAAACACCAAATCTTAAATGACTTGGAGAGGTGTTATGGACAAACAATCCTAATCGGAACATCCCCTAAAGCAGTGTGTTGAGGCTATGGCCTTTGACTGAACGAACTGCATCTCCCAGCATCCTTTCACTGAACAAACCGCATCTCCCAGCATCCTTTCACTGAACAAACCGCATCTCCCAGCATCCGTTGCGCTGCCCTCAACCCATTCTCATTGGTCTGTGGCCAGTGATGACATCACAGAGTTGATGAAGGGCAGCGCGAAGATTGAAATCTTCGTCTTTTGTCTCCCCAGCGGTCCCGCAAGGAGACTCTTTAATCCATTGCTAGCATTTTCCCTTTTTTTTGTTCAAACCTGCTGGACCAGGAAGAACTTCCCTTTTAAACTTCGAAGTGAATCGGCCGAGCAAACAGACTTTCCTGTACGGATAACCAGGTAGTCCGCTGGCCATCTGAGCTCTATTGAAACCGGCCCTGAGTCCCTCAGCGCCTAAAGTTGGACGTCCGGTTTTCTGACCTCGGTTTTGCGCAAAACCGCTCCTTTAAACTGAACACTTTCTACGTTCTTCGTCGTGGACTATGGAGAGCTACCCCCACCAAGTAGGATTAAACTGATGTATATCTTTCGGTCTGGGTAAAGGAGAATGAGGTCTAACGGTTAATATTCGTTTTCTGTTGGTTAAAATAAGTCTGTCAACTTACTAACCACTGTTATTCTTGGTCGTCTGTCGCTGTACACCAACCCTGAATGTGCATGCTTTTTGTGTTTTATTATTTGACTTTGGTTGCAACCAGAAGCAGTATATTATATTGTATTATTTCCCGGCTTGTTTTATTGTCCGCTGCGGTCGGCGCGTGTCTGTTTAGACAGGTCGCGTGGCCTTCCGTTGAGCTCCTTTCTCCGTCGCCCCCATTTCCTTTGTCCAAGCCACCATTGCTAATGAAACTAGCCTTTGTTCATTAGCCACACGGTCTTCCTTTGTCTTCCTTTGTGAACCGATCGCGCCAATTGATAAGGCTTGAGTTATTTATCACATTGAGGGGGTGAGCTGAACCCCCCCCCCCCCTCATTTGCTCGCTGTCTCCCACACACACACACACAGCCGCATACACACACACGCCCCCTTCCCTCGACGTTAACTTTGTTCTATATTTTTGCATGCGTTAGAATAGATGGAAATTATGAATGAAATGTAATCTGTAACGTTGAGCTATTTCATTAATAAATTCTCTTAAGTAACGAGAAGTTTACTGTGCTGTTTCAGTATGTGCTGTAAAGTTTGTTTTAACCCCGCGGACGAACTACGCCTTTTCAGAGAGACTGACTGTCTGGTTTAATTAAAATTATCTCATTTATGAGATTGGTGCCCCTATATATTTAATAAACAGGTTAAACTCGAACGTCATCAATAATTATATTAATATTAAATTATTGATTATAATTATTGATGCTCAGAAAACCAGACAACTTTTTATTATTAATAGTTACAACAAGTGTTTCTAAATTTTTTTCTGTCATGCCCACCCTAGAGAACATACATTTCTTCATGCTCCCCCTGAATTAAAATGCTATTTGGACCCTGATCATATTTAATTTATTATCTGTACAAACCACTGGCACCAGCATTCTGATTATTGAAACAGATTAATAAAATGAGCTGCAACAACTTCAATTTTAAGTTGTTGCAGCTCATTTTATTGTTTTAAATCTAACACTATTTCTAAGTTGAGTTAATTAACTCAAATGTTAACATTTAATCAAGACTGCTCAGTCTGGGATTATCAGAAGAGAAAATGCACAAATAGATTCACTGGGATGTGGTTTTTTAGACTAAACGGTAACATTAAAAAAATTTAAACTGTAAACATTGGTTACTTGTCAGCTTCATCACCTTATTCCTTTTCAAAAAGGATATTATTCATCATTAGTATTAAATCTTCTTCATTATTTTCCTAATTGTGTTTTATTTTTTCCCAAATTCCCCTTTTTCACTTTTTTGATTTTAATATTTCTGAATTCCAATTTTTCCAGTCTGAGCATATTCATTGACCAAAAACTGTATAATTATGTAGTGAATAAAAATTTATTTAAGAAATTAATAGCCAAAGAGACCCACATTTACTGTTATTCACAAAAATCTTCACAAATAACAAGCATTTCCCTATCATTTTAAAAGAACTAAAACAACTTGTACAAAACACTCACGTTTCTTACATTTTGTAAAAGAAAATCTCCCTTTAAAAATGCTTTAGTTGAACTCAGCATTAAAACATGTCTCATAAAGAGATCTCTTAGACTCCACTGAAATACACAACTGTCAGTGTTTTAGTGTTTAACTCTCATGTTGCTGCAAACCTTGCAGCCTGTGAGCTGACAGAACTTATTCACAGGTTGTTCTAAAGATTCACACACATCGCTAGCCCTGACCCTTGCGCTAAGTTTCGAGTTTTTTTAATATTATTTGGAGAATGTCGTTGTTTCATTGAGTTTTTTGCCATGGCTGGCCCGTTTATTCTGTCTGTGTGGAGAGGAGGGTCGACCCAACCCCCGCCTAGCCAGGTAGCAACAGACAGGAGTTGCAGCCACCAAAACACTACAGGAACAGCCTCATGTACAGTATTCCATAGTCAAAAAGTGACATTTTTTTAGAGCCAGCCCCCAAGTTGCTTGTGTTAAACAATAACTGTTTTTAAAAACAGTGTCTTGGTGAGTGAAGCAGAGAAATACAAAAGGGGGACCATGATTCAATGAAATCAGCTTACCCCAGCCTATGACATAGTAGACCTTCATCCTGCGGTCCTCGCTGATGTTTACAGAAACCACTTTGCTCCAAAGAAGAAGACCCTCAACCAGCATCCAGCAGAATGATGCCATGAAGAAGAGATGAAGTAGGGCAGTTATCATGAAACACGCTGGCTGCATGATTGAACATAAACAAAAGCAATTAGAATTAGAAGCTGCAAGTAGCCTCAAACGGTTGAAAATATTGCTTCTGACTGATTGTTTTAATACTTCTGGGGGTGCTGTGCAAGAATTAAGCCGTACATGTCTTAGGGGTTGGACCAATATCCATGTTGTTGAATTTGGTGCAACTCAGATGATATATGTGGAAACATATGGTCATGGCGTAATGCCAAATTCGCCCAGGCGGCCTAGGGCCCACCCCTTTGACAAAAAACTCTGTACTTTAAATTGAGCTACACTAACTTGTCCTCTTTCACTAGACAAAGTTTGGAGTTGATTTCGTAAAGGGGACAAATGTCGACCATTCAAAGTAAAATATTAGATTTCCTGCTCTCAGGGGGCATGACTTCAGCGATGTCACCATTCAAACATTGGTCATTTTTAGGGACCTGAAGACGATCCTCCACAGCAGGTTTTGTGGCTCTGACTTTTTTTGTAGGAGTTATAAAACATTAAATTCTTTTGGTGTTTAGTAAAAGTTTGAGGGCAGGCCCAGTTCCTTCAACATTCATGAAAAGTCAGGATTTTAACTTAAGATCACCCATGCCTCAAGAGCAAACTCACCAATTTTTATGTCAATCGATCAAAACATGTAGAAGGAGTTTGATCAAATGCAGTGGCAAAAACATGTAAAAATTGTTCGTTTCAGACTATGATGTTTAGAGACTTTTAGGCTGGTCTTGGGAAGTTCTACAAGTGGACCAAATTTCATACCTCTATGATTTAAAAAGGGTAAATGGGGAGGGTGTTTTGAATAATTTCGGGGGGCGGTATTGGGCCCTTTCTGTTTCAAGCACAACTGATATGTCTGCCAAACTTGGTAAGTTTTCATATATGTTTAGGCCAACAAAAGCCAATTTATTTTTGGTAAGAATAATAAGAAACGCTACAAATACAATAGGCCTTTGCAGCGCTTTCGCTGCTCGGGCCTAATGAATCCTGAAACTTTAGTGTAATGTATTTGTTGATCAAAACATTGTGGTATATCTGTGTCAGACCTGTTTTTCGGGCAACTTCAGGTAGTCGTAATGCAATGGATAATCAAAATAAGTGTTGGTGGAATAATTGTATTTACTTTATTTTCAGTATTCCAGTTGGTCTCACCTGATTTTCTGCTGCCCAGTTGCTACACATCAATAGCAGCTCAGCGAGGCCCAGAGCAGCTATCAGGTTCTTATGAACAGTGGTTCGATCCGATTTGGGGACTCTAAAAATCACACACACATAACAACACCGTATGTGAGACACGATGTGTGAGAGCATCTCTCGCACCTTTATTGAAAAATGTTTTCCTGTAGTGTTGCTCACACATCCACACAGTATTCAGCTCTTTTTTTCTTATTGATGTGAATATGGCCGGGATTTTTGAAATGCTTTTCACCCTTAATCTTTCAGAATGCACTATGTGATGTTTGTGGCTCACCCCACAGCAATGAAGAGGATGAAGGTGAAGAGGAGGCCACACAGAGATACTCCACAGCCAATGAACGTCAGCATCTGCAGAGCTTTTTCGTTCTCTAGGCTCTTCTGGCACAGAGCAACACAAAATGCATATGCTGTTTAAATACCTGCACATCTCGTTGATGAGGATGCTACCGAAAATCCACAGCTGTTGCCAGACACAGAAATGTTACCTGAGTTTCGTAAACCTGCAGCAGCACAGCAAAATTGGTGGTGTGATTGCAATAGCACAGGGTGTATTCATAATGCTTGGACAACACCTCACAGCCTTTTGTATTCCACCATCCACCAGCCTCTGGACTGCTTAGACAGAAATGATATGGCAAGGATCCGTAGTTATGACCCACTTAGACATGCAAAGGAATAAAATGAGTTCCGGTTTTGCAAATCCTGGAAACATTCAAGTGACTCAGAAAGCCTGTTCTAAAAATAACCTTACGTGAGATCAAAATCCCAGAATGCACACACAGGATCATACACCGCATCTCTGGAATTCTGGTAAAATATCAGGACATGATTAATATATATAATGCAAATATGTCAGTACTCTTTCATAAAATATATATACTAGAGGTTTGGTTAACCTGTACTTTGTGCTGGAGCTGGAAGTGAACCGGCATGCTTACTGGTTGGTCATCTCCCAGCACAGTGGTGGATATAACAGACGAGCCCAGGACAGTGCCCAGATACCTGTGGGTGCATAAAGACGTATACATAAAAGGAGAAAAAACAAACTGAAACCTATAGTGCCTTGCAAAGATTTTAAACCACCTTCAAGACTGTTAGGTTAATTAGTTACTCTAACTTTTTCTTAGGTGTGAGTGTTTGTGTGATTGGTTGTTTGTTTTGTATATCTCTGTGTTTCCCTGTGATGGACTGGTGACCTATCCAGGGTGTAACCTACCTCTCGCAAGATAACTGCTGGAGATAGGCTGGTAAAGACGATGGATGGATGGATGGATGGATGGATGGATGGATTTCCACATCAAAGGTATGTACTACTTTGTGTTGGTATATTCACATAATATCACAGTAAAAACACTGAGGTTTGTGGTTTTAACATGGAAAAAGGCAAGGCACTGTGTTGTTTTGGGTTTCCATGCAAAAGTCTACAAAAACAACATATCTTTTAGAGAATAAATTAGCTGACTTAAAGTACACTTGCTTTTTTTCCTTTTCATTCCATACTGTGCCATCAATCATTTAATGGAATGCAACAGCTTCTTCTCTTTGACATGTGCAGCCTAATCTCCTACAGTTAAGTATCATTTTTGCAGGGCCAGTAAGCATGCAACTCTACGTGTTTTGTTTTTAACTAGGTCAGTCAGTCTAACCAGTAAGAAGAAGACAGTCACATATACAATATTACAACTTAATATTATTTTATAGTATGTATTTATTAAAAGGGGATACATTCAACACAACCTATCAGTGTAAGATATAGTGTTTAGTCAAGTAAATGGATTTCAAACTAAATAGCAAAAATATATATTTTTTCTTTAAAACAAATCCCCCCCTGGAGATGCCATCATCCACCTGCTTCAACCAACCCACTGTCATCTGGACAAAGCAGGCAGCACTGTGAGGATCATCTTCTTTGATTTCTCCAGTGCATTTAACACAATTCAGCCTAATTTGCTTTGTCAGAAACTTCTGAAGACACAGGTGGAGCTCTCCACAATCGCCTGGATCACCTGACAAACAGACCACAGTTTGTGAGACTGAAGAATTGTGGGTAAAACCAGGTGGTCAGCAGCACAGGAGCACCACAGGGGACCATACTCTCACCATTCCTTTTCACTCTGTACACCTCAGATTTCCATTCCTAATCAGAGACCTGTCATCTGCAGAAATACTCAGATGACTCTGCAATTGTCGGGTGTATCAGAGATGGACAAGAAGCTGAATACAGAGAGCTGGTGGACCGCTTTCTGACATGGTGTGGAAACAATCATCTTGATTTGAATGTGAAAAAAAACAAGGAGATGATTGTAGATTTCAGAAGAAACAGGGATAAGTCAAAAACTGTTTCCATCATGGGAGAAGAAGTGGAGGTGGTTGAGGAGTATAAATACCTCGGAGTTCACCTAGACAACAGACTGGACTGGAGGCGCAACAGTGAACAGAGCAGACTGCAAATCTTCTACAAGTCTGTTGTGGAGAGTGTAATCTCTTCAGCCATCATCTGTTGGGGTAGCAGCATCAGAGCAATGGACTTGAAAATGCTACACAACCTAATTAAGAAGGCTGGTTCTGTTCTGAGGACGACTGTGGAACATCTGGAGACGATGATGCAAAGAGGAATTCTTCATAAAATCATAAAAATATGGACAACCCTGAGCATCCTCTTCATGAGACAGTCATACAACAACAGAACGTCTTCAGTCGGAGGCTTCTTCAGTTTCGCTGCAATACAGGCCGCTACAGGAAATCCTTCCTGCCCACAGCCATCATCATCTACAACAACTCCTTAAAGAATTAATTATATGAGCTACACCAATACTTAATTTCCCTCTGGGATCAATAAAGTATTTTTGAATTGAATTGAAAATAGTACCTCAGTAGATAAAAAAAAGATAAGAAATGCATTTAAGCAGAAAATTGAAAATTCTTCAGGCATGTTTGTTGTCTTGATATTATAATTCAGGATGTTCTCATTTTTAAAACAAAATCTATTTGTAAAATAACATTGTAATAGAGAGGCTGTCCAGGAGTGATGCAGAGAAACTAGTCCATCCATGTGTTACTTCAAGGCTGGACTACTACTACTCTTTAATATCAGGAAGTACACAAATTGTAATTAAAAGCTTTCAGCTTTTTCAATTTAATCCTCTTTATTACATATAAAGCCCTAAAAAATCAAGCTCCATCCTACATCAGAGATCTGATTGTTCCATATGTTCCTAACAGAGCACTTTGCTCTCAGCAGGTTCCTAGGATTTCTAAAAGTAGAATGGGAGGCAAATCTTTTAGTTATCAGGCTCCTCTCCTGTGGAACCAGCTCCCAGTTTAGGGGCTGTTTACACGACAACGTTGCCGATTTTCTTTGAATACGGGGGTGAAAACGCGTTGCTTTTAACACGACATGGCGCGCGATGGAAAACGATGTAGTACATATGCCCGGCCATTAGATGGCAGTCTACCCCGTGTATGCAGTGTTCCAAGGTTTCCCCCTCACAACCCGGAAAAGAAACATTTCATGATACCTAACAATGGCGGTCTTTTTGTAGTTCTCTGCTCAAATAAAGGCATATTGATTATTTGACGCACGTACTGTATGCGACCAAATAACTTCAGAAGCTGCATCAGCAGTAACAGCATACCTGGATCCGCCATTGTTGTTGTTTTTCAGTAGAAAGGCGGAGTGCGCAAGTGCAACATGTCTGTAGGTGGCTTGCAGTGACGTCATCGTTTTCAAAAGTTTCCGGCTTGTGTTTACACAACAACGAATCCCTCAGCGTTTTCAAAACTCTCCACTCTGGAAGCCGTTTCCCAAAAGCAGCGTTTTTGCCCCCCCGTTTTCCCGTTGTTGTGTAAACGAGAGGCCTAATCGGAGAGAAAAACCTCAGTTTTGCTGAAAAACGTTGTCGTGTAAATAGCCCCTTAGTCCATGAGGCAGACGCTCTGTTTACATTAGTTTCTCTCGAGGATCCTAAGATGGCGGAGTGAACGGACGTGCTTTGCAGGCTCCGGTTTGATAAACTTTTTTTGTCCTTATATATAAATTTTGTGTGTTCTACCACCAGGAACAGTGCGAGTATTTTTTTGTCTTCTTCTCCATCCCTACATTTGTGCTGAGCCCCTGTAGATCTCCGTATACTCTTTTGCTGCAGTTTGGAATAGTTATCGTGTACTAGCCAAAATGGAGGAGCATGACTATTTGCTAACCGACGTTCAAGAAATGTGTGAAGAGGTGGCTGTTGAAGACTTTCAGGGTGATAGCTTAAAGTCCAAAGATAAGTCAGTGAATCTTGCTCACACTCCAATGAAAGCTCCACACCCGAAAAAGCAGAGAAGAGGGACTGGACAGAACTCGCAGGATGATAACATTTCCGAAGCGATCCTGCTAGCCCTGACCGCCCTGACTGAGAAAGTGGACCACCAGACAGCACTTTTGTTGAAGTTTGAAGAGAAGATTGAAGCCAACTCCGAAGCCATAAGGAAGAATAAAGGAAGTATTGAACAGCTGGAGAAGAAAGTGACAGAGCTTGACAGCGACAACAAGCGGCTGAGGGAGGCTTTGACCGAGCACGCTCGTTATAAACGCAGGTGGAACATCCGGCTCAACGGTCTGGCCGAGAAGGACGGTGAAGACACCAGAGAGATGGTCATAGGCATCCTGACCCGGGTGGTTCCCATCGCCGCAGATCGTCTGAGGGAGGCGGTTGATACGGTTCATCGTCTGGGAAGAAAAGGAAGTGCAGCAACTTCCAACAACACTCCGCGGTCAATTATCCTGCAATTTGTGTCCAGGGTGGTCCGAGATGACGTATGGAAACGATCAAGAGATGCGAGAGTTTGTAAGGAAATGCACATCCACTTCAAGGAGGACTTTTCTAAGGAGGACCGGGAGGCGAGGGTCAAACTGTGGCCGCTGGTCCAGGAGGCGCGAAAGAGGGGTCAGAGAGCGTTCCTGAAGGAGGGTTATGCACTGATTGATAACCGAAGAGTGGACCCACAATAAGTTATACTCAGTGAGAGTTTGAGTTTCACTAGTTTCCTGTTCTTGGTGTGGAATGCTACTTGAATCGTCTGTCAAGGACAATATTGTTCATTCCTGCGCATCTTTTTGAGTTGTTGTGTTATACATCTTAGATAAGGTATGTTTTCCTTATTATCTTTGAACACTAGGGGACTTAAAAACAGTGTTAAGCGAAAAGCCATTTTTTTGTTTTGTAAGGAGAAGAAAGCAAACTGTGTATTTTTGCAGGAGACTCATTCCGTTGAAGAAGATGTCAACTTTTGGAAATTGCAATGGGGCGATTCTATTTGTGTTAGTCATGGAACCTCTCATTCAGCTGGAGTGATGATACTTTTAAACAAATTCCCAGGTAAGGTCAAAAGTCATTTTCGGGACATCCATGGCCATTGGCTGATATTAGTAATGGAGTTTAATGGTGAAAACTTTATTTTGGTTTGTGTCTATGGTTATAATCAAAGAGCTAAAAACAAAATTCTATTTTCAGACCTGGGTAAACGGATTCTAGACTACAAACTTTCTTTTCTGACTGATAATGTTATTATTGGAGGTGACTTTAATCTAGTACCGGACCTTTGGTTAGACAGAAACCCACCGAGATCACTGTGTCATAAGTTTGATGATAGAATCTCTGACTTAACTACTAGGATAAATTTAGTTGATTATTGGAGAGTTAAAAACCCAGGGACTAGTCAATTTACATGGTTTAATGCTTCAGGAAACGGACAATGTTCAAGACTAGATTATTGGCTAGTATCTTCATCGCTGGTAAATTGTATTGATCATTGCACTATCTCCGCTTCACCCTTAACTGATCATTGTGTTGTCTCTCTGTCCCTCAAGTGGACTAGGCCAGGACCAGACTTAATTCGACTTTGGAATTTTAATAATATGCTTTTGGACAACTCCTTTTTTTGCAACAAAATTAGACATTTAATAACAGAGATTGATGTTTTGGAAATGTCACCTGTGAGTAAATGGGAATGGTTTAAGTTTAAAACAAAAGATCTTGCAATAGAGGTGAGTAAAAGCACCTTAAAAGTAAAACGGTTGAAACAACAAAATATTTTAAAAAGAATTAACAACCTTTGTCAAAAGATGGATTTATCCTCAGAGGAGTTACTTTAGTTAAATAAATTACAGAGCGAGTTAGATATTTTGTATGTTGAAAAAGCTAAAGGTGCTTTTATAAGATCACAAGCTCGCTGGATTGAAGAGGGAGAAAAGAATATTTCTTATTTTTATAATCTTGAAAAACAAAGGCAATTGAAAAAGCAAATAACCAAATTATCAGTGAATAATTTTGTTTATGAAGACGCAAGTGACATTAATAGGGAAATACATATTTTTTATTCTACATTATATGAGTCAAAACATTCTGAATCCGATTGTGTTACTTTATTTGATAACATTAAAGGATTAAATAAAAACTGTGATATAGAGTTCAAACAATTCATGGAGGAAGATTAAAAAATTGAAGAGTTGGATGCTGCTGTAGTAAAGATGTCCTCTGGTAAATCTCCTGGAATGGATGGTTTAACCGCAGAATTTTACAAATTCTTTTGGACAGATATTAGACATCTGTTATACGAAACTTTTTTAGATTGTATTTCAACTGGCAGTCTTTCCAACACAATGAGACATGGTTTAATTACCTTAATCCCTAAACGAAACAAAGACAGTTTATTTCTGGATAACTGGAGGCCGATCACTTTATTATGCAATGACTATAAAATTCTAGCTCATGTTTTTGCAGAACGATTGAACAGAGGACTCAAAAATGTAGTGGATGAATGCCAGTCAGCGTTTGTCAAAGGAAGGAATATTCAGAATCATATCAGGTTAATCATTGACTTATTGGATTACTGTGATTGTGTTGATCCCAATAGTCTGATTTTATTTCTTGATTTTTATAAAGCTTTTGACACGCTAGAACATTCCTTTTTAATTGATGCTCTGAAAATTTTAGGATTTGTTGATAAATTCTGCAATATTATTAAAATGTTCTACAACGATATTTATAGTTCAGTTTCCTTAAACCCTGGTATTACTCCCCGTTTTTTAGTTAAAAGAGGTATCTGTCAAGGTTGTCCCATTTCCCCCAAACTCTTTATTTTAGCAACTCAATTACTAACCATCCTCTTAAATTATAGTGATAATATCCATGGTATTTCTGTTTTTGATAAGCAGTACAAAATTAGTCAGTTTGCAGATGATACTGCATTGTTTCTTAAAAATGAAAGAGAAGTTCTTATAGCTCTAAACAGAATTCAATTGTTTTCCAATGCATCAGGTTTAAAACTTAATATTACTAAATGTGAAATTCTCCCCATTCATTCATGTCCACACCAAACTATTGAAGCAATTAAGGTAGTTAATGAAGTTAAATATCTGGGTGTTGTACTGTCTAAAAACGTTTTGAAGAGGGAGGAAATCAACATTTCAAAGCGGGTAACTGATATGAAAAAGAGTTTAAGTCGCTGGCTGACGAGAGATTTAACTATATTTGGAAGGAATCTATTAACTAAAGCAGAGGGCATTTCAAAGATCATCTATCCGTGTTATTCTTTGCACATTTCCCCTCTAAACATCAAGAAAGCTAACTCAATTATTTTTCAGTTCTTGTGGAAAAACAAAACTCATTATATCAAACGTTCCTAATTGGTTAAAAGTAATGATAAAAGTGGTATTAGTGCTCTGGATTTTGAAGCCATGGTCGGTACGTTTCGAATGAATTGGTTAAAAACTCTTTTGGTTGATAAAAGCTCAATGTGGTTTCAAATTCCAAAATCAATTTTCAAACAATTAGGAGGGATTGATTTCCTTTTGAAATGTGACTTCGAGATCAATAAGATTCCAATAATTTTGTCCAAGTTCCATCAGCAGATTCTTCAATTTTGGAAGATGATTTTCAATCACAATTTTACTCCCCACGGTTCAACTTTATGGAACAATAGAATAGTGTTAATCAGTAGGAAAACTGTTTTCAAACAAGATTGGTTGGACAAGAAAATTCTTTATGTTAAAGACATGTTGAATGATGAAGGTAATTTGTTAACGTATGCTTCCTTTACAAATAAATACCAGCTCTCATGTACTCTTAGAGATTTTAACAAAATATGTCGAGCTATCCCAAGTGCTTTGATTCATCTAATTAGGAATACCTTACTGATTTCTCGTAATTTGGTTATATCATTACCTAAATTACAAATTGCTGAATTTAATGTCTCAGTTTTTAAACTTACAAACAAAATTTTGAACAATTGTTTTAAAGAAAGAATTTATCATGTCCATAACCGAGCTTCTTTTAGGTTATTTTCACATTTAGACAGTCAAAATACACTGGTTAAAGCGCATTCAAAGTATGTGAAATGGCCGATCCTGCCTAAAATCAAAGAAACCCATTTTAAAATCATTAACAAGATCTATCCCATCTCTGAATTTCTTAAAAATAGGTTCAAATTTGATGTTGATCCCTGTTGCTTTTGTGACTCAAATGATGAAACTTTGGAACACTTATTTTTTTCCTGCAGTTTTTCTAAAAATTTTTGGACTCAAATAAGAAATTGGATAAATTTGAAACTGAACATTCCTCCTTTTAGCATTATTGATATTCTTCTTTTCATGGAAAATCTTGACCATTGCTCTGATGTTGTCAACATCATTGTTTTACTGGGAAAGTACCATATTCACTGTTCCAAGTGGAGAGGTTCTAAACCATCCTTCCTGTGTTTTATTAACGAATTCAAACTGTTTTACTCCTCATTGAAAAGAATACAGTCTCTTAAGTCTGCAAAGCTAGTTTCCAAACAAATTTCTTTATGGTTGTTGTTTTAGTTTCCTTTTCTTTTCCTGTGGCTCCTGCTATGTTTGATTTTGGATTCCATGACTATTGTTTTTTTTTTTTCTGACTTTTCCTTTTGATAACTACTAGAATCTCCATGTGTTGATCATTGCATAGATTGATTCATGTACTCCCCTAGTGCGTGTGTGTGTAATTTTCTGCGTGTCCTCTACAAGAGTTTGTATTTTGTCTTGATGTTTAATCATAATAAAAAAAAATAAATAAATAAATAAATTAAAAAAAAAGACGCTCTGTTTACTTTTAAGACCTATGGAGTTAAATAAGGGCCATAATGTTTGTGAATTTGAAAGAAATATTTGAAACTGAAAATATGTAAACTGAAAACGAAAGTCAAGTTTTTATTGTGAACTTTGAAAAACAAAAAATTGAGTTTAAAATAAAATGAAATGGTATTGAATGTTTATATTAATTGAAATTTCAATGGTATTTTTATTTTGTAAATTTCTGAATAACCTTTAATTGAAAATGTTCAGTATTATATTTTTTTTCAAGTTTAAGAATTATTTTTCTTCAGTTTCAGATTTTATTTTTTCAGATTCAGATCTTTCTTATTAAGGTCAAAAACGTTTTTTAAAGTTTCAGATTTTTCTTCCAACTTCAGATCCTTTTTCTACACTTTCAAGTTCCTGTTTTATCCATAAATCCTGATGAACCCAGTCAGTTAGGTAGATTACATGCATGTCTGGAAGACATAAAAACATGGATGACCCTAAACTTTTTGCTTTTAAATTCTGACAAAACAGAAGTTGCTGTCTTTGGACCAGAAGTTCTTAAACAGAGTGAGAGAGTTCTGATGAATATTAAAAAGAGAGATCACATTTCTCCTGTTTTAGCTTCCCTTCATTGGCTCCCTGTTAAATCCAGAATAGAATCTAAGATCCTCCTTCTTCCATATAAAGCCCATAATAATCAGCTCCATCATACATCAGAGATCTAATTGTTCCTTATGTTCCTAACAGAGCACTTCGCTCTCAGACTGCAGGTTTACTTGTAGTTCCTAGGATTTCTAAAAGTAGAATGGGGGGCAGATCTTTTAGTTATCAGGCTCCTCTCCTGTGGAACCAGCTCCCAGCTTTAGTCCGTGAGGCAGACACTCTGTTTACTTTTAAGGCCAGGCTTAAAACTTTCCTTTTTGATAAAGCTTATAGTTAGAGTGGCTTAGGTCATCCTGAGCTATCTCTGTAGTTATGCTGCTATAGGCTTAGACTGCTGGAGGACAGACTGACCAATTTTCTTCACTCTGCTACTTCCTTTTCTCCTACTACTCTCCAGTTGTATTACAGTACATTCTGTTATTTCAACTGTTAACTTTGCTTTCTCTCAGTGTTTTTCTCTCCATAGAAGATATACCTGGTCTGGTATCCTGCTTGGCTGCAATGCCCTGTTGGACGGGGGGCATCGACTGGGATGATCCTCCCAGTAACTGAACATCCACTGTGTCCTGTTATCAACTTTTTACTTTCTGTAACATAGAAAGTACTCTTATATCAGATCTTCTGTTCCTTCTGTGTCTCTGCTCTGTCTTCTCAAACCCCCAGACGGTCGTGGCAGATGGCCGCTCCTACTGAGCCTGGTTCTGTTGGAGGTTTCTTCCTGTTAAAGGGGAGTTTTTCCTCTCCACCGTCGCTACATGCTTGCTCAGTATGAGGGATTGCTGAAGGATTGCTGTGGTTGGAAAGTCTGCCCAACCTCACGACAATGACTGACGCAATCTGCTGGGATTCCTTAAATAGGAAACTTTTTAACTGATTGGAATGTTTGTATAAATGTATTGAAATAACTTCTTGTTAAGTGCCTTGAGATGACATCTGTTGTGAATTGGCGCTATATAAATAAACTGAATTGAATTTTTCAGTTTCAAACGTTTGGCCCTGATGTAGCATGGTCGGCGGGGCTACACAGAGAGGGGTGGGGAATCATTAGTGGCAGAAAAAGCAGGAGGCTGACGACGTTCCCTCTATCATGTATCAAGAGTAACCACTAAAGCTGAGCTATTAAAGCTGTTTCAGTCAGTACTGTGTACAAATTATGCTGTAAGAGTGATCAATTATGAGCAGTTTTCCTAACCACTGTGTCAGAAGTGGACATTTTCCATGTCCCCAAAGTAGCGTGCATTGTGCCAGGCGGGTTGACCTCATTGAAAGATGGCGTGCAATGGTGTCTTGTGCGAAAATCTGTTCTGCTAAAATATTCTATTCCCGGTGTGTCAGGAGCGCCCCACGCACCCTCCACCCACCCAATATCGACAAAAAATTACAAGATAGTAGTGTATGATGTGATGAATGAACAACCTGAGGCCACGTCCACACGAAGCCGGTACATTCCCCTATCCAATTTTTTTTTTCCTCGTTCTAAAATAAAATTCCGTAAACACGGCATCGTCTCAAGAAATATCTGCGTCGACACGAAACCACTGAAACCGACTGAAAACGGTGTAGTATATATGCCAGACCAGTATGGAGCGCTGTAATTCCACCACAGAGATACACTATACACGGAGAAGAAGACTTTGAGCATGCGCATAACCTTGCGCGCTGTATACAAACAAAGAAGAATAAATTTATAACAAAGCAATAGATTTTGCTGTAATAAAGCTAGTAGGCTTAGTAATTTCTGCAGCACGAACAAAATCATGTAGTCCGCCATTATTGTTGTTGCAGTTACGTGTGAAGCAGCTGAAACGTGATGTGATGACATAATCGTTTCAGAAAATATACGGATTCGCTGTACACACGAAACCGCAAGGACGTCGTTTTCAGATATATCCACTTTGTTTCAGTCTCCGAAAACGCCGGATCCGTGTGGACCAAACGCTGATACGACAAAAAATTTATATGTATACAGCAAAACGCGTCTCCGTGTGGACGAGCCCTAAAACACAAGATGATTGGTTAATATCTGTCCCATGGGGAATAGAAACAGCACAGGCTGAATTATACTGTTCCCCTTCATTGTTGCTAGATCGAGTTTTTTCTTTTTAAAAGAAAAAAATGGCGATTAAAACAAACAACACAAAACTGTGTAATATAAAAAAACACAAGACCAGTTTATATTTATTAATTTATTTACTGGAAGGTTAATATAATAACAACTTTCACATGACTTTCTGTCATCATGCTGTGAAGATGGTCAAATCCGTCGCTCTGGCTGCAGTGCTCACTCCTGACACATGGGGACATGGGAAATGTCAATTTCTGATTTAGTGGTTGTGATAAACTGCTCATAATTGATCACTCTTACAGCATAATTTGTACACAGTACTGACTGAAACAGCTTTAATAACTGAGCTTTAGTGGTTACGCTTGATGCATTCTATACCAATCATGTAATACTATAGTGCAGGAGGTGTTTGATAGATTATGTTCATTCCCACATTTCATGAAGGCAACATGATAGAGGAAATGTCTTCAGCCTCCTGCTTCTGCTGCTACTCATGATTACCCGCCTCTCTCTGTGTAGCCCCGCTCACCACGCCACATCAGGGCCAAAAGTTTGAAACTGAAAAACAGGAATCTGAAAGTGTAGAAAAAGGATCTGAAGTTGGCCCTGATTTAACTCCATAATACTGCCCCTTGTGTCTGTTATGAACACACACATTCTTAGTAGATAAACTGCAAATGAACGACAACCCACTGGCCCAATTATTTGCGGCGCACGCAATTTTGGGCTCTTTATTTGAAATATTGATAGACCTTTGAGTTATCTTGCTAACAAACAGACAGACAGCAATGAAAACATATTGCTCCTGGCGGAGGTCAATAATTCATAATAAATGTAAAAACCCTACCCCGATATGATGCCATCTTGAGTGCAGCAGTCTAAAATATACAGCACCATCCTGAAAGGGTCCTTTATGAACTAATGCATGTTGATGTATTTTTAATGCATACCAAAGAGTTGTCTGAGTTTAATGCAAACCAGAAAGTTGTCTGAGTTATGCCCAATTATGCTTAATTTTGCAAAATTTCATTATACCTCATTGTGTTGTATGTGCTATATTCACTACTTGATTTTGAATCAGTTTGACAGCAAAAACACTAATAAATCATTTTTAGTAAGCTGCAAATAAATCCCTGTACTAAGGGGTTAATCTTACCTCTGGGTGCCATCAGTGACCATTGGCTCCATAGTAATATTCTCTTCTGGTTTGAAGAAAGGTCGCAGAGAACCATACCACATGTTGACCAAGGTAATCTTATAGAAGCCTGCACATTTTGCACAAAACCTTCTTTCAGCATGCAGGAAAAAAATAACTAAAGAAAACAAAGTATACTAAAAGAAATGCAATTCATCAACACTGGCTTTTTATTTTCTGAGGATTTGTTGCAAAACCTGACAATTTGCCTCCCCTACACTTATGATGTGTTTTCCTTTGATTTCATTTGAAAAATGTAACATCAAATAAATAGCTGCTGAAAGAGTGAATAGAGGTTTGGATTTTGTAAGAATCTCCTACCATTGTTCTGAAGATCCTGTATCTTCTGATGTGGAACAGAAATGCAGTCTAGAATGCTGTGTGTCTCTGACCCAGGTCCACAGAAGCTGTCCACTTTAGATCCTTCATCCAGCCTTTGTTGCTGCAGCTCCAGTTCTAACAAGAACACAGCAATCAAGATATGATTTCAAATATGACATCAAAAATGTTTTATACAGAATATCAACAGACTCTTCATGTTTCTGCATATAATTTACCGATGTATGTTGTTAATTAAAAGGTTTTGCCACCTTTCATCTGCTCAGTTGAGCAAAATTACTTTTGAGAACAGGGTACAACCTTTTCAAGTAAGAAACAAGCCTGGATGATCTTTTAATCATCTGTGAGGTAAATAAAATCAAACTGGAACCTGGAAGATGGGGCTCAGATTTGAATTTCTGACTACAGTTTGAGGCTTATTTTTTTTGTTCAACTTCTTGCAACCCCTAACCTGGAATGAAAATTCTCCAATACATGTTTAAAATCTTGAGATATTAGTGGACTACTGCTGGTAAATAAAAAGCATGAAAATCCAAGTGGCTAATATCAAGGATTGCTTAAATTTTGGTCATGCCACATTCCAGATAATTCATTTCAATTCAGTTTATTTATATAGCGCCAATTCACAACAGATTTCATCTCAAGGCACTTAACAAGAAGTCATTTCAATACATTTATACAAACATTCCAATCAGTTAAAAAGTTTCCTATTTAAGGAATCCCAGCAGATTGCGTCAGTCATTGGGGTGAGGTTGGGCCCTGTTGATGCAGACTTTCCAACCACAGCAATCCTTCAGCAATCCCTCATACTGAGCAAGCATGTAGCGACGGTGGAGAGGAAAAACTCCCCTTTAACAGGAAGAAACCTCCAACAGAACCAGGCTCAGTAGGAGCGGCCATCTGCCACGACCGTCTGGGGGTTTGAGAAGACAGAGCAGAGACACAGAAGGAACAGAAGATCTGATATAAGAGTACTTTCTATGTTACAGAAAGTAAAAAGTTGATAACAGGACACAGTGGATGTTCAGCCACTGGGAGCACCATCCCAGTCGATGCCCCCCGTCCAACAGGGCATTGCAGCCAAGCAGGATACCAGACCAGGTATATCTTCTATGGAGAGAAAAACACTGAGAGAAAGCAAAGTTAACAGTCGAAATAACAGAATGTACTGTAATACAACTGGAGAGTAGTAGGAGAAAAGGAAGTAGCAGAGTGAAGAAAATTGGTAAGTCTGTCCTCCAGCAGTCTAAGCCTATAGCAGCATAACTACAAAGATAGCTCAGGATGACCTAAGCCACTCTAACTATAAGCTTTATCAAAAAGGAAAGTTTTAAGCCTGGCCTTAAAAGTAAACAGAGTGTCTGCCTCACGGACTAAAGCTGGGAGCTGGTTCCCAAGGAGAGGAGCCTGATAACTAAAAGATCTGCCCCCCATTCTACTTTTAGAAATCCTAGGAACTACAAGTAAACCTGCAGTCTGAGAGCGAAGTGCTCTGTTAGGAACATAAGGAACAATTAGATCTCTGATGTATGATGGAGCTTGATAATTAAGGGCTTTGTATGTAAGAAGAAGGATCTTAAATTCTATTCTGGATTTAACAGGGAGCCAATGAAGGGAAGCTAAAACAGGAGAAATGTGATCTCTCTTTTTAATATTCATCAGAACTCTTGCTGCCGCATTTTGGATCAACTGAAGGCTTTTGATGGCATTTTGTGGACTACCTGATAGTAAAGAATTACAGTAGTCCAGCCTTGAGGTAACAAATGCATGGACTAGTTTCTCAGCATCACTCCTGGACAGGATGTTTCTAATTTTAGTAATATTCCGGAGGTGAAAGAAAGAAATCCTAGAAACCTGTTTAATATGGGATTTAAATGTCAAGTCTTGGTCAAAAATAATGCAGAGGTTATTTACGTTATTACTGGGGGCCAATTTAATGCCATCCAGATGAAGTGATTGACTAATCAGTTTCTGTTTAAGAACTTCTGGTCCAAAGACAGCAACTTCTGCTTTGTCAGAATTTAAAAGCAAAAAGTTTAGGGTCATCCATGTTTTTATGTCTTCCAGACATGCCTGTAATCTACCTAACTTACTGGGTTCATCAGGATTTATGGATAAATATAGTTGTGTATCATCTGCATAGCTGTGGAAATTTATCCGATGCTGTCTAATGATTCTACCAATTGGGAGCATAAATATGGTGAACAGAATTGGTCCAAGCACAGAACCCTGTGGAACTCCACAAGTAACCCTTGAGAGTGAAGAAGATTTATCATTTAGATGAACAAAGTGGAATCTATCAGACAAAAATGATTTAAACCAGCCTAGTGCTGTTCCTTTGATCCCTGTAACATGTTCAAGCCTTTCTAGGAGAATATTATTGGTAACCTTCACCAGTGCTGTTTCAGTGCTATGATGAACTCTAAAACCTGACTGAAACTCTTCAACAGCTGGTTATTGTTTAAATGCTCACAGACTTGATTAGCAACAATTTTCTCAAGGACTTTGGATAAGAAAGGAAGGTTAGATATAGGTCTGTAATTCACTAAGTCATCTTGATCAAGGGAAGGTTTCTTGAGTAAAGGTTTAATTACAGCTATTTTAAATTCTTGTGGTACGTATCCGTTTACTAAGGATAGATTCATCATATCCAAAATGGGCCCAGGAACCAAATGGAACACTTCTTTAAATAATTTGGTTGGAATTGGGTCCAACATACAAGTTTAAGGTTTAGATGAGGCTAATATTTTTGATAATTCCGAAAGCTCGACTGAATCAAAACCGCCTAAGCACAACTGAGGTTCTACAGTTCTTTCCGATACTGCCTCATTTACTGAGGAAGAAGTAATCATGTTTGGGAGGATGCCAATGATTTTATTTTTAATAGAATTAATTTTATTTATGAAGAATCCCATAAAATCATCACTGCTAAGAGCTGGGGGAATAGTTGGCTCAACAGAGCTATGACTCTGTGTAAGTTTGGCAACTGTACTAAAAAGAAACCTAGGATTGTTTTTATTCACCTCTATTAATGATGAAAAATATGCTGTTCTAGCTTGTCGAAGGGTCTTTTTATACAGCAATAGACTGTTATTCCAGGTTAAATAGGAATCCTCTAGGTGTGTAGAGCGCCATTTTCTCTCCAACTTCCTAGTATTCTGCTTTAAAGTACGCAACTCTGCGTTAAACCAAGGAGTCAGCTACACTTTCTAATGCCAAATGCAATGAGGACGTAACGCTGTGAACCAGATCATCAATTTCTGAAGGGTTAGAGATAGAATTGCTGCCATCCACTGTTACCCTGAGACACTAAGGAAAGTAAGAATGGAACATATTCTTTAAAAATTGTTACAGCATTGTCTGATAAAGCTCTACTTAAATTAAAATTTTCTTTCAGATTTAAGATGGTCAGTTAAAGTAAATTCAAAAGTTAATAAGAAGTGGTCAGACAGGACCGGGTTATGTGGGTGGACTGTTATTTCCTCACACTCAATACCGTATGTCAGTACAAGGTCCAAAGTGTGTTTGCCCGTGTGGGTTGATCCCTGTACTTTTTGAGTAAAGCCAATTGAGTCTAAAATAGCATTAAAGGCTGCATTTAGGCTATCACTTTCAGTATCCACATGAATATTAAAGTCCCCCACTATAATAACCCTATCAGTATTTAATAGTAAATCAGATAAAAAATGTGAGATCTGATCCAAGTATTGAGAGTAAGGGCCTGGTGGACGATACAAAACCACAAACAAAAATGGTCTTAATGTTTTGCAACTTGGATGAGGAAAATTAAGGGTTAGATGTTCAAAAGAACTGTAGCTATCAATTGGTCTGGGACTAATTAGTAAATCAGAACGAAAAATGGTTGCAACTCCTCCTCCTCGCCCAGTATTTCTAGGAATGTGAAAATTTACATGACTGGAAGGAGTTGACTCATTTATACTGACATAATCCTCCTGCTGCTACCAGGTTTCTGTAAGACAAAGGAAATCAATGTGATTATCACAAATCAAGTCATTTTTTAACAAAGTCTTTGAGGAGAGAGATCTTATGTTTAATAAACCACATTTAATAGATTTATTTTTCTGTTCAGTCAAAGTTGTATTTATTTTTATGAGATTTCCATAATTTGCTTTTGTTGGCTTAACTTTTAATCCATTTAATTTTGGCCGTGGGCAAGACACTGTTTCTATAGGGTAATGGGTGGGTAACAGTACAGAAGCAGCAGAGAGGTGGGTTAAACTATGACTCTGCTTCCTGGTCTGGACCCTGGGTTGTCAGTGTTTTGGAGGTCTAATAAATTTGGCCATATTCCTAGAAAGAAGAGCTGCTCCATCCAAAGTGGGATGGATGCCGTCTCTCCGGATCAGACCAGGTTTTCCCCAAAAAGTTCGCCAGTTATCAATGTAGCCCACATCGTTTGCAGGACACCACCCAGACAACCATTGATGGAATGACAGCATGCGGCTAAACATGTCGTCACCGGTCCGATCAGGCAGGGGACCAGAAAAGATTACCGAGTCGGACAATGTTTTGGCAAACTTACACACCGAAGCAACACTGATTTTTGTGACCTCCGATTGGCGTAACCGGTTGTCATTACCGCCAGCGTGAATAACAATCTTACTGTATTTACGCTTATCTTTAGCCAGCAGTTTCAGGTAGGATTTGATGTCGCCCGTTCTGGCCCCTGGCAAGCATTTGACTATGGTCAATGGTGTCTCTAATGCCACGTTTCTGACTATGGAGCTGCCAATTACCAGGGTCGGCTTCTCAGCAGGTGTGTCGCTGAGCGAGGAAAATCTGTTAGAAACGTTGACCGGTTGGTGGTGGCCCGGGGGCTGGGTCCTAGAACTATGCTTCCTACGTACTGTCACCCAGCCGGCCTGAGGTCCCGGCTGCGCGGGCTCTACCGGAGGACAGCTAGGGGTTCTATCCTTGTTGGCTCCGCGCTGGCTAATGGGCTTCGGCTATCAGCTGGTTTTTCAACAGCGCGGAGCCGTGCTTCTAATTCTGATACCCTCGCCTCCAAAGCTACAAAAGTATTACATTTATTACAGTTACCATTATCACTAAAGGAGGCAGGGAAGTAACTAAACATCTGACAGAGAGAGCAAGAGAGAAGAGAAGAGTTAGAGACAGGAGAGAGAAGAGTAGCCATAGCCGCAATGAAGCTAAGCTAACTGAGCTAGCAAGACCTTACCACCCCAAGAAAAGCTGTGTGAAACACAAGGAGTTCCCAAAACGTAAAGTACACCACCACAAAACGTGTGTTTTAGTGTGCTTGTGTGTTAAAATAACTTAGAAAGGCCTCAGCACAGAGAAAACAAGATCAATTCAAGAGAGTCTGAACAACAAACAGTTTACAGGGAGCGCAACAGTGACAACAGGAAATGACGCAATACGGCTTACCCCCATCTGATAATGAGAACTCCCAACAATTGTTGATGGTAAAGGTAAGAGCATTATTTTACTCATACTGCAAAGGAATCCTACCGCCATACCAGCTCTGGTTCTTTATTACAGAATCAGTTTTTTTTAAGTCTGCCAGATTTCTGACTATAATGCTGTGCTCATAATGGATGAAGACGCATATCTGAAACAAATACATTTTATTTGTGGGATGTAAAGTCACATGACATGATTGTCATGACTGGAATAGGTTAAATCATAAGAAAGAGGCTGAAAGATAGCAAACACAATGAAGTGTTTGAATCTAGAATGTTAAGACAGTACATTTATGTACAAACATTTTTAACTAACTTAATGTGTTTTCTCCTGAGCAACCATCAAAGCTCGAGGAAAAGAAAGGGTAAACAAAGTTTACAAAAATTAAATGATCTAAATATATCATGGGTTCTTTAAATGAGAAGAAAGCAGAAGAAGTCATGTAGAGGGACACATAGCAGGATCATTCTCGTTCTCATTCAGACTTAACATGGACTATGAGTCAGGTCTATTGCTCACTATGTTCTATATGTTCTTTTCCATATCAAACAATTGCTTCCATGACGTATTCCCTGCACAGCTAGATGTTTCTCACATATAATAAGTTTATATTTGACCAAGAAGAGGCGACCATATATTTAACACATTTATCATCATCTCTCAGGATATAGGGGAACATATGTCATGCAGAAAATTTCTGTTTGTATTTTTCCGTCAGATGACAGCAAAGCGCTTTACACTACATTCACACATTCACATGCTGATAGTGGCAAGCTTTACTGAAGCCACAGCTGCCCTGGGGCACACTGACAGAAGCAAGGCTGCCGGACACATCGGCCACCGGGTCCTCTGACCACCACAGGCAGGCAAGGCGGGTGAAGTGTCTGGCCCAAGGCACAACGACCGAGACGGACGGAGCAGGGATTCAAACCAGCAACCCACTCATTAAGGGAGGAATTCCTACCACCTGAGCCATGGTCACCCCATTTATATTCATTTTTTATTATAAATTGTGACTAGTGCTGTACTTGTTTGATTACAGTACGTTAACAATCCAGCTACTCATTCAATAGCAACTAGTCTATACTGTACAGCCTTATCAAGCTAACACTGCAAAAAGATGCCAAATTCAGTTTTGGTCTGAAAGTAAAGTCAACATGAAATCTACATTCTAGAACTCATAGTTTTTTTGACAAAACATGTAAATTATTGCTTTTGTTGTTTTTATGCTGCATTTCTGTCTCCATCTGTGAATGTCTTTTATCATTTTAGAAGGTCAACTGTTACATAATTGCATTTTTATACTTTCTAAATCTCCTTGATGATAGATCCAAAACCTAGCTTCAACCTGTCATTTTATGACTAAAATCCTGTGATAATGTTAACAAGGCTCATTAATCCCAAAGGAAGGTTGGGTAACTCACTGATATTGGGACTGTGAATGGTCACATGGTCAGTCACTGCTGTCAAGCTTGGGCTCAAGCGGGTCATCATCCGGTCGATGCTCTTCACAACATCCATGGGACCGCTCACTACCTGAAACCCACAGAGCCCCAGTGTGTCAGCATTAGCAGCCCTCATCCACACTGTCCAGGTCTACACACTCATCAAAGCTAAGGACACTTCAAAATGACCATTCATCCCAGCACAATGAAAAAATATTTTCAGTGACGTTAACTGTTTGTAAGAGTCTGCAGATTAGCCAAGGAGGACACACAAAGCTCAACAGACAGGCCTATAATGCATGCCTCATAGATTTTGCCATTGTCTGTTTCCAAACACCGCATTCAGATTTCAGTGTGCCCATCTAAAAGCTGAGCCTTGGAGACAGAGCTGGGAGCAGAGCGCGGGAGGTTTGTGGATGAGTGCAGCCTCGGTTTTTCAGAGTGCTTCTTATCCATTGAGGATGCGTTGAGGTGGCCTTGGAGCGCTAAGAGGCTTGGGGGCTGCGGGGGGTTGAAGGAAGCCAAAGCGCTGAGAGAAATACAGCTTTTCACGTAAGGCAGTTGTTGCACGAACCTATATACTACACAGATCAAAGGTGCACAAGAGCAAAAAAACTAAGAGCAAGCAATGTACCATCTTTCTGACTTACATTTTTAGTCAGAAAATAAAGCAAAATCTGAATGATTAAGAAATATCTTTGAAGAAGATTTCAAAATGATCTACTTAGGTGTTCATCATATTTGCTGATCTTGGAACATGTTCAGTTGCATTTATAGAAGCACACTGTCCTCTAGTGTTTTGAACAGAATATGACATATTTCAGCTGCCACCAATGCAATGCCAATGGTTTTAGCTGTAAATCAGTTCTGAGCATGTGCAGAACTTCATCTAAATCCCTGCCCTATCAAAAAAAAGGATACACAATTTTATCTCTTAATTTCAATTCTCATGTTTCCTGCCTTTAAAGAACTGATCTTGTGTTAGTGGTGTTCATGTGCCACAACAAATTTTTTTTTGTCTCGTTGCACCCTCAAATTTAACTGCATTTATTTACATTTAATTACACACATATCTGGGGAAGGGAAGAAAAAATGTACATAGTTTTCCAAATATTGAAGTATTTCACTCGTTTACAGCTACAAGTCTTTTGGTGTATGATTCTAACATCTTCATTCTTCTTTGCAAGTTAGTGCTTGTTCAATCAGATGACATGAAAAACATATGTGAAAATCTGTCTCGCAAATGATTCACAATTGTATCTAGATCTGAATTTTGACAAGGTCACTGCAATACATTGATATGCGTTTATTGAAGCCATTCCATTGTACCCCTGTCTGCATGTTTAGGGCGATTGTCCTGGTGGAAGGTTAACATCCCCCCAGTTCTCAAGTCTTCTGTAGCCTCAGGATTTCTTCCAGGATGGCCCTCTGTTTAGCTCTATCCGTCTTCACATTGACTAATAGTTGTCCTGTCAACTGATTCTCCCATCTGAGCTCTAAATCGTTATTGTTCTCTTTCTGTTTTTATTTTAAGAAGATGGAATGGGTAATGGATATCGTTTAAAACCTAATTTCTCCAAGATGTTCTCCCTAACCTGTCTGCTGTGTTCCATTGTTTTTTATCCTGTTTGTTGACTAATGGTAATAATTCCAACAAACCTCTGAGACCTTCACAGAACAGCTGGATTTATACACAGATTTAGTTACACACAGGGAAAATTTGTTTACTAATTAGTTCACGTCTAAAGGCATTTGGTTGCACTGAAATGTATTTAAGGGAATCAAAGTTCAGCAGGCCAAATATATTACACGTCACACTTTTCAGATTTTTGCTTGTAAACAAACTGATTGGTAGTTACCATATTCGTTCCATTTCATAATTATACATTACATTGTGTTGGTCCATCACATAAAATCTCGATAAATACATTAAAGTTGGAGGTTATAACATGACAAAATGTACATTTAGAGGTCAAGGCATGTGTGTACAACACAAGGAACTGTATTTTCCGCACTCTTAAGAGGATTCATATAGTTTCATCCTGAGAAACACATTTGTTGTGCTTTTTAAACACATTAAATCTAATTCTAAACTACTGTAGATAGAAAATGTAATAATCATGCCGCTGATTGTTTGATGGATTGGTGTTTACAAATGATACTGTTAGTGTTAGTGTAAAGAACTCTGGACCTGTGTTGCTTTTTTGATTGTCTTAGCCTTTTTAAACTTAGACTTTTATTGTTTCAGACATTTTTGTCAACTCATTCATCATGCCCTTGTTCCCTTTACTGGAATTTCTGCATTCCACTAAGGAAGACATATCCTTGACACAATATTTTACTGTTTTACCAACAGATAAAAATGCAGTCCACCAATTCTTGTCAAGGTTAGTTTGTTCATTACAGAAAGTGCTGCTCGGCCTACAGCACTCATCAGGCAGGACATGACAAAAAGTTGCTACAGACAAAAGCAGAATGTAGTTTTATGATTTCCTCACACACAGATATGCTCGAGAATGAAAAATATGGATCAATTCCCCCCCAATTGTTTTCACAGGAAAACAAAAGAAACAATTTTACACAATAACTGATGCCCTGTACTCCCAGTTAATTTGGACTAACTCTACAGAACAAAATCAGTGCATTAGATTTAGTTTTAGTTGATACAATAAACACGTACTTCACAAAGTCATCAATCTATTATTGGATAACTGCAGCCCTTAGTTTAGAGTTAAAAATCAACTTATTACGGTCGTTTTTGGACTTTGGACAACAGTAGAATATATATATTTCAACCATATTCTGTGTTACATACTCCTATAAAAATCAGTAGACTGGAAAAGAATAGTCTTTTGTTTCCATGCTGCTGGATCGTGGATCAGGTTACAAGAAAAATGCAAAGTGAATGTACAGAAACATAAATCTGGTTTTCATGTGATTTCTTGTCATGCATTCATACTGTACTGACATCCTTATGACAAAGACAAAAAGCCTTTTTATCTTTGAAAGTGGCAGGAATGTTAAACTACACAAACAACAGTGTTCACTGTCGAAGATACAGGTGGATGAAAGTCATTTTACATTTCTGGGGGTTATGGGACAAAAGAAGTAGGGTGTGGGGATGATGGGGTCATATTCTAGGCAAGGTAAGGCAACACAACTTTATGTATAAACCACCCTTAAACAACAAGGCAATTCAAGGTGCTTTAAATGATTAGGTTGTAAGATAAATGCAGCAATAAACTAACAGTAAAAGCATAAAACACAACACTAGAGACATAACATATGACACATTAAAACATCTATTATTTATCACTTACTCAAAGCAACTCCAAACAGATGGATTTTTAGCCTTGATTTAAAGGAACTCAGTGTTTCAGCAGCTTTGCAGTGGTCTGGAAGTTTGTTCCAGATAAGGGGAGCATAGAAACTGAAAGCCGAAATTCAAGGGATGATTAGTAGACTAGAGTTGGAAGACCTGAGTGGTCTGGGGGGGTTGGTATTGTGACAATTGATCTTCAACGTACATTCAATTATTTATAAACTAGTAAAAATATTTTGAAGGCTATTCTCTGAGCTACAGGGAGCCAGTGTAAGGACTTTAGAACTGGGGTTAGTTGAGACATAAATCAATTTGATTATTTCTGCAACACTACTTCACACTACCCTCCTTTGTGTAGAAATTGCCACCACACTTTACCTGGAACTCCAGAGGTTTTGTGCATATTCCAGACACTCCGGCAACTCTCACACTCTGTCACCTACAATGAAGAGCCCACTGGCACCTCTATGTGAACGAGGAGACATTGCTAAGATGCTGCATACACTATTTATATATTGGCTGATTTTTCATAAAGATTGCAACATTCCTTTAACAATGAAAAACTCCAGCTTTGCTCTGTTACAATAGTTTATTTCATGGACTTATAAAAATAATAAGATGGCAAAGTCTAGACTTAAGTTGTTGTCAATAGACAGTGGTAGGAGACTTTTCAAATGTGCTTAGAATCTTTTCAAGATAAGTTGCAGCACTTTTTGACATCTGTTCTTTTGTAAGGGACGTTTGCATTTAATGGTTTGACCTTAAGAAAACTGTGATTGGGTTAGGGTTGAAGATTGATTCCCACCATTTCTCTGGGATGTCAAAAGGAAGAATTACATACCCTTAGAAACATTTCATTTTAGAAACATTTCAAGCATCTATATTGATCAGTAGAGCAACATTTCGGATTTATACATCACGTACTACCTCTTTGATAGCCTGCCACTTGTCTTCATTGTCTTCACTGATGATGCTGTCAGCCACACTCATGAAGTGCTGACTGAGCTCCTGGATGTTGTTACGGCTGCTGTTTTCAGCCCTGACTGATGGCTCAGAGGAGATTTCAGCAGTCAGCGTCAGCAGCTGGATGAGCATCACCATGTCTGCTGGCTGAAGGCCCTCCTCCTGTGTGTCTTCCAGGGCCTGGACAGAGATGTTGAGCAGGGCAGAGGCCTGGGCCAGGCTGTCTAATCCTGATGGCTGCTGCACAAACACCTGCTGAGACTGAAAGAGAAATATTGGCTCATAAAGCCATAACGATTTTGCAGCTGTACATGGATATTTGCACATAATTTCACAGTTGAAAAGTGTCCTTTTGAAATAAAGAAGCCACTGGGGAAAACACAATAACAAAATAAAAGCTGAGTTTGTGAAAAAGACATTTAAGAAAATAAACTGACGGAATTAAATATAAATGGCAAAAAAAAATAATCTATTATTAGGAAAAAAGTTACAGTTAAGTAATGTTTTATATTAATATATAAATTTTTAAAGGTAATAGAAAAATATGTCATACTAATGAGCTAAGATTTTCATATGAATTCATTTTTTTTCTCGCAATTTCATTGTCAAATTATATATTTGTGTATTGTTTATTCATGTAGACATTTATATCATACGGTTTTATTTATTTATTTAATTTTGAGCACTTTGGCGTTCCATATTTGGGTTCATTCTGTCCATTGTTAATCAGTTTTTGTCCAGCTATTTCTTCAGATTCAGAGAATGGCCTTTTAACTGTAGGAATCAAATGGTTATTGATTTTATTAATGAACATGGTTTCTAGTTAGTATCATTGTTTAGTTAGTATTACTGATTTAAAATGGCATAAATACCATAAATACAATGGATTAGTTATTGCACTATTAATTACATTGTGTTTTAGCCATCAAATGCTATGCTTCACATGCTTCCCTGCATTTGCAAGCAAAAGGCAGTAAAAGTAAAGCAGAGACTGTAGATATTTCAATCACCAAAAAGTATTAAGTAATACATGGACTTATTTGGACTTTTCTAAAGCACAAGTAAGGGTTTTCCTAAGTTTTATCTTTAAAGCCTGCAGAATGAAACAACTGAAGTCTGTCTCCAACAGCTTCTAGCCTCTTGATGGCTAATGCTTAGTAAATTACTCTTAGTGGGATGTTTGCAGTCTTAAGAATGGTCCGTTTCTCCCTTTAGCTTGATACCAGCTTCTCTTCTGAATATCAGTTTTACTTTACTGTACTACAGGAGTGCCAAAATAACAGCTTTCAAGATAAATTTTCTAGAATTAAAAACTGTCTTAGAAAATAAACATTTTGCAAATTAAAAACCTTTTTCATATTTTTATTTTTACAAAGAATGCATTTATTTTTACATTTAATCTCTCAGAGATACAGGAGCTCATCTTCATGATAAAACTTTGGACAAAAACAGATATAATGTAAAACAGATAACACATGTTGGTAAAATTAGGCAAATTAATTGAAGTCTGTTAAGAAATGTAGTTTTTGGCCTAAATGCTAATATGTTTTTTTTTAATAAAGCTATGTTTTTACATGAGGATATTGTGATAAAATTACTGCAAATAATTTCTGATGTAACTGGTTCCATACTGCCCTTGTTTGATTTGAAAATGTTCGATTAAGGTGTAGTCTGCGACGTTTTGCACACATTGGGATTCTTTAGAGGAACACAAACATTTTTAATTCTGTTCAAATATTGTGTGTCTTTGTCTTTTTTTGGTAGAAAAAAAGAAACTATAATTGCAATCTCAGTTTTATAATCCATTCGACTTTTGGGTTCATTTGTGTTTGGGGTTTTGATCATTTCTTTATTTAGATCTGGTCATTTTTAGTTTATTCCTCTGGGTTAGTTTTCTGCTTTATTATTATTTTTGGAGATTATTGTCTGATTTGAGTTTCCTTCTGCTTAGTGTTTAGTCCTTTATTTTTATTTCCCATCTCTCTTGCTTCTGTTCTCCTCATATTCCTACCTGCCTTTCTGCTTCCCTTCCCAGTTGCAAGTTATCTCTAATCTCCCTTAGTTCACTTTCTCTGCTCACCTACATCTGTTTAGCCCTTGATTACCGTAGTTCCTCCTGTGCCATTCTCAACTCTTCTTCAGTATATTTAAGCTCTCCAGTTCGAATTGTTCTCCACTGGCTCCTTCAGTTTATCTCCTTTACTCTTTACTCTGTTCTTCCTGCCATTCCTTTCTCCTGTGCCATTTTGTAATTTACCTTTTTATTTCATTTAACCTAATTCATCATGATCATCCTGAGTTTGCGTCTGCATTTTGACCGTACCTTACACACCCCCTTCATAACATAAACTAAAAAAATCCATATCATTTATCAACCAAGTTTTGTTTATCCTTTTTAAAAAAGACTTAAAAAATGTTTCTTTCTGTTTAAACCTTTCTTGTAAGCTGGCTGTAACTTGGAAGAAATAGTTAGTAGTTTATTTTTATTTTTAGTCTCAGATTCTAATGAAAGCTGCTAACTTGAAACCATAGTGACATCACAATTTATATTTATATTTTCTATAATATTGCTTGCAAAAAACCTCACCAACCGCAGTTTTCCTTTGAACAGACTGACACAATAACTTTTACTGCACCGTTTAATTCTAAGTGAATTGTAAAGTATTTTGTATTGTTTAGGATTAGATTTTATATATAGATAAAATAGCTTATAACTTTTAACTGCAGCTGTCTGATGTGAGAAAGCCTGATGGAGGCCATTTCCAGAAGCAGCTGTTGTATAGTAATGTAGGCATGGCATACCTGGCTTTTGTTGGAAAGCTTCATCAATTGGTTTATGAAGGCAGAAGGCTGGCTGTTCTGAGACTTACTGATCTGCTCCATCTTGTGGTGCCGCTCTGCAGCAGAGAGAACAGAGCATATGTTTCAGTTATTATCAGTTTGAGTGACATATACTCAACCTTAAATCTTGAGATAAAACACATTAGTTGAAGATAAAGGTGTTTCCCTTCATTATGACAGGTTAATGGATCTGCTTTCAGTGAGTCAGGGTCCATATACACTGTATAAACTCATTTTTAACTATAGAACTGCACGTAATGTTTGTAATTTAAATGTCATTGCTTTAATCATGTACACATAAAATACTTTCCAATACTGATTAAACATTTGTATGGCACACTGTATTAAACAGTGGAAAACAAAAGGGACAGATCTCTCCACACTGTCCGATGGGAAACATCTGATCTTTTCTCAATTCAGCTTTTGCTGATTTCATGATAAAGACAGCTATAATTTAGCACTCTTTAACTAAACAATAAATCAGAATCACTACTAAATGTTGCTGCTAAATGTTTTTGATATCTCAATAGGTTAGTTTAAAAAACTTACATAGCAGGAATTCAAGCAATTATTTAACAAGCAGGTAAAGTCAGAGATATGCAAAGAAAGCAAACAAAAGCAAACACTAAAGTTCAATTCAGTCAAATAACAACACACACCAACTGGATTTATTAAAACAAAGTAAAAAAAAACCTCTAAGTTCAATGTGATTAAAATGTTCCCTTCTGATGCAAATGGTTTTTGTTTAGTTTGGTATGATCTCTTTAAAGTGTGACATTTTTGTTTTAGTTGTTAATAATTACCAAACTATGGAAATGAAATTCACTTTAATTTGAATTCATTGCGACACATGGAGAGGATAAGAAGAGATCAAGCATAATTAAGCTGTATTACATAGGTAATTTCATTTGGGGATTTGAAATTGTAAATATTAATAATTTTGGCATCTCAAAAATGCATAACTGTCAATAATAGTTTATCTTCTGTTTTTAGCTTTTTTTAAAAATAACATCTAATTGTGGAATTGGATGTTTTATATTGGCTGCATGTTGCCATAGTTGTACCGTGAACATACACTTGCTATCAGCTGCATACAATAGCTGATGGATATTCTGGCTTCTTGCACAGTCCAAAAACATTCATTGAGTGAGCAGGTGTGCTAAGCTGTCACATAGGCTTGTACAAATTTAAAAAAAAGGTAAAACTTCTTAGTGTAATTAGTTTTCCTCAAACTATTCAATGTACCGTAGTTTAATCTTTTTTTAAAAATGAATGACATGCTGGAATCTGTGGTGTGTTTTTATCTGCCTGAGGTCATTTAATTAATTTTAGATCCTAGTGAAGAGCAGATCCTTTATGTGTTACAAACCCTAGATAAAGTGTGTGAGCTTCCAACAACATTAGGTGATTATTATTTTTTAACAAACACATTTCTTAAAAGCTAAAAAATTGACAAAAGATTAATCGGAAATAAAGACAAAATATTGGATTTGTAGTTCAGTTTTTGTATACAATAGTCCATGTAGACTACGGTGTTTTACATTTGTTAGTATTGATGGTGTTAACCTTGTCTTTTAAAACTGTGGTTTTGATTTGTTTAGTTTTTGCTGCTAATTACTACATTTCAGATTTTGCCTACACAAACCCTGCTTCCAGTTCACAGGCAACACTGGTTATTTTTCAACTGATTTGCAAATGAAGCAAATTAACTAGCAACTTTGTGTTGTTATGAACTAACCTTGTATGGTTATTGTTCAAGAAAACATAAAAAGTCGTTTAAATTTAGAATTGTTTTGCAGGTTGTTTATACTATCTTATACATACTTGAAAAGACAGTTGATGGTTTAATTGGACAAATTACTATTTGTGATATTGAACAAAACACATCTAATAGAAAGAAAAAAATTAAAGGGCAAAATCAAACTTGTAACATAATGTTGAAAAACAACCTGTTTTAAAACTTGAATTGAAGTTTGCTTTATTTAACTGTTGCAAAGTTTTAACAAATGCCAGGCGAACAACAACAAAAATAACTTTATTTAATTTGTTGTTTTTTATAAAATTGCACCACAATTCAATCAAAGCCTAAGCACATGTAAAACGTTTTTGAGCTGTGTTCAATAATAAGTAAAGTACTTTACATTTATATCTGTTCATATTTTTAGTTTGGTCATGTTACAACAAAACTGTGAATGTGTTTTATTAGATTCTTATAGACCAACACAAAGTAGTGTATAATTGTGAATAGGGAGGCAAATGAGACATTGTTTCCACATTTTTTATAAATAAAAATATGTGGTGTGCATTTGTTTTCCGCTACATTTACACTGTCACTCTGAAATAAATATCAGAGCAGCTAATTGCTTTCAAAAGCAGAGGAATCAGTAAACAGCATTTATCTGTGTGTAATTTCAGTATGTATCCGGCTGTTATTGGAGAATATTGGTGAACACCAGCATCAGGAAGAAGAAGGAACACAACAGAAAGGTTTAAAGCAGGTTTAGGTTGTAAAATAATATCTCAAGGTTTCTACATCCCACAGAGCTGTAAGTTCTTTACCTGAAAACGGAAAGTGTATAGCACGACTGCAAACAAAAGGAAAGCAATAGTCAGCCAAAGGCCCAAATTAACTAAGGAGCAGCTGCAGCTCCTGAGCAGCAGCAGCTCCATAAGAACTGCTGCCTAATGTTTGCCACAAATTGTGTAGGCAACACAGCATTATGTAGAAGAATGTGCTATGGTGAGATAAGAACAAACAAACCTTTTGGACTATATAAAAAAAGGCTATAAGTGGCTGAATACTGCACATTAACTGAGCACGCCATCTCCACTATGAAACACAGTGGTAACAGCATTAGGCTGTGGGGCTGCAACTTTAAACAGATAGGCTGAAGATGAACGGAGCTTACATTTTATTGAAAATCCATCCAACAATGTTTATTGGCAAAATAAGATATAAAAACCTGCATTTGAGACAATTCACTGCTTCTATGACAACCCCATGTGAAATATCTTTAAAGCATTAAAAGAATGTTAGACCATTTAAGCATCTTAACTGTGGCCCACTTTGGAAACCTTCTAATTACTGTAAATGGAGGATACAGGTAGTATCAATGAAAAACCCTTGGATAGGACTATTTTAGGTCACTTTTTCTGCTACGTTGAAACCAGAAAAAACAACATATTTATTACCTTACTGTAGTCTGGAGAGCATCATGACTTAAATTTCTTTAAGCGAGAAGGTCCTGGATTCAGATTTCTGCCAGGACCTCTCTATGAGGAGCTTGTGTTTTCTACCAGGGCTGTGCTCTTACTCAACAGTGGTGTTTAACTTTTAAAACACACCAACTCCTCCTCTAGATGTGTGCAGTTATGCGTGTGGGCAGTTTTCATTAAATAGTTCCATGCATGCTGCACATACATGGATTACCCTGAAAAACATCGGAGAAAAGGCTCACCTTGGCTGATCCTGCAGATGAAAGGCAGAACATTAGAGCAGTCCGTCCAGCCCAAGGATGGGAGCTGATCTGACCAGCTCTGCAGTGTCCTGCAGCCCTGGAGCTCCATCTGCTGGTGTACTGCTGCTCATGCATTCAAATTGTTTCAAACACACACATGCATAACACATAGAACCAGAAATATGGTTGAGTAACAATATTCAAGTAAATTAAAAGGGTATTTGTGAATATATTTTGGCAAAGCTTCCTCTAGAATCTTTACATTTCACAATTAGGTGGAACTGAGAGAGACCAGATGTGAACATCCCCACCATTCAGTTCCAAATGCTGTGTCTTTCATTGAAAAGAGGTGAAGAAGCGTGTTGAAGGAATGGGTGGAGAAATGTGTCAGGTGTGATGTGTGATAAAAGGGTTTCAGCAAGCATGAAAGGAAAGGTCTACAAGACAGTAATAAGACCAGCAATGTTGTACAGTTTAGAGGCCGTATCAATGAGGAAAAGACAGGAAGCAGAACTCAAGATGTTGAGATTCTCTTGGGAGTGACGAGGATGGATAGAATCAGGAATGAGTACATCAGAGGGACAGCACGTGTTAGATGTTTTGGAGATAAAGTCAGAGAAGCCAGATGGTTTGGACATGTTCAGAGAGACAACGATCATATCAGTAAAAGGATGCTGAGGTTGGAGCCACCAGGTAGGAGGCAGAGAGGAAGACCCAAAAAGGAGATTTGTGGATGTGGGGAAATTGGACATGAAGTTAGTTGGTGTGAGTGTAAAGGATGCAGAGTATAGGACTAAATGGAGACAGATGATTTGCTGTGGTGACCCCTGAAGCGAAAAGCCGAAAGAGTAGAAGAAGTGGTTTTAGCCATGAAACACTCCTGTCATGCCAATTCTGCCTACCACAATTTTCGTACTATAAGCTGCTACTTTTTCCACAGATTTTGGATCCTGCATCCTATACAACGATGCGGCTAATTTGTAGGGGTTTTTTTTACTGGCTAATAGCCTCCGGGGGGCACTATAGCAGGAAGCACAAAAATGAGACAGACGTGGGGAAAGATTATGGCCAAAAAAGACACTACCGGTAGTTTTCTGCACACACCATCATGGAAAACACACAAAGAAATGCAGCTTTTAAGTTAAAGGCAATCGAGCTCGTCATCAAAGAAGGAAAAAGAGCTACTGCAGGCAAGCTTAGCATCTCTGAATTGATGGTGAAAAGTTGGAGGAGGCAACGGGAGGAATATGAGTCAGTGCAAAAAGATGACTAAAGTTTTCAGAAGACATAAAGACACTGAAGATGACGATTTCAGTGGCTTTAATGAGGAAGAGGATAATGAAGATAGTGTAGTGGTTAAGAACTGGAGTCGGAGGCGGAGTGTCGAACAAAGGAGCCAGCCGTTTTAATGACATTAATCTTATCAGTCTGAACGATACAGAGAACAAGCTACTACCTCTTTGACTCGCTAACACACACTAACTCAAAACATCTCCCCACCGGAAAAAGTCCCTCACCCAGTTAGTCGCCCTGGAACCCCTTACAGAGGTTCCGTGGGTGAATTATGTAAACTCCCCACAATAGCAACCAATGACTTTTCTGATAGGCTAAAGCATGTTTTATTTTTTAACTAGCCATGTTACTGTTGTGTTGTGTTGGTGCCGTACTCCCCATTTCTAGACAGAGTTTGAAAAAAAAAGCACGTCTTAAATTAAAACCTAGAAAAGCACTCAGACCTCGGCCAGAGCCACTCACCCCCCCCCCCCCCCCCCCCCCATGTTGTTATCTAATTCTAACTGTCGGTACTTCTCCAATAAAATGTCTGTTACTGTTAATGAATGCATGGCAGCACTCCTCCAGCGGAGAGCAGAGATTCAGTGATGCTGGGCGAGGGGAGCCGCTTGTGAGCCCTCTGACATGGGAGAGGAGTGGAGGTTAGAACCTCTGGTCGGTGGGTGGATACCTGCTTCATGTTGGATCAACCTCAAAATTTAATCAGTTGTTCCTGGTCCCATTGCGGAAATTTTCTAAAAATTACATCGAAGACAGACAGACAGACGTGCACGAATTACCTCCTGACAGAGGTAATAAAAAATGTACAAAGAAGTGTACAATCTTTATGTGTAAATAACTCCTGTTACAACTTGAAAATGTGTGGCTTATATTCAGGTGCACCGTATATATGTACAAAATGTACTTTATTTCACTTGTGCGAGTTATATTCAGATGTGTATATATATATATATATATATATATATATATATATATATATATATATATATATATACATACTGGCCAATGGCAACTATGAAGAGGCACAAGGAAACATCAATAGCAAAAGTGTTATTGCACAGTTATCGCGGGCCAGTTGTGGAGGAGGTACTAGATTCTTTCACGCTGGCTTTAACAAGTTGAATATACCCAGGGTTAAGGTCAATAGCTTACACCTACTCCATGCTGGGCCGTGGGATGAGCTTGTTCAGGTCATTCAATAGATACTCCACAATACACAGCTGGAAAATTATTCTATAAGACTGTGAAGCTGAACATGTGAATATATATAAGCTCTTCCAAACATTCCTATATGAACAAGTCGAAATCACAAGAACTAATGTTATACACATTAAACAGGTTTGCACAACTATTCTTTAAGCTGCACAAGTAATACAAAAAGTACATCTCAGTTGCTCTGTACTATGCCAAACATCCCTCTTTTGCTTGGTTTTGATTTAGCAAACACATTTTTTTTTACTCTTTAAATGCACTTCAAAGACAAGGGCCAGGGTTGTTCGTAGACAGTTTTTTAACTTACTATGATATCCTAGCAAACGAATAATAAATACCACCAGTTTAATTCATAAACTATGATGTGAACAACAGCTTTTGAGAAAACTTTTGAGATGTTTGTCAGAATTTCTTGCACTACCTGTGATCCATTCTACAAATGTCAAATATCAGCCCTCACCACAAGTGCAGTCCCAGATTCAAGTTCAAGTGCAATATAGAGTTTTAACCTGAAGAGGATGCCACACTAACAGTTTTAGGCAGAAAATAACATTTTTACTAAGATGCACAAAAATATGGAAATAATGTCCAGACATGCAAACAGCACTATTAGACACCCATTTATACAGTTTATCAGCAAAAGAAAATTGATATGGGGGTGAGCAGCTCTTTAAAGTGTAACTCAACCCCATGAAAAATCATAACCCCGCCCCCAGACAAAATTTTACAAAGTGGGCAGTGTCAGGAAGAACGGAGGGGTATGGCCAAGTGTGGATGATGAGCGGAGGGGGGAACGTTGGGGTGTGTTCAGTAGGACAGTGACAGCTCGGTTAACCTGATACTGAAACATGGACAGTGACCAAAGCGACTTTGGCAGTTTTGCAACTGATCGATCTGATCAACATTCATCTGTTTTGAACGTTAGACTATGTTAGCATTACCACTCAGGGACCGGACTCCTCCTCTCTCCCTCTGCCTCAGCAGCGGCGGACTCGGGCGGGGCTGGCTCGGCGCCCTGAGCCAGCGGATCTCCTCCGCCGTCACCGGAGGTAGAGGAGTAGAGGGAGGCTTTATGGAGCCCAGCGGCCATGAGCCGCCAATTCGAGCCGCTTGCTCGGGGCGCTGAGTCAGCGCTGCCTGAGGCTGGCGCTGCAGCTGTTGTTGAGGGAGAGAGAGACAGGATGGGTCCAGTCTCTGAGTGTTAATGCTAACATAGGCTAACGTTCAAAACAGTATGTTAGCTTTGCTAACTAAGTGCTAATGTGATAATAATGGTAACCTGAAAAACGCAATCCAACTCCAATGGGGGCGGAATGTCTGATAGTTTTATACCCAAACCCACGGGGTTTGTCTGTGACACCATGGCTGCTGTGACACAGTCAATGCCTGTGACGTAAAGATGTACCGTTCTTCACCAATCACAAAATTAAAATACAGTAGCCACCGTTCAACCCTAAGGGTGCAGCAATAAGACGTTTTTAGACCAAAAAGTTTAGAATTAAACAAGTTTACACGAAAATATAAACAAATCCCCAGAAACTGAAAGATTGCATTGGTAAATACCCATTTATACAGCTTAGAAGCCAAAAAATTTTGTTTTGGGGTTTAGTTACTCTTTAAGAAAGTAATTTATGTGGGTGGGCGCTGGTCCAAAGTGGGTAGGCCTAGGCCCACTCAGGCCCACTTATAGCCACACCCCTGCTATAAACAAAGCTTAGAAATTGCCGCGACTGTAGCTCGGTCTGTTTGCCTTGCATTTGAAAGGTTGTGGATTTGATCCTAGCTTCTCCTTCTCACAGGCCCTTCCAATCTAATTATTAGTGTTTGTGAGTGTGATTGGGTGAATATGGCTGTAGTGTAAAGGGTTTTGAGAGGTCAGCATGACTAAAAAAAATGTATATACATTTACTATTTATAAATGGATTGGCAAATCTCATTTAGAAATTTTTCTTTAGTTAGAAATTGTGCATTTCCAGTAGCCCTGTTTGGTGTATTGACCTACTGCACATTCATTACAAAAGCAGCAGAAAAAAAGAGACAATTTCTACTTAAATGTATAATGTAAACAAACTAAATTCTAATTTAACTTCATCAGTTAATGAGTTCCGTTACAAATTAAGCAATCTTAAAGCAAAGCTAAAGGGTGGTGCAACCACATTTTTCCACTGTCATTTGAAGAAAATGTTATTGAATATCATAACTACAAAATGTGGCTGATTTATTGTGAACAACGGAAACATAATATCTATTGTGAACTTTGAGCTTTAGAAGTTAGACTGTGATCCTACCTGGACAGAACAACAGGGCTTGCACCTCTTTGACGACATGATGGCTGTTGATGAGGCTGAGGTTCCACCTAAAAAACGTATCCTGTATTATGGCTGAACACAAATTCAAGGCACGCATATGCCTTGTTTCCAAAGAAACGTTCCATACATTCAGATCAGTGATGTTTCCATGAAAGGGCTCTGTGAAATTGCCCCCAAAAGAGTCTTGGTCTTGACCCAGGATAAGAATACCATCACCGTGTATATCCCGGTCCATGTCTGTACCAGAGCCCATGTCTTTTCTGTCACCATCCACATAAATAGCCCAGTGATTGCTGATCCGACTCCATGTTACACAGATGTGATGCCATGCACCGTCATTTGCAAAAGATGCTTTATATGGAAAGTGTTTTCCATGGATTATGAGTGCCAAGTGGATGCGACCCTGCATGTCCACTCGCCCTCGCAGCTGAAACTCATTGGTCAGGACAGGTGCAGCGTAGGAGTAGACTGTAGATACATCATACCAGTCTGTGTCCCACTGAACTCGAACACACATGGTGACTGACGATAGGGCAGGAAAGGAAACTTTGACACGAGCAAAGCCTTCTTGAGATTCCTTTGGAAATTTTAAAGCTGAAAACTCCAAATCTAAACCCAAAGAGAGAAAAAGTATTTTTTAGTTTAGGGAAAATTTTGACTATAGTTTGGAGATCTCTAATTCCACTCACACTGTCTAGAGAGAGCTACTGGCTTGGAGTCTGCTCTGTTCTGATCTTTCAACCAAACCGCAGAGCGAAGTCCAGCCTGCCGAAGGAACTCTACAGTTTCTTTCTTGTCCTTTGACTGTTCCAGAGTGATAAGAGAGCTGAACTGACCTCTGCAGAAACTCTCGGCTCTGGAAAAGGGCTGTGAGTCATTAAACAGCTTCAGCACCCATTGTGATGTTTGATGGATGAGCCTGTCTTGCTCTGGGAAAGCAGACACAAAGTTGAGCACATTATAGATAAATATTTAGAAAAGTGTTTATAAATTGTAACATTTCTCAAGTTCTAAATAGATAAAATGCAAAAACAAAAAATTAACCCACTGTTCCCTCACCATAGGGATGCTCCATTGTTTCCGGCCCAGCATGTGTTGGCTCACCATCACATTTCACCTATAGCATAAAGATTTACAATTCATTATTCTTAAGGAGAATGTTCCACAGTAGTCACACTCATGATTCATAACATATTTGAAATGATGATTTCAGTGTATGTTTGTGCCCTAGCATAATTTGAAAACAAACTATAGATATGGTTTCTGTTATACAATGTAATGCATAATGTGAACATTATTACCTCCAGCAAGAAGAGTATGAGTCCTGTAAGCAAGGTCCCAGTCATCTCTAGGCAGACGAAATTAGTCAGTTTATCTAGTAAAATGTATTTAGTCTGTATACACATGCCTTATGTTAATAATTGTTTTAAAAACATCACTTTGCAAAAACCACTATCTTTACTAGCATTACAAAACAAGCCAGCAGTGCTTTACTATGGCTCTCCTCAACTGCAGATTCACAGAACATAAATCCAGCTCATTCTCATCATACCTCTGTGTCAATGTCAACCATGTCCAGCAGTGTCTACAATCTCCTCTGAATGAAATAACTAGTGCTCCTAGTGCATCTGCCCAAGTCCCCGTCTGCCTCCCCTTCCAGCTTTAAGACTCCTCCTTGCTTTCCTCCCTTACACACAGCCACTCTAAAGCAATCTGCCTTTGTCATGCAAAAAGGGTCTTTAAAAAAAAAAGAAGTCCACTTGCGCAAGCAGTGTCAAGCAGTTGGTACAGAGAGTTCATGAACAGCAGGAAGCTGTACATACCCACCATTTTGTCCTTATAAATGCTTTCAACAGGGCACTCTAAAGTGTTACATCAGTTTCATTGCTGCACTTCATACGCAGTAAAATTGTTAATATTCATAATTTTTTCTAATAAAAACCAATTCACTTTGTCTTTTAAAAATGTTCTTAACAGATAATTTTGTGCAAAACTTAAAATAAATTGCATGCTCTATAAACATCAACGCATTCTTTTATTTTATTTCACAACATCAGCTTTGACAGGATTTTTTCTGATTATTGTCTTCAAATAGTTTAATTTACAGTTGAAACCAGATATTCAAAAAGTATAAGCGTACAGCTCTCTTTCTTTGTATTCTGGCAATAAGTAAATCCAAATGATTTTAGTAATCCTAACTAACCTACAGCAGGTAAAGTTTAATCTCATTTGTTGTCAGTGAAACAGAAACAAGGTTATGTGTCTTCTAAAGCAGTGAATGTCAATAGGGTTTAAAATAGGGAATCTTTAAAATCCAGTATCTAGATATGGGGAGACAAAGAAGAAGCTTTAAACACTTAATCAAACATAATATTAGTACTCTTTCTGTGAGGTTCAGTTGAAAATTATCTTTATTTTAAAAAAGGCTTTTTGACGGTTGTCCCATTTCTATTGGGAACTTTAGGCGTTATAATTCCTGCAATTTCCGCCCTACATTTTTTTTAAACGCATACCCAAAATTAACTTAAAGCTGTTCTTGAACGATTTTGAGTAGAGACATGGCTGGGGTCTTTTTGGAAAGCAAACACTCTAAAATTTATCCCAGAACTGTGTTAATATCTCTGAGTGCTATTGTTACCAAGCAATATTAATTTTAATACCCCAAAAAATTATTTTATTTGTGTCCGAATATTTATTTTATATAAATACATGCTGTAAAAATGGCTTTAAAAAGAGGTGGTGACCTAAAACACACTGTGGGTCTAAAGTCTGAAGTATTACCTTCATCCACACCAAATTTGAAAGCAATAAACCAAAAAATGAATATTCTGCACACATTTTTATAACTACAGGTCAAAGGTGGTCAAAAGTGTGCCATATGCGCCATCTCCTGGGTAAATGCCGTAGTCCTCACTGAATTAAAAATATCATTAGAATCATAACTTCATCTTACCATATAAAGCTCCACGGCTTCCTTCAATGTTGTATTTTGATCATAAAGGGTGTTTGGACACGGTGCTGAAACAATATGTTACTGGTACGCACTGTGCGTAATCTCTTCATGAATAAGACATTTCACGCACGTCATGTACAATGGCTGCGAACAAGTCCGCCCAGTCATGTTGTTTATCTGCGTTTACAGCGCTACATTGGCTATTCGATGCGTCAATCATCAGAGTTCTGGACCACAATTGGTTCGAGTTACTCACCATAACGTGACTTTCCATCCATGCACCATTGGTTGGAGATGTACCCTACATAAGGAAAACACCGGATTCATTTTTATAATTTTTTATTTATTTATTTATTTTTCTTCTGGGCATGCTCAGTGACCTTTGTAGGCGGAAGTGGAAGTGAATGAATCGGAAACAAAGCTGTAAGGACTACAAAAATGGCCATAAACATTTCGGGAGCGCATTTTCACTGTTTGTTTTACATTTTTTATTGGTTTTGCTGTTGTCCTGGACTAATAACTTTATCTGAGGACTTTAATCGGACCCTTATTGATGTAAAAAGACAATTTTTGTTTGAAATGGATTGGTTTTGTCACTTTTATTGGACTACAAAGTGGTGAGTTCCATATTTTTATACCTCCATCAGTTGAACGTTTGTGTTGCCAAAAACGCTCACTGTGTCTTCAGTTATGATTGTATCCTTAAACGCCAGACATAATTAGAATCACAAGACTCTTAGCTTTCCAATGATGTAAAACATGTATAGGTTCATAAAAGTTAGAAGTCAGAAAATCAGAGGATTTAAAGTAGGAAATGGGCTGGGCCCGCCTGCGGGCCCTCGGAACGTTAAGGGGTAACTTTTGCTTTCTCATGGTCTATGTTTTTTGTATGTCTTTATTTCTCTTGTTAGACAGGCTCCACAACCAGGACTATTTTTTTTTTTGGGAATAAAGCCTTATACTTCAATACCAAGAATTCCGTAACAAGGACAAAACTGCAGCCAGCAAATTAATATTCTACATAGACAACTGCTCACAGTGTGACAAGATGAACAAGTCCATAGAAAAAAAAACCAAACTGGGTCAGGTTTGTAGGCCTTCTGCCTCGCACTGGGCTTTTCAGTACCACCCACAAATTGTCTATAGGATTGAGATCAGGGCTTTGTAATTGCCACTCCACTTCCTTGACTTTGTTGTCCTTAAGCCACTTTGTAACTAAGACATGCTTGGGATTATTGCCCATTCGAAAGACCCATTACTTCCCAACTTCTTGGCTGTTGTCTTCAGATGTTGCTTCAATATGTCAAAGAGCTGTTTTTCTTGTCTCATGATGCTATCTGTTTTATAAAGTGCACCGGTCACTTCCACCCCCGTACTTTGGGATGGTGAGACTTTAAAGCTTCCCCCTTTTTCCTCCAAATGTGCCGTTTACCATTATGGCCGAACAGTTCAGTTTTAATTTCATCAGACCACATGACATCTCTTCAGAAATTCACATTTTTGTCCCCATGTGCAACTTCAAACTGTAGTTTGGCTTTTGTTTGCTGGTCTTGAGTGGTTAATGGACTGAACTGTGCCTTGACTTCTTGTCACACTGACCTGTCAGAGCCATCAGGACTCCATGCTGCTCACTCCCTGTCTAAATTATTATCTGTACCTGTGTCTAATCCCAGTCACCACCTGATCCTCATTTCCCTCTGTATTTAAGCCCTTCATATCCTCTCACTCCCCGTCAGTTTAGACTGTTTCTGCCTACCCGTTCATGTCGTTCTGTTGTCCACATTGCTCCACTTCCAGCGTTCACCATCATCATCATCATCATTATCATCATCATCCTCACTTCCAATAAAAGATACTTGCACTTTACCTGGTCCATGCTGCCCGGGATCTCTTGACACTGACCACTCAAAGCGCTTAAACTGAAGTCATATTTACCCATTTGCACTCACAAACGCGCACACTTTTATACACTGATTTATACACTGATTTATACATCTGAATCTCCTTTAAAACTTAAATGGGACCAATTAATTTACATTTCTTCCATATGCTAAACCCCAAAAGTGTTTTTATCACAAAATATACTTTTCCTTTTAGAAGCTGATTTTGAAGATTTGTTTTATTACAACAGTCAAGGATCTAACCAACTAGTTGCACTTTAAGAAATTTACCAAAAAATCTAAACAAAAATGCTCCAGTAATCAAACTAAACCTCATAAAAGTTGTGAATAAATTTTTTCAGAAATCTACTGAACACATACTGTCAAAAACACATGTCAAGAAAGTCATACAGTGTTAGAGCCTGGCAATCAACACACAGTGGTGTCCATACTGACCCTTTTTGTGTCAGCAACTACAACTAAACTTTCTTTTCACATTGAAAGGTTCAAATGTCTCCAGCCTAAATAAAAAGGGTTCACACAAAAAATCAATTTGAACGTCCTCTCAAGAATAACAACCACTGGTATGAATTCAAACCTTTGTGGAAAAGCCTCAGATCCTCTTATCATTGTAAAAGTGTTCAAAGAATTATATTGAAGGTCAATTGTTGAATTGATTTTTGTCAAGAACATTTCTTTCTTTCTTACTCACTGGGAAAATAAGCAGTCATCATGAGATAACATCAAAACTTTGCCAAGAAAAGGCTAAGCTTTTAATATGCGTTCTTGCCTCTCACATCTTTTTTAAATAATTTATTTTAAGGGTAAGGGGTTAAAAAATATCCATTGAATAAATATTCAGCTGTTTGCACATATTTAAACAGTTAATTTTAATCTATTAGTAATATACAAATATAAGTATACTTTATTAATCTGTAAGGAAAATTCCTGCATTTTAGTGTTCTTAAAAACAATGACGTACAGTAATCAAATGAAACATCAAAAGTGAGGGGAAATAAAAATAGAACAATATAAATATAAAATATAAAAATAATAATAAACAAGATATCACCATAGGTTCACTGGGTTGTTGCCTGATAAAGGTTTGAACAAGAGTTGGGTTTGGGTTTGAACTGAATAGAGGGGGTCAGCAGATGGCGAGGCACAAAGTGTGAAGGTTTCCAACTTTCTGCTGAGTCAGTAGGTAAAACCCACAATCTTAATGTGGCCTTAAACATAGTTTAATAACAGTGTCATGAAATTGGTTTCCTGACTGACATTAGCTGCATCCGAGGCTTATACCAACAAGTTTTGTAGAAAGCATTGGCTGAACTTGTGACGAATCTTCCCTCCCTTTCTGGCAATCCTATTGAAGAGTCTGGATTTTACAGTTACAGGAAAAAACAGTACTAGTCTGATTACATTGGGTGTAAAGTTTGGTGCAGAGGGCTGTGGGGCTGTTTTTCAGGACCAGGACGTGACAGCTTAATTCCAGTGAAAGAAATTATTAATGTTTTCAGAGTACCAAGAATGTTTGGACAATTTCATGCACTGAACATTGTGGAAACAGTTTGGGAATGGTCCCATCTTGTTCCATCATGACTGGCAAGGTCGGTTATGTCACATGTGAGCTTGGTGTGGAATAGCCTGTGGCCTCCACAGAGTCCTGGCCTCAACCTGAGAGAACACTTTTAGAATGAATTGGAGCAGTTGATTATCATCTGGAGGTTAACCAAAATCAGCTAACGAGTAAAAATGTTTTGATGTCTGTGTTACTATGTACTGTGGAATTAGACTGAAAGAAAAAAAAGGGTATTAACAGACAAATACTTTATTTTTGCCAAACATTTTCCACTTTAACGAAGTTTTAATTTGTTAGTGAAAATTGTACCACTGGTGGTACCGTTATTTAATTGGGATCAGGAGCTGTGAATGCAGTAATTAGAACTTTGCTGTTTGTACACTTGATACCTGCTCTTGCCCCTCACTCTCAAACCAGGGGAGCTATGTGTTAAAAGAACTTGGTCAAAGTTAGGAAAATCTAAATAGCATAACTTAATACTTACATTTATGTGGAATTTAGTACAGAAAACTTGTAATCATGCTTCAGGAGAGATTTGTCCGGTGACTGTCTCATTTTTATCTTTATTATTAAAATAATAGCACAGCAGTCCACTGACAAACCATTAATATGGGAAAAGGTGGTATTCAAAACAAGCTGTTCTATGTATATTGCAAGACTTAGACAAATTCCTTGTAAACCTGCCAAACAAAAAGGCCTTTACCCGAGTGAGTCAGTGACAATCCAGGAGACCATTGTTAAAAAGACTGACAGTGCACAAACCGAGTTTAAGTGTGTGTTGCTGAGGCATTCCTTTTACATCGCAAAGCAACACAACATTGCTTTGACTGATATAAAATTTTAGTGTTTTACAAAGTCAACACAATTTAGAAATAGATACTTTTATGGTATTTACATGTATAATACTAACATATCTAATAGCATGTATATAAAACTGTGTTAAAGCTTTTGAAAAAGTATACGTCCTCCTGTTCTGGGCAACAGGTTCAGTGTGTAGACAGCTATTCAACAATCTTTTTGCTAGATCCAAAAACAGGAAGAAAGTTGCAACTTCAGAAGATTAACATTCAAAAGAGGGATATTTGGGTTTTTTGGGGTTGGTTGAACACAGCAAGCAGACAAAAATAAATCTTCCAGAGTTCGGACCACATTCAGTGGATGCAATTCAAACCAAAGCCTCTTAGAAGGAGAACATTGTCTGGGTTTTTTCAAGTGTTTTGTGTAATGTCTAAAGTTCTGACCAGACGCCTCTGGTCAGATCATAGTAAGTAGAGGCTCACAAAAGAGAAGCGAACAAATTGACCTCCCTTCTTCCCTGGCTGTTTCTTCACTGTAACTCTGCACTCGCTGCCACCCAGCACATTTCCATGACAACCTGTGGATTGTAAGCGTGGTATGGAAACGTCAAACACTCTGTGGGCGTGCTTCGTTGCTCACAAAAGACCAGTGACATACATGTGGAGCGACGAAGGCTTTTCCCAGAAGAGCCAGCCCAGTAAGAGAGGACAGGACAGAAGCAGTGACAACCCCCTTGGCTCCTCATTTTTAACCTCAGCCAGCTGCTGTGTTGTAGAAGAGGCCTTAAATAAAATGAAATTCTACAACACACACTGATATCTGGTCAAATGAAAGGAGGGAGGAGATGAGAGCAGACACATTTTTATAAATTTATGTACTCGAGAGAATCTGCTCTATACTTGCTTCATGACCCAGTAATAGTTTTTATACAGAGCAAATATAGTACCTACCTGAAAAATTTAACCACATTGATTAGTCCATAGGGTCCATTTTCATGGGCAGAAATTTGTAGAATCTATCCTTGTAAACAAACGCCTCTGGCAGGTCTGCAATCAGTCGCCATGTTTGCTTGGCCATATCTGGAAAGAGCAGATAGCCTTTATGGCTGCCTGGTGACTATCAATCAGGCCTGCAACTGATGAACAGCAGCAGGGGTCATGCCATTGCCATGGATACTGACTTTAAAAACAGCCATATAAACAATATATGGTGTTGGCATGACACAAAGAAAAGAAAGGGGGTGTGGGGGAGTTAAAGTCCATGGTTGGTTTTCTCTTCTTTGGACAGGTTTTGACTTGAAGGGGACAATGTTGAGCTGAGTAAACTGGCTTCTTTTCAGACAGAGGTTTTGTACAGTCATAAGCCAGTCGAGTTTCACAGAACATGGATTTGCCAACATTAAGTTATTGCAATATTAGAGTTATATCTATGATGATCATTTTGAATAATATCGAAGAATATAAAAAAAATATTTTTACAGATTATGGATCAGAGATGCTCGTGAAGTTGAATACAGAGAACTGATGGACCGCTTTGTGGCACGGTGTGGAAACAATCATATTATCTTGAATGTTAACAAAACAAAGGAGATAATTTTAGATTTAAAGAGAAACAGGGAGAAGAAGTGAAAGTGGTCTAGGGGTATAAATACTGACTAGACTCAAGATGCAACAATAAAGCCATTGTTGGTATCCATTTTCCACAAATTAGCTGAACAGACTGCATTTCTATGCATTCCTAGCTGTGCCCCCAACATTCCCATTGGTTAAAAGATGGCCAGAGATGACGTCACAGTGTGCATGACTTTTGCTTGTCTTTTTTCACATTTTTCACATCTGGACTGGGAAGTCATTTCAAATAGGATCAAACTTATTCAGGCTCAAATGTGTTTATTTTATTTCTGCTTTTATGTGTCTCGGCAGAGATATTCAATTCAATTCAAAAATACTTTATTGATCCCAGAGGGAAATTAAGTGTTGGTATAGCTCATATAATTAATTCTTTAAGGAGTTGTTGTAGATGATGATGGCTGTGGGCAGGAATGATTTCCTGTAGCGGTCTGTATTGCAGCAAAACTGAAGAAGCCTCCGACTGAAGACGCTCTGTTGTTGTATGACTGTCTCATGAAGAGGATGCTCAGGGTTGTCCATCATTTTTTTGATTTTATGAAGAATCCTTCTTTGCATTATCATCTCCAGATTTTCCACAGTTGTCCCAAGAACAGAACCAGCCTTCTTTATCAGGTTGTTTAGCCTATTTAAGTCCCTGGCTCTGATGCTGCTACCCCAACAGATGACGGTTGAAGAGATTACACTCTCCACAACAGACTTGTAGAAGATCTCCAGCATCTTGCTGCAAACCTTGAAGGACCTAAGCTTCCTCAAGAAGTACAGTCTGCTCTGTCCCTTCTTGTAGACGGTTTCACTGTTGCGCCGCCAGTCCAGTCTGTTGTCAAGGTGAACTCCAAGATATTTATATTCTTCAACCACCTCCACTTCTTCTCCCATGATGGAAACAGTGTTTGACTTATCCCTGTTTCTTCTGAAATCTACAATCATCTCATTTGTTTTGTTCACATTCAAAGTAAGACGATTGTTTCCACACCATGTCACAAAGCGGTCCACCAGCTCTCTGTATTCAGCTTCTTGTCCATCTCTGATACACCCGACAATTGCAGAGTCATCTGAGTATTTCTGCAGATGACAGGTCTCTGATTTGTACTGGAAGTCTGAGGTGTACAGAGTGAAAAGGAATGGTGAGAGTACGGTCCCCTGTGGTGCTCCTGTGCTGCTGACCACCAGGTTTGACACACAATTCTTCAGTCTCACAAATTGTGGTCTGTTGGTCAGGTAGTCATTGATCCAGACGATTGTTGAGGGCTCCACCTGTGTCTTCAGGAGTTTCTGACAAAGCAAATCAGGCTGAATTGTGTTAAATGCACTGGAGAAATCAAAGAACATGATCCTCACAGTGTCTTGCTTTGTCCAGATGACAGTGGGTTGGTTGAAATAGGTGGATGATGGCATCTTCAACTCCAACTCCACAGCGATAAGCAAACTGCAGTGGGTCCTGATACGTTCTTGTTTGCTTACTCAGGGGTGCCTATAAGAGTTTCTCCAGGACCTTCATGATGTGGGATGTCAGGGCAACAGGTCTATAGTCATTGATGACTGATGGGTGAGTTCTTTTGGGTACTGGAACAAGGCAGGATGTCTTCCACAACACTGGAACCTTCTCCTGAGTTATGCTATGGTTGAAGATGTGCTGCAGAATCCCACAGAGCTGCTCTGCACAGGCCTTCAGGACTCTGGGGCTGACACCATCTGGACCTGCAGCCTTGTTCCAGTTCAGTTTCTCCAGCTGCCTCTTCACCTGACTTTTGGAGACAGACAAGTGGGAGGGGGAGGCAAAGGGGGTAGCAGCATTTCCTGACTTGGTTGAAGTCAAACTTGTGGAATTAGAAGAGTCCATGGCTGAGGTGAAGTATAAAACATCTGAGGTGTAACAGGAAAGCTGTTGATCAGAGGAGAGTGGGATGTCTGTTTGGCTGGGAACAGGAGAGGGGGATGCTGAGCTAGTTCCTGAACTGAACCTGTTGAAGAATATGTTCAGTTCATTGGCTCGTCCAGACTTCCATCTATCCAATCCTTCCTGTCCTTAAAACCTGTGATCTTTCTCATTCCTGACCAGACATCTCGGATATTGTTCCTCTGTAGTTTGTTATCCAGCTTCTTCCTGTATTCCTCCTTGCAGTCTCTGATCTCGACTTTAAGTTGCTTCTGTATACTCCTCAGTAATTCCCTGTCTCCCTCCCTGAGACTCTTTTTTTCTTGTTTAGCAGTTCCTTCAGGTCACTGGTGATCCAGGGTTTGTTATTAGGGAAGCATCTCACTGTTCTGGTGGGGATGATGTTGTCCACACAGAAGTTTATATAGTCAGTCACACACTCAGTCATGGCATTGATGTCCTCTCCATGTGCTTGGCAAAGAGTCATCCAGTCTGTGGTTGCAAAACAACCCTGCAGGGCTTCTTCAGCTTCCTGTGACCATTTTCTCACAGTTCGTTTTGTCACAGGTTGCCTCTGAACAAGGGGTTTATATTCTGAACAGAGAAAAACAAGATTGTGATCTGATTGTCCCAGAGGAGATCTTGGTTTGGACATGTATGAATCCTTTATATTTGCATAAAACAAATCCAAGGTCCTGTTTTCTCTTGTAGAGCAGCTGACAAACTGTTGAAATGTTGGAAGTGTAGTAGAGAGCGAGGCATGATTACAATCACCACATATTGCCACAAATGCATTGGGGTGCTGTGTCTGTAGCTTAGCAACAACGGAACTGATGACATCACATGCAGTGTCGGCAATGGCTGAAGGTGGAATGTAAACAACTGCCAAAATTACACTGGTGAACTCTCTTGGTAAATAATATGGACGAAAACTCACTGCCAAGAGTTCGACATCTGGGCTGCAGAGACGACACTTCACAGTAACATGTCCTGAATGACACCATCTGTTGTTGACAAGCACTGCTACTCCACCACCTTTTCTTTTTCTGTTCGTCTTCAGATCTCTGTCTGCTCGTACAGGTCAGAACGATGTTAGAAATCAATCGTTGTTAGTTTGATATGTTTTTAATAGTGCTGCCACTATGTGTTAATTCGTCATGACAACATCGATGACCAAAATTGTCCATTACAAGTGTAGTAATCGATGTCATGTCTGTTCATAGACGGAACCGACGCTGCTGCTGCTATTTACAAGACATTCAAGCTAGGTGTCGCGACAAATGTGTGGCAGAGTGCAACATGCACATAGCTGCCTTATTTGTTTCTGTGTATGGCCGGTGCCCAAGATCACGTTGGTTACATGGACACAAAAACTATGAAAAGTCTGAGCAAAGTGATAGTTTATCTAATAAATTTAAAAACTAAAGACTGAAACTAAAGATTGCCCATTTTGGAGGTCTTTGTGAGAGTGATGCTTATTATTTTTATTATTACATTAAAAATAAAATACTTATTTTTTCAGAATGTAATTTGAAACTTTTCTTTTTAGATTTTAGATGGCTGCGGGCAGAAATGATCTTCCGTAGCAATCTGTATTACAGCGGTTTGATGAAGCTTCTGACTGAAGACGCTGCCTCGGACGCTGTATTGATAGGTGTAACATTACCAGTAGCGATGGTAATTTAATTACCTTTAGAACACGTCATGTGTGCTGTAACGCTGTAATGTTTTATTTGCTGTAATGTTTTATTTCACAATTAGTTCATAAATGTTGAATGAGCTATCATCTTAATTGTCAATATAGATAGCACATAACAGAGAAGCTAGAAGAAAGCTAGAAGATGATGGTAATAGAGCAGCTGTGTGCTGCGATAAGATACAAGTTTGTCGATTAGTTAACAAATCAGCAAAATAATTGGTGATCAGTCGATTATCAAAATAATAATTTGTGGCAGCCTTAGCTTTTAAGCACTGAAACCGTGTTGCTCACTAGTGTCACGGCACGCATGTGTTTGTGAACTGTTTTAATTGCTGTGTGTTTTTAAACAGGTCGTATCGGTCGCGTTGCAGCCCAGTTCCCTGAACTAGAAAATTAAGTCCCTGACTCCAGTGGAGGTCTCCAACCTCACTTCTTCTCCCCGGCTCTTTTTTCTTTGTCAACCTGAAAATACCAAATAAACACAGAAAGGAATCACGAGCTCTTGTTATGGCAAATCTGTCAGGAATAGAGCGTTATCAGAGAATGATCGTGCTTTATATAAAATCTTTTGGGTGAAGCATGTCTTTTTATGGAGACATTTAGCAAACGTTACAACCCTGCAGGGGTAAGGCAGTCCCACCCACTGCTCACATTCAGCTAATCATACACATACACATAGAATCAAAAAATCTGTGATTGGTTCTTGGCCTATCACTTTGCATTCATAATTATTCTGTGAAAAACCAATGAGTTTGTAGGGTACCTACAACCTTTTAAACTTGTTAGAACCGGTTCTGTACTTCTGCTGCTTTTAACACAATATCAACCATTTCCTGAGTGGAACAAACACAGCTCTTTAAGTTCATCTTGGAACACCTTGCTAGCAGACTTGTGGTCAAGCCATTTCCTGTTCACATTTCCTGTTTGTTAAGTTCCTATGACAGACACTATGCAGCTGTTAAAGTCATACTTTTCCATCAGTAGGCCTTAGGTTTTGTTTAACCATGTCAACCTTTATCTAGAATAATGTATTTTAAATCATCAATTCCCCCTTTTGCTCTCTTGTAGAAGAGGATGACACCCTTACAAGAAAAAGACCATTTAGCACATCCAATATACTATTCACTGGCTGATTTAATGATAAGCAAATATATAAAATACGTAGAAACTCTCTTTCTTTGTTAAGCTGGTAATACCTTGTACTGGGGATTGTACCACACCCCCAGGAACTTTGGAACCTTCACTCAGCTCACATAATCCCCTTAACAACCACAACCTAATGTTAAAATGTTTTTTTTGTTTTCCTTCTTCAACTTTGGTTTCTGTCCGATGTTACCCACTGGTTCCAGGCTGCTGCAGAAACCAGATGCCTTTGCCTTTCAGGTAAGCTTCAGGGTGTAATTAACCAGCCTTTACAATTTTTAGGCCTCAAAATTAAGACACTTGAGGTGATATTTTTTAAATAGCCACCTCTTTTAAACCAGAACAATAAATCTTCAGAGTAACAGCAGCCTCGCAAGAGGCTTAGCTCCTAGTGATCTCCTAAGAACTGCTGTCATCCCCTTTGGGCTGCTCCTCTGCCTGCTCCTGCTCTTGTAGAGCCTTCATTACATCTGACAGGGTGCACCCTGGCTCTGGTACTGGTGTACATGTCACACAGTGGAAATTTGTGTTTAATTTGTTTTAAACAGTGCTTTTATTTTTTTATTGGCATGTTTATCATTTTATTTGCATGGTTTGTATCCTGTCTTTTATATTTCATTGCATGTTTTGAAATCCACTGTGGACTGATTGAAAGGACTGTCTATTGTATACACCTGTTGAGGTGTGGGCGTGTCCAGAGGAATCTCCAATCAGTGACAGAGCTGGGAAGGAAGCAGGCAGCATAAAAGGAACAGACTGTGGAGGAGGAAGCAGGTGAGAGCGGTGGGCGGAGCGAGCAGTTTTGGAAGACTGAGAAATCTCAAACAACAGGAGCAGACAAAGTTGTTGGGAATTTGTTCAATTTTGAATGTTAGAATGGCGGCTTCCTTAGCAGGAGGAAGATCAGCTATGGTGAGGCACAGCTGCTCCGTGAATGGATCAGAGAAGGATACACAAGAATGGGGAAAAGATTATGATAGCAGGGAAGAATGGGAGGAGGAAGAAGAACAAGGAAATCAGGAATGGAAGAAAGTGGAGAGAAAACGAGGGGAAAAACAGAAGGAAAGGGGTCATTCGGAAGGGTCAGATGGTGAAAGACAGGATTACATAAAGTTTGTGGTTAGGTTCGGGGAAAAATCAGAAGAAATAGGCAGAATCAATCCTCTCAAATTAACGAAGATATTAAATAACATTGTTGGAAACATAGAGTTCGCAAAAGTTTTGAGGGATGGAATTTAATGATTGGATGTGCAAATTCTGACCAGGTCAAGAAAGTGAACAATCTAAAAGAAATAAATGGAGTAAAAGTATTAAGCGTGAGTAAAGTAGGAGGTCGTGATGGAATCAGAAGGGGGCGAAAGGGAGTAATATCCAGAGTTCCTACTAATCTGAGCATTGAGGAAATCAAAAGAAACTTGAAAGGTGGAAGAATAATTAATGCTTATAGGATTAAAATATGGAAGGATGGAGTTAGGAAAGATTCAGAAACAGTGGTTATAGAATTTGAAGGGGATATATTACCAGATAAAGTGATGATAGGATTCATGTGCTACCATGTCAGGGAATTTGTACCAAAACCAGTTAGATGCTTTAACTGTCAAAAGTTTGGTCATGTAGCCACATTCTGTAAACAGAAACAAAGATGTGCAAGATGTGAAGGCAATCATGAATATGGAAAATGTGGAACAGGAGTTCAGCCAAAATCTTGCAACTGTGGGGGAAATCATAGTGCAGCTTTCAGAGGATGTGAGAAACTTAAGCAACAAGTAGAAATTCTGAAGAAGAGAGTGGAACAAAATCTGAGCTATGCTGAAGCAGTTAAACAGGTCAAGGAAACAAGAAACATTAAATATCCAGACAGGAAAGAAGTCAAGGAAAATGGGATCACAAAGGAGCAGCTTGAGGAGGAAAAAAAGAATATTGTTATTTTCATTGCAGGGGTTATCAATAGTACAGCAGGGGGGGAGTCCAAAACTCAGAAAATACAACTCATAGTGAAAGCAGCTGTTTGTCATCTGGGATTGTTGGGGTTATCTTGGGAGGAAGTTAAAGATGAACTTCAAACACGACAAGAAATATGTGGCTAATCATATTAATGATATTGATCCTGGAATGGAATGCTAGAACACTTATATCAAATGGACAGGAATTTAAATATTATATAGTCAGATTAGAATGTTGCGGACACACAGCCATTGGGTGGCGCTAACCCACATTCTAGCTCTGACAGGAGGAGAAGAAGACCAGAGGTTATATAAGGCACCGCCACAGATTTTCACATTCTCTCCAGTTCTGGCTTTCAGCCAAACAGCGCCAGGAGAGATCCAATCCTTCCTTCGCTGGCGAGGGAAAAGACGCGAGTTCTGAGAGGAACTCACTCCGAGGACGACAATACTGCTGATCAATCAGATGAATCAAACCCAGTGTTTTGAGATAAACCCCACTGTTCCGCCCTGAGCCCTGCTTTCTGAACAGATGCTGCCTTATGAAGCGAGCCGCTAACAGCTACTGAATGCTACAGAACTGCGTCGAGACTGGAGCGTTACCCCACCGCGACAAAGCCTGGGACATTGCTATCTTGAACCTGCAGAGAAGGTACTGTGTCAGTGAACTGAGGTGCAGCTGATCGCTGTTTAGCAAGCCGAAGAGGACGAAACGACGTTCCAAGCTAATGCTACCCGCGATTCAACAGCTATATTCCTCCCACTGCTAACGGACCGTAGCTGTGGCTACCCTGCGGGCCAACGTTGTTTTGGCTTCGCCCATCATCAACGGAGCAACCTGGAGAACTTTAACCGTTCAATAAGGTCTGTCTGGGCAGAGGCGAGATTAGGTTAGTTTAAACATGATTACGGGTTGTTTATTTTCACTGTGATTTGTTACTTTGTGTAAGATTTAATTTATTGTTCGGGTACAAACAGGCCGGTCGGCCTGGAGGTTTAAACAGTGATTTTCGAGGTTTCCGATGGAAAGTCGTTTTATATCCTGCAACCTAAGTTACTCAATCCGACAGTTTTCCTTTGTTTGATGTTTAATAAATGATCCAGAGCGACTTTAAGCAGCACCACGTGAGTTAGCTGTAAGCTACATGCTCTAGTCAACCACGTGGGCCCGCCATTGATGGTATTTTACTCATGAACAATAAAGACTGCCGTTAATGCTATTCAAAATAGAGATCGACTTTAAAACGGATAGTTAAAAGATTAGTTTTAGTGTTTAAAGTCATTTTTGACACCGCCTTCTTGGTAAGTCAAAATACTAAATTAGATCGACATAATTGGTTCTGCCATTAACGTCAACATAAAGTCTAAATAATAAATTAGATCAATCACTGCGGTGACCGATCCATTAAATAGAATCAATTATCTAAAGGTTACTGATTTCTAATTCAGGAAATGGTTTAATGAAACATTGCTTCTTCCAAACAATGTTTTTCTTCACTCCTGCTTTGCATTGTGAATTGGTGGTTTGAAAACAAACCAGAATCTGCTGATTAGTCTTAAACTAATCGCAATTAGTTTAAAACTAACTTAGCTTTATTCCCAACACTGTTCAATGCAAGCCTTGGTCTTTGAGCAAATATATTCATTCTGAACTGTGACATCATTATCTATTTATTGTTTGTTTCTATTTTTTTGCATTTTTATCACTTTTACTGTTCTACTTCGGAGTGTGAGTTTTATTATCGTTATTCTTTTCTTAGTAGTTTAGTTGTGTTTTACTAGTTTGGTGAGTTTGTTGATTAAAGTATGTTAACTGAAAGTGAATTCTTGTTGTAATCAATTCTTGTATTTTGGAAAACTGTTGTTGTTATTTCACCTACATGTGTAGTAACTTGCTGTTCAGGTACGCCAAGACCTTATTCCTTCATATATTGTTTAATTATCTCAGCCTTATCAGGCAGGTAATCATAAACATAAACTGAGACTGAACAATTTGGCTATTGATATTCCTGGAATCCAGGTGGTGCCCTAAACGAGGTAATTTTTACATAAAATTATGAATCTGATTAATAATTGCCCTAAGCAATTATTCATAATTATTCATAGCCAAAACCTCCCTATCTGTGGCACAACAAGAAACAAAACCAGATATATGTATACAGGAAACTCATTTTGATTTTGTGATTTTAGGATATGAAAGTGTGAGACAAGATAGACAAGAAGGGAATGGAGGAGGTTGTGTCCCATATAGAGTATTGAAGAAAAATGAAAGACAAGAAGCTATAGTAGTAGGGATATGGAGTAATGATAAAGAATTAGTAATTATTAATTTTTATAACCCTTGTAGGAGATTGAGTTTAGAAATGTTATTGGATATTCAGGGGCAAGAAAAAGAGGTTATATGGTGTGGGGATTTTAATGCTCATAGCACATTATGGAGAGGTGAGAAACTGGACATAAATGGGCAAGTGATAGAAGAACTACTAGAGGAAAAATAATTAGTTTGTATCAATGATGGAAAAGGTACAAGATATGATGCCCGTACAGGGAAAGAATCTAGGCTGGATCTTACACTGGTTTCAAGTATTTTAGCAGAGAAAAGCAGATGGGTTGTATTGGAAGAAGTTACTTTGGGAAGTGACCATTATCCAATCATAATAACAATTCGTGCTAAGAAAGAAAGAGGTGATATTCAAAGAGGAGGAAGATGGTTGTTCGGGAAGGCTGATTGGACTAAATTCAAAGCAATGAATGAACTAGGAAGGTTAGAGATGGATATAGAACAAGATATAGATGAATTAAATACAACGTTTTGTAATAAAATAATTAGGGTAGCTAATTTAACAATACCAAAAAGTAAAGGAAAAATGAATAGAGTAGCTGTGCCATGGTGGTCAGAAGAGTGCTCTAAAGCTGTAAAAGAAATAAATAAAGCTTTTAAAGGGTTAAAGAAAACACATAATTTTAATAATTTACTGAAATATCAAAGAGCACAAGCCATAGTTAAGAAGATTGTGAGACAAGCAAAGATAGCAAGCTGGAGGAGTTTTTGTGAGAAGATAGGGAGAATAACTCCATTAGGGAATTTATGGGGTATGATTAAAAGAATGGGAGGACAAAAAAGAGAAGGGGGATACCCAGTGTTAGAGGTTGAAGGAAAACAAGCTGTTTCAGATGGAGAAAAGGCAGAAATGTTGGTTAAAACTTTTGCTAAGGTACATGGGTCTGGTAATTTGTCTGAGGAAGAGAAAATATTTAGAAATAATAATTATAAACAGTTTTTACATCTTATTGAAAATGTTAGTTTTATAGACGATAAACCAATTAATAATCATTTCACAATAGAAGAGCTTCGAAGTACAATAAATAATTCAGGAAATAGTTCTCCTGGGAAAGACCAAATTTGCTATAGTATGTTAAGACATTTAGGAACCAAAACTCTTAAGGAACTCTTGAGTCTGTATAATATAATATGGGAGATGGGGAAGATACCAGATGCTTGGAAAGAAGCAATTGTTATTCCCATTAGGAAGCCAGGGAAAGACCCTTCAAAACCAGGAAATTATAGGCCTGTAGCATTAACATCTGTAATTTGTAAAATTATGGAGAAAATGGTTCAATCAACGATTGACATATTTTGTTGAAAAAAATGGTTTTATAAATAAATTTAGGAGAGGGAGAGGAACTATGTATTCAGTAGTATTTTTAGAAAATGAAATTAAGAAAGCTCAAAGAAATAAGGAAATGGTGTTAGCTGTCTTTTTTGATGTAGAGAAGGCTTATGATATGATGTGGATAGAGGGATTTTTAATTAAATTAAGGAGGTTAGGAGTGAGTGGGAAAACGTATTTTTGGTTTAAATGTTTTTTAATGGGTAGAAAAATTCAAGATAAAATTGGTAATGTTTTATCAAGCTATGCTAAAACTGAGAATGGCACTCCACAGGGAAGTATACTTAGTCCTTTAGTTTTCTCTATAATGATTGATGATATTTTCTCCAATATTCAAAATAATTTGGGAAATCGCTTTTCGCAGATGACGGAGAATTGTGGAAAAGAGGAAGAAACCTAGTTTATATCAAAAGAAAGATGCAGGAAGCTATAAATGTAGTGGGGAAATGGGGATCTGAATGGGGTTTTGGATTTTCAACTGAAAAAACAAAATCAGTAGTTTTTACTAAGAAAATAAATTTACCTGATATGAAGTTGCAAATGTATAAGAAAGAGATAGAAACAGTACAATGTTTAAAATTTTTAGGAGTAATTTTTGATTCAAAGTTGAATTGGTGTAACTGTATTGATAAAATTGTTGAAAAATGTCAAAAGATCATTAATCTCATGAGATGTCTTAGTGGGGTTAAATGGGGAGCTAGCCAAGTGTCTTTAAAAACAATTTATATAACAATGATAAGAGCAATATTAGACTATGGATGTATAGTGTATAATTCAGCATCAACATCCCAATTAAAAAAGCTAGATAAAATACAAAATCAAGCATTAAGATTATGTTATGTAGCAACTAAAACTACACCTATTCCGGCATTACAAGTGATGGCTAAAGAAATACCTTTGGAGTTGAGGAGAAAACAATTAATTGCTAATTATTGGTTAAATCTGAAAGGACAGAAAGGTAATCATCCAAACAAAGATTCAGTGAAGGGGTATCAGGAGAATGAGGAAATAAATAGTTATGGTTCAATTAGTTGGAAGCACGCACAGGAATTATGAATTAGCAAGGTTGATATATGCTCAGGAGAATGTATTCCAGAACTGCCTCCGTGGACTTTAAAATCTCTTAATATTGACTTAAAACTTATAGATTTTAAGAATAGGAATAAAGATAAAATAAATTTGCAGTCAGTATTTTAGAACATATTAAAACATATTATTTAAACTATACAATTATATTTACAGATGGGTCAAAAGATCCAGTTAGTATGGACACGGGTTTTGCTTTTTTCATCCCTAAATATAAATATTATGAGAAATATAAAGCTGCTAAAAATATATCTGTATAAACAACAGAAATGCTTGCTATATTATATATAATAGAGTGGATTGCAAGAAATAGACATTGTAATGCTACTATTTGTTCTGATTTAGTATCAGTACTTAAAAGTCTTATAAGTATGAAATCAATTCGTCCAGACATAATGTTTAAAATAATGGAAGCAAATTTAAGAGTTAATCAATAAGGCAGGTCATTTGTGTTCATGTGGGTCCCAGGTCATGTAGGTATAAGAGGAAATGAAGAAGCTGATTGATATGCAAAGCAAGCAATGAAGAAGGACAGCATTGATATAAATATAAGTTTGGGGAAAAAGGAAGGAAAAGTAGTTGTTTGGAACAAAATTATGGAGGAATGGCAGAAAAGGTGGAATGAGGAGAGTAGAGGTAGATATTTTTATAATATAATAGATAAAGTAAATTGTTTAATACTATACAATAATTTTAATAGAAAAGAGCAATCAGTAATAAATAGATCTATGTTGGGGCACACATATTTAAACAGTTCTCTAAGACTTATGGGGAGACATCTTACAGGTTTATGTGAGAACTGTCAGGTGGAAGAAAGTATTTATCATGTTTTATTTGATTGCACCTTATATAATGTGCATAGATCATGGCTGAGGGTGAGATTAAGGAGTGAGGGAATTAATGATTTAAACATAAAGATTGTGGTTAATAATTTGAAACTTTTTAGGAACTATTTAATAGAAACTGGACTTATCAATAGAATTTAATCTCTGATCCACACTCCGGAGCAGTAAGGGGCGGTAATGCACCTTTCAGTTGGTTGCCAACCGCCGTGAAACGTCACAAAGAAGAAGAAGAAGAAGGAGGAAGCAGGTGCACAAAGGACCGTGTGTCTGGAAGGAGCATATACAGTTGTGCTGATTGGGATCTACTGACTGGCATAACGTGAGAGACGAGCTGATCGATGACCCAGTGCACATGGAAGCAGTGATTGGTGGACAAGAGCGTGTGTGGTTGGCAGCAGGGCAGAGGTGAAACTCTGCCCGTATTTGTGAGTACCGTTGTCCAATATTCATCAGGTGCAAAGAGGGTTGTGGGGAAGATCACCTGGACTGGCATACAAGCAGTGCGTCTGGCCAGTGTGTTTCTGTTAACAGGGTGTCGCCAGGCTGCACAGGAGGTTCCACAGGGGCGTGGTGGCAGAAGAAAGTGCCTTCCTGTTTCCAAGATCTGCTTGGTGTGGTCTAAGCTACGAAAGGAGACGTAGCCCATCGGACTGGTCCTCCTTCTGGACGTTGGACATTTTTCTATTTCTTTTTATGGTGAACTTTGAGTTTTAAAAGAAAAAGCCCTTTATAGTGTATTTGTAAATTTTATTTCAAGAATGGAATAAACTTGTCTGTTCAGACTTTTAGTCTCTGGTCCCTGGGTCCTGATTTGCTGCTCCCCCTTTTTTTTCTGTACCTCTTGGTCTGTCATTCAGATTTACCGGCTGACATACACTGGCTCCAATGGTACCAAGTTGACCCTTTTCCTTTAAGCTGCACCGGATGGGTGATTCTGGCTGTAACCTGGTTTTGGCCTATCCACCTGGGCTCATTCCATTTCCTCTTTATGACACGTAGCCACACCCAGTTAACCTCAGATGGGTCTGGAGCTGGCCCTTGGGTTACTGGTGGTGCGGTGGTGAAGGCCTTAACGAGTGCCTTCAAGGCCTGGTGGTCACCTGTTGGATCTGGGGAGGTTTGTTCTGCCTGAGTCCTGATTCCTGCAGCTGGCCTTGGAAATAGTCATCCTGTCACACACACAGAGGCTCTAATGATCATTAATGCGATAAGTGCGTCAACCCAAGTCAGTCTGGTCAGAGCCAAAACTTTGCCTATTTTGGTCTTAAGGTTCTGGTACATCCTCACCACTGCTCCCTGAGACTGTGGGTGATAATCAGTTCCAAACTTATGGGTCAAACCCAGCTGTTTCTCCACCCATTGCAGGTGCTCATTCTTAACCTCTTAAGCCCCAGGGTCTCTCCAGGGTCTCTCCTAGCTCGAATAGGACATGCCCAACATTAATTTAGTTTTTCTCTGTAAAAACAAACTCTGTGTAAACAATCTTGGTATCAAAATGAAGCCAATGCTTGAGAGATTTAATCAGAGGTGTAAAAATTACAGCATATGTTACTGTGCCAAAGTTATTGTAGCTTGAACATATACAAATTCAGTATATAAACCATTCAAAATATGTTCCAGTAGAATATAAACTGCAGATAATCATAAACCAACATGTGTAGATTACCTGTACCAAGATTCAAGTTGATGAAGTGAACTGGAGCAAAGTTACAGAGGCTTTAGTGAAAAAATAGCAGTTTTTTGTGCAGTTTGGACAGTTTCAATTTCTCAATTCCTGATCCACGGATTGTATTCAAGTTCAATTATATGCCTGAAAACAAAGTGTCTTATATTTTTGGGTAAAATATCCAACATATTTATCACCCTATTTAAATAACACTATAACACAGAGTTAGGCTTGACTCCAACTGAAGAACATTTATTCAAAATCCAAATACAACAAAATTGTGAAATATACATATGAAAGGGATAACAAAACTGCTCACAACTCCCTCCTCTTATCAATGCAAATGTTATATGGATGGTAATGTGCTTTGCATGCAGTAACAGTATGATCGTAGAGTGACCTGATTTTGCACAGACGACTGTAATCAGGGGTGGTTTTAGTTTCTTTTCATTGTCCTCATTTACAAAGCTGAGGTACAATGACCACAAGATTGCCTCAAACTGGTTTCTCTGCATAGTGTTACGGGATAATTTAAAATTATATGGCCACTCACCCCTCCAGCAGTCAGCCACAACTCCGGTGTATATAATGATGGATAGGAAAACATATAAGTCTGTTACAGTGAGCGGAGTCCAGAGGAACTTTCAGCCAGCCTCTTTCCTTTTTGTAGCATTGGTATTGTCGATAATTGTCCAAATTACAGATGAACTGAAGAAGAGCTGGAAGAGAGAGAGAGAGCGGATACCATGCTGCTGCTTGGTCAAATGTAGCCTCATGAGCATGAACCTAAAAAACTAAGGAGTGCTGTCCTCCTTATGTCTGTGGCATCTTCACCCACTGGAGTGTCAGCAGACCTCTTTGGACAGCTGTTGCCTTAGCTTAGTTGAAGGCCTTGGAGGTATTTAGTCTTCATCCTCACTAAAACAAGATAACAGAAAAATAGAGAAATTATAAATATATGCATACACAACTACATATAAATGTCTACACACACACATTTTATTTTTATATATATATATATATATATATATATATATATATATATATATATATATATATATATATATATATATATATATATATATATAATAAAAAAGATACCTTTCAGGCAGCTGTGTCTCTCTATGACGTTCCAGCACTCTGCTTGAGCATGGTGAAGCGTTGATGAGTAAGCTAAGGATGAAAGCCTAGGTGACCAAGAGAATATTATGACAGAAAAAGAGTTAGAAAAAAATATACAGAAACTACAAATACAACCCACAAATATTTTTACACACATCTCTGTGCACATATCTACACAAATATCTACACATAAATTCACAAAACTCTCTCTCTCATATATATATATATATATATATATATATATATATATATATATATATATATATATATATATGCACAGACAGATGTGAACCAAATAGTTACAAAAACTGTCTATATACAAACAACTAAGAACACGCACACACACAAAAAAATCTATATAAAATGGCCGACAGAGCTATTAGCATTAGCTAGTTGGGACATACCTCTCTTCCTGGTCAAAATCAGGTTTTCCTCTTCTGATGACGAGTCCTCAACACAAACCTACGATGAACCATCATTCCAAATAATCGCCAGGGCTTCGTCAGTGATGATTCGGTTCTATTGAAGCGCCATTTTTCGAGCGCAAACAAAACAATCGAAACTGAATTGTCACCTGCTCATCTGCTCACCTGATCACCTGCGCGTAACTGCATCACAGCGCTCGTCCCCGAGGCAAACAAAATATCTGTTTTTAGAATTACCCAGACCTGTAACTCAAGTTTCGATTGGCCGATTTGGATGATTGACATATGGTTAGAATCATAAGACCCTATAGAATCACGTTGACAACAGAACTTTGAAGCAAATTGGAAAATGCAAATGTTTAAATGGGGAAAGTTCACAGTGCGCATGTCAGACAAGGTTGAGCTTCCTCGAATCAAATGTAAAAAATAATGGCAAAGGATTACGTTTTTTTCACTTTTTCTTTTCTAAATACACACTGGATATTTTAGCTATTCTGGAAATACAGTCATATCATGGTGGATTATTCTTTTCAGCAAGGGAAAAACAAAGGTAAGGAAGAATTTATGCTCTTGTTTTTGAAATGCTGTATGTATTTTTGGGCTGATTTTGCTGATCATTTGCTATAATTTGCACGTAGCATGATGAAACTTGCAGCTTTAGAATCTGTGAGATGCTGGCTTTCAGGGAAGGCAAAGTTTGCTTGGTTCTGTTCGGCAGGGTGACCGATAGGTTCGGTTGAATGTGTTCATGTAAAAATCGCAAAATAGCACAACTGCTCTTTTAATTGCTTGCTATTTTTTCTGGGTTTGTAGGTGACAGAAAAGATTTATATGAGTTTTTAGCTGAGATTTTGAGGTTTATTTTTTTTATTATTATTATTTTTTTTAAACATGTCCTGTTTGGCAGTGTGGAGCTCAGAATTGGTGTCTGAGTACCAAGTAGAAGCCCAACAGATTTACTTTCACAAGCGGAGCAGTACAGCTTTTGCTTTAGTCCTCCACTTAAAATGTATGTGTGAAAAATCTTTATTATGAATTGTTGGGGTTTTTATTTCCTGATGTTATGGACACGGAGACGGAAAATTAAGGATAAGAAAGAAGGAAGATGAAGAAGAGAGGTAGGAAACAAAAAGTCAAGAGAGAGGGTGAGTTGAAAATACAAGAGAGGAAGGGGAACAAAGAAAACACAGGAAGACATTGAAGTCTGCCTCCATACCCACAGAACGGCAGAGAGATGGAAAAAACAAAACAAAACACGAAAAAGGAACATCGACAAAACAAACCAAACATTGTGAACTAAGAATTACACAACCACATCACACAAAAATAGATATAAAAATACAACAACAATGTCACAGAAAAACTCATGGTACCGATTAATCAAGCTCTAGTAATGATAACCTCAGCCCAAGAATATATCCTTAAACACCAGAGACCCCACATCTATGTGTGTGTGTTAGCATGCTGGTGCATATAAGGTTTCTCCATAAGAGTGTTCGATAGCTGGTGTGAGCAGGCATCAATCCATCTCCCAGGAATCGATGCAGACATGAAGGAGATCGGCGCAAAGACGTCCAAAGGACCCCCAGAGCCCCAGGCGGACTCGGGTGGGGCCGACCGCATCCCCCAAGAGTGGAGCAAAGGAGAACCCCAGGGGAACATCCAGCGGCCACTATGCAGGGGCCCGGGGGGCAGCAGGGACGAGCCAACGGGCCCCGCCGGTCAATGGACCGGGAGAGCCGGGGCCCAGGGGCACCCCACCCCCCAGCAGGGACCCGACAAGGGACCGGCCGACGAGGGGCCCCCGGCCGGCCGCCACGCGTCGCCCCCACCCTAGTCCAATCCCCACCGCCAACATCCCAGCGCCCCACCGATAGCCGCAGGGGACGGACAGCATCTCCAGGCCGGGCTCAGACAGCATCTGGACACCAGGTTGTACCAGCTCCCGGGTCCCGATCCCGCGCAACGCAGAGCGCCGAGACCGGGCATCCAACGGGGGCCAGGGCCTGTCAAACCCGCCAATGAACCGGCCACGCACGGCGCGCACAGAACAGGTGATCAAACGAGCAGAGACGCCGGATCCGCATCCCGCCGAGCCACCGAGCGGGCACCACCCAACAGTCCCAAACCTGGCACCTCTAAAAGAGGTGCCCCAACCAACCAAAGGAAGATATCGGCCCAGCGCATCGGCCGACCGACACACTGGCCCCCCCAGGCCCGGCCAGGCACGCACAAGGTCCGAACCGGATTGACCACCGATGCACCGGCAGGCAGGGGCCCCCGTCACCGGCGGGGAGTGACGGAGGGGAAATAGGCCCCCCATTAAGTGTAAGGCCTGAGGTGCGCCAGGCGAGGGGGCAGACCAAGATCCAACCTGACAGGTAGACAAAGACATACAGACACAGTCATACGTTCCCTCCCTCTTAAACACATACATTCTCACTGACTCACCAAGACACCCAAAAAAATGACGCTGTACCCTCACTCACACACCCCATACACACTTTATGCTCCCAGGTCCAGGTACCGATGCCCCAGTAGAGCCACCAGTTCCCGGACCCGGGAGATGGACCCCCTACCTTCTAGGACGGAGACAAGCAGACCGCCAAGGGCCCCATAGTGGCAAAGCAGCCCGACAGCCCAGGAACCCGACCAGACCGCCTGTTCCTCCTCCAGACCCCAACCCCTGATGGCCCGTAGCGAACAGGGGTGTGAAAAGACCCCTAGCCTCCATCCTCCTGCTCGAGCATGGTGTTGATGTGTGTTGTTATAACGTGCATTTAAAACAGAGGGGTGGGATGTGGGGAAGGCAGCCACACATCCCCCAACCCCCACCCCGAGCCCTCAGTGTCTATATGTGGTTTAACAGTGGGCACCAGCACCAGAGGTGAAGCTGATTGAACCGCTCCCCCTCTGGATGCAGAAAAGTGTGCCCACCCCAAAGTCCCTACATATGTGTCGCGTGAGAATGTCATAAGTGGGAGTGTCTAAGTTGTATATTAAAATTGGGACCCAGGACACCACGGGATAGCGAGGAAGGAAGCCCCTCCTCGCACCCCAGTGATGTGCCCATGCCCCAAGACCCTATATGAGTGGTAAAGTGATGGAGCGGGTGGACAGAGGTGTCCAGGGATGGGGAGGGAAGGACTGGGAGACAAAATGTCTTCCCAGGTAGCCAGCTCCCCCACTGACCCCAATAGGCACCGCTGTTCACCGGGATCCACCAGGGGAGGGAGGCCATGGCACGTTCAACCCGGGGCCCACGGTCACAGCACCACAAAGCCCCACGGACCCCAAGGCAGTCCCCCCAGCCCCATCCCAGAAGGGGAACTAAACCCACCCAGACATTGGCTCTACTCTCAAAACACAAAAGACACTAGACACCCAGGTTGAGTTCGCCCCCCAATCCCCAGGCCAGGCGCAGCACGGCCACCAGGCCACTGCAACCCCCCCAAGGCACCGTATGCAGCCATCAGGAGTTACCACCCAAAGCCCAACCCCAGGCCGCCCACGACGTCCGCCCAGTGATCCCACCCCCCGGGGTCCCCCCCAGACGCCTCCACCCGCAAAAACCCCCACATCAGCAACAGTGTCCCAAACGACAAAACCCAGTGCCCCCCACCCCCACTAGGTGATGGAGCCGATCAAAGGAGCACAGAGAGATTGATCAGATATGGAGCCAGAGGCCGTCTCAAGACCAATATGGTCCAAAAAGAGACTTCTATGCTGATTAATATTAAGAGCTTTTTTATTTTTCCAGTTCAGGAGGATAGTTTTCTTAGCGATGCATAAGGCAATGTGAACCATTAGAACTGACTTTGTGTCCATGGTGACATCATTTAAATTTCCTAACAGGCAAATTGAGGGAGATGGTGGGATGTTAAATTTCAGACACTTTGATAAGTCCTCACATATCTGGCACCAAAATTTCCTAACAGGTGGACAGAACAAAAGCGCATGAACATAAGTATCTGGTATATTGCTTGTGCATTGTAAGCAGGTATTAGACGATGTAAAACCTATCCTAAACATTCGTCGACCTGTATAGTGTACTCTATGAAGGATTTTGTATTGTATTAATTGCAAATGAGGATTTTTTGTTATTTTAAAGGTTCTTAAACATATCTGAGACCAGACGTTTTGGTCAAAGCTGGCTGATAAATCCACCTCCCATTTTGAAATAGGGATGGCTATTGATTTATCAAATGTAGATAAAGTTTTGTATACTTTAGACAGCAATTTGGGGCGGTTGAGATTAAGAAAATCTAAAACTCTTGCTGGAATTTGTAATTCAGCTGTATTGAGCCTAAATTTACCTTTAATAATAGATTTAATTTGTTGATATTCTAAGAATTTGTTTTGATCAATTCCATATTGTGTAATTAATGTATTAAATGGGATAAAATCTGTTCCTTCAAATATATGTTCCAGGTATTCAATTCCATTGCACCTCCAGACTGGGAAATTTATCATAAATTTTTTTTTGCAAGATGTCGGGGTTATTCCAGATGGGTGTACGTCTGCATGGGATTATTGTGGACTCTGTCATTTTTAGAAACTCCCACCATGCTTTCAGAGAGGAGCTGATATTTATGCTTTTAAAGCATTCATATTGTTTTATATTTGAGCTAATAAATGGTAGGTCTGAAAGTTTTATCTTATTACATAGTGTCTGTTCTACGTCTATCCAGGACTCTTCTAGGTAGCTATGTTTTAACCTTCTTGAGATGTATTGGAGCCTGTTGGCTAAGAAATAATGATGGAAGTTTGGTAGATCTAGACCTCCTTTTTCTTTGGTCTTCTGCAGTGTTTTTAAGTTGATACGTGGGGGTTTATCTTTCCAAAGAAATTTAGAGACAGAGGAGTCCAGAGATCTAAACCAGTCTAGTGATGGTTTACTTGGGATCATTGAGAATAAGTAGTTGATTCTGGGCAAAACCATCATTTTTATTGAAGCAACCCTTCCCATTAGTGATATGGGTAGGGATTTCCATCTAGCAAGATCATCTTCCACTTTTTTTAAAAGTGGGATGTAGTTTAGCGTTATTAAATCTGCCAGTCTTGGTGAGACATTGATACCTAAATAGGTAATATTCCCTGACTGCAGTTGTGTATTAGTTGGGTTCTGGACAGAACAATTTGGAAGAACTGTAGATTTTAACCAATTTATAGAATAATCTGAAACATTTGAGTAAGAGTTTATCAACCCGATTACCTGAGAGAAAGAGGTTTGTGAATGCTGGAGAAAAAGTAATACATCATCTGCATAAAGACTGATTTTATGTTCTATGTTATTGCATTTTATGCCTTTAATATTGTGAGATTGCCTGATTGCTGCAGCTAGTGGTTCAATAAAAATAGCGAACAGGGAGGGAGAGAGAGGACATCCCTGCCTGGTACTTCTCTGAAGATAAAACCTAGATGATGTTTGGTTATTTGTCCTGATACATGCTGTTGGTGAACTGTATAATATTTTCAACCAGTTTATAAAAGAATTTCCAAAGCCAAATTTATATAAGGTTACAAATAAGAATTTCCAGTTAACTCTATCAAATGCTTTTTCTGCATCTAAAGATAATATATTAGTTTTAATGTTTTTACAGTAAGAAAAATCTATTAAATCTGTTAATCTACGTGAATTTGTGGATGAATGTCTCCCTTTAATAAAACCAGTTTGATCAGGATGTATTATAAGAGGGGTTACTTTCTCTATCCTTTTTGCGAGGGCTTTGCAGATTATTTTAAGATCAACATTAATGAGGGATATGGGACGATAGCTGGTAGGAAACACAGGGTCTTTACCTGATTTTAGTAGAAGCCTAATGTAGGCAGAATTCATATTTGGTGGGAGTCTGCCATTTTCCTTGGTTTCCTGCAGCATTCTGTGGAATGTTGGTGCCAGAATATTCCAGAATTCTTTATAGAACTCTGCTGGAAATCCATCTGGGCCTGGAGCCTTTTTATTGGGCATGCCTTGGAGGGCCTCCTGGAGTTCAGCCACTGTTAGTGGTGAATCCAGGGCCATCGCTTTACTTTCAGATAATTTAGGTAGTGTTATGTTATCAAAAAATTGTTCAATTTCATGATCCGATGGATTTATCTCTGGTGAGTATAAAGCCTTGTAAAATTCTTTAAATGTGTTGTTTATTCTTCCAGGATCATATACTGTATTCCCGGTCTGATCTTTAATAGCGGATATAGTTGCTTTTTCTTTATTAATTTTAAGCTGGTTAGCCAAAAATCTACCTGATTTATTACCTTGTTCAAAGTTTTCTATCCTAAGTCTTTGAATTAAGAACTGGGTCTGTTTATTAATAATTTCATTTAATTCTAGCTTTCCTTTACAGATTTTGCCTAGTCTCTCCTCATCTAGAGAAGCTTCTAATGAATTCATAGTTTTTTCTAATTCCTGAATACGTTTTTTTTCCATTTTCTTTTTATTTGATGAGAATGAGATTATTTTACCTCTAATCACAGCTTTTCCTGCCTCCCAAAGAATGGATGGCGACGTACCAGGGAGGTCGTTATATTCCAAATATGAGGCCCACTCTTTTTCGAAATATTTAATAAATTCTTTATCCTTAAGTAAGGATATATTAAATCTCCAATTTTTGCTTTGAGGTGTTTCTGTTTTATTTACTAAAGTTAGAGAAACAGGAGCATGATCGCTAACAGCTATAGGGTGTATCTCAGTGTCTGAAATGTCACTCAACAGTGAGCTGCTGACTAACAAATAATCCAGTCGAGAATATGATTGGTGGACATTTGAGAAGAAAGTATATTTTTTGTCATTAGGGTGAAGAGATCGCCATGCATCACAAAGTCCATAATCGCTCATGTACTGTTTGACTAGATCTATAGATTTCCAGCTGCGCTGAGTCCCTGCTGTGCTGAGCCTGTCTATTTCTTCATTTAAACCAAAGTTGAGGTCGCCCCCAAGAAGAAGTGAGCAATCCATGTGTTCAAGGAGCACCGATAAGAAGGAATGAAAGAATGAGGGGTCATCAACATTTGGACCATATATACTGACAATACATAACTTTTGGTTATGTAAAGATAGTTTAACTATAGTAAATGCACCCTCTGGATCTGTAACTGTATCTATTACTGTAAAATTTACATTTTTATTTATTAATATTGCTACTCCCCTTTGTTTGGAGTTAAAGCATGCAGAAAACACATTAGGAAACTAAGGGGATTTAAGAACATCTGCAGCTGAGGTAGATTTATGGGTTTCTTGTAATAAGACGACATCTGCCTTCAATCTTTCAAGCTGGTTAAAAATCTTAACTCTTTTCTCTCTGGTGCCAGCTCCATGAACATTCCACGTGACAAAGCTTAGAGTAGTCATAGTTTTGAGATAAAAGTTGTAAAGTCCATATCACCATAGAAACAGATAAACAAAGGTGTATTATTAGTTTGTGCTTGGGGTTGCCTGATTGAAAATCCAAAAGCCGAGATATAAGAAAGAGAGAAATAGAAGAAAGTTGTGAAGGTGTGAAGGGTGAGAGAGAAAGAAATAGTTATATTATCAAAAAATTCTATGTGTGTGTGTGAGTGATAAAAGAAGGAAAAAGGAGTGACAAAGACATTTGGTGATAGACATGTGAAGATGAGAAAAGAAAAAAGAGCCAGTAACCCAGTGCTTAGCCCTGGCCCCGCCCACATTGAGTAATGTAAACAACTTTACAGAGCTGTGCTAACATTACATTATAGTTGACTGATAAAACAACTCTTATCTGACCAGTGTTACATGACTAATAAAGCCAAGGAGTAAGCTGGGGGTCCCTGAACAGCTGCCCATTAACATACAGTTTATCTACCGCTACTGTAGCTCTGGTGCCTTCGCTGATATATTTCTTCCTGATTGGGAACAAAACGCGCCTTCTATCCAGGATTTCCTTCGGATATTGATCGTTAACGCTGTAATTCGTTCCCCGCAGCTCTCGGCCCTGGCACTCTGACCTGCTCTTTTTGCTTGTAATGCTTGAATTTAGCAACAATAGGTCGCGGCCGGCTGTTGTTGGGCTTCTTACCTCCGAGCCGGTGGACGCGGTGAAAAGTGATGTTTTTCACCGTGTCGCTTGGGAGCTTTAACAGATGTTGGAGAAAATCTCGGACGTTGGATTCAGCGTCGTCCTCAGCGTCGTCCTCAGCCTGTTCTAGGATCCTGGAAAAAACAAGATTGTCCCGCATTTCCGATAGTTTCTTTCATCCTCTTACTTTCCCCGGACAGCTGCGTCATCCCCTCGGTGAGTTTCTTTACACTCTCCCTAAGCGTTTGGTTTTCTGCAGCGAACGATGCTACCTGTTGTTGGCTGAACTCAAGGGACTCCCTTAGGGCTTGAAATTCTTTATGGAGAACCTCAACCAGGCCCAGACGGGCGTCTAGGCTGGTTAGCTTCTTATCTATTGAGTCCAGGACATCGCTGTAGCGTTTCTCTGGAGAGATGGTGGAGGTGCTGGCCTCAGAACGAGTGCGTTTTTGTGATTGTGTGCTTGTCGGCACAGCAGAGGTGGATTTCTGTGGCTTGCCCATAACAATGTTGTCAAAGCACTCGTCCAAGTAGCTTTCCAGGCTGTGCAAGGTTTCCTCGTCCAGTTTGTTTATGGAGAAATACAAAATAATGGTTATTATTATTAAACGTTTGCTATATTTGGCTCGAATGTTATGGTTTGTTTTTACCGAGTTTGTTTGTTTTACAAGTTTACCGCCATATTACTTACGCACAGCTCTCGCGAGATCTCAGCAGCAGCTCATCTCCCCTGAGGTTTATAATGATAGGACATGCTTAGCAATCAGTGACCACAGGTCAACTAAATTCGGACATTCTCCCTGCCCTTCCCCCACAGTGACCCGGCGGCGGGGCTGTGGGGTGGAACAGGTTAAATGAAAGAAACTAGCCTTAACCACAGCACTTATTAAGATTGGAAACAGAGGGCCTAATAAACTGCGTTAAGGGTCCCAGGTTTAAACAGCTACTACTATCTACATCGCTAGGCCAATTTGCAGAAGTTCCATTTTCCTATCCTTCAAATGCAGGTTTGCTGACATCCAGGATTTAACATCAGTGTTGCACTCCAATAATCGAGTAATTTGTCTGTCATCAGCATTGAGATGAAAGAACACCCCAAACCTCCGAAAAATAGACCAGCGTGGAAGCAGGTCCAGAGAAAACAACAACGACCCAAGGATAAACCCCTGTGGCACACCACATGACAGGGAAGCTGTGGAGGACACTAAGTCACCAACTCTCAACAAAAACTCCTGTTAGTCAGATAGGATCTGAAGAGATAAAAATTCTGTAAATGTGGAGAGTACATTTATTTTGTTGTATGACAGTTTAATTCTGTAGTGCATGTGGCAACACTTAGAAACAGTGAACAATCAAGAGGAATGTAGTACATCATGTGTTCCATTATGTGAAGAAGCTTTGACCATTATTCTGTGAACGAAGATCTAAGTGGGAGGGGTTTCATCCAACTCATATTTCAATAAAAACTCTTTGCTGACGTACAGCTGTGCTCAGTTAAGAGAACCGAGTCCAGCGAACGACATCTCGCTGTTAAAATATATAATTGTTGTTTGTTGTTCTTGTTGCTCCTTTTTACAGAAATGAACGAGCACGCTGGAAGGTGAAATAAGAGCCCGAGAGAGCCCAGGGGTCATAAAATTAAATGGGCGTCTGTTCCTTTAAGAGAGGCTTTACATTAGAGTGAAAACACCTTTCCAACAGATCAAAACCATTCCAGAACCACGCCCCGAATACCGACTGTATGTTTAAGGTGACACAGGGGGCTCTCATGATCCACTGTACTGAGTGCAGCAGTCAAGTCCAGAAGCACTAAGGCCACTGTGTGCCCTGAGTCAGTAGATTTTAAAATACAATTTGCAACCCTCAGCACTGACGATTCTGTGCTGTGCAGAGAAGGTTCTTAAAACCAGATTCTAAGACCCCAGGAATGTCATTCTCATCCAGAAATGCTTTCAATTGATTCAAAACCATTTTTCCCCAAATATTTTAGACTGCAGAGGGAGCTTGAAAATCGGACGGGTCATTTAAATCAAGGCCAAACTTCTTTATTAATAGCTGAACAACAGCTTTTTTTTTTTTAATTGCTGGCACCACCCCCTTTACCAAGCTTTGATTAATGCAACGAAAAATGAACAGTGCTATAGTGGAAAATACCTCTTTAAACAGGAGCGGGGGAATTGGATCATTTGGCGAACCAGCCGGCAAGTGGCTTCATTTAGCCAAGGCTAGATTTGGGTCACTTCATTTTCAGTGGAGCGATGCAGTCTAAAACTGACAGACAGGTGGAGTCAAAGTAAAAAGAAAACTCCTTGATGTCCCAATCAAAGCAGGAAGGATCACTTGCTAATAGTGATTGATTAAAGGCCTCGGAGAACTAAGCAGCGGTGGATGAAATAATGATCCAACAATGGCATGAACAAATCCACAGTTTAACATTACGCACAAAAGGCACATAAAAGAGAATTAGCATATGGTCTGAAAACACAGCATCACAAACAAGCCCATGAGTTAAAACAAGGTCCAGTGTGTGTCCATGCTCCTGCGTGGGTCCAGCTAAATATAAGGTTTTGTTTTTTTGTACATTTTTCCTTCTGTTTTCTTGAGGAAGATTGAATTTTCTTACCTGTATACTTTCTAGTTTTTGGTGCTGTGAAACTGGAAGGATTTTTGAAATAATACCTCAACTGAAGCCACAAATCCCTGATGAGTTGAGGAGGAGGAGGCGTGGATGCAGAGCCAGAGCAAAAAGGAGACAGAGAAGGAGGTAGTTCAAGCCATCTCTTCCATCGATCATAATGGGCAACGTGAGATCACTGGCTAACAAGATGGATAAACTCCAAGCCCTTACAAGGACTCAGCCAGAGTATCGGGAATGCAGTGTAATGTGTTTTACTGAGATGTGGCTGCAGGATCATATTCCAACATCTCTCTGCCAGGCATCCTGACTGTACGAGCAGACAGAGATCTGAAGACGAGCAGAAAAAAAAAAGGTGGTGGAGTAGCAGTGCTTGTCAACAACAGATGGTGTCATCCAGGACATGTTACTGTGAAGTGTCGTCTCTGCAGCCCAGATGTCGAACTCTTGGCAGTGAGTTTTCGTCCATATTATTTACCAAGAGAGTTCACCAGTGTAATTTTGGCAGTTGTTTACATTCCACCTTCAGCCGTTGCCGACACTGCATGTGATGTCATCAGTTCCATTGTTGCTAAGCTACAGACACAGCACCCCAATGCATTTGTGGCAATATCTGGTGATTTTAATCATGCCTCGCTCTCTACTACACTTCCAACATTTCAACAGTTTGTCAGCTGCTCTACAAGAGAAAACAGGACCTTGGATTTGTTTTATGGTAATGTAAAGGATTCATACATGTCCAAACCAAGATCTCCTCTGGGACAATCAGATCACAATCTTGTTTGTCTCTGTGCAGAATAAACCCCTTGTTCAGAGGCAACCTGTGACAAAACGAACTGTGAGAAAATGGTCACAGGAAGCTGAGGAAGCCCTGCAAGGTTGTTTTGCAACCACAGACTGGATGACTCTTTGCCAAGCACATGGAGAGGACATCACTGCCATGACTGAGTGTGTGACTGACTATATAGAGCCTTCAGGGAGGGAGACAGGGAATTACTGAGGAGTATACAGAAGCAACTTAACGTCAAGATCAGAGACAGCAAGGAGGCATCCAGGAAGAAGCTGGAGAAAAAACTACAGAGGAACAATATCAGAGATGTCTGGTCAGGAATGAAAAAGATCACAGGCTTTAAGGACAGGAAGAAATAGATACATGGAAGTCTGGACGAGCCAATGAACTGAAAACATTCGTCAACAGGTTCAGTTCAGGAACTAGCTTAGCATCCTCCTCTCCTGTTCCCAGCCTAACACACATCCCACTCTCCTCTGATCCACAGCTTTCCTGTTACAACTCGGATGTTTTATCCTTCACCTCAGCCATGGACTCTTCTGATTACACAAGTTTGACTTCAACCAAGTCAGGAAATGCTGCTACCCCCTTTGCCTCCCCCTCCCACTTGTCTGTCTCTAAAAGTCAGGTGAAGAGGAAGCTGGAAAAACTGAACTAGAACAAGGCTGCAGGTCCAGATGGTGTCAGTCCCAGAGTCTTGAAGGCCTGTGCAGAGCAGCTCTATGGGATTCTGCAGCACCTCTTCAACCTTAGCCTAACCCAGGAGAAGGTTCCAGTGTTGCGGAAGACATCCTGCCTTGTTCCAGTACCAAATAGAACTCACCCATCAGTCATCAATGACTACAGACCTGTTGCCCTAACATCACATTCACCACATCATGAAGTTCCTGGAGAGACTCTTGTTTGCATCCCTGAGTAAGCAAACAAGAACTTATCAGGACCCGCTGCAGTTTGCTTATCGCTGCAGTTTGCTTATCGCTGTGGAGTTGAAGATTCCATCATCCACCTGCTTTAACCAGCCATGTGTCTCTGCTCTGTCTTCTCAAACCCCCAGAAGGTTGTGGCAGGAGGCTGCTCCTACTGAGCCAGGTTCTGTTGGAGGTTTCTTCCTCTTAAAGGGGAATCTTTCCTCTACACCGTCGTTACATGCTTGCTCAGTATGAGGGATTGCTGAAGGATTGCTGTGGTTGGAAAGTCTGCATCAACGGGGCCCGACCTCACGCCAATGACTGAGGCAATCTGCTGGGATTCCTTAAATAGGAAACTTTTTAACTGATTTAAATGTTTGTATAAATGTATTGACATGACTTCTTGTTAAGTGCCTTGAGATGGCATCTGTTGTGAATCGGGGCTATATAAATAAACTGAATTGAATCTGGACAAAGCAGGCAGCCCTGTGAGGATCATGTTCTTTGATTTCTCCAGTCCATTTAACACAATTCAGCCTGATGTGCTTTGTCAGAAACTTCTGAAGACACAGGTGGAGCCCTCAACAATCCCTGGATCAATGACTACCTGACAAACAGACCACGGTTTGTGAATCTGAACAATTGTGTGTCAAACCAGGTGGTCAGCAGCACAGGAGCACCAGAGGGGACCGTACTCTCACCATTCCTTTTCACTCTGTTCACCTCAGACTTCCAGTACAAAACAGAGACCTGTCATCTGCAGAAATACTCAGATGACTCTGCAATTGTCGAGTGGATCAGAGATGGACAAGAAGCTGAATACAGAGAACTGGTGGACCGCTTTGTGACACGGTGTGGAAACAATCATCTTTCCTTGAATGTGAATAAAACAAAGGAAATGATTGTAGATTTCAGAAGAAACAGGGATAAGTCAAAAAACTATTTCCATCATGGGAGAAGAAGTGGAGGTGGTTGAGGAGTATAAATACCTCGGAGTTCACCTTGACAATAGACTGGACTGGAGACTGGTCAATGAAGCCATCTAAAAGAAGGGACAGAGCAGACTGTACTTCTTGAGGAAGCTTAGGTCCTTCAAGGTTTGCACCAAGATGCTGCAAATCTTCGTCAAGTCTGTTGTGGAGAGTGTAATGTCTTCAGCCAGCATCAGAGCCAGAGATTTAAAAAAGCTAAACGACCTGATAAAGAAGGCTGGTTCCTTTCTGGGGACAACTATGGAACATCTGGAGAGGATTATGCAAAGAAGGATTCTTCATAAAATCAAAAAACATATGGATAACCCAGAGCATCCTCTTCATGAGACTGTCATACAACAACAGAGTGTCTTCAGTTGGAGGCTTCTTCCGTTTCGCTGCAACACAGACCGCTACATTAAATCCTTCCTGCCCACAGCCATCATTATCTACAACAACTCTTTAAAGAATTAATTATATGAGCTATACCAACACTTAATTTCCCTCTGGGATCAGTGAAGTATTCTTGAATTGAATTTGAATTTGAGAAGGTCTTTAACCATAGGTTTATCTACACAGAACACATGAATATTAAGATCAGCAACAATCAATATTTGATCAGACTATGGCAGAATCTCAGCTAAAAAGAGGAGAAGTCACTCATAAAATACTTGTTGTATTTAGGTGGGCTGTATACAACAGCGCACAACACAGGGAGATCTATGGTGGCCCCCAGAGACAAAACACTTGCAAATCCAAAAACACATGCAAAATCCAGAAACACTTGTAAATCCCAAAACACATACAAAAGCCAAGGCACAAACAAAATCCAAAACACATGCAAATCCCAAAACGCATCCAAAGTCAAAAACACATGCATATCCCAAAACACATGCATATCCCAAAACACATGCAAATCCAAAAACACATGCAAATCCAAAAACATCTGCAAATCCAAAAACAGAGGCAAATCCAAAAACACGCAAAATCCAAAAACACTTGCAAATCCAAAAATACATGCAAACCTCACAACGGAAGTGCTCCAGGAAGCTAGGGACAGTAATGAGCTTTTGCTACCTAGTGTCTACACAAACCAGGAAGTAAATCCACATTCCAAACCGGAGACATAATAGGCCATGAGGGGAGCCCGGTTTTCATTTAATCTTTTTCCCACCTCTGGCATCTATGCACTATTTGCTTCATTAAATAAATATGTTTTTACCGAGTTCCAAATCAAGTGTGTGTTTTCTTATGATCAATGTTTTTAATTCGGCACTAGTTTGTTTTGACCGTAATGAGCAGTTAGTAAGATCCGCGGATTTGGAGAGTAGCAGCGATGATGAGTAAAATACCTCTGAAACTTCTACAAAACCTTGTAAACGTGTATGTAGAAAGTGCTACATGGATTTAACACCCTGAAACATGAACATGAACTGGATTTCACTCTCACGCTATGGAATATAAACAGGAACGCCATCATTCACGGGAAGTAAGCCCCTATAGTATTACTGTAAACATAATTTCTGATTGATTGATTGATTTTGACATTTATTTGGATTGTGCAAGGACCTAGATTGGTGTAAACATTACTCATAAAAAGGGCTTTCTAGGGGGTCTGTGGCGCAGCTGGTAGCCTGGCTCACCTCACAGCTAGAAGGTCCCAGGTTCGATTACCGCCGGGGACGCTGTGGGCGCTGAGGGTGTGTTTGTTCCCCCATATCATCGGCACCCACACCCTGGGTGGGGTTGGCGAAAGGGCCTTTCTGTGTGGAGTTTGCATGTTCTCCCCGTGTTCCCTTCAGCAGCTAATGTGAGCTACTACCACAAAAACATGCATTAGTCCTGGGGCTGTATACTGACTCCTCCTGGCCGGCCGGGGCGCCCGCGGGGTTGGGGAGGATCTGGCTGGAATAACGTGATCCTTCCACGCGCTACGTCCAGCCGGAGAAACCCCGCCCCGTCAGGTGAAAAGAAGGGCCTCCCCACTCCCCGAGCACGAAGGAGGCTTGGGTTTCAGTGAAGGGCCCCTCCCGGGGCCGGCACAGAGGGAGAGTGGAACCCCAGGACCTGAACTAAGGAGCACTGGGTGATGAATAATGGGAAAAAATTGTGGGATAAAACAAAAGGGGCTTTCCATAAATATTTATGTTCATAAAGGTGATAGTTTCCAGTGGTCTTAAGGTCGACAAGTGGTAATAATAAACTGAACAGAAGGATCTGCATATGATTGTTTTATTTACACTACATTGATTCATTACATCACAGTAATGAACACAGGGAGAACCAAGGAGCTGGAGATGGATTTCCACAGGCGCAGCCACAGACCACACTGACACCTTATATAAATACCTCGATGGACAAAAAACTCGACTGGAGACTCAACAGTGAAGCTGTCTACAAGAAGGGACAGAGCAGACTGGACTTGCTGAGGAAGCTTATGTTTTTTAAGGTTTGCAGCAAAATGCTGCAGATCTATAAGTCAACAGGTGAAACTCGAAAAATTAGAATATCCTGCAAAAGTTGATTTATTTCAGTAATTCAATTTGAAAGGTGAACGTAATATATGATATAGACTCATTACATGCAAAGTACATTTCAAGCCTTTATTTGTCATAATTTTGATGATTATGGCTTGTAGCTTTTGAAAACCCAAAATACAAAATCTCAGAAAATTAGAATATTACATGAAATAATTATAACAAGGATTTTAAATAGAGAAATGTCAAAATTCTGAAAAGTATAATTATGCATATGTACTCAGTTCTTGGTTTTGGGCCCCTTTTGCATCAATAACTGTCTCAATGGGGCGATGGATGCTATTGCATTGTTCAGTCTCATCTTTCTCTTGGCAATGCTCCATAGATTCTCTATGGGGTTCAGGTCAGGCGAATTTGCTGGCCAATTAAACATAGTAACCCCATGGTCATTAAACCAGGTTTTGGTATTTTTGGCAGTGTGGGGAGGTGCCTAGTCCTACTGGAAAAGGAAGTCAACATCTCCATAAAGCTCGTTTGTTGAAGAAAGTATCAAGTGCTCCAAAATGTCCTGGTAGATGGCTGCATTGACTTTGGACTTAATAAAGGTCAGTGGACCAAAACCAGCAGTCAGTCAGTCATGACATGGCTCCCCAAATCAACACAGACTGTGGAAACGTCACATTGGATTTCAAACATCTTGGATTGTGTGCCTCTCCATTCTTCCTCTAGACTCTGGGAACTTGGTTTCCAAATGAGATGCAAAATGTGCAGTTCTTTTTTCTTTAGCCCAGGTAGGATGCTTCTGATGTTGTTTGCTGTTCAGGTGTGGCTTGACGAGCAATACGACATTTGAAGCCCATGTCCAGGATCCGTATGTGTGGGGTGGCTCTCGATGCACTAACTCCAGCCTCAGCCTGCTCCTTGTGAAGGTCCCCAACACTTTTAAATTTTCAAGAGTCAGCACACAGGTTCAATTAATACAGCTAGAAACTACTGATCAGGTTCGTAACCTAGGTGTAGTAATGGACTCAGACCTGAACCTCCAGGGTCACATAAAGGCAATAACAAGGTCAGCGTTCTATCACCTGAAGAACACTTCTAGGATTAAAGGACTGATTTTGCAACACGACCTAGAAAAACTCATCCATGCGTTTATCTTTAGTCGGATTGATTACTGCAACAGCATCTTGACAGGTCTGCCTAAAAAGTCAATCAGACAGCTGCAGCTGATCCAGAACGCTGCCGCTCGCGTCCTCACTAGAACCAGGAAAGTAGAGCACATCACCCCAGTTCTAAAGTCCTTACACTGGCTCCCTGTAGCTCAGAGAATAGACTTTAAAATACTTTTACTAGTTTATAAATCATTACATGGCTTAGCACCAAAATATGTTGAAGACCTGTTGTCATGGTACCAATCACCAAGACCACTCAGGTCCTCCAACTCTAGCCTACTAAACATCCCTAGACTCAGAACTAAACATGGAGAAGCAGCTTTCAGTTTCTATGCTCCCCTTATCTGGAACAGACTTCCTGACGAGTGTAGAGCTGCTGAAACTCTGAACTGCTTAAAATCGAGACTAAAAACCCATCTGTTTAGAATTGCCTTTGAGTAAATGCTTGATGTTATATGTATGAAATGTGTTCATGCTCTCTTGCTTTTTTTTATTTTTCTCTTGCTTTATTGTGTATCATGTATAATGTGTGTTTCTTTTATGTGTTTCTTTTAAATCACCAAATCATGTAAAGCACCTTGAATTGCCCTGATGTTGAAAGTGTGCTATACAAATAAAATTGCCTTGCCTTGCCTTCAATGGCCTCTTCCTGACAATCCTCTCCAGATTGCGCTCATCCCTGCTGCTTGTGTACCTTTTTCTTCCACACTCTTCCCTTCCACATAGGCTTTCCCTCCTTATGGAGGGTGTCAATGATGGTTTTCTGTCAGGTCAGCAGTCTTCCCCCTGATTGTGATTCCTACTGAACCAGACTGAGAGGCTGGCTCAACAAGTTGATAAAGAAAGCTGCTTCTGTTTCGGGGACGACTGTGGAACCTCTGGAGATGATGATTCAAAGAAGAATTCTTCATAAAATCAAGAACATTATGGACAACCCTGAGCATCCTCTTTATGACACTGCTCTACAGTAACAAAGTATGTTCCGTCTGAGGGTTTTTAAGACTTGCAGTAACAGAGACCACTACAAGAGATTATTGCTGCCCACAGCCATCAACATCTACATAAACTCTTTGAAGAGACAGTAATACTTAATTACTCGCTGGGATCAATAAAGCATTTTTGAATTTGAAAAACCTATGCTAATAGCTATAATATGCCCCCTGCCTTCAACCTCCTTTCCCTCACTAACAGCAGACAAGTAAACACTTAATGACTTTTGGGGAGCAGTGATGATTCTACAGTCTAACAGCTGCTGGGAGGAAGGACCTATAATATGTGTGCTTGTGGCTGCTGAAAAAGGAACAGGCTCTCCTGATCTCTCCCAATCTCTCGCCTTATTCTCTTTTGTTATTTACATTTTGTAGCTTTTTTTCTTAGTTACTTTGTACACCCAGCCTCTGGAGTTACTGTATTAGACCAGAACTCTTTTTTGGATTACTTTTTGCATTTAAAAAAATGTGTTTTGCTCAGCTGAGTAACTGCTCCAGAGAATGGAGCAATGGAGATAAAGTTACGCCGTCTTGATGTTAACATGGAATTAAACACTGGAGATCAAAATGAGACAACTTTGCCTATGACTGAACGCAGGGAGGAAAAACGTGGCAGCCTGGTGTTATCTTGGTCCAATGCACAGAAGCCACAGAAAAACGCTACTCCCTCAGCCAAAAGGCGCTTAGCGGGTAGAACACCCCATTCACAGTTTGATGAACACTGGCTGGCTTTAAAGCGCACTGAATCTGCACCTGTTTTTTTTCTATTTCGAGGAAGAAAAAAACTAACGAAATTCCAACTTAAAACAAGAGATATCACTCCCCCTGGAATTCCGCTGGGAAACAGATTTGCAGCCTTCAGTTACCCGAAAGACAACACAGTCCCTGGGACCAGTCAAGGTCACTAGGAGAAATTCATCCACATGAAGCGGACACATAAGAAAGTAAGAACCCCCCCAGCAACAGTTCTCATCATACATGACGGGTCAAATAATGGTATTGAAGAATTTTGTAGCCAGAACACTAGAGTTTATAGCTGCTCCAAAAATACAGTGAGAGAAATATCAGAAAAATCCTGACAATGATAGATCAACACCCTAAACTGGAAAAGCTTGTTATCCACGCAGGATCAACTGATGCAGCCAAGAAACAGTCAGAGATTCTAAAGAGAGACTTCTCTGGTCTGCTACAAAGACATGATGGACTTAAGATACATATCTTTATCAGCGGACCAGTCACTGAAGGAAATGATGAAACATACAGTAGACTTTGCATGCTCCATAAATGGTTGAAGAGACAATCTGCTGAAAAATTTATCTAATTTATTAATAATTTTAAAATATTTGGATGTGCCAAGCACCTGTACAAGGATAAGCAACGTTATCTTAACAGAGCTGGAGTGAGACTGCTGACCTCAAATATTTTCTGTAATTTGAATCAGAAAGCTAAAACATCCGAAAGCTGATCTTGAAGCACGGCTCATTGATACTATCAGAGATCAAATAATTCCCCAAACATACCAAGTCAGGAGGACACCACCGACACAGACAGATGCACGATCTGCAGAGATTGACAGAGAACAAACACTTCCTACCTCACCAACAGTCAGCAAAGATGTACAGCGCTCACCACAGTGTTCTTCAAGTATTCCAACATCATGTAGAATCGTCTACACCAATTGAATCCCCCTTTAGAAATTTCTCAGATAAACTGAGGGCACAAATTAGAATTGGGACACAACTAACACCGAAAATGGAACTACATCAGGCCCCTGGGACTAACACTGGATGTATACCGCCCATGTCCCAACTGGTAATAACAGACATCTGATATAGAATGGAACCATACAGTAATTCAACTCCCATCGTATCCCAGAAGTTGCCCGGCCTCTCAAATTGATCACCTGTCAGAAGGTTCAGTTACCCATAATCAAACCACTTAAATTAGCTTTATTAAACATTAGGTCCTTATCAGGAAAGTAATTTCTAATCAATTAATTCATCACTGAACCTAATATACATGTCCTATTTGTATCAGAAATCTGACTAGACGTATATAATGAAACATCTGCATTGATAGAATCTACTCCTCCAATTTACAATTTTTTAAGTGAGAACAGGAAACACAGACAATGTGGAGGCGTAGCCACAATTTTCCATTACTCAATGAAGTTTAAAAAGGTCTCCCTGGGCACATTTGACTGCTTTGAATACCTAGCAACCCAGATAAATGAGTCTAACAAAGCTTATTTTCTAAGTTTATATAACTCTAACTTCTTTGATGATTTCAGTGACCTTTTTTTGTACCGATATTTCGATTATGACCAATTAATTATTGTACGGGACTTCAACATCCATACCGATAACCCCTAAGATAGACTAGGAAAAACATTAGGTGACACTCTTCATAACTTCAGCCTGATCCAGCATGTCAAATAACCAACACACAATCGAAGACGCACTCTGAACTTAATTATCAGCAAAGGTATTGTCGGCTTCTTCTCATAATGTGCTCTGGAACTCACTTTTTTTTTACTCAGAGAGGTGGGGGCGCCGAACTCCAAAACCCCAGCGGGAACTGTTTCAAAATAAGACCCAGAACTGAGAGACAGAGAGTAAAAACAACACACCCAACAACAGATATCTGTTTCAGAAAGGACACACCTGCAGATGGGAGCCAGACAAGATCTGACTCGCTTTTCTACAAGGGTGTACCATTTTTATTTCCAAAAGAACAAAGAACATATCACATGACTCCTCTCTCCTCCTTCTACATCTTGACAGGTCATTTATTTTCTCCAGGTCTCCTGACCGTACCAGGAACTAGAGTTATAACTGATCCTCCCTGCTTTCAGTTCATATCTTTACTCAAGAGTTTGTTTACTTAAAACCTTAAACCCTATAAAATACTGGTAACAGAGTCATGTTTTACTACCCTGAATAATATAAACAGGCCTATTACTTCTAAAGCTTAAAAAAGATATAATTAAAACATATGTACTGCATAATAAAAAATAGCCCCAAAAAAGTAGAATACAACAAATCCCTCTTTCAATCTATTTTTCAAATAGATTGACCACTCCTCTGTACTTCTCCTTCAGGCTCCATGTGAGGGAGTAACAGATATTGACCTTGCATATTATCACCAACAGCTTTTTCAATACACTTTGTGAGCAATGAACGTATACAAGGAATACAGCAACATCCACATAACACCATAGTTGACACAAATACTGCTAAAGAAACCATTATAGACATTGCCAGAGTCTTCCATTTACCAAACATATTATTTAACAAATCGTCCCTCTTTCTAACATGATTATTCAAAATGAGAAGTGTGGTTTTTTTTTTTCTTTATCTTTACCTTTAAGCAATATATTTTTTAAATTTATTATTATTGTTTTTTATGTTTTAACCTAATTCTCAATATTCTTTTAGTAAAAGCAAACTCTAGCAATTGTCACCAACCACAAAAACCTCCTACAAAAACACATCATAATGAAAAAAGAATAAGTAAAACAAACATTAGTAGTCAGTCAACCTGATTATACTTTAAACATCCCTTAAAATATTTTAGCTTATTACTAAAAAGTTTTATAAAACCGTAAAAACTGAATATTAAGAAAAAATCCTACAAATTAACTACTTAAAAATTCTTTGACACCCTCTTAGGCAGTGTCTAGCAATCTGCACCTGTAAATAAAAATTGGTTAAACAACCTGTAAAATACAAGAAAAATGATTAATAAGTGTTCAGTCTTTATTATTTTGTTCTCTAGTCTTCGCTCTTGTTTATTTCTCTGGCAGCAGGTGGCTACCAGAGTGATGAAATGATTCAGTACAGTGGACTCTTTATTTTTCCCAATGTTACTGTCTTTTATGCAGATCGCCCTCACTGAAATGACAGTTACTTCATTAACTGAACATTTCCCCCAATAAACACAAATGCACAGACAGGCCCCGCCTCCAATAGCTTCCCTCACCGATTGTGAGGTGGTCAAAACCTGCTGTGAAATCTGTTTGATTTCTTGCGATCTTTTCTCTTCGGTACAATCCCTCTTCGAGAAAAGCAAGTCCAAATTGCTTATCTCGCCCAATTTTTTGCACATATAGATTACACTGGATGATTACAGCAACTTCAACCAATCTTCTGGGTGGGTCAGGCCCCGCCTCCTGGCTTCGGCAGTCGACACCGCCTAGTCAGAACCGACACCACCCGCTGCAAAGAGATTCTCCCAGGTCAGCAGAGAGCTGCTGCAGCGTGAGGGACCGGAGGGGGGTCGGGGGCCGGAGCACACTGAGAACAATGAAACCAAGTAGAACCCTTTCCCCGTAGCTGGACAGCATGGGTTGTACGAGCAGCAACCTGGAACGGGCCAGACCACCTTGGCTCCTGCCACTTTCTTTTATACACCCTTAGCCAAACACGCCCAGCCTCGGAAGGAGACACCGCAGGTCCCTGCACGTCACGGGGAGCCGGAAGGAAGGAGGAGACGAGGCCCTTCAGCTGCTGATGGTCACTGCGAGGGTCCGGGTCAGGGTGCGATGAAACCCGTGGTTCTCTGCCAGCTGTAACTTTAAAGTTGAATTAGACCGCTCGATGACGCCCTGAGATTGCGGATGGTAAACAGTGCCGAACTTGTGGGTTATTCCCATCTGTTCCTCAACCTGTCGGAGATGTTTATTTTTAAAATGTGTGCCATTGTCAGACCTGATCCTAGTCGGAAAGCCATGGCACGGAATCCAGTGGTTAATCAAAGATTTCACCACTGTCTGAGCATCCTCCCGCCTTGCAGGAAAAGCTGAAACCCACGAGGTCAGTGGATCAATCATCACTAACAGGTAACGGAAACCTCTAACAGGGGTCACCATATCTGTATAGTCGACAACGACCTCCTCGCCAGGCCTGCACAAGTCCTGGAAGGCGCCCATTTCTGGCTTGATAGTAGGCTTAGGATTAAATTGACCACACACCACACATTCACTCAAAAAACGCTTAATTAAATGTGGCAGGAAGGGATGCCACCAAAAACAAAGATTACGTTTCATCTGAGTGTATGACACATGTGCCGCACCATGAGCCTCCTGAAAAAGGGTGGGTTTTAACGCGGCAGGTAAAACCAAACGGCCATCAGGCCCACGCCAAAAACCATCAGAAAAAATCGCACCTCTATCCTTCCACACCGTTATCTCCTGCGACGCAGCAGCCTGCTGTGCCAACTTCACTTCCTCAGCAAAACTGTCTGACATTTCCTGTGCTGACATGACAATCAGCTGCGTGTGGACATGTGACAGGTAGCCTGCTGCTCCCTTCGCCGCCAAGTCTGCAGCCCTATTTCCCCACGCGTCAACAGTGCCAGCCTTGCTGTGACCCCTACACTTAAGAACAGCGAGGTTAGCTGGTAACTGTACAACATCCAAAAGCTCCATAATATCTGCATGATGGTGTACAGGTTTACCAGTAGCAGTAACAAAACCTGCTCTCTTCCACTGTGGCAATTCATAATGTATAACAGAAAACCCGTAGTTCGAATCAGTGTAAATCGTGACGTCTTTATCTCTTCCCCATTTGCATGCTTCAATAAGAGCCCTTATCTCAGCACGCTGTGCGCTCTGCTTGCCGTCCAGCTTCCCTGAAACGACAGTCTGTAGTGAATCTCCATTTTGCTCAACAACTGCAAAACCTGATCTCAACTGGCCCTGTCCATCTCTAAAACAACAACCATCTGTATAGAGCACAAAACCTGTAGGTAAGGGATCAGACCGTAAATCAGGACGTATTTTTTGAGCAACAGAATTCAGCCTGACACAGTCATGCTGCTCCCCAGAGGCGGTGATTTGGTCAGCCATGTTTATTCCTTCATGCGTAAAAATAATGTTTGGTGCCTCCAAAACTCTGCTAATCCGCTGCTGACGCAAAGTAGAAAGAGTAAACGTCTCAGAATTAACCAATGCCATGACTCCATGAGATGTCAAAATATAAAATGGATAACCCCTGACAATGTGTAAAGTTTTTTCCACTAGGTGTGCAATTCCTGCTGCATGTCTCGTGCAAGGCGGCTGTCTCATTTCAATAGGTTGCAGCTTTATGCTAAGATACATAAGAATGTATCTCTGACCACCTTTTTTCTGAAACAAAATCCCATTAACCACCACATCTGTTTCTGATGTGTTAAGAAAAAATGGACATGTATAGTCAGGAGTGGCTAAATCAGCTGCTTGTGCTAGAGCCTGTTTCAACTTAATAAATGCCTCCTCAGCTGGTATGTCCCATTCTAATTTAGCATGCAGATTTTTCATACCATGAGCATTTACAAGAGCCCTGAGTGGTGTGGTAAGGTTTGTGTAATTAGGCACATAATGTCTGGAAAAATTTGTCAGTCCCAGAAATGACAGCATTGATTTAACAGTGAGAGGTTTAGAATGGGCCAAAATAGCATTCTTGTGGGTGTCCGTCAGTCCAGCCCCTTGAGCGGTCACCCTTCGCCCCAGGAACTGGACTTCCTGCCTGACCAACTGAAGCTTATCGCGGGAGACTTTGAATCCCTCTTTTCCCAAATGTTGCAACACAACTAGAGTCGCTGCTATGCACGTTTCAACAGTAGGGGATGCTAAAAGTAAATCATCCACATATTGGGTCAGTACACAGCCTGGAGGGAGCTGTACAGTGCTTAATGACTGCTTCAACACCTGATTAAAAATACCTGGAGATAAAGCAAAACCCTGCGGAAGCCTACTATAACGTAGCTTCCTGCCCCTGAATGTAAATGAAAAAATATCCCTGACAGAAGGATGGAGCGGTAAACAGAAAAATGCATTAGCCAAATCTATGCAGGTAAACCATTTTAAATCAGGAGTCAGTGATGCCAGAGCTGTATACGGATTCCGTGTAGAAATGGGAGGGGTTCTAAGGGCCTCATTAATAGCACGCAAATCATGTGCCATTCTGTATTTACCAGTACCTTGTTTTTCCACAGGAAGAATAGGGGTGTTATATGAAGAGTTTGATGGTTCTAAAACTCCAACTTCAAGTAAGCCTGCAATGGTGTCTGCAATACCTTCCTCAGCCTGAGGTTTATGTGGGTACTGCGAACGCCAGATTGGATCAGCATGTTTCATCTCAAATGTGATGGGTGTGGTTTGCACTAGACCGACATCAGTGGGACCATCTGACCACAAAGAGTCAGGCACGACCTTTAAGGCCTCCACTGCATCAGGATGATCTGTTTTTTCTCTGCCATGATTTCTAGAAAGCTGCAAATGTTACAGAATGGTAGTATCAGAGAGCTGCGTATCTATTTTGTACATCTGAGTAGAAGGAGAAAAAGAGACTGAAGGTATCTGGGTAGAAACCCAATCCTTTAATTCAACTCCCCTCTTAACCATTCCCCCCAAATCTTTAGCTTGATGTTTCGGATGCAACAAAAGCGATATGTGTGGAAGCGCTTCAGCTTCCATCATATACCATTTATGCTGCTCTGAAGTCAGATCAGCATACAGTGCAACACCCTCCTTCCCCACAAAGCATGGACCCGAAGCCACAGACCAACTTTGGCCTTCAAGTTCTGTTTCAAATTGTTCCTGATATAAAGTAGGATCGCTTCTCTCATAGAGGAAGGTCACATGGAACGGGTCAGGCGGTGGAACAAAAGGCTGGAGTTCAAGCAGCCAAGGCTTCCAGCATCTCAGAAATTCAGCCGCAGAAGATTCATGTGCAGACATCGTAGTCAATCTGGCCCAGAAAATATCAGCCACTTGTGAAGTGTCATCCTTCAGCAAAAATTGACCACTCATGGTATCACAGCAATGCGTATGTCCATTCGGAAAAGTCACCATAAGTCCATCAGGAGTACATAGGATCAAAGCACCCAGTTTGATAAGCAGATCTCTGCCTAACAAGTTGACAGGCGTGGTTTGAGCAATGACAAAAGGATGTGATAGTCTTTGGTCTCCCACTGAAACAGGCAATGGTTGAGTGATAGGGAGAATCATTGGAGCCCCAGAGATTCCAATCACAGACACTGTGTTCCCAGAAAAATTGACGTCTGGTAAAACTCTGTCCAACGTGCTGAAAGTAGCACCAGTGTCGACAAGGAATGGCAATGAATGTCCATGTACGTCTATTGTGAGCATCGGATCCCCCTTTGTCCTGCTCACTAAGGTACTCTGTGGGCATTGTCAATGCTGAGGCCCACTCTGTCCTCCTGGATAGGAGGGAGGAGCCATATGCTGATTCGGAGCCATATGTAGAGGTGGCTGACCGGGAGGTATAGCGCCCCCTTGTGGGTGTGGGCACTCCCTCACCCAGTGTTCATTGGAGCCACACCTGTGACAACCGTTAGCACCTGGCTGCCCTCTCCCCATGCCTCTAAAATCCCCAAACCTGGCCCTGCCACGCGACCTGCCACGAGGCTGCCATGTCCTATAAGGAGCAGTAAATGGCGGATTCGGCGCAGCTCCAGCATACATCACAGGAAAAGAAGGCAGCACTGTCGCTGATCCAACAGTAGGTGCTGCTTCAGCCACCATCTGCTTCACTTTTTTAGACTGATACAAGTCAGTCAATTTATTCAGAGCCTCTTTTAACTGTAGTTTTAACAAAGCACTCTCCATTTTCTTATTCTCCTCAGCATCCTTTAACGCAGAATCTTGCACGTCTTGTAAATAATATGTTACGTGTCTTTCCCATGTAGGCTGATCATAAATGTGTGAATCAGGATTCCGTTTCATTAATGTAGCAACAGACTCTGGCATGCCTGCTAAAACTGCTTCTCTAAACCAAATCCGATTATTTCCCGGATCTCGAGGGTGTTCTCCAGTAACGGCAACCCATTTATCTTTACATTTTGCCATATGTTCTGCGGGAGTAACATCAGTTGACCAGGGAAATTTCAAAATTTTAGACGCGGGCGGAGTAGGATATTTTCTTCTGACCCACTCGGCAAGATCATGTGCATGATGCGTGAATGGGGCTTCATCAAGTACACATGCTAACTGGCACTGGAGCATCATCTCATTATAATCTGTCAATGTCAACATTCTAACCATAATAGCTTTCCAATCCCCCACCGCTAGGGTTTGCCCTGAAGTCAGCTGATTTAATTTATTTATCCAACAGTTTCCTCCACCAGTCAAAGCAGGGAGTTGCAGAATGATGGCAGATATGTCAGCCATCTTCCATGGTTTGTAAATTACTGAACCATCTGATGCTCACACTAAAGGAAGCATTAAATCAGGGCCCCCACATGCCCCCAGTGGCAACTTAGATCTGGTATTCTTAAATGGTCCCTCACTCCCCTTGTCCCCCAACGTCTGCATATTTTCGACCTGTATAACTGCTGCACATTCATCACGTTGACTGGGGCTGGCACTCCCTGAAAGGTCTGCAGCTTGACCCCTTACTACAGATGCTAATCTTTCCTGATCCTGCAGCACCTCATCCATCTGTCGCTGAACTTTAGTTAACCTGTGTTCGTGCTGCTCCATCTCATCCATCAATTTAGCATTATACGCCAAGAACAATTTATCGGTGTCCTGTTCTACTAATTTTAGTAGCTGTCGCTTTTCCTCCCCAGTGTGTTCTACAACCCCTTTACCGGTGACTTCAAAACGCAATTTATAATCTTGTCCATCATCTTTTACCTTTAAATCACCCTGTGGTTTATTAGTCAATGGTTCATGAGCTACAGACCTCTGTGGGAGGCCACTCCAGTGCAACACTGCACTGCTTGAAGGAAGGGGGGGAGTAATGCCCACCGGGGGTGGCTCACAAAGAGATGGTGAACTCGGTGCGTCACCCTGCGTGTTTTGAAGTATAATCTGGCCATTGTCTGTCTCCAAGCCCCATGAAATATGTGTTTGACCAGAGGTCGTCAATATGGGGTACATAGGTTGATATGGGGAAGGAATATGGTCTGTCGAAAAACTATTTTCTGCAGTAACACACAAATGATCAATACCCTGTCCTGTTAAACCCCATGTTTTCCACATTTTCTCAGCTTTTAAGTGTCTCATTTTAGCACCAGTGATGCTCTTTGCTGTTTTAGCTTTATCTGCAAAACGTTTTCCTTCCTCAAAACACATTTGTGACAAACTTCTTTTATCATCCCCTCGGGCACCATGACGAGCCCACATGGCCGTCATAAGGCCCTGGAACTGGTTTTTATCTTTTTTACCGGGCTTATCAACTAAAACAGAATATAATTTAGAAATGTATATTAACAATTGGGCATCTAAAGTGCGCCAGTTTTGTCCCTGTGGAGCAGGGAGTAATTTATATTCGGCTGCCATTGAAAACTGTAACAAAAATCCAAAATGGATTAAAATTTAACAAAGTAGGTTATTTGTATTAACTCTATAAACTATTTATTTTAATTGATAAACTATCAATTCGTAGGCCCAAATTTATCCCAATATTAATGCAGTTAACAGTAAAGGCAGGCACAGTTTTTATTTATTTAATTTATTTCTTTTTATAGTGAAGGAGTTTATATATTATTTTTCCATGCAACATTAACCTTAATAATGTTTTAGGCAAAGCCGAAACGAAGGAAAGCTAAAAAGGTTTATAACGCACTGTTTATCTTATCATTAATTTATTATATACGGAGATTATTGCCGTTTCATCTAAAAATCAAAGAATTCCTAATAGAATCCGGCCTGCGCCAAAACTCGGGACGCACACTTCGGTGAAACACACGAAGAAATAGAATTCTCCCAATATAAAGCAATTTTTATTTATCATTAAAACATATACCGAAAGAAATACATTTAAAACTCGCTTTGCAACACAAAATCGTCAACAGTTTGCTCAAAAAAAAAAAAAAAACTCCGCCGGACTGACAGATCAAAGTCCGGCCCAATAAAACTTCCGGGTCACACCGCGGAATGAATACGCCGGTGCACAGATGGCTAATTCTTCACTACGATGCTAAACTTAACAAACCATACTCATAAGTAAACCAACCAAAGACAAGAACAAAATGCCTCCAACAAAACCACACTTCGCCATCAATACTCGAATGACTGTTTAACCGAGCCAAATAAATACAGTTCGGAAGCTAAGCTACCAAAGATTAGCTGTCATCATGAGCAACCTAGCTCAACCGGAAGCCAAACGTGACCGCTCCGTTACCATAAAAAAGTTATTTTATATATATTCTAAAGAGTTTACTACCAGTTATCCATAATAACAGTCCTATATATATGTGTTAGACAATGCTTTAGACGTGTTTACGTAGGTACACAAGGTTGAACGCCTTTATTTCCAGGCGAAACTCATCCAAACTGTATGTTAGCCGTAAGCTAACTTATGGTGGTACTTTAGCTGACTGAAAATGATATTCCCTTATTCCTCTACAATGTCAAGCTTCTACGCTTATTGTCTATACAAGAAGCGCGGGCATTGTCTAGGCGTTTAAGATTCGCAGAGGAATTATGGTTTTAGATTCAGTCGGTTAGTTCCCCTAAATGAGAAGTTTATATGAGGCCGGAGTGCAAAAAGCTACATGGTAGCTCCCTTCCGTCACCTCCACTTTCTCCAATCACACACACATTCACACTAGAAAGAAAGAAAGAACAACAATTTTTACAATTTCATCAAACACTAACCTCTACCGGAGCCACCTAAAGCCGGACCTTTAAACACAATCCAATTCACGTGGCTCAAACGTGCGTTTGGAAGATACGCCGGCCTCTCCTAGGGAGAGGCCGTCTAGACAACAGAGAGCACCCAGGCCCTGCTGCCGTCCCTTCCGCTTGCCAGCCGTGGAGGATTCCGACAGCGTCCCATCGGATGCGAGCGGCCAACTCTCAAGCCCTGGTCCGCACTTCGGTCGGCCCTCAACCGAAAGAACAACACGTCAACATTAAATGGAGAACGTTTAAATCGATCAATACCTATTAATTTGGTGTTAGCGCTTTTCCAGATTGATACAAAACCACCCGGGTGTTGATTAGCAAGGATCAATCCAGTCGCTCTCCGATTCTCTGTTGAACTCAAAGAAAAAACACAAAATCTCTATAATTGCCACAAACACATGTATCAATCAGTTATGCCACACTCATTACTCAGACTCAATCTCTCCCAGCCCTGAGAAAACTCAAAACCAAATCAAATGCCCGCATCCTCAACCATTTTGTCGGCTTCTTCTCATAAGGTGTTCTGGAACTCACTTTTTTTTTACTCAGAGAGGTGGGGGCGCCGAACTCCAAAACCCCAGCGGGAACTGTTTCAAAATAAGACCCAGAACTGAGAGACAGAGAGTAAATACAACACACCCAACAACAGATATCTGTTTCAGAAAGGACGCACCTGCAGATGGGAGCCAGACAAGATCTGACTCGCTTTTCTACAAGGGTGTACCATTTTTATTTCCAAAAGAACAAAGAACATATCACATGACTCCTCTCTCCTCCTTCTACATCTTGACAGGTCATTTATTTTCTCCAGGTCTCCTGACCGTACCAGGAACTAGAGTTATAACTGATCCTCCCTGCTTTCAGTTCATATCTTTACTCAAGAGTTTGTTTACTTAAAACCTTAAACCCTATAAAATACTGGTAACAGAGTCATGTTTTACTACCCTGAATAATATAAACAGGCCTATTACTTCTAAAGCTTAAAAAAGATATAATTAAAACATATGTACTGCATAATAAAAAATAGCCCCAAAAAAGTAGAATACAACAGTATTCATCTCTGTATTTGATATTGCATTAGTACCATCTCTGCTAAATTATCTAGCCACAGTGAGACAACAGTAAGAAAGCATTTTATCGGGGACAGTTCAGTTGAAACCTTTAAACATATTTACCCTCCCACCGCATCCCACTTATCTCCCAACTCCAACTCAGTAAACACGCTGAAAGATAATTTCCTCGTGAAAATATCAAGACATAATTGATTCCATTGTTCCAACTAAGTGAAAGTGAAAGTAGTCTCAAGTAGAAAGAAGTTTCCGTGGACAAGCGATCCGCAGGTACGTAGTGAAAAAAGGGATTGCCGACAGGCCGAGACAACATGGCGGAAAACTCGACTCCAGGTTCACTGTGAGATCTACAAAGAGAGACTGAACAGAAATCAGTTAACTGGGAACAGAAATCAGCTAGGGTATCTATCTTAAATTCTATCATGGCCTGCAATGAATTTGCCAGCTTTTTCACTGAAAACACTCCTACAATTAGACAGTCAGTCTGTACCTCAGTGTGGAACTGATTACCAGTGTTAAACCCAAATAATACGAATATGGAGATGAGCTGCTGCTGAGATCTCGCGAGAGCTGTGCGTAAGTAATATGGCGGTAAACTGGTAAAATAAACAAACTCGGGCAAAAACAAACCATAACATTCGAGCCAAATATAACAAAGGTTTAATAGTAACCATTATTTTATATTTTTCCATAAAACAAACTGGACGAGGAAACCTTGCACAGCCTGGAAAGCTACTTGGACGAGTGCTTTGACAACATTGTTATGGGCAAGCCACAAAAATCCACCTCTGCTATGCCGACAAGCACACCATCACAAAAACGGACCCGTTCTGAGGCCAGCACCTCCACCATCTCTCCAGAGAAAAGCTACAGCGATGTCCTGGACTCAATAGATAAGATTATCTATTGAGTCTATTTGAAGCTAACCAGCCTAGACGCCCGTCTGGCCCTGGTTGAGGTTCTACACAAAGATTTTCAAGCTCTAAGGGAATCGCTGGAGTTCAGCCAACAACAGGTAGCATTGCTCGCTGCAGAAAACCAAACGCTGAGAGACGCTGTAAAGAAACTCACCGAGGGGATGACGCAGCTGTCCGGAGAAAGTAAGAGGATGAAAGATACTATCTTGGATATACAGGCCAGGGGAATGTGGGAGAATCTTGTTTTTTCCGGGATCCCAGAACAGGCTGAGGATGACGCTAAATCCACCGTCTGAGATTTTCTCCAATATCAGTTAAAGCTCCCAAGCGACACGGTAAGAAACATCACTTTTCACCGCGTCCACCGGCTCGGAGGTAAGAAGCCCAACAACAACCTATTGTTGCTAAATTCGAGCATTACACGCAAAAAGAGCAGGTCAGAGGCCGGGGCAGAGAGCTGCGGGGAAGGAATTACAGCGTTAATGAGCAATATCTGAAGGTAATCCTGGATAGAAGGCGTGTATTGTTCCCAATCAGGAAGAAATATATCAGTGAAGGCCCCAGAGCTACAGTAGCAGTAGATACACTGTTTGTTAATGGGCAGCTGTTCAGGGACCCCCAGGTTACTCATTGGCTTTATTAGTCATGTAACACTGGCTAGATAAGAGTTGTTTTATCATTCAACTATAATCTAATGTTAGCACAGCTCTGTAAAGTTGTTTACATTACTCAATGTGGGCAGGGCCAGGGCTAAGCACTGGGATACTGGCTCTTTTTTCTTTTCTCATCTAAACTGTCTATCGCCAAATGTCTTTGTCACTCCTTTTTTCTTCTTTTATCATTCACACACACGCACAAATAATTTTTTTCATAATTTAACTATTTATTTCTCTCTCACCCTTAACACCTTCGCAACTTTCTTCTATTTTTCTCTTTCTTATATCTCGGCTTTTGGATTTTCAATCAGGCAACCCTAAGCACAAACTAATGCACCTGTGTTTATCTGTTTCTATGGTGATATGGACTTTACAACTTTTGTCCCAAAACTATGGCTACTCTAAGGTTTGTCACATGGAATGTTCATGCAGCTGGCACCAGAGAGAAAACAGATTTTTAACCAGCTTAAAAGATTGAAGGCAGATGTCGTCTTATTACAATAAACCCATAAATCTACCTCAGCTGCAGTTGATCTTAAATCCCCTGAGTTTCCTAATGTGTTTTCTGCATGCTATAACTCTAGACAAAGGGGAGAAGCAATATTAATAAATAAAAATGTTAATTTTACAGTAATTGATACAGTTACAGATCCAGAGGGTAGATTTATTATAGTAAAACTTTCTATGTATGTATTGTCAGTATATATGGTCCAAATGTTGATGACCCCTCATTCTTTCATTCCTTCTTCTCGGTGCTCCTTGAACACATGGATTGCTCACTTCTTCTTGGGGGCGACCTCAACTTTGGTTTAAATGAAGAAATAGACAGGCTCAGCACAGCAGGGACTCAGCGCAGCTGGAAATCTATAGATATAGTCAAACAGTACATGAGTGATTATGGACTTTGCGATGCATGGCGATCTCTTCACCCCAATGACAAAAAATATACTTTCTTCTCAAATGTCCACCATTCATGTTCTCGACTGGATTATTTGTTAGTCAGCAGCTCACTGTTGACTGACATTTCAGACACTGAGATACACCCTATAGCTGTTAGCGATCATGCTCCTGTTTCTCTAACTTTAGTAAATAAAACAGAAACGCCTCAAAGCAAAAATTGGAGATTTAATATATCATTACTTAAGGATAAAGACTTTATTAAATATTTTGAAAAAAGAGTAGGCTTCTTATTTGGAATATAATGACCTACATGGTATGTAACAATCCATTCTTTGGGAGGCAGGGAAAGCTGTGATAAGAGGTAAAATAATATCATTCTCATCAAATAAAAAGAAAATAGAAATAAAACGTATTCAGGAATTAGAAGAAACTATTAATTCATTAGAAGCTTCTCAAGATGAGGAGAGACTAGGCAAAATCCGTTAAGCAAAGCTAGAATTAAATGAAATTATTAATAAACAAACCCAGTTCTTAATTCAAAGATTTAGGATAGAAAACTTTGAACAGGGTAATAAATCAGGTAGATTTTTGGCTAATCGGCTTAAAATTTATAAAGAAAAAACAACTATATCTGCTATTAAAGATCAGACCGGGAATACAGTATGTGATCCCGGAAGAATAAACAACACATTTAAAGAATTTTACAAGGCTTTATACTCACCAGAGATAAACCCATCAGATCATGAAATTGAACAATTTTTGGATAACATAACACTAACTAAATTATCTGAAGGTCAAGCGATGGCCCTGGATTCACCACTAACGGCAGCTGAACTCCAGGAGGCCCTCCAAAGCATGCCCAATAAAAAGGCTCCAGGCCCAGATGGATTTCCAGCAGAGTTCTATAAAGAACTCTAGAATATTCTGGCACCAACATTCCACAGAATGCTGCAGGAAACCAAGTGAAAATGGCTGACTTCCACCAAATATGAATTCTGCCTACATTAGTATTCTACTAAAATCAGGTAAAGACCCTTTGTTCCCTACCAGCGATCGTCCCATATCCCTCATTAATGTTGATCTTAAAATAATCTGCAAAGCCCTCGCAAAAAGGATAGAGAAAGTAACCCCTCTTATAATACATCCTGATTAAACTGGTTTTATTAAAGGGAGACATTCATCCACAAATTCACGTAGATTAATAGATTTTTCTTACAGTAAAAACATTAAAACTAATATATTATCTCTAGATGCAGAAAAAGCATTTGATAGAGTTAACTTGAAATTCTTATTTGCAACCTTACATAAATTTGGCTTTGGAAATTCTTTTATAAACTGGTTGAAAATATTATACAGTTCACCAACAGCGTGTATCAGAACAAATAACCAAACATCATCTAGGTTTTATCTTCAGAGAGGTACCAGGCAGGGATGTCCTCTCTCTCCCTCCCTGTTTGCTATTTTTATTGAACCACTAGCCGCAGCAATCAGGCAAACTCACAATATTAAAGGCATAAAATGCAATAACATAGAACATAAAATCAGTCTTTATGCAGATGATGTATTACTTTTTCTCCAGCATTCACAAACCTCTTTCTCTCAGGTAATCGGGTTGATAAACTCTTACTCAAACGTTTCAGATTATTCTATAAATTGGTTAAAATCTACAGTTCTTCCAATCAATTGCTCTGTCCAGAACCCAACTAGTACACAACTGCAGTCAGGGAATATTACTTATTTAGGTATCAATGTCTCACCAAGACTGGCAGATTTAATAAAGCTAAACTACATCCCACTTTTAAAAAAAGTGGAAGATTATCTTGCTAGATGGAAATCCCTACCCATATCACTTATTGGAAGGTTTGCTTCAATAAAAATGATGGTTTTGCCCAGAATCAACTACTTATTCTCAATGATCCCAACTAAACCATCACTAGACTGGTTTAGATCTCTGGACTCCTCTGTCTCTAAATTTCTTTGGAAAGATAAACCCCCACGTATCAGCTTAAAAACACTGCAGAAGACCAAAGAAAAAGGAGGTCTACCAAACTTCCATCATTATTTCTTAGCCAACAGGCTCCAATACATCTCAAGATGGTTAAAACATAGCTACCTAGATGAGTCCTGGATAGATGTAGAACAGTCACTATGCAATAAGATAAAACTGTCAGACCTACCATTTATTAGCTCAAAACATAAAACAACATGAATGCTTTAAAAGCATAAATATCAACTCCTCTCTGACAGCATGGTGGGAGTTTCTAAAAATGACAGAGTCCACAATAATCCCATGCAGACGTACACCCATCTGGAATAACCACAACATCTTGCAAAAAAAATGTATGATAAGTTTTCCAGACTGGAGGTGCAATGGAATTGAATACCTGGAACATATATTTGAAGGAACAGACTTTATCCCATTTAATACATTAATTACACAATATGGAATTGATCAAAACAAATTCTTAGAATATCAACAAATTAAATCTATTATTAAAGGTAAATTTTGGCTTAATACAGTTGAATTACAAATTCCAGCAAGAGTTTTAGATTTTCTTAATCTCAACCCCCCCAAATTGCTGTCTAAAATATACAAAGCTTTATCTACATTGGATGAATCAATAGCCATCCCTATTTCAAAATGGGATGTGGATTTATCAGGCAGCTTTGACCAAAACGTCTGGTCTCAGATATGTTTAAGAACCTTTAAAATAACAAAAAATCCTAATTTGCAATTAATACAAAATGCTTCATAGAGTACAGTATACAGGTCAACGGATGTTTAGGATGGGTTTTACGTCGTCTAATACCTGCTTACAATGCACAAGCAATATACCAGATACTTATATTCATGCGCTTTGATCCTGTCCACCTGTTAAGCAATTTTTGGTGCCAGTTATGAGGACTTATCAAAGTGTCTGAAATGTAACATTCCACCATCTCCCTGAGTTTGCCTGTTAGGTAATTTAAATGATGTCACCACGGACACAAAGTCAGTTCTAATGGTTCATATTGCCTTATGCATCGCTAAGAAAACTATCCTCCTGAACTGGAAAAATAAAAAGGCTCTTAATATTAATCAGTATAGAAATCTCTTGTTGGACCACATTGGTCTTGAGATGGCCTCTGGCTCCATATCTAATCAATCTCTCTGGGCTCCTTTGATCGGTTCCATCACCTAGTAGGGGTGGGGGGCACTTGGTTTTATCGTTTGGGATACTGTTGCTGATGTGGGGGTTTTTGGTTTTGGAAGCGTCTGGGGGGGATCCCTGGGGGTGTGAACACTGGGCGGATGGGGCGCTGGACGTCGTTGCCGGCCTGGGGTTGGGCTTTGGGTGGTAACTCCTGATGGGTGCATGCAGTGCCTTAGGGGGGTTGCACTGACGGACATGGGTTACTGGCCTGGTGGCCGTGCTGCGCCTGGGTAGGGTCTGGGGTGGGCCTGGGGATTTGGGGCTCTGGGGCGCCGCACTCCCTAGCTGTGGTCCTGGCCGGGGGTCGGCTGACGTGGGGTCTCTGTTGCCTGTGGGGGTCAGGTCCGGCCGGCATGTGAGGCCGCCTCTCTCTTTTTCTCTGGGCCGATTGTCATCGCCGGTCCCTGTATGGCGTCTCACCTTGTTTGCTGGTTGGGGTGCCTGGCTGCTGGTCGTGGCGGCTGGGTGTCATTTCTGGGCCTGATCAGTCCTTTTTCGCACTGGACTTAGATCCTGGGTTTTGGTCTTTGTGGGTTGCAGGGTGCTGGGGTTGGGCGTTTGCCCGGATTCGGTCGGACCTGCGGGTGGACTGGCCGTGTAGTGGGCGTGCAGGGCAGGTGGGTGGGGCGCTGGGTTTGGTTGCCTGCTGGGCCATTGAGCAGCAGTGGTCGCTCCACAAGGGAATGGGGCTGGTGGATGTCGGCCTGGTGGGTCGGCCGCCCAGTTCATCGGTGTACGTCGCCGGGGTTTGGGCTGCGGGGGGCTCCGATGCTTAAACCTGGGTGTCTAGTGTCTTTTGTGTTCTGGCAGTAGAGCGAATGTCAGGGTGGGTTTAGTTCTCCTTCTGGGATGGGGCTGGGGGGACTGCCTTGGGGTCCGTGGGGCTTGGTGGTGCTGTGGCCGTGGGCCCCGGGTTGAACGTGCCATGGCCTCCCTCCCCTGGTGGATCCCGGTGAACAGCGGTGCCTATTGGAGTCAGTGGGGGAGCTGGCTCCCTGGGAAGACATTTTGTCTCCCAGTCCTTCCCTCCCCATCCCCGAACACCTCTGTCCACCTGCTCCATCACTTTACCACTCATATAGGTTCTTGGGGCATGGGCACATCACTGGGGCTTCCCTCCTCGCTATCCCGTGGTGGCCTGGGTCTCAATTTTAATATACAACTTAGACACTCCCACTTATAACATTTTCATGCGACACACATGTAGGGACTTTGGGGTGGGCACACTTTTCGGCATCCAGAGGGGGAGCGGTTCAATCAGCTCCACCTCTGGTGCCGGTGCCCACTGTAAAACCAAATATACACACAGGGAGCTCAGGGTGGGGGTTGGGGGATGTGTGGCTGCCTTCCCCACATCCCACCCCTCTGTTTTACATGCACATTATAACAACACGCATCAACACCCTACTCGAGCGGGAGGATAGAGGCTAGGGGTCTTCTCACACCCCTGCTTCGCCACTGTGGTGCCCTTGGCGGTCTTCTTGTCTCCGTCCTAGAAGGTAGGGGGTCCATCTCCCGGGTTCGGGGGCTGGTGGCTCTAATGGGGCATCGGTACTTGGACCTGGGAGCATGAAGTGTGTATGGGGTGTGTGAGTGAGGGTACAGCGTCATTTCTTGGGTGTCTTGGTGAGTTAGTGAGAATGTATGTGTTTAAGAAGGAGGGAACATATGACTGTGTCTGTATGTCTTTGTCTGCCTGTCAAGTTAGGTCTTGGACTGCCCTCTCGCCTGGCGCACCTCAGGCCTTACATTTAATGGGGGGCCTATTTCCCCTCCGTCACTTCCCACCAGTGATGGATGCCCCTGCCTACTGGTGCGTCGGTGGTCAGTCCAGTTCAGACCTGGTGCAGGCCTGGCCGGGCCTGGGGGGGGGGGGGGGGGGGGGCGGTGTGTCAGTCGGCCAATGCGCTGTGCCGATATCTTCCTTTGGTTGGTTGGGGCACCTCTTTTAGGGGTGCCAGGTTTGGGATTGTTGGGTGGTGGCTGCTCACACCAGCTATCAAACACTCTAATGGAGAAACCTTATATGCACCAGCATGCTCACACACACACATAGATGTGGGGTCTCTGGTGTTTACAGATATATTCTTGGGCTGAGTTTATCATTACTAGAGCTTGATTAATCAGTACCATGAGTTTTTCTCTGACATTGTTGTTGCATTTTTATATCCATTTTTGTGTGATGTGGTTGTTTAGTTCTTAGTTCAAGATGTTTGTTTTGTATTGTCGACGTTCCTCTTTTGTTTTTTGTTTTGTTTTTTCCCCTCTCTCTGCCGTCCTTTGGGTATGGAGGCAGACTTCGATGTTTTCCTGTGTTTTCTTTGTTCCCCTTCCTCTCTTGTATTTTCAACTCACCCTCTCTCATGACTTTTTGATTCCTACCTCTCTTCTTCATCTTCTTTCTTTCTTCCCCTTAATTTTCCGTCTCCATGTCCATAACATCAGGAAATAAAACCCACAGCAATTCATAATAAAGATTTTTCACACATATATCAACTATTACTATAGCAAAAGCTGTACTGCTCTGCTTGTGAAAGTAAATCTGTTGGGCTTCTACTTGGTACTCAGACACCAATTCTAAGTTCCACACTGCCAAACAGGACACGTAAAAAAATTAAATTAAATAAATAAATACCAGTATACAGAAAATCTCAGAATTCCATGAATCAAACCAAAAAAACCTAGAAGAAATCATTAACCAATTAAGTTCCTCCTCTTGCTGCCTTGATATCCTACCCACAGTTTTCCTTAAGAAAGTTTTCCCTGTCAATGGGTCTGATCTGATTCAAATAGTAAACTCATCCCTCCTGTCAGGTGTCTTCCCCCAGGCATTAAAAACAGCAGTTGTTAAATAACTGCTAAAGAATTATAACCTGGACAGCATGTTAATGCAGAACAACAGGCAAATCTCTAATCTTCCATTCAACTGTAAGATTATTGAAAAAGCTGTGTTTATAGCTTCCTAACAATGACCAACTGCTTTGACGCACTCTGAGCTTAATTATCAGCAAAGGTATATATTCGACATCTCTGTAATTGATATTGCATTATCTGACTATTTCTGTATTTTCTTTGAAATAACCATCTCTGCTAAATTATCTAGCCACAGTGAGACAATTGTAAGAAAGTGTTTTATCGGGGACAGTTCAGTTGAAACCTTTAAACATACTTATCCTCCCACCGCATCCCACTTATCTCCCAACTCCAACTCAGTAAACACGGTGATAGATAATTTCTTTGTGAAAATATCAGATATAATTGATTTCATTGCTCCAACTAAAGTGAAAGTAATCTCAAGTAAAAAGAAGTCTCCATGGACAAGCGATCCACAGGTACGTAGTGAAAAAAGGGAGTGTCGACAGGCCGAGAGAACATGGCGGAAAACTTGACTCCACGTTAACTGTGAGATCTACAAGGAGAGACTGAACAGAAATCAGTTAACTGGGAACAGAAATCAACTAGGGTATCTTTCTTCTCTGAAATCATTAACAGAAATATTAATAATGCACGGACTCTGTTTGCAACAGTGGAAAGACTAACTAATCCTCCAGTGACAGTAGCCCCTGAACTAAATTCTACCAGGGCCTGCAATGAATTTGCCAGCTTTTTCACTGAAAAGACTAACAATTAGACGGTCAGTCTGTAACTCAGTGCCGAACTCATTACCAGTGTTACACCCAATTAATACCAATGTACAGAAAATATCAGAATTCCATGAATTAAACCCCTGCTAAAGAAGAATAACCTAGACAAAATGTTAATCCAGAACTACAGGCCAATCTCTAATCTTCCATTCATCAGTAAGATTATTGAAAAAAGCGGTGTTTCAACAGTTAAATAGCTTCCTAACAATGACCAACCGCTTTGATGTTTTTCAGTCTGGTTTCAGTGCTCACCACAGGACTGAGACTGCCCTCGTCAAAGTTTTCAATGACATCCGCATAAATACAGACTGTGGTAGAACCACAGTCCTGGTACTTTTGGACCTCAGTGCAGCATTTGACACTGTTGATCATGATATATTATTTGAACAACAGGAGAGCTGGGTCAGACTCTCTGATATATGTATTTGGCTGGTTTGAGTCTTACCTAAAGAACAGGGACTTCTTTGTTTTAATAGGAAACTTTTCATCAGAATAAACAGAAATCACATGTGTGGTCCCCCAGTGCTCCATCTGAGGAAACTTCTTATTTAATATCTACATACTCCCACTAGCCCAGATTATAACAACCAATAAGATTAGCTACCATAACTATGATAGCTGAGATGATACTCAGCTCTACATTACAATGTCACCAGGTGAATTTGAACACATCCAAACCCTAAGTAAATGCATCGAGCAAATCAGTGGATGGATGTGCAATACAGAAACAAAACAGAAGTAATTACTTTTGGACCAAAAGAGGAATGATCAAGAGTCAGCACACAGTTTCAGTTAATACAACTAGAAAACACTGATCAGTCCTGAAATCTAGGTGTAGTAATGGACTCAGACCTTAACCTCCAGGGTCACATAAAGGCAATTACACAGTCAGCCTTCTATCACCTGAAGAACATTTCTAGGATTCTAGGACATCAGTCCTTTAATCCTAGAAATGTATTCATTCATTCATTCATGTCCCAACAGGACCTCGAAAAATTCATCCATGCGTTTATCCTTAGTCGGATTGATTACTGCAACAGAATCCTTACAGGTCTGTCTAAAAAGTAAATTAGACAGGTGCAGCTGATACAGAACGCTGCTGCTCGAGTCCTCACTAGAACCAGGAAAGTAGAGCACATCACCCCAGTTCTAAAGTCCTTATACTGGTTCCCTGTAGCTCAGAAAATAGACTTCAAAATACGTTTAATAGTTTATAAATCATACTATACCAACCCATCAGAACACTTAGGTCCTCTATTTCCATTCTACTCAACCTCCCTAGAAATGGAACCAAAAACGGTGAAGCAGCTTGCAGTTTCAATTCAATTCTATTGAAAAAATACTTTATTGATCCCAGAGGGAAATTAAGTGTTGGTATAGCTCCTATCATTTATTCTTTAAGGAGTTGTTGTAGATGATAATGGCTGTGGGCAGGAAGGATTTCCTGTACGGGTCTGTATTGCAGCGAAACTGAAGAAGCCTCTGACTGAAGACGCTCTGTGGTTGTATGACAGTCTCATGAAGAGGATGGTCAGGGTTGACCATATTTTCTTTGATTTTATAAAGAATCCTTATTTGCATCATCATCTCCAGAGGTTCCACAGTCGTCCCCAGAACAGAACCATCCTTCTTTCTCAAGTTGTTTAGCCTTTTTAAATCCCTGGCTCTGATGCTGCTACCCCAACAGATGATGGCTGAAGAGATTACACTATCCACAACAGACTTGTAGAAGATCTGCAACCTGCAAATTTTGGGTGTCTAAACACACAAACAAACAGGGAAAGAGTGAGAGAGAGGCAGATAGGAGTTGGCGACAAGTCAAGATGGATGATGTCAAATTAATCGTAGAAGTGGAGAAGTACAGGGAGTTGTTCAATCCCCAACACATGTTGTACCAGGACAACAGCAAAAAGGACCAGTGTTGGGAGGCTGTAGCAATACCAATCAGATCAACAAGTAAGTATAGCCTATTATTTGAATCAAAAGGTGTCCCACAAGTTCTGTGCAAAATTAAGTGTCTACAGATTGTGAAATTTATTGCCTCAGTCTTTGCACTCAGAACAAAAGTAAAACGGTTGATTTAATCAGTGCTGTAGTCTAGTTTATTATAGTAGTATACTCTGATTTGTTTCCTCCACGACAATCCTCGGTCAAAATGTTAAATCAGTCATTGATTATTCAGTGGTTTTAATCCTGCCCTGCTTCCTGAAGCAGCTCCTTCTATTCTGTATTTATGGAGATGCCTAAATTATCACTTCTTGTTTAGATAATAGTCTAATGAATGATAAGACAAAGAAACAGGTTTAATTAGTTAGAAATATTTATATTTACATCAATCTTTAAACCCCCATGTCGTGATTCTGATGTCTGTCACTCAGTCTAGGCCCCATCCCCTTTGTATTACAGCCCTGCTTTTATTTTAGTGTGACACCCCAATATCATCACTGGCCCCCATTTAGCCCTGTTTAAAAACATCCTAGATACACCCCTGCTCGCCAGTCTTAAAGAAGTATTTCAAGCTTATATAAACATGATATAAACATATTATTCAAGCATTATTACCATAATCATTTTGAACAAGACGTACAGAATTAGACTCACTTTAGGGTTAAACACAGCGGGTCTGACCCCCATTAATAAATACTGTTATTAATTCAAACTCTTAGAAAAGTCTCTGTTTTGAAGCTTTGGGCAGAAAGTTCAGGTAATCCTAAAAGCAAATGGCCAGTTAAGGGCCGGAGAAAGCTTGTAATGAGCACTCTGGGGCGTTGAGGACCCATAGTGAGACACAGATCAAAGGGGAGACGCAGACCAACACACGTCAGTCCAAAATATCCAAAGATTGAATCTGTCTAATGTTCATATAATTTGAAGACATAAAGTATATAAATTGTTTGTTTATCTGTTTTATGTGTTGGCCCAAAGTTTTGCAGCCCACTGCCAGCCATCGCAAGTAAAGAATTGTCCCTCTTATTTCTGTCAAAAATCGTCTGATGTGCTTTTTCTGTCAGGACCGCTCTAGAGGTTATATTAAACACCGGGCTGTCAGCCAATAAGACGTGAAAGATTCCCTGCACAGTTCCTCCCTGATCGGTCATACTGTCGTGCCTCTGTTGCAATCACCGAAGCCAGGAAATTACCTTCTTCTTAAATGTCATAGGGCAGCTCAGTTATGATGAACGTATTCCTTCTGGGGTGAAAAGAAAACATTCGGGGCTCTAGGAGGAATGTTCGGGGCTAGAGCCGGGAATGCCCAGGCCAGGCGTCGCCACTGAAGTCATTCCAACTTCATCCTTCAAACAGCCATGAACACATAATGTCACTTAACGGACAAGCAGCGCATAGCACGCCTTTGGGTCAGATGTTGCAACTCCAACTCTACGGCGATAAGCAAACTGCAGCGGGTCCTGATACGTTCTTGTTTGCTTATTCAGGGGGGCCAACAGGAGTCTCTCTAGGACCTTGATGGTTGATGGATGTCAGGGGAACAGGGTATAGTCATTGATGACAGATGGGTGAGTTCTCTTTGGTACTGAAACAAAACAGAATGTCTTCCACAACAGTGGAACCTTCTCCTGAGTTAGGCTAAGGTTGAAGAGGTGCTGCACAATCCTACAGAGCTGCTCTGCACAGGCCTTCAGGACTCTGGGGCTGACAACATCTGGACCTGCAGCCTTTTTCTGGTTCAGTTTTCCAGCTACCTCTTCACCTGACTTTTGGAGACAGACAAGGGAGGCAAAGGGGGTAGCAGCATTTCCTGACTTGGTTGAAGTCAAACTTGTGGAATCAAAAGAGTCCATGGCTGAGGTGAAGGATAAAACATCCAAAGTGTAACAGGAAAGCTGTTGGTCAGAGGAGGGTGGGATGTCTGTTTGGCTGGGAACAGGAGAGGGGGATGCTGAGCTAGTTCCTGAACAGAACCAGTTGAATAATGTGTTCAGTTCATTGGCTCTGTCCAGACTTCCATCTATCCAATCCTTTCCGTCCTTAAAGCCTGAGATCTTTGTCATTCCTGACCAGACATCTCTTATATTGTTCCACTGTAGTTTGTTCTCCAGGTTCTTCCTGTATGCCTCCTTGCTGTCTCTGATCTTGACCTTAAGATGCTTCAGTAAACTCCTCAATAATTCCCTGTCTCCCTCCCTAAAGGCTCTTTTTTATTGTTTAGCATTTCCTTTAGGTTACTAGTGATCCAGGGTTTAATATTAGAGAAGCATCTCACTTCTCTGGTGGGGATGATGTTGTCCACACAGAAGTTTATATAGTCAGCCATACACTCAGTCATGGCATTGATGTCCTCTCCGTGTGTTTGGCAAATAGTCATCCAGTCTGTGGTCGCAATACCCTGCAGAGCTTCTTCAGCTTCCTGTAACCATTTTCTCACAGTTCGTTTTGTCACCGGTTGCCTCTGAACAAGTGGTTTATATTCTGAACAGAGAAAAACAAGATTGTGATGTGATTGTCCTAAAAGGAGGTCTTGGTTTGGACACGTATGCATCCTTTATATTTTCATAAAACAAATCCAAAGTCTTGTTTTCTCTTGTGGAACAGCTGACAAACTTTTGAAATGTTGGAAGTGTAGTAGAGAGCGAGGCATGATTAAAATCACCAGATTTTGCCACAAATGGATTGGGGTGCTGGGTCTGTAGCTTAGCAACAACGGAACTGATGACATCACATGCATTGTCTGCAACGGCTGAAGGTGGAATGTAAACAACTGCCAAAATAACACTGGTGAACTCTCTTGGTAAATAATATGGATGGAAACTTACTGCCAAAGATTTCAATTTCTGGGATGTAGAGATGACACTTCACAGTAACATGTCCTGGATAAGACCATCTGTTGTCGACAAGCACTGCTACTCCACCTCCTTTTCTTTTTCTGCTCCTCTTCAGATCTCTGTCTGCTCGTACAGTCAGGAAGCCTGGCAGAGAGATGTTTGAGTCGGGGATATGATCCTGCAGCCACGTCTCAGTAAAACACATAACACTGCATTCTTGATACTCTGGCTAAGTCCTTGTAAGGGCTTGGATTTCATCCATTTTGTTAGCCAGTGATCTCACGTTGCCCACTATGATCGATGGAAGAGATCCATCTGCAGAGCTGCAGTTGAGGTATTATTTCAGCTTTGACTATGTTAATCAGCTGCTCCCAGCTTTAAACCACATTATTGCCATGGTTATGCATCATAACAAGTTATCAAAAAGTGAAAAATTAACAGCAAAATTATATGATTATTGAGTTCACCAGTAAAAATTACGATCATTATTGATTAACTTTTGTACACAAAATGCTGGTGTGTACCATTCACTTACATTGCTATTATGCTAATCTAAAGCAAACGAACTACTGCCAGATCTGGAGAATTATGGGGCTGGATATAAAATGCTGTTTTCTCACTTATCTAACTCTGGGGAATATGGCAAAAGACAAATTTTGGCTTAGAGGTGGAATATCCCTTTAATTAGTTAAACGCAAATGAAAAGGTGGACACATAACAAAAGGTGAAAATATCTAAGGGCAGGAACAAAGAAGGAACTGCCAGAAATAAATAACAAAAAACAATGAATAAACTGACACGATAAGAAAACTCAATAAGAAAAAGAACCAACTAAAACTCAAACACAAACACCTGACATGATGACACCCCCCCCCCCCCCCCCCCCCCGCATTGACTTGATGGACAGCTCCACGGCTAAGCAGAAACCTCTGGTGGAATGATCCAGTATAGAAAGACAAACACAGACAGAAACCCAAAATCTTAACAACCTCAGCCTTTGACACTTTTTCTTATTCTGTATTGCTCGACAGGTTGAAACATTGGAATGAGATATCAGAACCTGCTTTGAAATGGTTTTCCTTCTACTTATCTGGAATATAATTTGCAGTGTGCCCTGCTAAATTAAGTCTTCCTCTCCATTTCCTTATTGCGTGCACAAGGTTCCATTTTGGGACCTTTGTTTGTTTTATATATTCTTCCCCTCCATCATATCTTAGGGTCATTTAGTGACATTTCTTATCAATGCCACACTGACGACATCCCGCTTTTTATCTCCTTCAACCCTCAGGATGTTTCTTTTTTCTTTTATTTCAAGGTTTTGTGGCAGTAGTGGGCTTTATTTGAAAGTGAATAGCGTAGAAATGGGAAGAGAAGTGGGGGATTTTGTGCAGCAAAGGTCCATTTGGAACGAACGCATCGAGGGCTGAGGCCTCTGCACATGGGGCGCCCGCACTAACCACGCAATGGCCCAACCCTCAGGATGTTTCAAAGTCCAAGATTGGGCTTTGATGCTTGGACACTGTCAAGAGCTGGATGTACTAAAATGGTTGAGAGTCTTGGTCCACTTGCTTCGTGTTTTAAACCTTCAATGAGGAACCTAAGAGTAATCTTCAATTCTGAACTGTCATTGGACGCCCATATTACTTCGCTGGTCCATTCCTGTTGTCATTTGAAAAACCATTGCCAAATTGAGTCATATTGTTTCACAAACTGAGATGGAGATGATTATTCAAACTTTCTTTTTATCACATCTAGGTTACTGTAACTCACGTTGTTCTTATTTATGTAAGAAATCCAAGGACCGTCTCCAGGTTTTTCAGAATGCTACAGCAATGTTGTTGAAAAGAAGACGCCATAGATCCAGAGCATCCTCTACATCAGACTGTCATACAACTACAGAGCGTCTTCAGTCAGAGGCTTCTTCAGATCTACAGAGCACTACAAGAGATCATCCCTACCCACAGCCATCAGCATCTACAACAAATCTTTGATGGAACTTGCATAATGAGTTACAACAACATTTAATTTCCCTTTGGGATTAATAAAGTAATTTTGAATTTGAATTTGAATTGATTTAATTAGATCCTCCATGTTTTAACATGTCACCCCTTTTCTATTGCAGTTGCACGCATAAATAAAGACTGTGGTAGAACCACAGTGCTGGTTCTGTTGGACCTCAGTGCAGCATTAGACACTGATGATCACAAAATACTATTAGAATGACTGGAGAGCTGGGTTGGACTCTCTGGTACAGTACTTGGCTGGCTTGAGAACAGAAATTTCTTTGTTTCAATAAGAAACTTTTCATCAGAACGAACAGAAATCACATTTGGGGTGAACAGGGCTCCATCTTAGGGGCTCTCCTATTTAATGTCTACATGCTCCCATCAAGGCCAGATTATAGCAACCAATAACATTAGCATCCATAACTACGCGGATGATACTCAGCTTTACATTACAATGTCACCAGGTGACTTTGAACCCATTCAAATCCTAAATCAATGCATTGTCCAAATAAATGGATGGATGTGCCATAACTTTCTCCAGCTGAACAGAAACAAAACTGAAATAATTATTTTTGGACTTAAAGAGGAACGATCAAGAGTCAGCACACAGCTTAAATTAATACAGCTAGAAACTACTGATCAGGCCCAAAATCTAGGTGTAGTAATGGATTCAGACCTGAACATCCAGGGTCACATAAAGGCAATAACAAGGTCAGCTTTCTATCACCTGAAGAACATTTCTAGAATTAAAGGATTAATGTCGAAAAGCTCATCCACGTGGTAATCTTTAGTCGGATTGATTACTGCAACAGCGTCCTCATAGGTCTGCCTAAAAAGTCAATAAGACAGCTGCAGCTGATCCAGAACGCCGCTGCTGGCTTACTTACTAGGACCAGGGATATAGAGCACATCACCCCAGTTCTACAGTCCTTACACTTGCTCCCTGTAGCTCAGAGAATATATTTCAAAATACTCCTACTAGTTTATAAAGCATTAAATGGCTTAGCACCAAAATATGTTGAACACTTGTTGTCCCCGTACCAACCACCGAGACCACTCAGGTCCTCCAACTCTAGCCTACTAAACATCCCTACACTCAGAACCAAACATGGAGAAGGAGCTTTCAGTTTCTATGCTCCCCTTATCTGGAACAGACTTCCTGACGAGTGCAGAGCTGCTGAAACTCTCAACTGCTCTAAATAGAGCCTAAAAACTCATCTGATTAAAATTGCCTTTGAGTAAGTGATTGCCATTGACTTTTAATTTCCAATGTTATATTCAGTTTTTTCTATTTTTATCACCAAATCATGTAAAGGACCTTGAATTACCCTGTGTGCTATACAAATAAAATTGCCTTGCCTTGCCTAATAGTAATTAACACATTAACAGCCATTAAAGCTGCAGTCTGGAGTATTTGAGGGAGAGAGATTTTCTGAATCCGATGTACCAAAGTATGTGATCAGAACAGTATCACCTTGAAATGAAACTGAAAATAAATATTGGCACTAAAAGTAAAAATGGGCATTGAAAAATAGTATTGTAACTGAAAATATTAATTTTGAATCTGAAATAAATCTAGTGAAAATTTTTGTAATGAAAGTGAAAAAAAACTGAAAGTGAATTTTTTTTCTATGAAACTCATGTATTTGAATTGAAACAAATAACTCCCATACAATCAAGTTTTCAAAAGTAATCTGTTCCCTCCGTTTATTCATGTGACCGTTTGGGGGTCCTGTTCGCTTCACAGTGTACCCTGGCTGCTTGGGATTGTACTTTACTGCTATGGCACAATGGTTAATAAGCAGGATTACATCCCCGATGATGGTGGGTTTGAGTCGCATTCATGATATTGTCTTGCACCTTGCTACATATCAATTTTTTTGGGTTCCTGCGGGAAAGTAGGCTATAAACATAGGTGACATATTAATAAATAACAGTTTTGTAGCCACCTATGGAGCCTGCAGGGTCTATACACAACAAATACAATATTTGTGTTGCATGGCTGAGAAATGGGCCATGAATTAGAAAGTGTATGCCAACCTTGATCCCTGGAATACAGGCACAAACCAGCACTATCTGTGCATCTGCATGGAGCAAGTGGTACAACACCTATCATTAAAAAGATATGAGTTAACCAGTTACTTGAATGCAGGTCTTTAAATGCTACAACATTCGCACATAAAGAAACTATAATGCTGAGCATAATGGGAGGAATTTTGCGGGAAGCTAAAATAGCCTAGGTGTAGTCTTTTAAATAGTGTCCCTACAAGATTCAGTGTTTATAAAATCTTTAGTCTGAGACTAAAAATCTGTTAACCCAAATCTTTAGATGTGAGCTAATAATCTTTAAGTCTTTTCTAAATCGTTTCAAAGTCTCTAGGTGTACAGAAAGCATAATGTGGTTTGTGGAATAATAATAATTAAAGCTGCAAGCAGCCTCGAACGGCCCTCGCAGCAAAGCGCCGCTTCGGCCTGTGTCGCGACCGCCTGACCAACGCACCGCCCCCTCAAATCCACCTCAACCTCTCCAATGAGCCAGCTGAGGAAATCTGCATAACAAAGTGTTAAAAAAGCAAAAAATAGCAGCTTTGGACCAAAATGGCTGACTTCCTGTGGGGTATAGACCCTGGCTTAAAATTTTTTTTAAAGGTCTTCATAAACTACAAACATTCACTAAATTTCACAATCCTGGTTGAAAGCACTGCTGACTCTTTAAATCCATCTAGGGGGCGCTGGGGAAGATATCGGCTACGCCCACCAAATATTTGAATAAAAATCTGTTAGGCGTTGAACTAATATCCATGTTGCTGAATTTGGAGCAGATTGGATTTAAGGTATTTCCATGGCGTGACGCCATGATTTGCCATGCTACCACAGCCACATCCTCTTTCAGCCACCCTTAGTACAGGCCAACAAATTACCCCAACTTGTTTTCACTCACTGACCAAGGTCAAATGTTGATTAGGTAAAAGGAGTAAAATACAGATTTTTCTATGTAAAACATTGCACTCCCTGTTTTCAGGGGGTGGGGCTTAAGTGACATCAGCAAATGAGTCTATAAATGTGTTTAGTAGTGGTATGTGATGAGATACAGGAAGTGTGGTACAGCTGTGACCTTGTATGTTGAAGTTAATACACCATGTTCTATGGCAAGAAGGCTTAATTTCAGGCTTAGCCACGCCCACATGCTTTGATGCAGCAAAATTATTTTGATAGCTTTTGATCCCCAAGGTCTAAAGTCTGTCCTTGCTCGTTTTGATGTCTGCAAGTGAAAAGCTCTAGGAGGAGTTCGTTAAAATACGACTTATATGCATTAAACAATAGGATTGGGCTGGATTCAAAATGGCCGACTTCCTGTGGGATTTGGACCATGGCTCCAAGAGACTTTTTGTAGGTCCTGTGACACTCCTATAATAAAATATGGCTGGGGGCTGGCTGTTTTAGTGATTCTAGGGGGATCGCGAAGCCTTACTTTGAGGCTAAGCCACGCCCACCCACTTTCATGCAGCAAAATTATTTTGATAACTTTTGATCTCCAATGCCTTCAGTCTCTCCTCATGCGTTTTCAAGTCTTTTTCAAGTTCATTCAAATACCATGTATACAAATTAGACAAAATGGTGGGTTGGATTCAACATGGCCAACTTCCTGTAGGGTTTGGACCATGGCTCCAAGATACTTTTTAGTAGGTCCTGAGACACTCCATTAATATTCCGGATTTCATTATCTTGTGATAAAATATGGCTTGGGGCTGGCTGTTTTAAGGTTTCTAGGGGGCGCTTTGGAGTAATTAAGCCACGCCCACCATATTTTACCATATAGGTCTCTATAGGGTTGGACTACTATTCATCATGGTGAATCTGGTCCAGATCAGTTGATTTTTCTGGAAGCTAGAGCCAGACGTATGGCTACGGCGTGACGCCGCATTTCGCCATGCTGCCACACCCCCACCCTCTTTCATAGCCTCTAAGTACAAGGCACATAGTTACACCAACTTGTTTATGGTCACTGTACACCGTTTCATCTTGATTAAGTCAAGGGTGTAAAATTGGGACCTTTCACAGCACAACATTACACTTCCTGTTCTGAGGGGGCGGGGCTTAAATTATGTCAGCATTTGACCATTGGGATTCGTCAGGGACCTTGATACCAACTACCAAAGGAGTTTTCATCCCTCTGTGACTTTCTGAAAAGGAGATAAAACAGTTTTAATATTTTTGGTTTTTAGTCAAACTTTGAGGCCTAGCCCCGCCCCCTCAACATATACGAAAAGTCAATTTCTTTGATAACTTTTAATCCCCCATGTCTGAAGGCCAATTCTGACCACTTTTCAAGCTGATTTGTCACAAATTAAAGGAGGAGTTCATCAAAGTTCTACATGTGTGAAATGCAAAAATTGACCCTTTGACCCAAAATGGCCGCCTTCCTGTATATTTTCTTTCAGGACATTGATAAAGTTTTTTGTTCGTCTTGGAGAGTTCTAACAGTGTACCAAAGCATATACCTCCACGTTAAACCATAGAGAATAGGTAATCTATAGGGGGGGCTGTCGAGCCATTTGGCCATGCCCATTTTAAATTCCTTTAAAATACGTAAATTTCATGTACACCTGACGCCACCGCCAAATATGGTGAATTTTTGAATATGATAAAGGCCCCAAATAGCCAATAAATTTTTGGGAAGAATAAGAAACAGTACAGTTACAATAGGCCTTCGCAGCACTTAGCTGCTCGGGCCTAATTAAAAAATAAGATATAAACGGTTTCTTCTCAGTTTGCCATGGCATTACCGCCACCTTCTGGTTTAGAGTGTGTGTCACAATTACGTTTTGCAATCTAATAAAAAACAAGTTGTCAGTGTTGTTAGCTTTGCTTACACCAGTCTTAATTGATTTGTTAACGTTATTGACATGTATTGGTAATATATATTGTGGATCTGAAATAAATACAGTTATTTAATATGCTATATATAGTGTGTATTTACATCCCTTCGTACCACACTGTCTGTAATGAGGAGAGCCTCCAACAAAGACAGGCTACACAAGCATAAAACTTTATCACAAGACTTCTAGTCTACTGGTCAGTAGAAGAAACTGAGAAGAAACCATTTATGTCTTTTTCTTCCACAAAGCTCATAATTAGCAATGTAAATGTCCTGTTGTTTCCCTCCTGCCTCGTTCATGCAAACATATGGGGGGCTGAAGCCCCGCACCTCATGCGCGTGCACACACTAGCGTCAAAACAGTATCACCTAAATAAAGCTGAAAAAAATGATGGCATTGAAAAAAACGATTGGTACTGAAAAAACATTGGCATTGTAAAAAAAAAAAAAAGTTTGAAAACTTGATTTTAAGTGAGTTATTTGTTTCAATGCATATACATGAGTTTCATAGAAAAAAAATCACTTTCTATTTTTTTTTCACTTTCAATACAAAATATTTCACTAGATTTATTTTAGATTCAAAATTAATATTTTCAGTTACAATAATATTTTTCAATGCCAATTTTTATTTTCAGTCCCAATATTTATTTTCAGTTTCACTTCAAGGTGATACTGTTCTGATCCCATCCCAAGGCCCCTCCCAAAACACTCCCCCTTCTCCTCCCCCTTCTCCTCCCCTTCTCTCCCTCCAGCCCTACCACAGCGGTTGTGACAACACAGCGAGTCAAAGAAGAAAGCAGCAAGCGGTATTAAGCACCACGGAATGTATTTTTGCTATGGACATTTCGGAGGCGAGCAACTTCTGCATGACTGACGCTCTCTCACAATACGGTGACTGTAAACGGGAAGACACGGAGCGGTCTGTGTGCGCTGCCCCATGTTCACCTGTTTGCTAGCCTTTTATCATAGTATTGAACCCCACTATCATTTATGTTAAAGATTTATAAAACTTTAAACTTATACATAAATATAGTCTCCGGACTGCAGCCTTAAACTGACAGTTATGTTGATTCTCTTTTTTCTCTTTTTTTCCAAAGACGCATCATAACTCACTGTGCGCTCACCGCATCTGCACCTGCACCTGCACCTGCACCTGCACCTGCACCTGCACCTGCACCTGCCGTTTCTTTTTGTTTATTTATTTGGATCTGTAGGTCCTCAGAAATGCACAGAAATTAAGCAATTAAATAATGAAGACTCAAAATGGTCTTGATCTGAAATGTTCAGCTTGTGCTGGTCAACTTTAATGAATATACATACCCGTCACTGGACAAATACAATCAACTCACCACCTGGAACCTTCACACCCCTCTGTCCCCGAGAACACCCCAGCCAAGCACTCTCCACAAAACTGAGTTAGTCTCCCTTTTTAGCCCGAGTCTGTGCGTCACTACGACGCATGTATTTTTTTGAGTTTCCCCGGCAGCCCCAAATAACCATTTGTCAGCTAGACGCAAGGGCGTAGAATTACCATGGACGGAAGGGACATGTCCCCACCAATATCCAGCGATTATTGAATTGTCTCGATCAATAATTTGATATCCTTGAGAAAAGAAAAACAACCCTGATAGAAAGCAAAAAAGAGAAAGAAAAATACCGATCTGTCAACGTCTCATTCACTTAGAGGTGCAGAAAGAGTTTAATTATGTTCTCTACTGGAGTCCTACCTCCAGTAACATATATGGCCAATGTGATTGGCTGTGCCTTTCCCTGCTGTCAGGTGAGACTCTGCAGCTATGTTTGGTTGTTAGCAGTGCCAAAACTGCAAGGAGAACTTTCCAGTCCGCGAGAGGACTCAGGTGCAATGTGGGTGACACACGAGTGTCAAAAGCGAATAAGGATGGCAGCAAAAAATAAGAATTTGGACATAAGGAACTATTTTTCAAAGAAACCTGTAAGTAAATTAAAGTCAAGTTCGCTAATGAAATATGTCAGTTTTGGTGCACATCATACGGTCTAAAATTGTATGTAACTATGAATTACGTGGTTTGGAAACTAACTGCACAACAAGCTGCCCACTATGTCAGGAATGTGTGTGCGATGCATGGACCCAAACGCAGAAGCCGAGGAAAGGTGTAAGGATGTTTATTTAAGGTGCTGGTTAAGGAGGCGGTGGCGGCAGGAACGAAGAGACAGGAAATCGGATGATTGGGAAGGAGGACAACAAGGTAGGCACACGAGACATCACCAGTTCTTTTTGGGTACGCCCCTAGATGTCTGGCAGGCGGCCAGGTGGGTGGCCCCTGAGGACCTGGAGGTCTGGCGGACGGCTCAGTTGGTGTCCCTTGAAGACCTGGAAGTCTGGCGGACGGCCCGGATGGCGTCCCTTGAAGACCTGGAAGTCTGGCGGACGGCCCGGATGGCGTCCCCTTAAAGGACGGCGGTCAGGCGGACGGCCCGGATGGCGTCCCCTGGCTGGACTGCGGTCAGGCGGATGGCCCGGTGGTCCTTCCGTGAGGACCTGGCAGCTGATGAGCTCGACAGGTCAGCGGTGATGAGGAAGTTTGGCCGGTAGAGGTCGGCGGCTACAAGGAGGGTTGGCCGGTAGAGGTTGGCGGCGACGAGGAGGCTTGGCCGGTAGAGGTCGGCGGCTACGAGGAGGCTTGGCCGCTAGAGGTCGGCGGCGACGAGGAGGCTTGGCCGGTAGAGGTCGGCGGGGACGAGGAGGCCTGGCCGGTAGAGCTGAGCCTGACGGCTAGCTGGCCAGCTGAGTAGAGTCTGGTGGCTCGACCAACAGCGGTCGGTGGCGAAGAGACGACGGGTCCTCCTTGACCCTCCCTGGGGACTCATGGGGAGACGCCAGATGCTGGAGAGCTGCCGCTGTGACTTCCAGGAAGACAGCAGCCCTGATGGCAGCAGGCTCTGGGACTGGAACTAGAACGGGCTCTCTGGTAGGAGAAGACTGGCTGACTGGCTCTCTGGCAGAGGCTGACTTCATGGCAGAGCAGGCTGACGCTGACTTCATGGCAGAGCAGGCTGAGACTGACTTCGGGAATGAGCAGGCTGAGACTGACTTCGGGACTGAGCAGGCTGAGATCAGCGGGCAGATCAGAGCTGGAGCCGGCGGGCCGACTGGATCAAAAGGAGTGGCCGAAACCGGTGCGCTGATCGCTGCAGGGAGCAGACCCCGGGAACACAGGTGCAGGTGGGCAGATTCTGCAGCCAGCTGCTCACAGCTTCGAGGAACCGGGGCAGAAGGTGGGTTGCGCCGGCTAGAAACAGGGAGCGGACCTTGGAAACGCGGGTGCAGGCGGCCCGCGTCTGCAGCCGGCTTGCAGCTCTGGGGATCCGAGACCGGACTGGCCTGGAGCCCGTGGTGCAGGACCGGCGTCTGGGGAACCGGGAAGTCGACCGCCGGATCCTGCTGCAAGGCTGCGGGAGTAGCCCATGGACGGCGACGACGACGGCGGCTTGAGGCATGGAGGGCGGAGGTGCTATTCGCCTCAAGCCTGTGTGGACCGACGCCGGGACAACAATATGCCAACCGGGTTCCGACAATTGGGGGTTTTGAAAACAGTCTTTGGCTGACACTCCAGTTTATCAGCTCCATCCATTCCTCCTGGGTATGGATATGCTCTGCTGGGTCCATCTTTTTTGACCGGATGATTCTATCAGGAATGTGTGTGCGATGCATGGACCCAAACGCAGAAGCAGAGGAAAGGTGTAAGGATGTTTATTTAAGGTGCTGGTTGAGGAGGAGGTGACGGCTGGAACGAAGAGACAAGACATCGGACAATCGGGAAGAAGGAACAACAAGGTAGGCACACGAGACATCACTAATGATCCGGCGTTGAATGAATGGAAGTGACTGGTTATAAAGGCAGGAGTTGAGGAGGATCAGGAGTGAATGATTGACGAGACAGGAGAGGACAATGATTAGGAGGAGTGAATAGGGCAGCATGACACACTATTAGTTATCTTACACCATGCATAAGGATGGCGCAGGTATGTGCGCGCTTCCCCCAGGGGGCAAGGTGGGCACGCACTGTGCGATTTCTGTCATACTTTTAAGCCCATTTTCCAGTCATGCAACAATTATTGCGATCGGTTCGTCTTCAAAGCTGCATAAACATAAGTATGTTTCCCCAAGAATTTCTGCTTGCATATCTAATTTCCCTTACATATGTTTTAAAGAGGCTACACGCAAATTTTTCCCCAAAATAAATGTAACAATAGCCTTTTTTATTTGAACATTTATGACTCAAACATCTCCTGATGAGCATACTGACACCTTGTCACCTCACAGTGGCACCCACTGTGAGGTGACAAGGTGTCAGTATGCTCACCTATAAGCCTTTATCCAATTTTCCTATTTTCTGTCGGGTCGGATTTTTCGCGCGCTGTCTGCGGATATGACGTCAAGCGCGTTCATGTTAAACATTTCAGATCACTCTGCCATCACTGCTAGTCAGCAAATTGCCTACACTCGCAAGGAGTGCAATGTGTCATATATATTGCAGACAGACTTAGTTTCTCAAACAAAACATGTATTTGACTGTTCTTACCTCTGTAAACATAATGTTGACTTCTTTTCAGCGGATGACTTGTGAAGTGTGCACGTACAAGCGCGCGTTGTGAGAGCGAGCAGAAAGTAAGAGCAGTTCTGTTTTTTGGCCACAGGTGTCAGTCACGAGTTTAAATTTCAGAAAATTGCATGTAGCCTCTTAAATACAAAATAATTACAGTAAAAGTATACAGTTTACTGTTGCAGAGTCCTGCACTTGTCCAATTTTACCAACCCCCATGCATTAAGATGATTTTCTTAACCCGACCCTTTACCCACAGTTATCTCCAGATCAAATCCCAACTCAACCGGCCCGTTGATTTAAAATCGCCAACGGTCTGTGTCCGCTGCAGCTACGCGCTCCAATCCATCCGGTACTCTCCATTGTGCTGTCAGCTGAGCTCTGAGATAGTGATGCTTTGAATACGTGTCCAGGTCTGAGATCATTTTCAGTCAGATCCTCTCATAGGAATCTTTTTTTGATTGATTCAGCTACCCGCAACAAGTGGTCAGCGATGTGAATTGTAAACTACTTGTTTAAAAAAATCAAAATAAAAAAGCGGGAAATAACGTGACCCCGTATTACACAAAATTATTTCCCTTTTTATTTTTATGGAATGTTGCACCGCTGATTCTTATGCAGAACTGTAGTGAAGTTACAGTTGAAGTTTCTGAGTGCAGAACAGTGAGGGTTGCAAGGGAAATGCCTTTGTTTTGTTTGTTGCTCAATCTTCTTCTGGGGCCAATATATTATTTATGTAGCCAACATTATACTTTGTGCTACGATGTGGATAAACATGATCTTTCCCAGACAACAGTCTAATGATGGTTTTCAGCGCCGTTTAAAAAACAAAACACAACGAGCTTTCAATTTTTACACATGTTATTACACCACAGTGTATAATATAATAAAACGTCAGAAGGATAAACACCTATATATGAATGATTATTTATTGTAGCCACCAAACTTCAAACCACACTCATGTTTATGGTTATTGTCCCCAGCAATTTTAAAAACAAACCTACGCCCTTGGTTAGGAGTATCTGCCAGGACTCTTTGGCTGTCCGGTCAGGCCGTCCCAGGACAGGCAGCTTAATCTAGACTTTCAGAGCCAAGTTTTTGACAAAACATCACATACTCCTCATGGATGGCACATTGTTTCACAAACAGGCACATATGCCATGTTACCACAACATTCCCACCTGTGGGGCTCTCTAAGAGCACCAAAAAGCTAAATGAGTTTTAACAACTTTCAAATGTGAGTAACATACATAACTGTAAATGATAAATATAGACATGAAACAGTGAAGGTATGCTAATGCTTAAGTAAGCTAACATGTAACCTGGATAATATTGCAATAAACATACCTGCCTATACCAGTGGTGATTCGTTGTGAAGAGTCGAAAAACATGTTGGCTGTTCTTAAACAGGAAAAAAGTACTACCTTCTTCTTGACAGCAATAAGGTACAGCGAATGACCTTGACCGACATGAGGAATCGTCTTTAACTCAAATTAAAATATGATTAAATGCAAACATTAATTAATTGAACTTGACTGTATATTCCAAATACATATTGACTTATACCTTTCAGACTGAGTGTGGTATATAGCAATGTTAAAATGTCACTATTGTCCATACTAAATGTGATCATGAAAGTATAACAATGTCCCAATTTTCCACAAAAATGTGATTAATAACAGTGTTGAAATGTCTCAGTTGTTCAAAAATGTTTTGATTAATAACAATGTTGAAATGTCTTGATTGTTCATAAAAAGAAAAATAGATGAATGAAGCAAAAATTAAATGAAGCAAAAACAAAATGAACATTCTTCATGTGGGTCTCATTGAGGGCCGATGGGGTCCTGGAGGTGGACTTATTTATTCAGAAGGCACATTATTACTTAAGTTTGCTCCATGAAAGAGTCCTCGCATTAGATGCGTAGGACGTGGGAAGGACAGTTCACTGTGGTCCTTTCCAGCTGGACCAACTGGGACGCAGCAGCCAAGTTCATCTGAGTGTCAGTGTCTTCATACATATTTGCCTCACTATGGGCAGGATGCAACATAGCAATAAAAAAATTACAGTTAGTACTATGGTCGCACTTATTGCTACATTGATTAGCATTTCTTTCCAATCCCATTAGTTTCCACCAGAGTGGTCTCTAAACTTCCTAGGGTCCAATTAGTAAAATATAATAATCATGTACTGTACGGCAATGACAATTACATATATGACATTTTACAAACAAAATTCATACATTTCAGATTACATACTAAAGATGCAATTACCTTGTACATTTACAACCTTCAGTAAAATACCTAAAAACATTAAGGTAGATCCGAAGCTAAAATTAGATTGTAATACTTAAAAAAACATGCCCTTTAGTTCTATAATATTTGTAGATAATTTACTCCATTACTTCATGAGATGCTCTGTACACAGCGATTTTTGAAGGAAGTTTGTGTTAGCACGTTTTACCATTAAAGCAATACTAAACAGTTTCTTTTACTCTAAAATAATGTTTCCGAACTCATGTCAGTGGTTCATCAACTAATAACAGGGTGAAACGGCACTTCTGCATTCGCTTTGCGACCCTCTATCGGCCATAATAGCACAATTTAAGTTTGGGTCGTCGGGTAGCGGTTTTGTAGTTCAAATGAGACTACAAATGTGACTTGCTTTACGGCAGGCTTCACAAAAGCCGGTAGGTGGAGCATCCTGCAAGGCTCTCTGAGTTGAGCATACTCAGCAGGTACATATAAATGGAAGATACCTATCAGCAGGTAGCTTGAACAATTGTCATCATGACGGAGTCGAAATTGTATTCATATTTATGCTGGTGTTCCGACTATCTGTGCTACCCCTCAATCCGTGCTACACTGTAGCACCTGCGCATGCACATTTCGATGTTACGTCACAATTCGCTTACTCAGCAAATCTGTCATCAAGAATTCCTACCTGGAATATCAATTTCGTCTGTTTTATTTCTTTGAAGTTTATGGTGAGTTTTATTCAAATTATTTTATTACTGGCTAATTTTTATTCAAAATATTTTAAGGCTTTCCTTAAGCTACTTGTTTAAGTTTACATGACAGCCGTTGTATGCTAGTTTCACTTCTGTGATTGTTACACTGCATGTAAACAAGTCCCATTAATTAGAGTCGTAGAATAAATGCAGTGTTTTTTGCGGGCTATTTGTGCTTATAATCATACTACATTTTAATATTTTGAAGTAATAATACTAATGTCTGGATCGTTTTAACAGTCTTTATTAAGGAGGACAACTTACACGCAGAGACAGACAGTTCGAGAGGAGGCTGCAGATCAGGCTGGTAGAGGGGTCTGGAGGATCTTGAGAAGATTGTTGGTGCTAAGGACAAGCAGGCTGAAATGGCTGGCTCATGCCCCCGGGCGGCCGGAGGTCCAGTGACGAACATGTTGTGGTGAGTGAAGCTGTCTTTTAACTGTGTTGAGAGCCAATGAGGTGGAGGTGAGTTAGTGTGCACAGGTGGAGGTCGTTGATCTAGATGAGGTCCTGACAACTAATAACAGTACCCAAAAGAACTCACCCATCAGTCATCAATGACTATAGACCCGTTGCCCTGACATCCCACATCATGAAGGTCCTAGAGAGACTCCTGTTGGCACCCCTGAGTAAGCAAACAAGAACGTATCAGGACCCACTGCAGTTTGCTTATCGCTGTGGAGTTGGAGTTGAAGATGCCATCATCCACCTACTTCAACCAACCCACTGTCATCTGGACAAAGCAGGCAGCACTGTGAGGATCATGTTCTTTGATTTCTCTAGTGCATTTAACACAATTCAGCCTGATTTGCTTTGTCAGAAACTCCTGAAGACACAGGTGGAGCCCTCAACAATCGCCTGGATCAATGACTACCTGACCAACAGACCACAATTTGTGAGACTGAAGAATTGTGTGTCAAACCAGGTGGTCAGCAGCACAGGAGCGCCACAGGGGACCGTACTCTCACCATTCCTTTTTACTCTGTACACCTCAGACTTCCAGTACAAATCAGAGACCTGTCATCTGCAGAAATACTCAGATGACTCTGCAATTGTCGGGTGTATCAGAGATGGACAAGAAGCTGAATACAGAGAGCTGGTGGACCGCTTTGTGACATGGTGTGGAAACAATCGTCTCACCTTGAATGTGAACAAAACAAAGGAGATGATTGTAGATTTCAGAAGAAACAGGGATAAGTCAAAAACTGTTTCCATCATGGGAGAAGAAGTGGAGGTGGTTGAGGAATATAAATACCTCGGAGTTCACCTTGACAACAGACTGGACTGGAGGCCCAACAGTGAAGCCATCTACAAGAAGGGACAGAGCAGACTGTACTTCTTGAGGAAGCTTAGGTCCTTCAAGGTTTGCAGCAAGATGCTGCAGATCTTCTACAAGTCTGTTGTGGAGAGTGTAATCTCTTCAGCCGTCATCTGTTGGGGTAGCAGCATCAGAGCCAGGGATTTAAAAAGGCTCAACAACCTGATAAAGAAGGCTGGTTCTGTTCTTGGGACGACTGTGGAAAATCTGGAGATGATGATGCAAAGAAGGATTCTTCATAAAATCAAAAAAATTATGGACAACCCTGAGCATCCTCTTCATGAGACAGTCATAAAACAACAGAGCGTCTTCAGTCGGAGGCTTCTTCAGTTTCGCTGCAATACAGACCGCTACAGGAAATCCTTCCTGCCCACAGCCATCATCATCTACAACAACTCCTTAAAGAATTAATTATATGAGCTATACCAACACTTAATTTCCCTCTGGGATCAATAAAGTATTTTTGAATTGAATTGAATTGAATCTGCTCTACCTCTTACTGGCTTGGTATATTAGCTGCTTTACAAACTAATAACAGATTTCCAGAGTGTGCTATTCATCTATAGGCCTATTTAACAGGTAGGATATTCTGATCAAGTTGTTAGGCATTACTGTCAACTGCTACTTCAATCCCGTCACTTGAAAAATATTTTCCGATGATTATATTTAACATCAAAGCGGTTGTTGTTTTCGGCATGCAAACATACTTTTCGAGGGGTAGCACCAACAGATGCGCACTACGGTAGGACATTCTGAGGAGGTAGCACAGATCGTCAGAACAGTGCTGTCAGCCATATAATAAAGAAATTAGACAGTATCAAGTTATAACATGATAGTTTATTGTAAAAACCTGAAAACAACTTGAAACTATCACATTTTTACAATAAACCATCACGTTATAACGTGATACGGTCTAATTTCTTTATTATATGGCTGACAGCTCTACCCCGCCATACATATGACATGCTGAAATATAGAAAATGTACCTCGGATGAAGACATTTGACAGGCAACGAAGGCTGCCCAAGACGTGAAAATCTGTAACGTTAGAGGGTATGTCGGTATCGCTTGTCAATGCACGTGAATCCCCTGGTGTAACCATAACAGATTTTACAACAGTAGTAGAACACAATTACTTTTTCCCAACTGTAGGGGTACCCTGAGAGCAAAACTTACTTAGTGTTGCTTTAATTTAGAATCACAAGCATAACTAATACAATTGGTGTGTATCTGATCAGAGTAAACTAACTCTTCGTAAAATGATTCTGGTTGACCTGTTAAAATATTTTTTAATGAATATGAGAAGGTTGTACTGCAACTTCACATTTAATAGAGGCCTTTTTTTGCCTAAGACACATCATGAATCTACTGCTCCTATTCCTATTCTCTCGGGCTGTGTCGCAGACTGTGCATGCTGGCACACACAGCAGCGGACACAAACTCCTCATCTGAATACTGTTCTTTGCACCTGTTATGATTTGCACACACAGTCTTAGTAGATCATTCGCAAATCAGGAACACACCAAATTGTTTGCGCTGCATTTCATTTTGCTGTATTTATTTGGAATATGGATAAATCAGGTATTAAAGCCTTGCACAGTTCAGCTTAAGTCTACATCAGAGATCTTTTGTAGCCTTACATCCCCAGCAGGTCATTAAGATCATGTGATCCGGGCCTGTTAGTTGTGAAGCAAGCACGTAGAAAAACCAAATGTGAAAGAGCTTTTGCAGCTGTCGCACCCTCCCTCTGGAACTTCCTCCCTCAAAGCTTGAGATTTGTTTTAAAAAGCAGAAAAAAGCAGGTCTCAAAACTCACCTTTTTAAAATAGCTTTTGCTTAGCTTCTTCTTTTCTGATGTTTTCTATGTTTGTTGTTTGGTTTTACTGTAAAGCACTTTGTGATTCTTTCTGGACAGGTGCTGTATAACTAAAATTTTACTTATTTACTGGGCCATTTTAAATAGTTAATAGTTAAGAGTTAGAGTTATGGTCTTTGGCCTGATTAATGCACCTGCCCTCTCCCAATAATTAATTGATAATGTACTCTGAGATTTTCCTTCATGAATTTGTTCTCATTTATCTGGAAGACATATGCATCTTTTCCAAGTTACTCAAAAAGCATCAGAAACATGCTGCCTTCCTTTTCAGTGCCTTCTTGAGAACTGCCAGCTGATAAGATTTTTTTGCCCCTCCATAGCCTTCTGAGAGGACACACTAATTTCCCCAACATTTCTGAACAAGCCAGTACAGAGCTTAGATAAAAGTTTGTTGGGGCACCCTTCTGTCTCACCAGCACTTCAAATCTGAAAGAAATTTTGACTGCAAAGTCATAAGACTTGAGGAGTGTTTTCACTTGCTAGAAGGAGCCATAGACACAGGGTTAAAGTAGACAGATCATAAAAACCTCACCTATCTGAAAAGACAGAAGAGACAGCAGAGAGCCTAAGGATTGGGCCTGAATCTGTGAGGAGGGAGTGTTTTGGGGGAGGATCCTCTCCACTCTTCTCTTTGGCCTGTGTAATGCTTCTCTAAAATGCTCCAAAGTTACAGACATTGTGGTTATTAAACAGGCATCGGATGTACAGACGTTGGGATTAATGGTAAATGGCCTGGTGAATGGTAAATTTGTAAAGCTCTTTTCCAGTCAGAATCCATCGTGGGCAAATTCTAAGTGGAAAATGGCCTGTTCTTGCATAGCCCTTTATCTTGACCAGATGACTCCAATTGCTTTACACTACATTCAGTCATTCATCCATTCTTTCACACATTCATACGCAGAACGTGGTTAGCTAAATTGTAGCCATAGCTGACCTGGGGCAAACTGACAGAAGTGAGGCTGCCATTCAATCACCACTACCAGCAACCATGGCAGGTGTTATTTGGCAGGTGGCCACGTTTTTTTCTGTAAGTCCCAAACTTAGCATAGAAAGTGACTTATACAGTTTCCACACCCTGTTCTGTGCGTAGGCAAGCCCTATAAATAAGACCCCAGATGATTAATGCAACAATCTGCAGCGATCACTTCATATCAGGTAAGCCAGCTTTGTCTAACAAACAAGCTAGCATCGCTAACCTACACTGCAACTGCAAGATAACCGCAAATAACCAAATGGGAACCGGAGCTATGTAGGACAGGTATCAGTTTCCACACGAATCCACTGTGTTGATAAACAAATAATTTCTCTATTCTTCAGAAGAAATGGTCAGCTTTACATGCAGAAAATGTTAACCATTTAGTTTGCCTTAACAACTGACTAAAATATTAATAAAAGGGCCACGTCTAAATGTGATAGTCGAGCTCAAAACAAAAGTTCCCTGAATCTCTCCTGTATTTCCTTCAAAAAAAGCAATGGAAACCGGTTTTGTCCTTTATTTACACCGAAAATGGTACTTACAGTATTATGAATCTCGACCACTGAAAAAAGTTACAAGTTTTTGTGTGTTCCTCTGTGGCTCATCACCTATGGTTATAATTTACTGATTTACACTGTGTTCATCCAAACACTATCCTAATTCAGAACGACATGCTTACACATGCATAAAAGTTTTAGGGCAAAGTTATCTTTTAAGAAATGTGAGAGGAGACACAAGAAAATAAACAGCTGGGCTTGGACATTTGTTGTGGGAGTTGCACTGATAATTTGCACAAGGAAAGGCTGCAGTTTTCTCATGATCCACTCGATGGTGCTCTGGTGCAACACTTGAAGATTAAAGCATCCTTCGTGACTGTGTTTATGTGCATGCATGCCCATGAGAAGCTGACTAAACATCAATCCTTGTTGTCCCTGTACGTCTGTGCTTATCAGGGAGCACACAGGTTTCCTGGTCCCGTTTTACCTGCAGTCACCTACAGCCGGTCTCCGCTGGGATGACTGAGGAGGAGGTAATTATACAAGCAAGCAACGGGAAACAGATGTGCAATTATGAGAACAGAGGTTTGCACTTAGCCTGCTCATTGCCCCGCTTCCACTGTAAAATTCACAATGCGATCTGTAGCAGCCAAATCTACAAAGTTAATTAAGTCCTCATCACACACAGAGAGCTGCGAGCACTGATAACTACAAACATGATTCAGAGCAGTGTTCTCTGGCAGGGAAAGTATCACCTTTCATTTTAGTTAGTAAATTTGATAAGTGCTGTTAATAGACTGGAATTACGCTGATGGGTTGGAGGCCTGTAAGGGACCCTGATTATTATAGTTGTTGCTATGTGAACATATCTTTAGAATGGTGACTATTAAAAATTGAAATACATTTAGTTATTTGTATTGATCACTCTCCAATCAATTGAGTCTGATTTAATTTCCTTAAAGAAAAGCAAAAGGTAAGAGGGAGCAGAACATATTTTGTTTTCTGCAGCTGGATGCTGGACTGTGTAACGCTGAACGGCCTGCAATATCCACCTTCTCTTTCCGACTTGCTGGCACAATACTTGCATTAACATTGGTCACCAAAAGTGCGTGGCAGATTCCAATCAAACCACAGTCCCTGTTAATACTATGCAGCCAAGACTGGATTGCCAGTTATTCACAGGGCTACTAGTTAAGTGGGAGGATATGCAAGTGCCATATATCCAAACTCAGCCAGCAGATTTAAGCCAAACAGTCACGGTTAACCCACTGTGATTAGTTTTATGCCTGATACATTTTTAATAAAGTTATAAGAGGTTTCAAGAGCAAAATCAAACATTAAAATGTTTTTTTTTCTTTTTGCTGTTCATATATTTTCAGGTCTAACTTTAACATCTAACTTGTAAAAACAGTGTCAATAGCAGTGTCCTCTCCTGTTGCTTTCGTCATGTACAATTTCAAAAAAATATATATTTTATAATTATGGAGACATCATATTCAATAAAATCCATGTAATGTTTAAAAAAAAAAAGACTAACAGGAATCCTACTCATTGACAGGAATAAACTGAAATTATGCATCTGAGCATGTTGCTTTAGCTGATTTCCTTATGTATGAAACTTCATTCCTTTTCATACGGAATAATTAAAACATGAAGGGGCCCGCTGATGAAGACCAATGGACAGATTCACAGTCCATCACAGGGCAATCTTTCATTTAGCCTGACATGGAGGAAAATCCTTAAGAAAACCATTGTATACATAGGAAAGCATGCAAACTTTGCACAGAAAGGCCTCAGGATGATCAGGATTTGAAACAAGGAGGTTCTTGCTGCAGGGTGAAAGTTCTAGCACTGCAACATTACACAGCTTAGGTATCTACAGTTGCAACAGAGTCCAAAAGGTGTAAAACATTTTAGATTGCATCAGGATATAAACCTGACCATCTAATTGATGGAGTAAAGGGGACCCTATTAAATGTAATGATCTTAAGTAAATGTGAAACTAAAATTAAATGTTATTGCTGTAACTAATGGAACTTCTTTTATGGATGAAGTGAATGGAATGTGGAATCACCTACTGTTGAGAAAATTATCATGGAAACATGAGTGAAAACACATTCCCATTAAAGCTGCAGTCCGGAATATTTGAGGGCGAGAGATTTTTTGAGTCCGACGTACCAAGGCCACTCCCAAAACACTTCCTCCCCTTCTCTTCCTCCAGCCCTACCGCAGCAGTTGTGCACGCGCATCACCTGTGGCAACACAGCAAGTCAAAGAAGTAAGCAGCAAGCACTATTGAGCACGACCCAATTGTATTTTTGCTATGGACATTTCGGAGGTGAGCAACTTCTGCATGACTGATGCTCTCTGTGGTCTAAGTTCTTAAATAAAAGAGATGAGAGAGATTCCTTCAGATATTCAGAGGTTTTAATACAAACTTGGTTGATCAACCAAGGAGGTACAGCGTCAACAGAGAATATGCAATACTGACCTGCCTTCCAAAACAAGATACAGAATTATATAGGTTCAGACACCTATCAACAAGACATCAGAAAACATTTCTTCAGTATGAGAACATTAGACTCGCAGGCTTCTGGCCCTTGATAGTGGAAACACAATCAATGTATGTCAGGACGTCCTTAGATGTAAAATAGAGTTGCTATGCCAACCCAGAATGTAAGAGCCTGAATCAGTAGATTTGTCCTGACCAAAATTCATATAGTGTAAAATAATCAGATTGGTCACCATATCACAAATAGCTGGCACACAGTAACTATCAGTACATGAAATACACAGAACAGATCATTCTTAATAATTAATTTTCCATAACACTCTCTCACAATGTGGCAACTGTAAATGGGAAGACACGGAGCGATCTGTGTGCGCGGCCCCATGTTCACGTTTGCGCGATCCAGATGCAATTCTCCGGATTGCAGCTTTAATACTTTGTTGCACCAGCTCTTCAGTTTGACTGTTTGACTTATTTAATGCATGTTTTTATTAATAAAAAAACAATATTCTTCCTCAGTCAGGTTTCAATGTTCTCATACAGCAGCTCACATGTGAGCTTTGCAGAATGGGACCCTGTCACCATTTCTGTTCGGTTACCACCACTAATTTTAGCTGGATTAAGAGCCAGACTTTTCACTGACTGGGTTATTGAGTTGATTTACTTTTTCTGAAGAAAATGTTGTTACATCCTTTGTTTATTGGGGAGAGGCATCATCAACCTAAAAAAAACAATAGTGTCATCAGCAAACCTACCTTAGATTGATGGACTGAGAAAAGTCTCTAAAATGTCCATGCCCACCAGTGTATTTATTGTAAGGCAAGCCAAGGCAATTTTGTTTGTATAGCACACTTTCAACAGCAGGGTAATTCAAGGTGCTTTACATGATTTGGTGATTTAAAAAACAAAACAAACAGACATGGAATAAAAACATTGCAAATTAAAAGTAAAAGAAACACACTTTACACATGATACACAATAAAGCAAGAGAAAGATCAATAAAGCAAGAGAGCATGAACACATTTCATATAATGACATCAATCATTTACTCAAAGGCAATTCTAAACAGATGGGTGTTTTGTCCCGATTTGAAGCAGTTGAGAGTTTCAGCAGCTCTGCACTCGTCAGGAAGTCTGTTCCAGATAAGAGGAGCATAAAAACTGAAACCTGCTTCTCCATGTTTAGTTCTGAGTCTAGGGATGTTTAGTAGGCTAGAGTTGGATGACCTGAGTTGTCTTGGTGGTTGGCATCGTGACAACAGGTCTTCAACATATTTTGGTGCTAAGCCATGTAATGATTTGTAAACTAGTAGGAGCATTTTGAAGTCTATTCTCTGAGCTACAGGGAGCCAGCGTAAGGACTTTAGAACTGGGTTGATGTGCTTTACTTTCCTGGTTCTAGTGAGGCCGCGAGCAGCAACGTTCTGGATCAGCTGCCACTGTCTGATTGACTTTGTAGGCAGACATGTGAAGATCCTGTTGCAGTAATCAATCCGACTAAAGATAAAACGCATGGATGAGTTTGTCCAGGTCCTGTTGCAACATCAGTCGTTTAATCCTAGAAATTTTTTTCAGGAGATAGAAGGCTGACCTTGTTATTGCCTTTATGTGATCCTGGAGGTTCAAGTCTGAGTCCATTACTACACCTAGGTTTCGTGCCTGATCAGTAGTTCCTAGCTGTATTAATTCAAGCTGTGTGCTGACTCTTGATCGTTCCTCTTTGGGTCTAAAAATAATTACTTCAGTTTTGTTTCTATTGAGCTGGAGAAAGTTATGGCACATCCATCCATTTATTTGGTCAATGCATTAATTTAGGGTTTGAACGGGTTCAGAGTCACCTGGTGACATTGTAGAGGTCATCAACCTTCCATGCTCCTTTAACTGAGATGTAGCCCCATTTCATCAATGACTGTGGAAATCTACTGCCTTTCTTTTGTTAATCAGCTTTATGTTTTAAAGGTGTCATTCACTAATTTTTATAAATAAATTTTCTGTGGTGTCTAATTTGAATGAATGCCTTGTGAGTTGTTTTCTGAGGGGAAAAATGTTCTCACACTACTGTTCCATGGGATTGAAGCTATAGTGCGTTCTATTTGTCCACCGAACTCGGTTTGCAAGTCGGTTTCCAGAATTACGAAACCGGAAGTTGCAAATGGAACGCCCCCGAGGTCGTATATATAGGTCGTCAACTCGTCGAGCCTCAGAGGACCCCGAGTTCAGTTCCAAAATGCTACCATGAGCATCACACGTAAGTAAACATTGTGATTTTCTACTATTTTAAGCATTTTTGTCTTTGTTTTAACTAACTGTAGATTTCATACACATAACAGTGTATATGGTTACCTAAAGGCATGACGCTACAGTCTTATTACGTGCTAAATAACGCCTAATAAGTTATTTTGTAGCTTGTGCAGTTTAAATTGGCTAAAGACGCTCCATGTTGCTATGACAACAATGCTGAGTCTTGAGCTACGGAATTTTCGCTTAAACAGCGGTTAAAACATTAATAGACTACAATCAAATAAGATGAAACATTAACTTACATTCTCCGCTTTCTATCATCTTCCATATTTTGATGATGAACCACAAACTTTGATGTAGCTGTCCGTACTCTTTCAGAGCTAGCACAACAGTGAGTTTCCTGGTGGCATCCATCATTCCAGCCAAAAGTTTCCAGCTAAATCATCTTAAGCCTCACAGCCTGTTGTCTGCTGGTCTGCCTCACCTTGCCCGCTCATTTTTGAGCATTGCCTGTTTGATGACCTCAACTAAGAACTACAGATTGGATAACGGTACCACTCTTTACTCTGGTGAATCAAACTTTGACCAAACTGGAAAAACCTTCTGTGGATTGCCCCTGACTGATTCTATTGCTCAGCACTTGCACCTTAAAGGCAACTCACCCCCTACCAGAGTCTAACTCCACCCACATTTCCTGTTTGAAAAATGCGGCAAAAGGTGGTGTTTCTTGGTGGACCAGGGAACACACGGGAGGAGAGGGTTGGGTGTGGTCTTGGCTGTGATTGACATGTTTACAGCAATGCTGCTGCATTGGCACAGACACAGACAGTGAGAAAGATGGAGAGCAATGTGACCTCCTTTGCCTCAGAGCGATCTTTTGAGGTGGAGAATTTCATTCCACCTCCTTCCCCTCAGGAAAAAGAGGAAAGAGAGGTTCTGTGGTGGAGGCGTAGTCAGAGTCTCAGCTTCTTTTACACCCCACAGCACCAGGGCACCGCTGAGCGAATAGCAATGCCCAATTCAAATGCATTGTAGAGTTTTAACCTGAAGAGGGCACAACACTGGTGGTTTTAGGCAGAAAATAAATATTTTTACTAAGATGCACTAAAATACCAAAATAATCACCATGCATGTAGACAGCACAATTAGAGACTCATTTATACAGTTTATCAGCAAAAAAATGTGATTCGGGGATGAGGTACTCTTTAAAGTGCCGACCCTGGAGATGGAGTTGATTCTTTCTTTATAAAGAGGTTAGTGGATTTCTGCTCAAAATTATTATTTCTCTGGTTTCTGCTCATCAACTAACCTTCTCCATTCCCTTGCTGAGACTCCTGATCCTTGCCGAAACCAGTTGCTGTCTAACACCAATGGTCAAATGAACGTTCTAAACTTTATTCTGGGTTGAATTATCAGGTTTTCTGATCTGCCCTGCACTGCGCTATAGCTAGAGAGAGGAGGAATAGGCGCAGTGGATTCATGATGTGTATTTGGCAAAACGAAAAAAAAAACATACCTGTCAAGTCTATGGCTGTTAGAGAGTTAATTACTATTAGTCTAGAATGTCTATGAATATTTTTCGTTTGTCATTATTGAACTTAATGAGTGCATGCGCTACTCTATGCTCCATATTCCAGAGACAGCAGGTGCAGACGCACAGCGAGTTATGATGCGTTTTTGGAAAAAAAGGGAAAGAATCAACATAACTGGCAGGTTAATGGCCATTAGAGTGTTAATTACTATTAGGTTAGAATGTGTGTGTGTAAGTAATAAACTAATGTTGAATCATGATGGCACCAATTTAATACATGCTCTTCAGAGGCGGTAAAAATAGGTGCAAAAACACCCAGCCCAAACAGCTTCATGATTGATAAATTACACTGTGGAACGCCTATACATTTGCATGTTCTCCTCCCTATATTTGCGCCTCCTGACAGAAACGCCCACATTGCATATTCATCAGTGCAAAAGTGCTAAATGGATTGTGTGCATCTTGCTGTGGGTTTAACAGGCGCAGTCCTCCCTGCGCCTGCTTAATAAATCATCTGCTGCATGTTTTTGCGGCCGCTGTGAGGTTTGTGGACGTTTTAACAAGCGCAAACCTTTGATAAATCAGGCCCTTTGTGTGTATGTTGGCACATTAGCTGCAGATCTTCACCCAAATACCAGAATTCACCATTGGGTGGGACAATGCACTGGCACAAGAGCCCTACAGGAGTTCCTTCAGCTGTTGTCTGGTTTTGAAGCTTGGTATTTAGAAACAATTGCTTTAAGATTTGCATTCCATCATTGCTGCTCTACCAATGCAGTGATCCTGTATGCGTCACAGTTTGCTCATGACCATTGACTCCTTTTCCTGCCAGTCAGTGGAGCTCTGCAGGGGCGAGGCTCTCGGCTGAGTACGTAAGGTCGGAGGAGGAGATGGGTGTAAAAGGCGGGGATAGGTGGGAGCAGGCATTTCAGCAACCCCGAGTACTACCAGCAGAGACTTAAAGATTACTCTGACATGAGTGAATGGGTCAGAGCAACACTTCATGCATGTTTATAATGAGGGAAAGGCAGGTTCTCAAGATATTAAGCTCCAGAAAGTCCATTTTGCATAATACCCCCTCTTTAAATCTGTAAAATACCAGAACAATATCATGACAGTAAGAGGTGCTGTTAAGAAATTTAAAGAAATACATCATAAAGATGATTATTTCAGATCTGCTGAGAAGAACATAGACTCTAAAAGGAAGCGTTTCTATTTAGAACCAAAAAAGTCTATTAAAAACAAAAACCGGCTCCTGACTCCTGTGATGGAAATTTTTAATATTGCTCATGTCTAAGAATCTATGGTCATGGACTATGAAAGCAGAAATGAACTTGATGTCTAAAGGTGATGAACTGTCAAAAAGAAAGTGGACTGTGTGACTTTTGGATCATTGCTCACAACGACTTGAGTGAAAAACAGGATGTGCACCCCAGCCAACGCTGTCTAAAAAGGAGAGAAAAAGAGCCAAATGTAGAAGCTTAAGTATCTAGATAAAATGACATGAGTGGGCTGTTTGACCTGTTTACCAGAGAAGATGATCATGTTTGCGAAACTTAAGGTGTGTCAAAGTGTATAAATACTTATGTATACTTGGAGTCGGGGCTCTGCTCTCTGACTTGTCAGTGACAGAGTCTTCGAACGCTGTTTGCCTTCAAATTAATACAAGACAAAGGATCGATCTTTTCTCGAAGTGATTTTAATCAATATTGTCTCATCCCAGAATTCCATAACACTCCGCCGAGGGCCTCCTGATAAACACCCCGTCACAAGGTTCTCCGCCGCAGGCCGCCAAGCCACAAGGTTCTCCGCCGCAGGCCGCCACACCAACAGGTTCTCCGCCACAGGCCGCCACGCCAGCAGGTTCTGCGCCACAAGCCGCAATGCCACTGGGTTCTCCGCCACAGGCCGCCACGCCACTGGGTACTCCGCCGCAGGCCTCCACGCCACAAGGTTCTCCGCCGCAGGCCGCCACGCAACAAGGTTCTCCGCCGCAGGTCAGTACGTCACTTGGTTTCTCTTTAAACCAAAACCTGACAAGATCACACTTCTCCTGTTTTAGCCTCCCTTCGTTGGCTCCTAGTTAAATCCAGAAAAAAATTTAAGATCTTCCTTCTTTCATATAAAGCCCTTAATAATCAAGCTCCATCATACATCAGATATCTGATTGTTCCATATGTTCCTAACAGAGCACTTCTTTCTATAGACGGCGGGTTTACTGGTGGTTCCTAGGATTTTTAAATGTACAATGGGAGGCAGATCTTTTAGTTATCAGACTCCTCTCCCATGGAACCAGCTCCTAGTTTTAGTCACTCTGTCTACTTTTAAGGCCAGGCTTAAAATTTTCCTTTTTGATAAAGCTTATAGTTGAAAACAGATTGATGTTAGCCAGTCGTTGGATGGGTGATGTAGGGAGGGGTGGTAGCTGACAGCCTAAGCCCGTTACGGTGGGCAGACAGACGGTTCTCCCTGGCTCTGCCTCTCTCATGTCTCATTCTAACATGCTGGCTTATCCTGACTTATCACTGTAGTTATGCTGCTATAGGCTTAGACTGTGGGAAGACAGACTGACCACTTTTCTTCACTCTTCTACTTTTCTCTTCTACTACTCTTCAATTGCATTACTTGCTGTTTTTTTGACTGTTAACTCTGCTCTCAGTTTTTTTTCTCTCCATAGAAGCTCTGTTCATCTGTGATGCCTTGTTGGAGGGGGGCATCGACTAGAATGATGCTCCCAGTAACTGAACACCCTTGTGTCCTGTTATCAACTTTTTACTTTCTTTACCATAGAAGTACTCTTAAATCAGTTATTTAATTCTTTCTGTGTCTCTGCTCTGCCTTCTCAAACCCCCAGTCGGTCATGGCAGATGGGCGCTTGTACTGAGCCAGGTTCTGGTTCTTCTGGAGGTTTCTTCCTGTTAAAGGAGTTTTCCTCTTCACTGTTGCCATGTGTATGAGGGATTGCTGTGAAGTCAACAACACAACGCAGGCTCGTTCGTTCAGGAGGAGTGAATATTGCAAGTGAATGACTTGATGCAATCTGCTGGGATTCCTTTGATAAAAAACGTTTCAACTGATTAGAATATATGTACATTTGAATTGAAATGACCTTTCTTGTAAAGTGCCTTGAGATGGCATCTGTTGTGAATAGACACAATATTACTAAACTGAATTGATTCTTATATTTTTCCCTTGGTCTGTTTAGATGTTTTCCTTTTACCAACCTTGCTTGGAATGGCCAAAATCCATCTGTCTGGAAACAACCAACATTTTTTTCCATACTCCTTCTAGATTTACCTACTTAAAGGACTTTTGAAATCCTTCCATTTCAGCTGACAACTCTCTTGTCTTGGTCGTTTCCTGTCAGTCAGCCTAAACTAACAGCTCATTAGGGTCTGTAAACACACTCTTTTAACTGCTGACTCATTTGCATAATGAGGTTTAGAATTAAACAAAGATTCTGATCTACCCCCCTCAACATTATGTTCTTCCAAGTTTCTTTTTATGTCAACTTGATCAGAACAATGTGCTGTAAGTTTTTCAAGTATTATTAAGATTATTAGGAAATTACATTCTTAATCAAAATAATTAAAATTTTATACATTCCATATTTTTTGCTAGGGGTACTATTTGTCTGGACTCTATGTTCAATAGTCTGGGTTATTTTTTTAAATTTTCAAAGAATGCTTCAATCTTCATGAAAGGGTCATTTAAGTTTTCTAAAGTCTATCCCTTTTCTAGCTGCATGCTGATCTGATCTGAGCTGCACTTTTATGTGTCTTTGCATTTACAAGTCTCTCACCTCATTAAGTTGAGTCAAAATAGAACTGAATTTTGATTCAGAAGTGAATAAAGTTGTATACAAGTTTTTTTTCTGCTCATGTAGCTTTAATTTATTACATTTTACGCAGTGTATGCAGTAACCAGATCAGAAAACCTGATAATTCAACCCAGAGTAAAGTTTAGACGGTTTATTTGACCACTGGTGTTGGACAGCAACCGGTTTCTGCATTCCCTATAAATGTGTAGAAATGATGATACACTTCCAGTTATAACTTCCTTATCAGATAATATCTTTTGCTATTCAAACATCTCATTTTCAATTTACTTCATTTACAGTGAAGTTGTAATTTTCCCTTTGTCACAACAGGAAGAAGCCTAGCTGTTACTGTTTCACTGTGCTTCTGATCGTGCACAACACTGCTCCAAACCACCCAGAAAGCCTGCCACATCAAACACCCTTACAAGACTTTGCAACAAAAATGTGACTGCTAGTCCTGGCGGCTGTTTATACGCTGACGCGCCCAAACCCCACTCCTCTCCTCTTGACTTATGCATGCCCTCGCTGACTGACAAAAACATGGAGGCCACGGAGAACGAGCTGTGCCTCTGCTGATGAGGGTGAGATTGAAGGACCCACATGTGTTTCCTCTGTCTCTCTGGGCTTCTGAGAAGATCTGCTGCTTACTCAGGAGTGAAAGCCTCAAATTAAAGTGTTTGTGCTGACAAAGGACAAATGGGATTTTTCTTTCACGCAAACGGTGCAGGATTGTATTAGCTTGCTCAAAGTGTTGGGGGGGGTCTCCTGGTCGACACCTCTGATGAAACATGAACATGAAATTAAGGCCTGCAAGTTGCTGCTGATCTTTAGGTTGTAGATGTGTTAAGACTGAGGGAGAGAAGAAAGGAACAAACTAAGAGATGCCACTTTTCTCTCTCCTGTATAGATATGCTGTATCTTTTTTACCCTTGAAGGAAGCAGAGGTAAATTGAATATTCATGAGTGAATGTGAATAAGTGCTCTGTCAGCCAGTAGTGTCACTGATAGATGAGGGGTGGTCCAGAATGGGGCCCCAATGGCCAGCCACAGTTCTCCACAGAAAGCCACAGAAGCAGGAGGGTGGAGGGCGTCAGGTACAAAGAAGGCGAGCCCTGGACAGACGAGGGGCTTGTATTAAGCTCTGCATACATTAAAGCTAGGCAAGGCTGCTGTTGACTTGGCACTTTTAGTATTCTTTCACTTGCAACCTGCTCTGGAAGTCACTTGCACTTGGGGGCTCAGGGGTTGGATGTGGTGGGGGTGGTCAGAAAGCTTAAGGAGGAGAGAGATTCTTTTCTTTTCACACATGGCTGGACTGAAAGTGTGGGGTTTCTCATCCTGTTCCTGTTTTCCAGTCAGTGGGTCCACAGTTCAGAAACCCCCTCTAATTTTCTCTGACAAGTTTTACAGCGTTGTTTCTCAATCCCCAGCGTCCTCCTCCCCCTCTGTGAGAGCTCAGGGATGATCCTGCTGCACGGTTCATATTGTGTTCTGATCATTTTATTTACAACTCATCAGTGGCTGCAGAGTGCATTCCAAATGTAAAGTGCTTTGCTAAAGGCGAGAAGCCACCAGAATCTGTGGCTAAAGAATGAGCTGTCTTCTACTGCACAGCCGAGTCTGCACCAATTCCAGTCAGATTGCCTGGCTGCACCAACAGGCAGCAGATGGCCTGATCCTCAGGCAAAGAGAGAGGGAGAAATAATCAAAAAGTGAGAATGAGAGGGAGAGAAAGCACTCGCGCTTGACATGTCCCAGAGGTGCCAGGCTCAGTCAAAGTTACACCCAACACTGGACCTGAATGCTGCTGGAGCTCATCTAATGTTAAGACTAACTAACTGAAAAAGCCCATATCCTGCAGAATTGTCATTGTAGGTGACCTCACTTCATTCTCCATCCTTCCATCCCATTACGTATGAGGACCTCTGAAATCAAACATACAGGTAGGCTTTCGAAAGATTCTTTGATATTTTTTAACATGGACATTTATTGACATAACTCTCATCCTTTTTGTGCACATTTGAAGAAAGACACTTTAAGGGGACTCTCTAGAGAAGGAGTATTTAGTTTCAGTGCCCTCGGGGGCAATCGCAAATGACAAATGAAAGGAATAGTCAAAATCATAACAGCAAAGGCTGGAATATCCTGACTTTTACAGGCTCTGCTGATTTGCCTTTTCGTCTGGACTTTACATCCCACACTGCAAAATAAATTCAATTGGACTGTGAGTTTCATTAAGATTGCTTTAAGCATGAACTGAACTGCATGTCAAAATCACCCACACAGTTGGATGTTTTATTGCCGCTATCTTACTTAATCTGATCCACAAGTAATTGTGTTGTGTTATGCACGGAGTTAAAAGCAACAAGCTTGGATATGTGTAAAATTTATTTCATATATATTTTTAAGTGCACCATAGCTTCCCTAAATTCCCTTATTTAGAGAAACAGTCTGCTTGTCTGTCTATCTTTCTTTATTCTCAGTATTAATGCAGCTGTTCTGTTTCTGGCCTCAGAGGTTTGTTAGAGAACATTAGTGAACAAACAGGATCTCGAAGACCAAGGAACACAGCAGACAGGTCAGGAAGGACATAGTATAGAAGCAGAGGCAACCAATGATGGCATGATTTTTATTTATTAATTTTTTGTAAGGTTTTACGAAAAGGTAATATTACAAGGTTGGATGGATTAGATGGCAGAATTTATCATAGGCTATTCATAATCATTGTCAGAATAACATCAAATACATTTTTGTACCTCTGTAAAAACAACTTAATGTTTCATTAGCCTCTTTTATAGCTTATTTTGCTTTTCACCACGTACAAATTATGAATATCATTGCAAAATATTCTACTTTGGTACAGATCATAGTCACACATCATGCCATAAATGCCAGTTCTCATCCATGCTTTGAAGCCCCATTGGTGTTGCAAAGTGGAAAACATGAAGATACTTGTAATGTGACAACCATAAAAATCCATGTCTATTTAGGCCATGTACACACACAGGGTTTTTGTAAAACCAAATATCCTCACCACCTCATTATTAGAAAATAATCCATCCACATCTAACCACATAAGTGCAATATTAAGCACATTCATAAGCATGCCACACCTGTAGGTGGCAGTAGTTCCCCAAATCTTATCCAATCAGAATAACTTTATACTTTCTAACCTCTACACAGAGCAGTAATTGAGCTTGTAAAAACAAGCAAGCAAAAAACCCTTGGACAATCGATAATGCCAGCACAGCACTGAGGGCATCCATGCTGTTTGAGTGCATACACTGGTCACACGTTATGTCAGAGCATTTTTGTCGCCTAAAAAGCCTAAAACTCCGGTTGTTCATGTCCACAAGCAAATGCTCACAACAGAGAATTTGCAGATCTTCACTTTGGTTGAATTTTTTTCAAATGAATCATTTTCGATGCCTTAAATTTGCGCTTTCGTGTGGATGACAGGCCAAATTGTAAACAAATATCTTTGCTTTGTGAGATACCCTGCTACCTGTGTCCATGCCCTTAGCCAGTTATTCAATTCATTTCAATTCAAAAATACTTTATTGATCCCAGAGGCAAATTAAGTGTTGGTTGTAGCTCATATAATTAATTCTTTAAGGAGTTGTTGTAGATGATGATGGCTGTGGGCAGGAAGGATTTCCTGTAGCGGTCTGTATTGCAGCGAAACTGAAGAAGCCTCCGACAGTCATACAACTGTTGTTGTATGACTGTCTCATGAAGAGGATGCTCAAGGTTGTCCATAATATTTTTGTTTCTATGAAGAATCCTTCCTTGCATCATCATCTCCAGATTTTCCACAGTTGTCCCAAGAACAGAACCAGCCTTCTTTATCAGGTTGTTTAGCCTTTTTAAATCCCTGGCTCTGATGCTGCTACCCCAACAGATGACGGCTGAAGAGATTGCACTCTCCACAACAGACTTGTAGAAGATCTGCAGCATCTTGCTGCAAACCTTGAAGGACCTAAGCTTCCTCAAGAAGTCCAGTCTGCTCTCTCCCTTCTTGTAGACGGCTTCACTGTTGCGCCTCCAGTCCAGTCTGTTGTCAAGGTGAACTCCGAGGTATTTATATTCCTCAACCACCTCCACTTCTTCTCCCATGATGGAAACAGTGTTTGACTTATCCCTGTTTCTTCTGAAATCTACAACAATCGCCTTTGTTTTGTTCACATTCAAGGTGAGACGATTGTTTCCACACCATGTCACAAAGCGGTCCACCAGCTCTCTGTATTCAGCTTCTTGTTCATCTCTGATACACCCGACAATTGCAGAGTCATCTGAGTATTTCTGCAGATGACAGGTCTCTGATTTGTACTGGAAGTCTGAGGTGTACAGAGTGAAAAGGAATGGTGAGAGTAAGGTCCCTTGTGGTGCTCCTGTGCTGCTGACCACCTGGTTTGACACACAATTCTTCAGTCTCACAAATTGTTGTCTGTTGGTCAGGTAGTCATTGATCCAGGCGATTGTTGAGGGCTCCACCTGTGTCTTCAGGAGTTTCTGACAAAGCAAATCAGGCTGAATTGTGTTAAATGCACTAGAGAAATTAAAGAACATGATCCTCACAGTGCTGCCTGCTTTGTCCAGATGACAGTGGGTTGGTAGGTGGATGATGGCATCTTCAACTCCAACTCCACAGCGATAAGCAAACTGCAGTGGGTCCTGATACGTTCTTGTTTGCTTACTCAGGGGTGCCAACAGGAGTCTCTCCAGGACCATCATGATGTGGGATGTCAGGGCAACGGGTCTATAGTCATTGATAACTGATGGGTGAGTTCTTTTGGGTACTGGAACAAGGCAGGATGTCTTCCACAACACTGGCACCTTCTCCTGAGTTAGGCTAAGGTTGAAGAGGTGCTGCAGAATCCCACAGAGCTGCTCTGCACAGGCCTTCAGGACTCTGGGGCTGACACCATCTGGACCTGCAGCCTTGTTCCGGTTCAGTTTCTCCAGCTGCCTCTTCACCTGACTTTTGGAGACAGACAAGTGGGAGGGGGAGGCAAAGGGGGTAGCAACATTTCCTGACTTGGTTGAAGTCAAACTTGTGGAATTAGAAGAGTCCATGGCTGAGGTGAAGGATAAAACATCCGAGGTGTAACAGGAAAGCTGTTGATCAGAGGAGAGTGGGATGTCTGTTTGGCTGGGAACAGGAGAGGGGGATGCTGAGCTAGTTCCTGAACTGAACCTGTTGAAGAATATGTTCAGTTCATTGGCTCATCCAGACTTCCATCTATCCAATCCTTCTTGTCCTTTAAACCTGTGATCTTTCTCATTCCTGACCAGACATCTCGGATATTGTTCCTCTGTAGTTTGTTATCCAGCTTCTTCCTGTATGCCTCCTTGCTGTCTCTGATCTTAACCTTATGTTGCTTCTGTATACTCCTCAGTAATTCCCTGTCTCCCTCCCTGAAGGCTCTTTTTTTCTTGTTTAGCAGTTCCTTCAGGTCACTGGTGATCCAGGGTTTGTTATTGGGGAAGCATCTCACTGTTCTGGTGGGGATGACGTTGTCCACACAGAAGTTTATATAGTCAGTCACACACTCAGTCATGGCATTGATGTCCTCTCCATGTGCTTGGCAAAGAGTCATCCAGTCTGTGGTTGCAAAACAACCCTGCAGGGCTTCTTCAGCTTCCTGTGACCATTTTCTCACAGTTCGTTTTGTCACAGGTTGCCTCTGAACAAGGGGTTTATATTCTGAACAGAGAAAAACAAGATTGTTATCTGATTGTCCCAGAGGAGGTATTGGTTTGGACATGTATGAATCCTTTACATTTGCATAAAACAAATCCAAGGTCCTGTTTTCTCTTGTAGAGCAGCTGACAAACTGTTGAAATGTTGGAAGTGTAGTAGAGAGCGAGGCATGATTAAAATCACCAGATATTGCCACAAATGCATTGGGGTGCTGTGTCTGTAGCTTAGCAACAATGGAACTGATGACATCACATGCACTGTCGGCAACGGCTGAAGGTGGAATGTAAACATCTGCCAAAATTACACTGGTGAACTCTCTTGGTAAATAATATGGACAAAAACTGACTGCCAAGAGTTCGACATCTGGGCTGCAGAGACGACACTTTACAGTAACATGTCCTGGATGACACCATCTGTTGTTCACAAGCACTGCTACTCCACCACCTTTCCTTTTTCTGCTCGTCTTCAGATCTCTGTCTGCTCGTACAGTCAGGAAGCCTGGCAGACAGAGGTTGGAGTCGGGGATATGATCCAGCAGCCACGTCTCCGTAAAACACATAACACTGCATTCACGATACTCTGGCTGAGTCCTTGTAAGGGCTTGGAGTTCATCCATCTTGTTAGTCAGTGATCTTACGTTGCCCATTATGATCGATGGAAGAGATGGCTTGAACTTCCTCTTTCTCTGTCTCCTTTTCGCTCCTGCTCTGCATCCACGTCTCCTCCTTATCAACTCATCAGGGATTTGTGGTTTCAGTCAAGGTATTATTTCAGCTTTTGCGATGTTAATCAGCTGCTCCCGGCTGTAAACCACATTGTTGCCATGGTTGCTCATGATAACAAATTGTCAAAAAGGGAAGAATTTACAGCAAAAATCCTTCCAGTTTCACAGCACCAAAAACTAGAAAGTATACAGGTAGAAAAAAATGCAATCTTCTTTAAGAAATAAGAGGAACCAATGTACAAAAAAACAAAACTTAATATGTAGCCAACAGAGCCACTCCAACATGCAGCCACCCAGAGCAGCGCAATTCTAGAATGCAAACTGTGTTTACTTTCAGCAAAGCATGGGCATTTGCTGCCACGCTGTCCTAACGCTGTAATGTTACAACAATGTACAAAATGCAAAATAGAGCAAGTTTTATAAGTTCTGCGCAACAATTACATATGTAGGCCTAGACATGTTCTAGACATTGTAGTGATCACCCAAAAAATGAAAAGACATGTTATTTACTTATTTTTTAAATAATGTGCTACAGTGAATCACATAGATTTTCACAGAGATCTTGCTCAGCCAAGGTTTTTCAAGCTGTGGTAGTTTGTGACCCTGTGGGAGGAACTTTTATGTGAATATCTTATCCAATAGAGGCTGAACAATATGGTTTAGGTAAAAAAAAATCAAAATAAAAACTGAAGAAATCTCATCATTTGTACTTGTATTTGGTTTAAAATAGAGATGTTGAGATATTACAACACTGGCTCTGACAGGGTTAGAGCAGAGTGAGGTTGTGAAGCAACACCCCATGCTTTGAACCTCACAAGCAGTATGGTTTCATCCATTATCAGAACATAATGCAATTATACTACAACTGCAACCTACCAGGTTAGGATAAGCTTGGCCGTATGGACAAGTAAGGTAAATGATAACTCCAAGGCATTCAGATTTCTCACAGTTTGTGTTATTTTGACCATAATGTCAAAGAAAAGACTCATCTGAGAAGCTTGGAGAAAGCCTAATTTGCAGGCATCGAGGATAAGTGTGTAAAAGTGCCAAAAGGATGCAAGAGTGCCAGAAAATGTGCAAACAGAGTGACATTTTCTTTCTCCAAAACACCTTTATGGGCCGTTTTAAGGACAGTTCCGTGGCCCCTCCTCATCTCCCATTGCTCTTTGTTTTCATTCTTCTCTTTTGTGGGTAATGTATTGTCTACAGGGTGTGTAATGATCCTCTGGAGCAGCCGCATACCACTAACAGGCACTTCTGTCAAACCATCACCATTGCCGTGCCCATTGATTTGTGTTGCCTTTAAAATGGGCTGTTTCCTTCGCACCAGGCACAGCTGTAATTGCATCTTGCTTAAATGATTCAAATAAGCCGCTCTGTTGCTCTTACCTCCGCCTCCCCTCCCTCGCTACCCACTGTCACCCTCACTTATTTCATTACGGATTCAGCAGACTTGATAAAACAGCAGGGGTGCACCATTCCTCGGCGCTTAACCAGCCCGGCCGACACAAAAAAGTGGTCAAGCAGGGCAACAAATCACAACAAATGGAGCATTTGCTCTTTGTACAGCCTAGTTATGGAAAAGTGATAGCAGCATCCAGAATACTGAATAGGTATAATAAATGCTGAAGAAGGGGGGATTTTCTGCTAATTGGGTGGGCTTGGGTGGAGGAAGCATCGGTGTTACCCGTTTTGTATTTGAAAATGGGCTCTGTGAAATAGTCTAATAGCCTGTGCTCAGAAAGAATGGCTGGTGCACCTCCCCTCCCCCTCTTCCCTCAAAGCCATCCCAACCTGTCTGTGGACTGACAGATAAACATGTTCTTTGCTGGCTAATTGCACTATCTGTGCCTAGCCGTTCTCAAGTGACAGGCTAGCTGTGTATACCTGAAGCCTCAGATCTCCAAGACCCCACAACTCTGGAGCAGAACACTTAAAAATACAGCAGCCAGAACAAGGCAGAGGAACTCTGGAAAGAGAGAAAGTTTGAGGATTATTTACTATAAAGCACACTGTGCAACTTTCCAAATGAGCAGTAAAGTTTGTAGCTAAAACTGACAGCTGTTGGACATGCGTTGATGACTTAACTAACATGACAAGTGCATCAGAAAACTGGGAGCATCTGTCGAAAGAAATACACGTCAAATATGAAGAATGGAAAACAGAAAATTTAAGAGTTCACTTCAGCGAGTCTTTTTCTTTGATGATAAAATAAAGATGTTTAAAATCAATATGCAGCCATATACATCAATATACATGTGCTGAGGGTCCCGAAAGTATTCTTTGGAAGTACCTTTGTCTGAATGAAGTGCAAGTGGTCATAAAAGATGCACGCCCACAGCTGGACACTGACTCCCTCCAGTCAGATGAATAATAGTACAAAGGACTGCTAAATCATTGAGACAGCTGCACTGCTCTGTCCAGACAGCACTGGTCCAACACAACAGCACTAAGAGATCAGATCAATGTGGAGGACATGAGAGGCACACAATCCCCCGGATGACGTCTCTGTTTGCTCTCTGAGGGTGCTAAAAAACCTCCTAAACTGGTGTCTGTGCTTAACATTAGGGCTGGGCGACATGGCCTCAGCTCTATTTTATGATATAATCTGAAGCATGTGCAGTAAAAATATTAACTGCAAAGTATTCTTTTCTTCTGTTTATACATGTCAAAGTGACAGTTTTTATTTTTATTTTACATACCACGTAACAACTTCAAAAGAATATATAATACCATTTAAATAGCTTTTATTGTGCAAAATGTATTTTAAAAAAATAAACCTTGTAAGTAATTTTTAAGGTGTGTTACAAATCCTTTTCAAATCAATGCAACAGAACATTCTTATAACATAAATCAAAATGAAGATATTTTAAAAGAAACAAAAGCTACATGTTATGAAAACAAAATTCTTAATTGTTTGACGTGAAGTGCAAAATGTAAAAAGGAAAATAACGTTTCTTCCTGCTTTCCAGATTCCAGGTTTTCTTCTCCAATAAATAGAAAACAATGAATTTTAAACATACAATATCGAGTGTAAATACGAACACTGATCAGTATTTATCCTCCTTGCGTACCTGGTACAAAGTAGGCACAGCTTGATATCATTTGACAACAAAGGAAATCGTGCCAGGCTGGTATTGTGAAAATCTCTACCATTGTCTAAGTATATATCATTTCTACTTTATACCATTTATACTATCGCTACTTAAACATGTACGCTTATATAATGTTGAAAGTATATTGACTATACGTGATGATAAGAGGGAGTTGTTTTACTTGTTAAAAATAAGATAAAAATAAAAGTTACAGTGCTGTAAAAAAGTTTATGCTCACTTACAGATTTCTGTAAGGGACAAAGACTGAGTAAATACAGAAATAATCTTTTAGATGATGTTTTCATTTATTAAAGGGAAAACGATATTCAAACCAACCTATAATTCACCCCTTATTCATTTTTGAAAAAGTAATTACCATGATTTACTGTGATTTCAATAGCCACAGCCAGGCATGATTAGTGGCTAGAATCGAGAACTCACTTAAATAGAACATGTCCAACAGCATGAAGTAGGCTAAAAGATTTCAAAAAGAAACACATCATGTCCCGATCTTTACAAATTTAAAAATACATGAGAAAAAAGTCACTGACATTGTTAGTTTTTAAAGGGTTTTAAAACAGTATTTAGGACTCCAGTGGACCCCAGTGAGAGATATTATTCACATTTAAAGGACATATAAAACAGTGGTGAAACTTCCTAGGAGTGGCCGGTGTACAAAAATAACTCCAAGAGCCCCTCAACAACTCATCCAGGAGGTCAGAAAAGAACCCAGAATAACATCTAAAGTATCGCACGCTTCACTTGCCCCACTTAAGGTTGGAGGTTATGATTCAACAATATGAAAGAGACTGGGGAAAAAAGGCCTCAATGGGAGAGTACCAAAGCCAAAACAACTGCTAACCTAGACGAACCTGTTTACTTGAGAAGACTTGATATTTAACCCAATATCTAAAGTTTAAAAATTATATTATTTCAAAATTGCGTACTTTTACATAATTTCACTCATCCCATCTTAACAGACAAGCTGCAGAACAGCCAATCAAATTATCAGATAAAAAAAAAAAAAGCCAGGCTAACACTCTGTCTCTCTATACAGCACTGCAGCCAAAGACAAGTATGCTCCCAAGAGTAATTTCTACATAAACTGCAAAGTAGTTGACAAAAATGCAATGTAATATGTAAAATATGCAAGAAGATAGAATCACAGACAGAGATGGAACAACGTCCAACTTCATTCGACATTTACTTTGCTACATTCAGCAGCTGAACAGAAAACAAAATAAATATTTTTGGACCTATAGAGGAATGATCAATAGTCAGCACACAGCTTCAGTTAATACAGCTAGAAATGATTAGGCCTGAAATCTAGGTTTAGTAATGGACTCAGATCTGAACCTCCAGGGTCACATAAAGGCAATAACAAGGTCAGCCTTCTATCACCTGAAGAACATTTCAAGGAATAAAGGACTAATGTCGAAACAGGACATCGAAAAATGAATCCATGCGTTTATCTTTAGTCGGATTGATTACTGCAACAGTGTCCTCACATGACTGCCTAAAAAGTCCGTCAGGCAGCTGCAGATGATCCAGAACGCTGCTGCTAGAACCACTAGAACCAGGAAAGTATAGCACGTCATCCCAGTTTTAAAGTCCTTACACTGTCTCCCTATACCTCAGAGAATATACTTCAAAATACTTGTACTGGTTTATAAATCATTGAATGGCATAGCACCAAAGTATGTTGAATACTTGTTGTCGCTATACCAACCCCCCAGACCACTCAGGTCCTCTAATTCCAGTCTACTCAACATCCCTAGAATTAGAACCAAACATGGAGAATCAGCTTTCAGTTTTTATGCTCCCCTTATCTGGAACAAACTTCCAGACAACTGCAAAGCTGCTGAAATACTGAGCTGTTTTACATCAAGGCTAAAACCCATTTGTTTAGAGCTGCCTTTGAGTAATGTTTTAATGTGTCATGTGTTTTGTGTGTGTTCTATGCTTTATTGCTGTTTTTACTCTATCGCACCATGATTTGCCTTGTTGTTGAAAGTGTGCTATACAAATAAAATTGCCTTGCCTTGTTGGTGAATGGTAAAGAGAGGTCTGTTTCAGTAAGCGTGTTTTTTATCTGAACTCAGGGAAGTGAGATTTTCTCTGTCTCCTCCCCATCGTAATGCTGAAATGGGTCAAGTTCCATCAGAGAATAGATTATATGTTTGGGGCAACCGATTCAAATGTTATCAACCTTTAAATGGCCGTCATTAGCGATCATCACTCCCATACAATAGATTCAGAATGTGCCTCCTCTACATCCTAGCAGGCTAGAAGGTACACATCTACCATTATCGGTGATAATATGCATAAAAAATATTTTCAGCATCGCCCACGTCTAAAAGCGTAAATTTCGTTTTTGTTAACTTTATTTAAAACCTGTGTTTACAATTTAGATAACGATGGATATTTACTTATAACCTTACCCCGCCCCCAACCCTCATCCTAAAAACTCAGGACAAGTTCCTAAACCTAAAGTCACAAGATAACGACCTACCGAGCAGGAGGTAGAGTAGGAACATTCTGAAGCTATTGTATGGGAGTGATGAGCGCTAATAACATGCTAGGATGTAGAGGAGGCACATTCTGAAGCTATTGTATGGGAGTGATGAGCGCTAATAACGGCCATTTAATGGGATGATAACATTCGAAACAGGTGTTTGGGGACATCTTCATCTGCAAACTATATTAAGAATAAATAGGTTACTGCAGGCCTGCACAGTTGGGTAGCACTGTTGCCCTGCAACTTAGAAGGCCCAGGTTTGAATCCCAGCCTGGGGTCTTTCTGCTTGGAGTTTGCATGTTCTCCCTGTGAATGCGTGGGTTACCTCCGGGTAATCTGGCTTTCTCCCACAGTCCAAAAACATGACTCTTAGGTTAATTGGTCTCTCTAAATTGGTATGAGTCTGTGTGTGCATAGTTGTTTGTCCTGTATGTCTCTGTGTTTCCCTGTAAAGGAGTGGCAACTTCTTCAGGGTGTACCCTGCCTTTTGCCCCATGACTGCTAGAGATAGGCCCCAGCCCCCCGCAACCCTACAGAGGATGGGCGGGTATAGATAATGGATGGATGGATAGTTTACTGCAGTCAATACATTAAAACTTGGGCTTTTTATTTTGCAGTCACATAACCTATACATGGTCTTATTCTTCTGTTCATCACACATATCACTCACTTGTGTCAATACGTCACATAACAGAGTTATCTTATTGTATTAGCTGTTTAGTACTTAATGCATGTTTTTTTAACAGGGTCAAATTAATGTCATTGTCCTAAAAAATTACTTGAAATGACTTGAAATTTGAACTTTCAGACTTGACTTGAAACTTGCCTGTCTTGACTTAAGACTTGACTCGGGACTTGAGGATAACGACTTGAGTCTAAATCGAGACTTGCAAAACAATGATTTGGTCCCACCTCTGGGTGTTAATATGATGGTCAGGGGCTGCTTTGTTGTTTCAGCACCTAGATAACTTGCCGAAATCAATGGAGTAATGGATTCTGCTCTCTAGATTAAAAATAAAATTCTCAAGTCATGACCTTATGTTCAAGTTCATTATGGTTATGCAACTGGACAGTAATCCAAAGCAACCCTGTAAGTTCACTTGTTAATGACTAAAAAATTATGTTTTTTATCTTAATAAATTAAATCATGATTTGACTTTTTTTGAACTACTTAGAATATCTTTATCTGATGTTAAAATTTGTTTGATGATCTGAAACACTTAAAAGGGACAAAACAACAAACACTAAAGCCAAATAAATCTTTTAAGGGGGGAAATACTTTTACACCATAGTACCAAAGCAAGGTATGATCACTGTAAGACACATTAAGGAAGACTAAAGTGCGGAAAGTTAATTTATTTGCAGCCTTATTAATACTTGGATTAAGTGTCAGAGTAGATGTTGGGGACTAAGTTGTTTCACAGTACTAAAGAAGAGATCCAAATGAGGGGCAAGGTCATTGCAAACCAGCTTCTTCTGGATGTTGCCAAAAGAGTGGGCTGTAGCTTGAAGTAAGGGATAGAAAGCATGTTGTTTAAGTAAAACCCTCAAGAACATTATGATTTATTTAAGTGAGGAGAAAATATGAATAATGTATTGGCTATACGGAGCATGAATCTCTTTTGTACTAATTGTCAGGAAGGCTTGCATCCAGTGTGTGAGGCGTGGAGGGGCTGGAGGACCCAGAGATCACAGGGGCGCTGTGGCTCAAAGCCGCCAGTCCTACAGCCACAACCATTGACTTGCAAATGAGCTCAAGGAGGCTAATTAATGGGGTGGCTAATGAAATGAGTGGCTGGGCTCGAGTGGAGAAGTAATCTGGGAACCCTATTTCACTTTCCCCATCTTTTCTGACTTTCTCTCTCCCACCATTTCACTGGTTTCCTACAAGATAGCTTGTGCCATTGAAGTTCATTGCAGAACCCATCAATATGTGAACAAAGTTGTTGGTGCTGGGGTGCAGTGGTTGTGGGGGTTCAGCAGAATTAGCATTCATTTGAAGAGACCCCCAACCCCACCCCAGCTCTGTTATTTATTCTGTAGCTTTTGGCACAATTTTCTGGTGTTCCAATCCCAAGAGGAGAGATGGAAGGAGACAGAGCTGGGTGTTTAAGATGTGTGACTGGCTGTAATTGTAACTTTTGCACTTTCCCTTTCTTGTTTGCTCGGCAGAGAGTTAGCGATGAGCAAGCAGACAAGCCATCATCCCCCATTTGTCGCAATGGTTGCAGGGTGGAAGTGCTTGCTTGGATCAGATGCTCTGCCCTGCAATGCTTTCTCTATTCTTAGAAGGGTTGTAAATTTGCTCACTACCAGTAGATCACATTGTGAAAATTACCAGCTACCTGTACTATGACTGTGACAACTACACAAAATAGAACATCTCAGATAAAGTTCAAGAGGTACTTCTACTCAAATGTAACTCTGCAAATCACAAAGCAAAGCAGTATTGCCATATGAACCATCTGTAAAAATGTGGGTTTTAATATATGCTCAATGTGTACACTTTCTATCACCCAAAGAAGTCTGAAAATGGCCACCAGTCATTCGCTACCTTGCAAGTATTCAATGGGTAAAGGATATGGACTGATAGGTACATTACTTTACAAACGTGTTCACACTCAACTTTTTCTTCGTTATTCATTATGTCCCTTTACATACACAATTTTCACCATATTTAATTGGGATAATATTTTCAGAACTAACAAAAAGTAATGAATAATTGTGAAATAGAAGGAGTGCCTCTTTAATTCAATACCCTAAAAAAATAAAGTGAAACCAGTGACTCACCTAATTAAATAAATAGGTCTCTGTGTAATTTAATCTCAGCATCAAAACAATCCTGTTAGCAAACAGCACCATAAAGACCAAGGAAAACAGCTGACAAGAGATAAGTTTAAAGTAGGTTTACATTTTACAATAATATCCCAAGCTTTGGACATTTCTAAGAACACTTTTCAATCCATCATCTGAAAATTGGAAAACTGCAATCCAATCAAGACAGGACTGCCCAACTAAACTGACAGACTGGCCAAGTAGGAGATTAATCGGAAAAGCAGTCAAGAGGCCAATGGTGTTCTGATCCATGGGTATTTGAGGTCTGGATGTCATTTATGTTTGTGTTCTTTGATTTGTGGTCAACAGGTCTTGCAATATTCAGTTCATTAGTATTACTAAAGTAGTATTAAAGTAGTACATTAAAGGTCTTGCCGTATATGTTCGATGCTTTGTATTTAGTTTTTTTTTTTTGCATTTTGTCTTGTGTTCTGTTCTTTGTGATTTTGGATGTTGTTCTCCGTGTTTTAATTGTTACTTCCTTTCAGTCCTGGAGTAAATAATCCAAGTCAATCAGTGTGTGTACATGTGGATCTAAATCAAGCTATGGCAATAATCGAGCTAATACCTTAACCTGCCTTTATACAACGTTATATGGTCAGTTAGAAAATTGAATTATTGAATGAAGTGCGTTCGACTCAGTGACAGTAGGTGGCAACATGCGCTCTTTCGTGTTGGGATTCTTCCGATGGCCTCGCACAAATAGTCAACAAATGCTGTGAAGCAGACTGAATAAAAGCAGGATATGCACAATGAGTGATGAAATAGACAACACCAACGTTGCAGCAGAGTACAATTCGTACAGTGGGGCAAAAAATATTTGGCAGCCACTGATTTATGCAAGTTGTCCCACTTAAAAAGATGAGAGAGGTCTGTAATATACATCATGAATATGCTTTAAATGTGAGAAGTAAAATGTAAAAAAAATCCAGGAAATCACCTTGCATGATTTTTAAAGAATTTATTTGTATAATGGTGCAGAAAATAAGTTTTAAGCAATCAACAATTGTTGATTTGCTGACCTGAGAGAACACGAAGGATCATAGCACTGAAGTAGATCAGACAGACAGTGTAGTGAAGGCTGCAGCAGCCCCTTGTCGGGTCCCTGCTGGGGGGTGGGGCGCCGCTGGGGCCCGGGTTTCCGGGTCCATGGCCGGGCCTGCCCTGGCATAGCCGGATGCCGGCAGAGCTGGTGGGCTTGCCACTGCAGGCTCCCCGGACCCCTGCATTGTAGCTGCTGGATGTTCCCCTGCGGTTCTCCTCTGCTCCTCTCTTGGAGGATGCGGTCGACCCTGTGCTGGTCCGCCCGGGCTCCGGGGATCCTTTGGACGTCTGTGGCCTCAAACTCCTTCATGTCTGCATCGATTCCTGTTAGACAGATTGATGGCTCCTGACACCAGCTATTGAACACTCATATGGAGAAACCTTATATGCACCAGCATGCTCACACACACACACAAGTCTGTATTGCTACCCATATTAGGACTTTATATTGAATTCCATTCATTTTAATAGTTGCATTTATGCCTTACCCAAACCCTTACCCTAACCCTAACCATTACCAGTTATTGCCTAACCCTAACCAAAACATAATTCACACCATACCTCTAAACCTAACACCTCACCCTAAAAAAGGGGGTCCACCATATTAGAACCAGGCTTTGGTCCCTATAAGGTCCATCGGTTTTCAGAAGGGTAGAGAATATGCCAGAGAAGGTCCTAAATAGGATAGCTACACACACACACACACACACACACACACACACAGGTGTGGGGTCTCTGATGTTTACAGATACATTCTTGGGCTGAGGTTATCATTACTAGATCTTGATTAATCGGTACCATGAGCTTTTCAGTGACGTTATTGTATTTTTATATCCATTTTTGTGTGATGTGGTTGTATAGTTCTTAGTTCACATTGTTTGGTTTGTTATGTTGTTTTGTTTTGTTATTTTCCCCTCTCTCTGCCGTCCTGTGGTTATGGAGGCAGACTTCGATGTTTTCTTGTTTTCTTTGTTCCCCTTCCTCTCTTGTATGTTCAACTCACCCTCTCTCTTGACTTTTTGTTTCCTACCTCTCTTCTTCATCTTCCTTCTTTCTTCCCCTTTATTTTCGGTCTCCGTGTCCATAACATCAGAAAATAAAACCCACAGTAATTCATAATAAAGATTTCTCACACATATATATCAAGCAGTGTACTATATCAAAAGCTGTAGTGCTCCACTTGTAAAAGTAAATCTGTTGGGCTTTTATTTTGTACTCAGACACCAATTCTGAGTGCCACACTGCAAAACAGGACACCTAACAAAACAAACAAAAAAAAACAGTGGTGTGCTCAGGTTTTTTCCTACAAGCTTGGATCAGCTATAAACAAGCAAGTAAAGCTTGAATCAAGCCAGAATATATTGCATTACAGTAGTCAGAGAAAGTTTAATAAACATAAATTAAAACTTCAAAGTGATGCAAATAACGAAATGGATTTTGCTTTAATTATTTATCTAAGATAGAACCTGGACCAATGAGCTCATCTGTGCATCAAATCTGAGATTGCTGCCAAATCTTACACCGAGGTTTGTTGCAGCTGGCTTCCAATGTTGACTCAACTAACCGAGGTCAGCAGCAACTTTGGAACAATTACTAAATCCAAACATCATAACCTCAGTCTTATGCTCAGTGAAGTTTGGAAAATTAATTGTCATCCATGCCTTGATTTCTGAAATGCACTCAAGAGGTGGAATTTAAATCTGGCTGTCATTACCAGAAAAATGGAAAACAATACCTGTCAGGTTGTGGTTTCAAAGAGGACCCAAATGCAGAACGTTTAAGAACTCGAATTTAATTAATAATAAATTCCAAAACTTACAATAATTACGAGGAAGCCAGGGAACATAGAGACCAGGGAACGCAGGAACCAGGAAGGGAGGAAAGACGGGGAAGAATGACAACGAACCAGCGAGTAGTGACTGAAGGAGAGGTGAATATATACTGGGGAGGAAATGAGGAAGTGACTGAGAAGACCAATGATCAATTAGTGGGAGCAGATGCAGGTGAGAGGGAGAGAGCAGGTGGAAGTAATCAACTGGGATAGGAGGTAAAAAGGCTGGGAGACTGGGAGGAAGACCAGGAGCAAAACATAAGGACTAGAAAGAGGATAATACTAAAGAGGATTACAAAATAGAAAGGAGCAAGGGGTGATAAACATCTAAGAACAAGGAGAAATATGGAAACAGAAAGTGCAGAAATAACTAGTAGAAACAAAGAATAACTAAACACGATAATATAACTAAATAAGGAAAATAACTAACAAAACACAAACACCTAGGAACCATGACAATACCATAATTTTGAGAAACATATCCAAGCAGAAGTAAGTATAGAGAGAATAAAACGGAAACCACTCACTTCTAATAAAGACAGACTTCTAAAAACAAATTATATGACAACAAGACGAATATCAAAGAAACTTGGAAAATTCTAAATAAGGTCGTGAAGCCAAATTCTCAGAGCAAAAATGTATTATTTTGAACACAAAGGAAATTTTATTAACAATGGAACAGATATTGCTAATTAGTTTAATTCCTTCTTTGTCCATGTTGGACCTAAAATTGCGAAACGACTTGGAAAATCCAATTATGCCACATGTTGTAAAAATGCAACAGGAGGTAGCAGAATATTACAGTCAACGTTTCTTAATGAAATTACCGAAATTGAAATCTTTTTTTTTTTTTTTTAAGTGTCCTGTTTGGCAGTGTGGAGCTCAGAATTGGTGTCTGAGTACCAAGTAGGAGCCCAACAGATTTACTTTCACAAGCGGAGCAGTACAGCTTTTGCTATAGTACTCCACTTGATTTATGTGTGAAAAATCTTTATTATGAATGGTTGGGGTTTTTATTTCCTGATGTTATGGACACGGAGACGGAAAATTAAGGAGAAGAAAGAAGGAAGATGAAGAAGAGAGGTAGGAAACAAAATGTCTTGAGAGAGGGTGAGTTGAAAATACAAGAGAGGAAGGGGAACAAAGAAAACACAGGAAAACATTGAAGTCTGCCTCCATACCCACAGGACGGCAGAGAGAGGGGGAAAAACAAAACACGAAAAAGGAACATCGACAAAACCAACCAAACATTGTGAACTTAAGAATTACACAACCACATCACACAAAAATAGATATAAAAATACAACAACAATGTCACAGAAAAACTCATGGTACCGATTAATCAAGCTCTAGTAATGATAACCTCAGCCCAGGCCGGGCTCAGTCAGCATCTGGACGCCAAGTTGTACCAGCTCCCGGGTCCTGATCCCGCGCAACGCAGGGCGCCGAGACCAGGCTTCAAACGAGGGCCAGGGCCGGTCCAACCCGCCAATGAACCGGCCACGCACGGTGCGCACAGAACAGGTGATCAAACGAGCAGAGACGCCGGATCCGCATCCCGCCGAGCCACCGAGCAGGCACCACCCAACAATCCCAAACCTGGCACCTCTAAAAGAGGTGCGCCAACCAACCAAAGGAAGATATCGGCCCAGCGCATCGGCCGACCGACACACCGGCCCCCCCAGGCCCGGCCAGGCACGCACCAGGTCCGAACCGGATTGACAACCAGCGCACCGGCAGGCAGGGAACCCCGTCACCGGCGGGGAGTGACGGAGGGGAAATAGGCCCCCCATTAAGTGTAAGGCCTGAGGTGCGCCAGGCGAGGGGGCAGACCAAGATCCAACCTGACAGGTAGACAAAGACATACAGACAGTCATACGTTCCCTCCCTCTTAAACACATACATTCTCACTGACTCACCAAGACATCCAAAAAAATGACGCTGTACCCTCACTCACACACCCCATGCACACTTTATGCTCCCAGGTCCAGGTACTGATGCCCCAGTAGAGCCACCAGCCCCCGGACCCGGGAGGTGGACCCCCTACCTTCTAGGATGGAGACAAACAGACCCAGGGCCCCACAGTGGCAAAGCAGCCCGACAGCCCAGGACCCCGACCAGACTGCCTGTCCTCCTCCGGACCCCAACCCCTGATGGCCCGTAGCAAACAGGGGTGGGAAAAGACCCCTAGCCTCCATCCTCTCGCTCGAGTATGGTGTTGATGCGTGTTGTTATAATGTGCATTTAAAACAGAGGGGTGGGATGTGGGGGAGGCAGCCACACATCCCCCAACCCCCACCCCGAGCCCTCAGTGTCTATATGTGGTTTAACAGTGGGCACCGGCACCAGAGGTGAAGCTGATTGTACCGCTCCCCCTCTGGATGCCGAAAAGTGTGCCCACCCCAAAGTCCCTACATATGTGTCGTGTGAAAATGTTATAAGTGGGAGTGTCTAAGTTGTATATTAAAATTGGGACCCAGGACACCACGGGACAGCGAGGAGGGAAGCCCCTCCTCGCACCCCAGTGATGTGCCCATGCCCCAAGACCCTATATGAGTGGTAAAGTGATGGAGCGGGTGGACAGAGGTGTCCAGGGATGGGGAGGGAAGGACTGGGAGACAAAATGTCTTCCCAGGGAGCCAGCTCCCCCACTGACCCCAATAGGCACCGCTGTTCACCGGGATCCACCAGGGGAGGGAGGCCATGGCACGTCCGACCCGGGGCCCACGGCCACAGCACCACAAAGCCCCACGGACCCCAAGGCAGTCCCCCCAGCCCCATCCCAGAAGGTGAACTAAACCCACCCTGACATTCGCTCTACTCTCAAAACACAAAAGACACTACACACCCAGGTTGAGTTCGCCCCCAACCCCTTCTTTGTGGAGCGACCACTGTTGCTCAACGGCCCGGCAGGAGACCAAACCCAGCGCCCCACCCACCTGCCCTGCACGCCCACCACCCAGCCAGTCCACCCGCAAGTCCGACCGATCCCGGCCAAATGCCACACCCCAGCGCCCCACACAAAGACCAAGACCCAGGAGCCAAGTCCAGTGCAAAAAAGGACTGATCCGGCCCAGAAACGCCACCCAGCCGCCGCGACCAGCAGCCAGGCACCCCAACCAGCAAACAAGGCGAGACGCCATACAGGGACTGGCGATGACAATCGACCCAGAGAAAAAAAAGAGAGGCGGCTGCACATGCCGGCCACCGGCCGGCCACGACCCCCACAGCCAACAGAGACCCCACGCCGGCCGACCCCCAGCCAGGACCACAGCTAGGGGGCGCGGCGCCCCCGAGCCCCGAATCCCCAGGCCCACCCCAGACCCTACCCAGGCGCAGCACGGCCACCAGGCCAGTAACCCATGTCTGCCAGTGCAACCCCCCCAAGGCACCGCATGCAGCCATCAGGAGTCACCACCCAAAGCCCAACCCCAGGCCGGCCACGACGTCCAACGCCCCATCCGCCCAGTGATCCCACCCCCCGGGGTCCCCCCCAGACGCCTCCAACCCCAAAACCCCCACATCAGCAACAGTGTCCCAAACGACAAAACCAAGTGCCCCCCACCCCCACTAGGTGATGGAGCCGATCAAAGGAGCCCAGAGAGATTGATCAGATATGGAGCCAGAGGCCGTCTCAAGACCAATATGGTCCAACAAGAGATTTCTATACTGATTAATATTAAGAGCTTTTTTATTTTTCCAGTTCAGGAGGATAGTTTTCTTAGCGATGCATAAGGCAATGTGAACCATTAGAACTGACTTTGTGTCCATGGTGACATCATTTACATTTCCTAACAGGCAAATTGAGGTATATGGTGGGATGTTACATTTCAGACACTTTGATAAGTCCTCACATATCTGGCACCAAAATTTCTTAACAGGTGGACAGAACCAAAGCGCATGAACATAAGTATCTGGTATATTGCTTGTGCATTGTAAGCAGGTATTAGACGATGTAAAACCCATCCTAAACATTCGTTGACCTGTATAGTGTACTCTATGAAGGATTTTGTATTGTATTAATTGCAAATGAGGATTTGTTTGTTATTTTAAAGGTTCTTAAACATCTCTGAGACCAGACGTTTTGGTCAAAGCTGCCTGATAAATCCACATCCCATTTTGAAATAGGGATGGCTATTGATTCATCCAATGTAGATAAAGCTTTGTATATTTTAGACAGCAATTTGGGGGGGTTGAGATTAAGAAAAGCTAAAACTCTTGCTGGAATTTGTAATTCAGCTGTATTGAGCCTAAATTTACCTTTAATAATAGATTTAATTTGTTGATATTCTAAGAATTTGTTTTTATCAATTCCATATTGTGTAATTCATGTATTAAATGGGATAAAGTCTGTTCCTTCAAATATATGTTCCAGGTATTCAATTCCATTGCACCCCCAGACTGGGAAACTTATAAAATTTTTTTGCAAGATGTCGGGGTTATTCCAGATGGGTGTACGTCTGCATGGGATTATTGTGGACTCTGTCATTTTTAGAAACTCCCACCATGCTGTCAAAGAGGAGCTGATATTTATGCTTTTAAAGCATTCATATTGTTTTATATTTGAGCTAATAAATGGTAGGTCTGAAAGTTTTATCTTATTACATAGTGTCTGTTCTACGTCTATCCAGGACTCGTCTAGGTAGCTATGTTTTAACCATCTTGATATGTATTGGAGCCTGTTGGCTAAGAAATAATGATGGAAGTTTGGTAGATCTAGACCTCCTTTTTCTTTGGTCTTCTGCAGTGTTTTTAAGCTGATACGTGGGGGTTTATCTTTCCAAAGAAATTTAGAGATAGAGGAGTCCAGAGATCTAAACCAGTCTAGTGATGGTTTACTTGGGATCATTGAGAATAAGTAGTTGATTCTGGGCAAAACCATCATTTTTATTGAAGCAACCCTTCCCATAAGTGATATGGGTAGAGATTTCCATCTGGCAAGATCATCTTAAATCTGCCAGTCTTGGTGAGACATTGATACCTAAATAGGTAATATTCCCTGACTGCAGTTGTGTATTAGTTGGATTCTGGACAGAACAATTGATTGGAAGATCTGTAGATTTTAACCAATTTATAGAATAATCTGAAACATTTGAGTAAGAGTTTATCAACCCGATTACCTGAGAGAAAGAGGTTTGTGAATGCTGGAGAAAAAGTAATACATCATATGCATAAAGACTGATTTTATGTTCTATGTTATTGCATTTTATGCCTTTAATATTGTGAGTTTGCCTGATCGCTGCAGCTAGTGGTTCAATAAAAATAGCGAACAGGGAGGGAGAGAGAGGACATCCCTGCCTGGTACCTCTCTGAAGATAAAACCTAGATGATGTTAGGTTATTTGTTCTGATACACGCTGTTGGTGAACTGTATAATATTTTCAACCAGTTTATAAAAGAATTTCCAAAGCCAAATTTATGTAAGGTTACAAATAAGAATTTCCAGTTAACTCTATCAAATGCCTTTTCTGCATCTAAAGATAATATATTAGTTTTAATGTTTTTACAGTTGAAAAATCTATTAAATCTAATAATCTACCTGAATTTGTGGATGAATGTCTCCCTTTAATAAAACCAGTTTGATCAGGATGTATTATAAGAGGGGTTACTTTCTCTATCCTTTTTGCGAGGGCTTTGCAGATTATTTTAAGATCAACATTAATGAGGGATATGGGACGATAGCTGGTAGGAAACAAAGGGTCTTTACCTGATTTTAGTAGAAGACTAATGTAGGCAGAATTCATATTTGGTGGGAGTCGGCCATTTTCCTTGGTTTCCTGCAGCATTCTGTGGAATGTTGGTGCCAGAATATTCCAGAATTCTTTATAGAACTCTGCTGGAAATCCATCTGGGCCTGGAGCCTTTTTATTGGGCATGCCTTGGAGTTCAGCCACTGTTAGTGGTGAATCCAGGGCCATCGCTTTACTTTCAGATAATTTAGGTAGTGTTATGTTATCAAAAAATTGTTCAATTTCATGATCCGATGGATTTATCTCTGGTGAGTATAAAGCCTTGTAAAATTCTTTAAATGTGTTGTTTATTCTTCCAGGATCATATACTGTATTCCCGGTCTGATCTTTAATAGCAGATATAGTTGCTTTTTCTTTATTAATTTTAAGCTGGTTAGCCAAAAATCTACCTGATTTATTACCTTGTTCAAAGTTTTCTATCCTAAGTCTTTGAATTAAGAACTGGGTCTGTTTATTAATAATTTGATTTAATTCTAGCTTTGCTTTACGGATTTTGCCTAGTCTCTCCTCCTCTAGAGAAGCTTCTAATGAATTAATAGTTTCTTCTAATTCCTGAATACGTTTTTTTTTCCATTTTCTTTTTATTTGATGAGAATGAGATTATTTTACCTCTAATCACAGCTTTTCCTGCCTCCCAAAGCATGGATGGCGACGTACCAGGGAGGTCATTATATTCTAAATAAGAAGCCCACTCTTTTTCAAAATATTTTATAAATTCTTTATCCTTAAGTAAGGATATATTAAATCTCCAATTCTTGCTTTGAGGTGTTTCTGTTTTATTTACTAAAGTTAGAGAAACATGAGCATGATCGCTAACAGCTATAGGGTTTATCTCAGTGTCTGAAATGTCAGTCAACAGTGAGCTGCTGACTAACAAATAATCCAGTCGAGAATATGAATGGTAGACATTTGAGAAGAAAGTATATTTTTTGTCATTAGGGTGAAGTGATCGCCATGCATCACAAAGTCCATAATCACTCATGTACTGTTTGACTATATCTATAGATTTCCAGCTGCGCTGAGTCCCTGCTGTGCTGAGCCTGTCTATTTCTTCATTTAAACCAAAGTTGAGGTCGGCCCCAAGAAGAAGTGAGCAATTGAAATCTCAGATGTTGTGAGAAAGTGCAAAACTCAAACTTCTTGTGATGGTGACGGAATAGATATGGGCATTGTAAAAAAAAAAAAAAACATAGATTGCATACTTCTACCTCTAACTTATAGTTTCAATCTTTCTTTTGGTTCAAGTGTTTTCCCTCAAAAGATGAAGACTGCAAAGATAATACCTATTTTTTTTAAAAGGAGATAAACATGAGTTTAATAATTATCGACCTGTTTCAATATTTTCACAGTTGTCCAAAATAATAGAAAATGGTTTACTCATAAATTAGATTTATTTTTGAGAAAAAATAATTTACTTTTTGATTACCAATATGGATTCTGATCCAATAGACCAATAGTGCAACCTCTTTTGCACTAATTCATTTAACTGAAAAAATTCTTGCTTCAATGGACAAAAAGGAGCATCTGGTAAGCATATTTCACACTTCTGAGCATCCCTGGTAAGGTCTATTCAGGGGTTCTGGAGAGGAGGGTCCGACGGATAGTCGAACCTCGGATCCAGGAGGAACAATGCGGTTTTCATCCTGGCCGTGGAACACTGGACCAGCTCTACACCCTCAGCAGGGTCCTGGAGGGTGCGTGGGAGTTCGCCCTAACGGTCTACATGTGTTTTGTGGACTTGGAGAAGGCGTTCGACCGTGTCCCTCGGGAGGCCCTGTGGGGGGTGCTCCGGGAGTATGGGGTACCGGGCCCCTTGATACGGGCTGTTAGGTCCCTGTACGACCGGTGCCAGAGTTTGGTTCGCATTGCCGGCAGTAAATTGGGTTTGTTTCCAGTGAGAGTTGGACTCCGCCAAGGTTGCCCTTTGTCACCGATCCTGTTCCTAACTTTTATGGACAGGATTTCTAGGCGCAGCCAAGGCATTGAGGGGATCTGTTTTGGTGCCCTCAGGATCGGGTCTCTGCTTTTTGCAGATAACGTGGTCCTGTTGGCTTCATCGGAACGTGATCTACAGCTTTCGCTGGAGCGGTTCGCAGCCGAGTGTGAAGCGGCTGGGATGAGAATCAGCACCTCCAAATCCGAGGCCATGGTCTTGAGCTGGAAAAGGGTGGGGTGCCTTCTCCTGGTCGGGGATGGGGTCCTTCCCCAATTGGAGGAGTTAAAGTATCTGGGGGTCTTGTTCACGAATGAGGGAAAAATGGAGCGGGTGATCGATAGACGGATTGGTGGGGCATCTGCAGTTATGCGGGCGCTTTACCGGTCTGTCGTGGTGAAGAGAGAGCTGAGCCGAAAGGCGAAGCTCTCGATTTACCGGTCGATCTACGTTCCTACCCTCATCTATGGTCACGAACTCACGAATCACGGATACAAGCGACTGAAATGAGTTTCCTCCGCAGAGTGTCTGGGCTCTCCCTTAGAGATAGGGTGAGAAGCTCAGTCATCCGGAGGGGGCTCAGAGTTAAGCCGCTGCTTCTCCACATCGAGAGGAGTCAGTTGAGGTGGCTCGGGCATCTGGTCAGGATGCCTCCTGGACGCCTCCCTTGTGAGGTGTTTCAGGCACGTCTCACCGGGAGGAGGCCCAGGGGAAGGCCCAGGACACGCTGGAGGGACTATGTTTCTCGGCTGGCCTGGGAGCGCCTTGGGGTTCCTCCCGAGGAGTTGGAACAAGTGGCTGGGGAGAGGGAAGTCTGGGTCTCTTTGCTTAGGCTGCTGCCCCCGCGACCCGACCCTGGATAAGCGGAAGAAAATGGATGGATGGGTATACATATTTCTGGATCTACAGAAAGCGTTTGATAATGTCAACCATAATTTATTGTTGACAAAACTACAACACTACAGATTAAGGGGTCAGATATATAAATGGCTTGAAAGCTACTTACGTAATAGAAGCCAATGTGTTCAATTTAAAAACCATGACTCGGACTCTGAAAATGTTGTATGTGGAATTCCCCAGGGTTCTGTAATTGGCCCTAAACTTTTTATATTATTTATTAATGATGTAGTTGAGGATTCCAAAGACATGACATTCTTTGTTGTTTGCTGATGACACAACTGTGTGCAAGACTGGGACAGACTTAAATGAAATAGTTGTCAATATTGCAAGGGAAATGGCAGAATTAAAGAAATGGTTTGAGTTATAATAAATTGCTTTTAAATTAGGATAAGACAAATTATATGGTTTTTGGAAATAAAGAAAAATATGAAAGTACAAAATTAGTTATTGAGGATGTAAATATTGAATGTGTTTCAGAAATCAAATTTTTGGGGGTTATCCTGGATAGCAAATTTAGCTGGAAGCCTCGTATGGATTATATCAAAGGTAAAGTTAAGCCAACAAAAGCAAATTATGGAAATCTCATAAAAATAAATACAACTTTGACTGAACAGAAAAATAAATCTATTAAATGTGGTTTATTAAACATAAGATCTCTCTCCTCAAAGACTTTGTTAGTAAATGACTTGATTTGTGATAATCACATTGATTTCCTTTGTCTCACAGAAACTTGGTTGCAGCAGGAGGATTATGTCAGTATAAATGAGTCAACTCCTTCCAGTCATTTAAGTTTTCACATTCCTAGAAATACTGGGCGAGGAGGAGGAGTTGCAAACATTTTTCGTTCTGATTTACTAATTAGTCCCAGACCAATTGATAGCTACAGTTCTTTTGAACATCTAACCCTTAATTTTTCTAATCCAAGTTGCAAAACATTAAGACCATTTTTGTTTGTGGTTTTGTATCGTCCACCAGGCCCTTACTCTCAATTCTTGAATCAGATCTCAAATTTTTTTATCTGATTTAGTATTAAATACTGATAGGCTTATTATAGTGGGGGACTTTAATATTCATGTGGATACTGAAAGTGATAGCCTAAATGCAGCCTGTAATGCTATTTTAGACTCAACTGGCTTTACTCAAAAAGTACAGGGATCGACCCACTCGGGTAAACACACTTTGGACCTTGTACTGACATACGGTATTGAGTGTGAGGAAATAACAGTCCACCCACATAACCCGGTCCTGTCTGACCACTTCTTAATAACTTTTGAATTTACTTTAACTGACCATCTTAAATCTGAAAGAAAATTTCAATTTAAGTAGAGCTTTATCAGACAATGCTGTAACAATTTTTAAAGAATCTGTTCCATTCTTACTTTCCTTAGTGTCTCAGGGTAACACAGTGGATGGCAGCAATTCTATCTCTAACCCTTCAGAGATTGATGATCTGGTTCACAGCATTACGTCCTCATTGTGTTTGGCATTGGAAGGTTAGATATAGGTCTGTAATTCACTAAGTCATCTTGATCAAGGGAAGGTTTCTTGAGTAAAGGTTTAATTACAGCTATTTTAAATTCCTGTGGTACGTATCCGTTTACTAAGGATAGATTCATCATATCCAAAATGGGGCCAGGAACCAAATGGAACACTTCTTTAAATAATTTGGTTGGAATTGGGCCCAACATACAAGTTGAAGGTTTAGATGAGGCTAATATTTTTGATAATTCCGAAAGCTCGACTGAATCAAAACAGCCTAAGCACAACTCTGGTTCTACAGTTCTTTCCGATACTGCCTCATTTACTGAGGAAGAAGTAATCATGTTTGGGAGAATGTCAATGATTTTATTTTGAATAGAATTAATTTTATTTATGAAGAATCCCATAAAATAATCACTGCTAAGAGCTGGGGGAATAGTTGGCTCAACAGAGCTATGACTCTGTGTAAGTTTGGCAACTGTACTAAAAAGAAGCCTAGGATTGTTTTTATTCGCCTCTATTAATTATGAAAAATATGCTGCTCTAGCTTGTCGAAGGGTCTTTTTATATAGCAGTAGACTGTTATTCCAGGTTAAATAGGAATCCTCTAGGTGTGTAGAGCGCCATTTTCTCTCCAACTTCCTAGTATTCTGCTTTAAAGTACGCAACTTTGCGTTGAACCAAGGAGTCAGCCTCCTATGGCTAGCCACTTTCTTTTTTAAGGGGGCTACACTATCCAAAATGCTTGAGAAAATTGTTGCTAATCAAGTCTGTGAGCATCTAAACAGTAACAAGCTGTTTGAAGAGTTTCAGTCAGGTTTTAGAGCTCATCATAGCACTGAAACAGCACTGGTGAAGGTTACTAATGATATTCTCATGGTCAGATAATGGACTTGTATCTGTTCTGGTTTTGTTAGATCTCAGTGCTGCTTTTGACACAGTTGATCATAATATTCTCTTAGAAAGGCTTGAACATGTTGCAGGGATCAAAGGAAAAGCACTAGGCTGGTTTAAATCATATTTGTCTGATAGATTCCAGTTTGTTCATCTAAATGATAAATCTTCTTCACTCTCAAGGGTTACTTGTGGAGTTCCACAGGGTTCTGTGCTTGGACCAATTCTGTTCACCATATATATTCTCCCAATTGGTAGAATCATTAGACAGCATGGGATAAATTTCCACAGCTATGCAGATGATACACAACTATATTTATCCATAAATCCTGATGAACCCAGTCAGTTAGGTAGATTACAGGCATGTCTGGAAGACATAAAAACATGGATGAATCTAAACCTTTTGCTTTTAAATTCTGACAAAACAGAAGTTGCTGTCTTTGGACCAGAAGTTCTTAAACAGAAACTGATTAGTCAATCACTTCATCTGGATGGCATTAAATTGGCCCCCAGTAATAACATAAAGAACCTCGGCATTATTTTTGACCGAGACTTGACATTTAAATCCCATATTAAACAGGTTTCTAGGATTTCTTTCTTTCACCTCCGGAATATTGCTAAAATTAGAAACATCCTGTCCAGGAGTGATGCTGAGAAACTAGTCCATGCATTTGTTACCTCAAGGCTGGACTACTGTAATTCTTTACTATCAGGTAGTCCACAAAATGCCATTAAAAGCCTTCAGTTGATCCAAAATGCGGCAGCAAGAGTTCTGATGAATATTAAAAAGAGAGATCACATTTCTCCTGTTTTAGCTTCCCCTCATTGGCTCCCTGTTAAATCCAGAATATAATTTAAGATCCTTCTTCTTACATACAAAGCCCTTAATAATCAAGCTCCATCATACATCAGAGATCTAATTGTTCCTTATGTTCCTAACAGAGCCCTTCGCGCTCAGACTGCAGGTTTACTTGTAGTTCCTAGGAATTCTAAAAGTAGAATGGGAGGCAAATGTTTTAGTTATCAGGCTCCTCTCCTGTGGAACCAGCTCCCAGCTTTAGTCCGTGTGGCAGACACTCTGTTTACTTTTAAGGCCAGGCTTAAAACTTTCCTTTTTGATAAAGCTTATAGTTAGAGTGGCTTAGGTCATCCTGAGCTATCTCTGTAGTTATGCTGCTATAGGCTTAGACTGCTGGAGGACAGACTTACCAATTTTCTTCACTCTGCTACTTCCTTTTCTCCTACGACTCTCCAGTTGTATTACAGTACATTCTGTTATTTCGACTGTTAACTGTGTTTTCTCTCAGTGTTTTTCTCTCCATAGAAGATATACCTGGTCTGGTATCCTGCTGGGCTGCAATGCCCTGTTGGACGGGGGGCATCGACTGGGATGATCCTCCCAGTAACTGAACATCCACTGTGTCCTGTTATTAACTTTTTACTTTCTGTAACATAGAAAGTTCTCTTATATCAGATCTTCTGTTCCTTCTGTGTTTCTGCTCTGTCTTCTCAAACCCCCAGACGGTCGTGGCAGATGGCCGCTCCTACTGAGCCTGGTTCTGTTGGAGGTTTCTTCCTGTTAAAGGGGAGTTTTTGTCATGGTGGAGGTTGAACGAGACCCAAGATGCTGACCCAAAAAAACAGGGAACAAGTGCTGTGCAGAAAAATCAAAAGGTTTTATTACAAATAATAAATTGGAGCAAAAACAAAATCAAAGTCCTCACAAAAATCCAAGGGGCATGGAATAACCGAGGCAGGCAGTGGTCCTGGGTAGTCAGAGATGTGGTGTTGACAACCGTCTGGGACTGAATGAATGAAAGTTTGGTCCTTAAATACTGAAATGGCTGATGATGATGGAGTCCAGGTGTGCTGACACGCCCCAGGCCCACTGCTCTGCCTGGAGGAAGGGAAGGAGAAAGAGACATTACTGCAGGAGTGAATAATAGCAAAGAAACCAAACCATGACAGTACCCCCCCCTTAAGAACCGCCACCAGGCGGTGCACCGAGCGCACCAGGATGATCCCGGTAGAAAGACTGCAAAAGGCCAGGGTCCAAAACAAGGCGGCGCGATATCCAAGACCTCTCCTCCGGACCATAGCCCTCCCAGTCAACTAAGAACTGAAGGCCCCGCCCACGACGCCGCACATCCAAAATCCTGTCAACGGTAAAAGCCGGGTGGCCGTCAACAACCCGGGGGGGTGGAGGGGGAATGGCCGGAGGGCTCAATGCGCACGAAGAAACAGGCTTCAGCAACGACACATGAAAAGTGGGGTGGATCTTTAGAGAACGGGGAAGTTTAAGGCGAACAGCTGAGGGATTGATGATCTTATCAACTTCAAATGGACCAATGTAACGAGGAGCTAGTTTACGGGAATCCACCTGGAGAGGCAGGTCTTTGGACGACAACCAAACCCTCTGACCAGGACGATACTCTGGAGTCGGGGCACGGTGTCTATCAGCCAGGCGCTGGTTCCTGGTGGTTGTCCTCAGGAGAGCATCCCGAGCCTGACTCCACACTAGCCGGCAGCGTCGGACATGTTCCTGGATAGAGGGAACTGCCACCTCCACTTCTTGTGCAGGAAAAAGTGGAGGCTGGAAACCAAACATGCACATAAATGGCGACATACCGGTAGCCGAGGAGGAGAAGGAGTTGTGTGCATATTCAATCCAGGGGAGATGCTGGGACCAGGATGCAGGATGGCGGGCACAAACACACCTCAGAGCAGTCTCAAGGTTCTGATTGGCACGCTCCGTCTGACCATTGGATTGAGGATGATATCCAGAAGAGAGACTGGCCGATGCCCCCAGAGCCCTGCAGAATGCTCTCCAGACCTGAGAGGAAAACTGAGGACCACGATCAGAGACAATGTCTGCAGGAATTCCATGGAGACGGAATACCTGGTTAACCAACAACTCAGCCGTTTCAAAAGCTGAGGGAAGTTTAGGTAAGGGAATGTAGTGAACACCCTTGGAGAAACGGTCAACTATAGTAAGGATCACTGTGTTACCTTGAGATGGAGGAAGACCGGTAACAAAATCCACTGCTATATGAGACCAAGGACGATGAGGCACAGGAAGTGGATGGAGAGGACCAGCAGGAGGCTGATGTGAAGCCTTGCCCCTGGCACAGAGTGAGCAGGCTGCAACAAATTCACGTGTATCCGTAGAAACAGAGGGCCACCAAAAACGCTGACGGAGGAGCTCCAGAGTCCGATGTGTCCCAGGGTGACAGGCAATTTTCGAACTGTGGACCCACTGCAAAACTCGGGACCTGAGGTGAGTTGGAACAAACAAACAGCCATTAGGGACATTATCAGGTGAAGGGTGTACCTGAAGGGCATCCTGGACCTCTTGTTCCACATCCCATAAAGCAGCACCCAAAAAACAGGATGGATGAAGGATCGTCTCCGGTGGGGAACTTGTGGATTCATCCTCCGACTGGCGTGAGAGGGCATCAGGTTTCACATTTCTGGATCCAGGTCTGTAGGTAAGAGTAAAATTGAACCTGTCAAGAAACAAAGCCCACCTGGCTTGTCGAGGGTTTAACCTTTTGGCTGGACGGAGGTAGGACAGATTTTTGTGGTCGGTCCACACGATGAACGGATGCTCCGCACCCTCCAGCCAGTGACGCCACTCCCCCAGTGCTAGCACGACTGCCAGCAGTTCACGATTTCCAACATCATAGTTGCGTTCTGCTGGTGATAAACGACGTGAGAAAAATGCACAGGGGTGTAACTTGTCATCCAGACCTGACCTCTGGGATAAAACTGCTCCAACTCCGGAGTCAGAAGCATCAACTTCGACTATGTACTGTTTGGTCGGATCAGGGTGAGAGAGGATTGGAGCAGTGGTAAATAAAGTCTTAAGCCTAGTGAATACCTTGTCTAACTCTGGAGTCCATTTAAATCTTTGCAGTGTGGATGTGAGTTGAGTGAGTGGTGCAGCCACCTTACTGTAGTCTCTGATGAACCGTCTGTAAAAGTTGGCAAATCCTAGGAACCGCTGGAGCTGCTTCCTGGACTCTGGAACTGGCCATTCCACCACAGCTCTGATCTTGGCAGGATCAGGAACCATCTCACCCTTTTGGATGATGAATCCCAGGAAACTAACAGACTGAGCATGGAAGTTACATTTCTCTGCCTTCACAAAGAGGCCATTTTCTAGAAGCCGTTGGAGGACAAGCCTAACATGCGTCTGGTGTTCCTCTAAAGTTTGGGAGAAGATTAGTATGTCATCAAGGTACACAAATATGAACCTGTTCAGCATGTCCCTTAATATATCGTTAACAAGTGACTGAAAAACAGCAGGGGCATTTGTGAGGCCAAATGGCATAACTAGGTATTCAAAATGCCCCAGTGGTGTGTTAAAAGCTGTTTTCCACTCATCTCCCTCTTTGATCCGGACTAAGTGGTAGGCATTCCTCAGATCCAATTTCGTAAACACTGTGGCTTGGTGAAGAAAATGGAAGGCAGAGTCTAGCAAAGGCAACGGATATTTATTTTTCACAGTGATATCATTCAGACCTCTGTAGTCGATGCATGGGCGGAGTGTGCCATCTTTCTTGCCCACAAAGAAAAACCCAGCACCTACAGGAGAGGAAGATGGCCGTATGAGTCCAGCTGTCAGGGAATCCTTGATGTATTTCTCCATGACCTCTCTTTCAGGGCGAGAGAGATTGTAAAGCCTGCTGGAGGGTAGTTGGGCCCCAGGTAGGAGGTCAATTTGGCAATCATAAGGGCGGTGTGGCGGCAAGGAAAGGGCTCGCTGTTTGCTAAAAACAGTGGCTAGGCCATGATAAATTTCAGGGACGGAGGAGAGGTCGGGTGGATGTGGCGCCTTGGATAGTTGGACACTCTGGGGAGACAAAGCAGACTTCAAACAGTGTACATGACAAAAGGTGCTCCAACAGTTTACAGTGCCTTTAGACCAGTCCAAATGGGGATTATGTGTCTTTAACCAAGGGAGACCGAGGATAAGAGGTGAGTGGGGTGACCGAATAACAAATAGTTGAATCTCTTCTCGATGATTACCTGAGGTCAACATTGTTACTGGTTGAGTCTGATGAGTCACCTGAGCCAAAACGCTACCATTAACTGCATAAATGGTTCTAGTGTCAGAAAGTGGTACTACAGGGATGGAATGCTGGTTTACAATGGATTCATCAATGAAACTTTCATCAGCTCCAGAGTCAACTAAAGGGAAAAAAGGTATAGTAGCTTGACCGACTAACAAATGTGATATTAACTGGGTATGGTGGGTAGAGATAGGAGAATTGGAAACATGACCCATTCGAACTCCTCTTACCTCGAATGGGTCTAATCTTTTGGCCGCATGGGACAGTTGGGCAGGAAATGACCAGGTTGACCACAGTAAATGCAGAGCCTCTGTTGGAATCTCCTCTCTCTTTCAGCAGGAGTGAGCCTGGTTCGCCCCAGCTGCATCGGTTCTTCAATTGAAGCAGAAGATGGAGCTGATGCAAGTGGAACAGGTGCTGATCCCATGGGAGTTGCAGGTAGAAGAGCCGGTCGCCGGGGAAAAGGAGGTGCAGAGCGAGCACCACGTTCACGCCGTCTCTCCCTGAGGCGGTTATCCAGTCTGGTGGCTAACTGCATGAGAGCTTGCAAAGAGCCACATTCATCACGGAGTGCTAGCTCATCACGGATCGAGTCATCAAGGCTCCTCAAAAACACATCCTGGAGAACGGTCTCCTCCCATCCGCTCTCTGCAGCCAATGTCAAAAATTCAATAGAAAAGTCTGCCACTGACCTGGAGTTTTGCCTTAGCGATAACAGTTGACTGGCAGCTTCTCGACCCCGAACAGGACGATCAAACGCTCTCTTCATCTCTGTGGTGAAGAGGTCATAAGAAGAGCGAAGGGTCGGATTATGATCCCACACCGCAGTTGCCCAGTGGGCGGCACGTCCAGTTAGGAGGCTAACCACATAGGCTACTCTGGCTTGGTCCGTTGTGTAGGTGGTCGGCTGGAGACTGAAAACCAGAGAGCACTGGAGGAGGAAACGACCACATGAGCCAAGTTCACCATCATACCTCTCCGGTGTAGGGATCTGGGGTTCTCGTGGCACGGGGGCAGGAACAACGGCAGCAGCAGCAGCAGGTGGTGGCGCCGTCACAGACGCAGACACTTGACCGGCTACTGCGTCCAGATGCTGTCTTAATACAGACACAGTAGAGCCTAAATTCTGTAGGGAATCCATAATTTGATGGAGTGACTGGGCATGTTGGCCCACCAGCGCACCTTGCGCAGCCAACGCTTGCCTCAGTGCATCTGAGCCAGCAGGGTCTCCTTGGCCAGACGGTTCTGTCATGGTGGAGGTTGAACGAGACCCAAGATGCTGACCCAAAAAAACAGGGAACAAGTGCTGTGCAGAAAAATCAAAAGGTTTTATTACAAATAATAAATTGGAGCAAAAACAAAATCAAAGTCCTCACAAAAATCCAAGGGGCATGGAATAACCGAGGCAGGCAGTGGTCCTGGGTAGTCAGAGATGTGGTGTTGACAACCGTCTGGGACTGAATGAATGAAAGTTTGGTCCTTAAATACTGAAATGGCTGATGATGATGGAGTCCAGGTGTGCTGACACGCCCCAGGCCCACTGCTCTGCCTGGAGGAAGGGAAGGAGAAAGAGACATTACTGCAGGAGTGAATAATAGCAAAGAAACCAAACCATGACAGTTTTTCCTCTCCACCGTCGCTACATGCTTGCTCAGTATGAGGGATTGCTGAAGGATTGCTGTGGTTGGAAAGTCTGCATCAACGGGGCCCAACCTCACGCCAATGACTGACGCAATCTGCTGGGATTCCTTAAATAGGAAACTTTTTAACTGATTGGAATGTTTGTATAAATGTATTGAAATGACTTCTTGTTAAGTGCCTTGAGATGACATCTGTTGTGAATTGGCGCTATATAAATAAACTGAATTGAATTTAATTGAAAATTGAATAGGTAGAATTTGGCTATGAGTAATTATGAATAATTGCTTAGGGCAATTATTAATAAGATTAATAATTTATGTAAAAATTACCAAGTTTAGGGGCACCATCCTGTTGGATTCCAGGAACATTTATATATATATATATATATATATATAGCCAAATTGTTCAGTCTCAGATAATTAAACAATAGATGAAGGAATAAGTTATAACGCTGTGGACATTAATTGTATGCATCACTCCAAGTAATCCCAGACAACTTCTCTTTAAGATAAGGGGACTTTATATAGGAAATAGAAAATCCCATCTATTCTAAAGTGTGCAAAAATTACTACAGATCTTAGACAATAAGAATAGGTGAACATTAAACACAATTAACATGAAATGAAATCAGTGACAGCTGAGGTTCGGGTCAGAAAAGGAGGGGGGGCCTCACTCCAGGGAGCCCAAATCACAGATAGCCTAGGAGACAAAGTCATAAATCTCAGTTCTGTGCCAAGATGGAGGAGAGCACATGGAGCCTAAGAAAGAATCATAAAACTAGTTTTGGCTAAAGGAGCACATGGGGGAAGCTTCCATGTGGTAGGCCTCTGCTTTAGCGACAGACTAAAGACAATGGAGTTAAACTTTTCAGCTAAGACCAGCTAACACAGGCCAGACCGAGCCCGACTGCCGATGGAGTTATCGGGGAGGGAGAGAGAGGGAAAACAAGAGGAAGGAAAAAGAAAGACGTGATCTGCTCAGGATAAAACAGACAGTTTCAAAGACAGCAATTTCACAGCTCAGACTTATACGTGCGACGACGCAAAAATGAGCAAACAGGTACAGCGCTTAAAAACACTTTAACCAACAATGAACGAGATCTAACTCGTTAAAACTCTATTTTCTCTGTTTATCTATGCCCAGACACATTATTAGTATAAATGAACCGGTTCAGTCCTACTTTGCTTTGAGGGAGGTCCAGTCCACTAGGAGGAGAGTGAATTGTGTCCGTAGTTGAGCAAGAAAAGGAAGAGTTATAAAAAAAACCTGTACAGGATTTTAAGGACCGTGTGGCCCAAAGGCAGGCTGGATGGCCTGCAGGATCGACGTCTAACGAACTGTCTGGGAACAGTTCTGATATAGCTCACACGAGACACACAAACCGTATGAGCACTTCGAAGCGAGTTCTTCCCCGGTCCAGCGGGTCAGAACAAAAGAGAATTTTCACCGGTGAGATGTCCTCTGTTCAGCAGAAGTTCATCCAAGAACTTCCAGCTGGAGAACAATTCAAAATGGGCGCGACTCCTCTTATAGCCCCCTTTGGCCATGAGGTCATCGCTGATGTCACCGTGGGTGGTCACGGACCAATAGGAGTGTGTTGGGGGTCACTGCTAGGATTGCTGGGAAATGTGGTCTGCTCAGTCCATCTTTGAAATAGCTCCCAGACATCCAAAGTCTGTTCAGTTCATCTTATGAGAAATGCAATCACAACAAGATCCGACAGAGCAGAAGAGGAGGCGTGATATTTCAGCCCCTCATGGTCCCATCTGGGCTCTGATATGCCCCCTGTAAACAAATTATGAAGTGATGGAAATAAGGTTCTATTATGTTTTTTCCCATGGACTGGGGTGGGTAAGGTCATGTTATGGACACATTAAATTATAGATTCAGTGGTTTTGTTAATTCTTCCCTGGCAGTTCTAAAAGGTATAGCAGCTGAGAGCTGGGAATTGAGCTTAACAACTGTAAATATAAATGGAGATTAATCTACAATACAGGTGTTTATTGAACTATAATATCTTTCCGTAACAGGCTGCAAATCTAGTCACACTTGTTTAACAGGAGACTTATATAATTGGATGTTTCTGAAACAGTTCTGTTTCAGAAAAAGGGAGGAGATCCTTAGGCACTAGGGGAACTTAAATTTCAATTCTTTTTTACCGAACAAAGCCTTTCAATGGGTTGCTTTAAAAGCATTTGAGATAAATAAAAAAACAAAATAAAAAACAGCATTTGTTTAGGGTTCAATAGTTTTTTGGTTAAATAGGTTGAAATTACAGTTTTCTTTTATAAGTATTGGGCTTCATCAGCTCAGAAAAATGAATAACAATAGTCGGTGATGTGGTAAAATCTTATAAGACTATAGGTTTAATGAAATTAGGTGTTAGCAGTGTAAATGAATAAAATTAGACTGGTCCTTTTCTGGGGGTTGAGCTTTAAAGCAGCAAATTTTTTTTCTTTTGAGCGGTTACATGCTCATCATGCCACTTGCACAATCCCCAAAAAAACAACCCTGATGTTTCCTGTTTTCCATCCTGTTTTGGCACCTTTGTGCGGTTGGTTGTTTTAGCACACAACCCATTCATCTTACCTTGTGGCATGTTTATGCATTTAGTGTTTGTTTGGAAGTTTTTATTTACATTATAACCTCTACTAAATATTTTTAAGAAAAATTCTTTATGGTCTAGGTTGTTCCAGTGTTGCTCATTTTTGATACAGGATTTTTAGAGTGCACTTTGTGTCAATGATGATTCCTGTGATTTTAACTCACAGCAAAAGTAATAGCTTTTCCTACAGATAGACCTAGTTTGTAAGTAGTCTGGATAATAGTTTGATTTTGTGTTAGTGCGGCCGATCAGTGCAGCACTACTTAAGACTATGAGGTGAGTGAGGGATTTGATTTTTAAAAAAAAGGACAAATGCATAAGAAATGAATCCCAAAACAGATACAATTATGGATAAAGCAAACAGAAAAAGCAAATTAGTTGCGAGCTCTTCTTTTGGCTTTGTTGACCAGGTGAGAGACCAGCAGCCAACTAGACCACGATCTCTCAGGTAATCATACTAAAGAAATAGGCTGGAGCCAATGCACTCCCACTGAGGACTCAGGACGAACCTGAGAGGACATCCAGGAGCAGCAAGCCAGAGCGGGAGAAGAACAGCAAGGAGCAGACCACACAACCTACTTGAACCCTCTGCTGAGAGGTTTCCAACTTCAGCACACCTGCACCATCAGGTGGCAGGGCGGCTTGGAGCACAGAGCTGCCCAGCTGGGGCAGCAGGGTTCGACGGAAAAGAAGCTGAGACCCCTGCCAAAAGGGGCAGAACAATCCTCTGGTCTGCGTGCAGTCCTTAGAGTTTTCAAACTCAGGGCTACTGAAAAGATACACTTTAAGCTGCATATAGGTGATGTGCTGGCAACCTCTCACCTTAGGTCATAGAAGAGCGAGCCGGACGACCACTATTCCCGGCCAGAACAAGATGACTTGACTGCTGATCCGAAAAGTTCCAGTGAAGACGGACTCAAAATTGGTATGATTCTATAAGTGTGATGCCTGACATTTTTCCTTATATACAGTGATCTCTTATTTTAAGAGATCAAAAGAGGGAGATGAAGAGATATAAATTCTGTAAATGTTGTATGAGGGTTTAATTCTGTAGTGCATGTGGAAACACTTAGAAACAGTTAACAATCAAGAAGAATGTGGTACATCATGTGTGCCTTGTGTGAAGAACCTGTGACCATTCTATGAACGAAGATCTATGTGGGAGGAGTTTCATGGAAACTCAACTTTCAATAAAAACTTTGAGCTGACATAGAGCTGTACTCAGTTACTAGAAGTGAGTCCAGCGAACGACGTCTCGCTGTTAAAATATATAATTGTTGTTTGCTGTTCTTATTGCTCCTTTTTACAGAAATGAACGAGCACGCGGGAAGGTGAAATGAGAGCTCAGAGAGAGCCCAGGGTCATAAATTAAATGTGTGTCTGTTCCTTTAAGATAGGGTTCAAATTAGAGTAAAAACACCTTTCCAACAATACCTTTCAGGATGATCATCGGAGAGTGCAATAGGTTAGTTAGACAGTATTATGTGACTAGTGAAATATGTGAATATGTAAACCCCGTTCAGACAATTCTGCTCCCCTTTCGGCCCAACGTTGCAATATTACATGTCCCTAAAATCGTACAAAAACAAAGTAATAAATATAAAACACTTTATTTTCAGCCTCAGTGGTCTCCTTTCGAATAAAATCTTTCATGGAGTGCCAAACAAGTTCAATGGGATTCATGTTGGGTTGCTCTGTGGAGTTTTCACCCACTTGGTCCTCTCATACACCATGTACGCTCCAGCAGCGGTGTGTGTTGGATCATTGTGCTGGAAGAAGCAATGGTCAGACCCAAAATATTTCCTTATATATGGTGCAGTGTGTTCTTTAATGATAGCCTCATCAAAGTATTTTCGATCCATTTTTCCCTCGAAAATTTCCATTGGTCCTGCACCATTCCGGGAGATCATTCCATAAACATGCCGTTCCAACTGATGTTTTGGCTGAGGTTTGGCAATGACATGGTCCTTCCTGTGGAAACTCTGTCTGGTGTAATGCTCCAATGCAACTGTTGTTTCATCTGTAAAAAGAAAATCATGCCAGGTCTCTCCAGAGTTGTTCCACAGAGTCACCTGTTGCAGCCTTGCCTCTTTGTTGCATTCTTTTATCATTGGACAGAAGCGGGCCTTGCCCAATTTCCAACCCATTTATCTGCGAGGACAGCGTATAAATGTGGTGGAAAATTGTTATGCAATTAGGAATTAAGTGTATATTCTCTGTTTAGTGAATGCATCTAGGTAAAATGACAAGGTTATTGCTCCAGCTTAATGTTATGAGAAAGATATATGTGTCAGGTCACCAGAGAGAAAGACGCCGGGGCAGTAACTGAGATATGTATTGTTATGTTGAACCAACATGTGAGAAGCTCAAGGATACTCTCTGTGTCTTGGGTCACCAATTGTGAGATGTGTCTGCATGCTGACTGAAGGACGTGGAAACACTCCATTATCTTTTCTCATCCTTGTTAAATAATATTTCCAAAATAGGCTTTTTAATGCATTTGACATGCATTTAGTATCAATGGTTTGCTCGGGATCTCAGGATTATAAATATATCATCGCTCTATCTGAAAAACTAAACGCAACAGATCTAGAAAACTGCAATCTTAACATCAAGTGATCTTGGATAAAAATAGATCAAATAAAACAGAGAATATTCCAATTTAAAGCATAATGAATGATTGATGATTATGATCTATATTGGTGCATATGAGTCAGATTTAATGTTTAAACTAAACTATATTATCTTGAAAACTTGCTGTAGTTTTAATGGTGATAATATAATAATGATTAATTATCTAAACGTGACTCAGTGATTTACTGGAGAATAAATTCCTACATCATTCCTACATCATTTTTGAAAACATATTTGCTGGAACACATTTCCAACAATCATTAATAATGATATTTTTTCTGCAAAGTGCAAATATGAATAAAAATTCTTTAGTCTATTTGATTTATTACGCTGGTTTTTCCAAAGCAATGCTTCAAATTAATGTGAGAGATGGAAATTAAATTTACCTCATCAATCTAATATTTGAGTATTTTCTAACCAGAATCCATATTAATTTATAGCCTATTAAATGGGTGAGCTGTACTCAGTGAGTTACAGCTGTTAGATTTGCGCTAATCAATAAAAGCCTCGGGGGGAAATAATGCACAAAGGTAAATGGTAATATAAAATTTGAACTATTGTAACTGATTAAAACTGGTTCGACCTAAAACTATAACACTCTGTGTTCATGAGATAAGGGGCGGCCGCGTTCGGCCCGGGAACCTTAGCTTGAAAACGTTCTTTTAAGATTCTATGAGAAACGATGCAATTCAACAATAACCTAGATGAATGATGGTTTCTATGTTTAACTAATACTTTTGATAGAACGTAGCCTAGTCAGTAGTAAATAGAAATAACACGGAAAACGCACTGTTAGAATCGGACATATTGAAAACCAACTCCAGTTAATACAGATGCGATAGCAGTATGAAAGTATTTCAGTCTTTTGAGTAATTTACAAAAAACGAATAGAAAAAAACGCGGGTAAAAACTCTAAGGTTAATCTTAGCCAGCGAGTTATTAACTACAATGTTTTAAAAATGATCTGAAATAAAGTCCGTTGCAGATTTAATATGATTCTCTAGTTGCTAATCAGCTAATGGAGCCACAAGCTTCTTTCTTACGACCGATGTGCTGCGATTCTCTGGTTGTAAACAATCACAGATCCCGACACTGATGAAGCGTTGATAGCGCTCTGCGGCTGGAACTCTAAAAATAGGAATTTGAACACTTGTTTTGACGAAAAGTTTAGTCTTGACTTTTCAGTTACTTCCTGGATGTTAACGAGTCCTGGTTAGTCAAACTGTTTGTTTTTTGCGCAAAACCACTTCCTGTTTCAAACATGAGCTTTCCAAATTAAAATACGGTAATGCTTAACTTCATGAATCATGCTTTTATTTTCCCACGAAGGGGAACTTCTGCTGTACCGGCAGCAAAGTGACAGATAATAGAAGCATTTAGATAATAGACTGTACATACATTTAGATTCACACAAAGGAGGTAGAAATCATAAAACAAAGTTAGGATTAGAACATTAAATGATAAAGAATAAAGCTTTAGCCATACCTCGACCAAACGAACTTTTCCTTAATGATAGTAATGTTTAATAAAAATGTTAAATAGTAAGGACGCATTTGGGATACACTAGGCTACCTGTTTCAGCTGCATATGATGTTCTTCTGTACAGCACCTTGGTCGGCCTCGGCTGTGTATAAACGTGCTATATAAATAAAGTGGTATGGTATATGTGAAAATTATGCATTTAGTGCAATCTTTAAGCCAACAGGTGTGACCTACACACACAGTGGGGTTTAAAATTACTTGGTTTCTATTTTTTTAAATTTAGTTTACTTCATTAAGACGAATGATGATAAAAATAGATTCAGAATTTCGGTCACTGTTCTACAGACAGGACAAATGTGGAAAATATTCAGTTAACACTTGTGCGCATTATTTGCTATAGATCGAAAAAAAAAAAAAAAACAGGGTGTCAGAATAAAAAATGTGAGACCTACTATCAAACCGCAGTTAAATTCTATTCAGTTGCAACACTTTTTGATGTTTGAGGGGTTTTTTGTGTGTTCCTTTTAATAAAAGATTAAATGAAACAGGAGTAACAAGGCTAATTTTAAAATATAAGCTGTCTAAAGTACTGAGTAGAGGTAAAAGTGGGCAAATAGATAATTACTCCGGTAAAGTATAAAGTATAACTCAAGTCCTACACAGAAACTGGAATGAAGAAAAGTTTATTTCGTAAGCAAGAGTATCAGGTACAGGTAAAAAGGTTACTTGACATAGTTGTTATTAAATTGATGAGGCATACTCAAATCTGAATGTGCAACTGAGTTAGATAAATTGAATTAGAGATGTTTTACAGTTGTACAGGTTTTAAAATTGTGCATTTAGAATAAATGCATTATTTTTTTCCAAGGAGTTAACAGAGAATAAACTGTAAGAAACAGATGAGCAAATAACAGCAGCAGAGATATTAATTAGGTAAATAAACTGTGTCCTGAGTAAAACAATTTTAACTAAGGTGGTTGCAAAGATAATCCTTACTGTAACATCAATTAGATTCTGGAAAAGCAGGGTCTGAAGAAGTTGTCTAATTCAATTCAAAATACTTTATTGATCCCAGAGGGAAATGAAGTGTTGTTGTAGCTAATGCAAGTAGGACTAAAATTCTGTAATACATTAGGTAACTATGTGGGGAACTTATTAGTTTGTTTTGTTTTTGCAAGGCAAGGTAAGGCAATTTTATTTGTATAGCACACTTTCAACAACAAGGTAATTCAAATATAAGAACCTAATTGCGAACCTAAATGATTGGGATATGATCATCTGGGGGTTGAAGCTGCCTCCGCAGCGACAGCAGCAGGATACACAGGTTCTGAGGTTATGCCTTATGCATGACCTTTAAACCTACTATGTTTCTTTTCTTGACACTGGAGAAGCGGTTGAAGTTATTGTTTCCTTGTTTCTTGATTTTTAAGGCATGTGCAAGACGATGCCTTAAAAAAGGGGGGGGGGGGATTGGATTTGATAGTAATTGGAACAGATTTTTAAGGGATTATGAAGAGAATTGTAACTTGCAAGTAATTGGGTTTCTTGTGAATCATAACTCTGTCATAAATTAATGAGGGTTTTTTTTTACTGCCTGGACTTGACATCTGACTTCATATTCCATTTCGGTTTGGGTTCAGACTTGTAGTACATATTGTGTCTGGGAACTTTACAAAGTTTTAATTTGATCTGAAAACCTTCTTTACTTCTTGCTGGGAGTAGTTGATTCTTGGGATTTTTTACTCTCACAAGTTGGAATGGTTGGTTGTCTTTTTCTTGGCATGGATTTAGTACAGAGTGATTTGGAGACATTTGCCTTAATCGTAATCTAGCTTCAGTTGATGAGGTTTGGCTCATTTACCAGGTTGTGAGTTGTTTAGAATTGCTTTTGCACACAGTTGCATCAGGCTGTCTGAAACCATACTCCGAGGGTGTGGGTTCCACTTAATCACTTGTCATAATCATCCTATTCATCTTTTGTGAATTGGCTCACCTATGTTTGAACATCAATGCTCTAATACCTAATTAGCTCAGCTCCCAAGGGTCGCATTGGGAGGTTCTCACTGAAGGACCTTCTGAGGGGTGATCACTCTCTCCTTTCCGGGGAAGGACTGATCGGTGGCTACGGGTCACTGGATGCTGGCGGAGGCTGACTTCACGGCAACAGACAACAAACAGCGCAAGGGAAGAGTATACATTTCAACATCTAGTGTTGATGTAATACCCTCTGAAGTGTACTGGAAGATGCTACATAATTTCTCCTTTATTCTGTGTTTTTATCTAGAACATCCTGACCGATGACGAGACCTGTGGATGGCCGCCTCTGGGGCGAGGGGCTGTTGAGATGACATTTTGCCCACAAGAAAATGGCGTAAGAAGACCCCGTGGGTTTTCGGTCTCAATGCACAGGAGTCTCAGCAAAGTCATCTGGAAGGATCTAATATTTGTCACTGTGAGCTAATTCCATGGCCAAGCATGTCTCATGTCTGATTGTAATTTGTGTTTTGAACATTGTTTTTTTTTTTATCAACCTACCAACCTTTTAGGGAGATTTGTGATAGCACTTTTGAATTTTCCTTTAAATTTATGGTATTATTTAAGTTAATAAAAGCAGGGAATTGTGGTGGAAAATTGTTATGCAATTAGGAATTAAGTGTATATTCTCTGTTTAGTGAATGCATCTAGGGTAAAATGACAAGGTTATTGCTCCAGCTTAATGTTATGAGAAAGATATATGTGTCAGGTCACCAGAGAGAAAGACGCCGGGGCAGTAAGATAACAGTCTGGCCTTCGGATGTGCTGCTTTATGCGTTGATATAAGACTCGTGTGAAGCAGTTCTCTGGAGGCGGGGCGTGAACGTTGGAGAAGACATCTACAGAGATAAACAATGATTGCTGAATACTATTTAAGCGGTTAGTTACAAAGGTTGGTTAGGGTGATGCACAAATAACTGTCTCCTCCGTGTTCTGGCCAGACATGTTTGAATTAAATACTTAAACGCCTTCTTGGACTCAAGTCTTCTTTATAATGGAAACCCTGAGATACTATTTTTGCCATTACATACTTGTCAAACACACTCGAACATGAAAATCTGACTGATTTTCTGCTGTACTGCCAGGGCCGTCATCTCGTCGCTTGATTTGGTAATTTCATCAATGGCAACCAGGATAGCACTGTGAGAAGAATAAAAATTTAGACAAATCCAAAATCATTAGAATTTGCTCGTAGCAAATATTGTGTGTTTTACATTTATCCATGGATGTGAAACTTACGTACCTGTGCATTTTTTTCAGACTTGACCGGCAGGGTTGCAGTTCCTTGTAGTGCTTTCTTAGAGCTCTTTGTGAAAGTTTGATGCCCTGGTCTGCTACATTTTTATGATATGTTCCAGATAATGGGTGTCAATTCACATCTCATGTTTTTGCCTCGTTTCCTATATGCTCAACTGTCTATTATCCACAAGCAAATGGTGCTATTGAAAGAATCAAAAGAGTACTAAAAGACTGGTTACAGACAAAACTCACAAACCATGGAAACAAGTTGTGACTGAGATATTACAAACCTATCGAGCTACACCACATGCGACAACAGGCACTCCACCATTTGGGTTGCTGAAGAAGCAGAAAGATGCGCACAAAACTACACATACTTCCTGTTTCACATAAATTAAAATCCCCATCACAAGTCAAAGAAACTGTGAAGTAAAGACAACAAAAGAGTAAGGAGTGCACAGATAATATGGTTGGAGCAAAGATCCCTAGAAGTTAATTTTGATGAAATCGAGGTGTCTGAAGATGTTCACCATAATCCATCTGAATTATGTCCAAGACAAAGTCAGAGATCGAGAAGAACCCCTAAATGATTAACACCTTTTGTTAGATAAATTACAAGCTGGGACTAGCAAACAAAATGAAAAAAATGTGTTATTCCTTGGTTCTATTCTAAGGAAAATACCTATGTTTATCCGTTATGTTTAAGGGATACTCTTTATGTTACCTGACGTTTTGCGTTATGCTGTATTTACTTGCTATAATAATCTAATGGCAATGTTTAATAGTACTTAAGAGGAAAATGTTTTTATTTTATTTCTGGTTCTTGCAGAAGTAATTCATTTAAGGAAGGTAAGAATGTTGTGTCTTGTTAGACATATCTGCTCCAGGAGGAGGCGCTGTTATTCAGTAGTTCTGTGATGCTGATGTGGGCATGAGAGAAGAAATAAAACATGTAAAATGGAGTATACAGAAGTGGTTTGGCTCTGATTATTACGCTCAACATCGCAACCAAATACTACACAAGTGGAGATTAAAATCTCCACGTGTTAAAACTCAATCATACTGAGGCATAATTCCTCGCAGTAGATCTGCAAAGTCATCAATAACGTATTTGTTATACTTAGATGGTTCAGTATATAAGAGTGTCCAACACCAGGAATATGTAGATCTAAGCATATTAATTTTCTAAAGGGCCCAGTCAAAGACGGGAACTAAATGCAACTGAGAATTTGTGGAATGACATGAAAACTGATGTAAATTCTTATGAAATGTAATAACAATAACATAACTATGTACGTAACTTTCTACGGCAAGTTTGGGATTTGTAGAAAAATACGTGGCGGAAAAAAGTGCGCAACTTTAAGCACACTAAGGACCTTGCTGCTTACGTACATTTTGAACATGGAGGACACTGGCAGCGTAGCCAGTAAGATGGGAAAATGGTGAATTTAAGCCACATTTTCGGATTTGTAGAGCTTCGCACACACGTCACGAACACACCCAGTAGACCCCGACCCCCATGTCTGAATGGAGATAAAAATGAAAATCGGAATAAAATATGTTGCATTTAAGTATTATATTACAGTAGTTCATATGTATGTCTTCAGATTACACAGCAATTGCACTTATTAGTGCATTGATTGTGATGAGTACACATATAAATACTCAATTGACACACGTGCATAATGCTGCACAATGAATGCGCTCTCTGGTGGATTCAGATATTTGCCTTTTCTGCAGCTATTGCCCCCTATTGATGGTTTTGTGTATTTTATTTTGTTAACCTGAACAAGAAAGGAAGTAAGGTCACGTTCCCCTCTAAGCCACTTCCTTTTGGTGGCCATTTTCCTCACGATCTATCCAGCAGCAGCCAGATGTGCTTATCTGTTGCCATCCATGCCTTTACAAGTTAATAAGCGGCATCGTCTGTAAGTTATATTGTTTGTTATCATTGAAGCAACACGTACATATTGTTATTTGTTTTGGGAAAGTGGCATTTTGTAGTTTACTTCTAATTTTGAAAAAAAATTACAACTAAGTCCGTTTTTTAAATTTATTTCATAAGCTATGTTATTTTCTGTGATGTTTTGATTGTACATATACTTAATCAGTGTGTTTTAATCTGACATTTTATTTGAAGAGTCATTAACCAGAGAAATAGTAGGCTGTATGTTGATGTAACACTTCTTTTATTCCTGATTTTGTCAACAGTTTCACACTTATCCTGATTAAACCATCCAACTCAACATATCGGCCTGTTCCTTGGAGTTTGGTTAGGAGAGTGTTTAGCTATCTCTATAACGAAGTCCACGTTCATGGGAACAACACTTGAATGCGCTCATTGAAAATCTGCCACTAGCAGCATCCGGATGGGGGAGCCCATGTAGATTTCTTAAAGCAGTTCTAATAGATCTGTGCTGAACTTGGCCCGGTGTTTGATCTACAGACCCACTGGAACCGTGCATCCTGCCCATTTTGCACATTCTGGCTGTGGCATTCTGTCTCTCTCTTTGCCTCTTTTTCATGTCAGGGACGCTGCTGCAACAATGCTGTGTAACCTGGAGCTCTTCAGGTTATTTTTCATGGATTATACTTTTTAAATGTAGACTTAAAATGCACCTTTTCTGTCAAGCTTTAAATATCTAGGAGTGCTGAAATTTGTAATGTTTTGCTTTAATTTAGTTTTTATTTCCTTGAATTTTCTTTTATTCCAATCTTATTGTTGCAACAAGAAGTAATCATGTCATTCAAACTTTATATTTATTGTTCTTATTTGTTTATCGCTTGTGATGCTGATTTTTTAATCTTGTTACTCGTGTTGTCTTGTTACAGATTTTCTCATTACTCTTTGTATTTTTATTTTTTAATGTGAAGCACTTTTGGTCACCTTTTGGCTGAGTAAAACTATAAATAGATAAATGTTGATTGGTTGATTGAAATAAAACCTCCTAGTCTTTGAGCTTTCTCCGCCTCTCGGTTGCCGTGGGTACCCTTAAAACCCTCATATCAGCCAGCTTAAGTCTATACAGAATATTCACTAGGTACTTTGCATTGACCGTTTGACCGTTTAAAGCAGAAAGTGGGTGTGTAGGAGGCGGACATGATCCAAAAAAACGTGAGTAAATTTTTAGGTAGATTGTGATTTATAAAGTGGAAATTGCGTGCAGCTGTGCGCACTCAAAATCTGATAGATCTGAAATTTACTTGGCTTACTTGGAATAAGTAATTTTTTTTTGCTGAGCTTAGGTACTGTTTTAGTAAGGATTCTACGCAAAGTTTTATAAATGATACCCTTAAATATTAAATAATGATACTGTATTTTGGAAAAAAAATATTTGGTGAATAATTAATTCATTTTGAAGGACAGCCTTGTCTTGCAAAAGTATTCATATCTGTTTTATTAGTTTGTCACGTTTCAAAAACAAACTTCAGAATAATGTATTGTTGTGTTCCATTTTCCACAAATGAACTGAACAGACTGTTGGACGGCTGGAAGCCATTTTCCCAGATGGACTGAGCACCCCACCTTTTCCAGCAATCCTAGCGGTGACCCCCAACACATACTCCTATTGGCCCATGACCAACCATGGTGACATCAACGATGACATCATGGCCAAAGGGCTATAAGAAGGTGGTGGCGGTCATTTCAAATTGTTCATAGCAGAGGTTCTCAGCAGAAACTCCTGCTACACAGAGGACATCTCACCAGTTAAGATTATCTTTTGTTCTGACCCGCTGGACCAGGGAGAACTCTTATTTCAACGCTAAGAAGTGCCCATCCTGTTTGTATATCCAGTTTGGGCTATATCAGGACTGTTCCAAGACAGTTTTTACGACTTCGACCTGCAAGCTGTCCGGCCTGCAGTTGGGACACACGGCCCTAAAAATCCTGCGCAGGTTTTCTAATTCTTCCTTTTCTTGCTCAACTACGGACACATTTTGCTGGACTGGACCTTCCTCAAAGCAAAGTAGGACTGAACCAGTTAATTTATGCTAATCTTGTGTCTGGGCAGATAAATAGGGAAAATAGAGTTTTTTATGAGTTAGATCTTGTTCATTGTTGGTTTAAATTGTTTTTAAGCGCTGAACCTGTTGGCTCATTTAGCGTTGCCGCACGCATTCGTTTGGGCTGTATCATTTGCTGCGTTTTAAACAGGTTTTTATCCTGAGCAGATCCCACACTTTCTTTCTCTCCCTCGTTTTTCTCTCTCTCGCTCTCTGATCACCTGGTTGGCAGAGTCGGGCTCGGTCCAACCTGCTATAGCTGGTCTGTTAGCTAACTCCATTGTTCCTTTGTCTGTTAGTTAAAGCTGTGGCCTGCGTTTAGCCAAAGCTAGTTTTATGGCCCTTTGTCTCCAGACACTCCATGTGCTGTCCTCCATCTTGGCCAGAGGTAAATTTATGGCCCCTTGTCCCACAGGCTATCTTAGTTGAGTCCCCTGGAGTGAGAGCCACCTCCCTTTTTGAACACACCTCACTGTGCACTGAGGTTACCAAAATTTTATTTGTAAATATTACATTTAGAAAATCCAAAAGACAAAAAGAAAATTGTCTATATAGCCTAAAGTGTAAAACAAGAAGTTTAGGTGGATGGCCATGTCTTGGTAGGTTTGCTGTTCCATATTCTCCATTTTAGGATAATAGATTGAAAAGTTCTCCCTAATGCCCAAAGCTAGAGATATTGCTTTAAAACCCAACTCTTCTTTGAAGTCGTCCACAGCTTTACTACTGACCTGTCTGCTGAAATCCTACACATGGTGCTCACCTCTATCAAACAAAAAAGGGATTTTTGAATGTAATTCATTGAAATTGATTTTATTTTACGATATCAAAGTAAAGGGGGCTGATTTTGGACATAGCACATGTTCAGATGTTTATTTTGAGGAAATCCTTAATGATAATGATTCACAACTTTGTGTTGGTATACCACATACAATTGTAAAGAAATGATACATAATGAAAAATATTGAAGTTTCTCATAACATGAAAGTGTAAAAAAGAAGTATAAATACTTTTCAATAAAAAAAATACACCCTGCCTTTTGTGCACAGGAGGGGGTGTGCACTCCAGAGATTGGCAGTTCAAGAACACACAGTGTTCACACACACAAACACTCAGAGAAATATTAAAACTATTTCAAACATTATTATTTTGTGAAGGCAAAGCATGGCAAATATCATTGCACTGTTATTTTTACTAATACTGGGGCTGTACTTTTCATTTAACATCTCTACGGCAGCAAACTTGGCTCAAAATACTGCCACAACTGTCAACTCTTTAAATACAACAACTTTCTCAGAGTCTCAGACTTGACAGCATGTCAACATGTCATGCTTTTTTATACTGTCTTAACAGTTTTATCACAGTTTTAGAAAAACGTTTCCTCTTTAGTTTGTTCTGTGGCTGTCTGCCCATTTTCTGGTGCTCCTCTCCCAGGAGGAGAGATGGAGGGAGATGGAGCAGGGTGTTTAAGCTGCATGACGGGCTGTAATTGTAACCTCTTCACTTCTCTCGTTTGCACCGAAGAGAAAATGAGGCAGCAGTGAATAGAGAAGTCACCCCCTCCTAAAGAAGCCATACACACTACATCTCCTCCTTGCCATGCTTAGTTGGACGGTGGAGGCGCGTGCTTGGATCAGATGCTCTGCCCTGCAGTTGTGTCTTGTTTCTTTGAAGCAGTGTGACTTCTCTCCGCCACTCAGGCAGCCCCTGGCATTGCCACCGTCTGCAGGGTCCTGTAGCACAGAACTGTGCTGCTGTTTGAAGATGTGGAGAAAAAGCCTTTTCTGCCCGACCCCTGCTATTGCCAGAGGCACAGACACATGCATACAAACATACACAAGGATATTCACACATAGAGACACACACTCACACCGACACACACATCAGCTCCCACTCATACAGTCAAAATATTTCTTGGCTTCTTTTCACCCTTTGATATGTGTTCATGCTCTTCTCTTTGATTCCCACCCTCTCAGATCTAAGTAACAAGGAACATCAGTGGCCATACAGTTGCGGCATACCCTTTTATTTAGACACATAAAATACCGTAATTTTCGGACTATTGGGCGCACGATTGTAATTGATTGCCTTTAACTTAAAAGACACATTACATGTATTTCTTTATGTGTTTTCCATAATGAGGGGTTTGTGCATGAAAACTAACCGTAGTGTCTTCTTTGGTGCATAATCTTTCCCCACATGTCTGTCTCACTTTTACACTTCCTGCTAGAGTGCCCCCCGGAGGTAGTTAGCCAGTAAAAAAATCTATAAATTAGCCGCATCGTTGTATAGGACGCAGGGTTCAAAGCATGTAAAAACAGTAACAGCTTATAGTCCAAATATTACAGTATATAATAGCATAAAAGAAAGGGGTGAAAGGTTGGGATGCCTGCAAACGTTTTCTGAATCAGAGAAGAACCTGATTTGTGCACATCAAATTTAAAATATTGTCATTTCTAAAGTCTACACCTAATGGCATCCATGGTGCTTTTGAGATAAGTTTCAAAAAGCTTCAGTGTTCAGAAAAATGTCTATATGGAAGATGTAGTTGCAGCTATAATTTTATTGTATTTTTTCTATTTGAAGATTTATAGAATTTTATGTATACAGTGCCGTGAAAAAGTATTTGCCCCGTTCGGATTTCCTCCAATTTTGCTTTTTTTGTTGTCAAACTTAAATATTTCAGTTTTTTCAGGCTTTGAATGAGGATTTCATTCATTAAGGGAAAAACAAGATACCAAACCAAAATGGCCCCATGTGAAAATGCAATCACCCTAAACCTATAACCTGGTTATGCCACCCCTGGTGGCAAAAAATGCCACTAAGCAAAAACTGTAAACAAGTCTTTATATTTATGTGAAAGAATCTTGGTTCCCCATTCTGTACATTATATTTTTTTAATATAGCCATTTAGGAGGATTCTTTAAGGGTTTGACAGCCCATTTAAGGTCATGCCACACTTCTCAAACAAATAAATGTTCAGACTTTGATTATGCCATTTTATAACTTTCTTTTGTTTTTTATTAACCATTTAGAGGTGGACTTGCTAGTTGTACAGATTGTTGTCCTGCTAGAAAAATCAGAGTGAGCTTGAGCTTTAGAGTTTTCTGCTGGATAATATAATTTTTAGTTTAAAATATTTAGCAAGCAGCCCCAGACCATCAGACTACCACCATTATGGTTAGCTGTCGATTTTATCTGCTTTTTCAGATTTTTTTCAGTTAGTTTTACATAACTGAGGAAGGTGGGGCATGTGTTTTTTATATGGGTTATGGCTACCTTAAACAAAAGGAAACATCATTTGAAAACTCCTTTTTGTGTTTACTTAGGTGAATTTTGTCTGATCTAATATTTGCTTGCTGATCTTTAACCTTTAATGGGGAAAAAAGGAAAGACAGAGGAAAGCACTCCATGAGTACTTGTGGTGTGGCCTTTGTGGTGGTTCCTCACTTCATAGCATTCCCTGACCTCTGGGTGACTGCATCATTGGAAAAAGCATAGACCTCTGCCCGACCTCCCTGCATCTCATCCTCCCACTCCCAAGCCATGTGGACCCCTAGTACCCTCTGATTTCCAACCCCTCTTGCCCCATCTTCACCATCAGGGACCAGAGCCTAAGATGGATGGTAAAGCAGAGCAACCCCCAGACGGACTGATTTATGGTGCCTCCTTTCCATCTAGGCAGAGCAGTGGACCCTTGGGACCATGTGTGGAGGGCACTGGGGAGAGACCTGATGGCCCCCACTCCCAGTGCACAGTGATGCTGAGTACCAAACGGCCACTCTAGAATGGTTGTCATTAGTCATGCTGGCAGCCGGGGATCTTTCTTGAAGAGCAGCAAACAGAGAGCAGGAACAATGAGACTCACTCCCTTCTTCCCTCCCCGCTTCCAAGAGACATTGATCTCTACTGTAACAATTTATTATCTCTGCTATGGCTGCTGTCATGGGGATGGAGAGAGACACTTCCATGCTTTTGTCTAATGGTCGGTGCAATCGCTATAAATATAGCAACATCTCAGGCAGGTGAAAGGAATCTTTTCTGTGCTGTATTGACAGCATATGAATACTCTCTACTCATTTTTTCCAGCCTCTGAGTACAATTGACTCTAGATGTGGATTGTAGTCCATTCTATAATAATATGCTATAGGAATTGAAATTAGGCTGAAAAGCTGTAAACACAAGGCACGAGGAATCAGCATCTGACATGAAGGGAGAGTGTAGTTTTAATGAAGTGTGGTATTGTGGAGTACTGATCTAACCTGCAGTGGACTGTGGTCAGAGTGATCCAAGTGAATGAAACATTTTAATGATTTCCAAAGCAAGTTTCAAAAGTAAGTCTTTGGTGTCTGAAAAGCTCAAACTTAAAAAAAATATGCGAAATAAAAACAAATACACTGAACAAAAGTTGCGGTACACAATGTGTCTGCATGGTTACTATGTTTCAACATTTATCACTGTAAATACTGCGTTACACTATTTCATCCGATGAAAAACTTACATAACCTAAACATATACAGTATTAAAGTACTTCCTAAAACTGCAATATATTTTTTGAGTTCTGAATTCTTTTGGAATACTGACCTTAACTCTTTAAATCTTTTGTTTGGATTTGGGCTGGCTTGACTCCAAAAGTGGATTGCTCGCTCCTGGTTGGGATTTAGTCTTAGTTTCAACTGGAAGAGGTTAAGTATCGTGGTGTCTTGTTGACAAGTGAAGGTAGGATGGAGTGGGAGATGGATATTTGGATTGGGCTTCATCTGCAGTAATGCAGGTGTTGTTGTAGTCTGTCATGGTGAAAAAAAGAGTTGAGCCAAGAAGCGACACTTTTGATTTACCTTTTTGATTTCTGCCTTCATCTATGGTCATTAGATCTGGATCAATACTGAATGAATGAGATCCTGGATACAAACAGAGGAAGAATCTTCCTGTATAGAGTAGGTGTTCTCCGTGTAAGACACAGGAAGATCTCAGCAATTCAGGAGAGGCTTGGAGTAGAGCCACCTCTCCTTTGCACTGAAAATAACCAGTAGGTGGCAGTCTGAGTCTCTGTCCAGAATGTCTCCTCAGTACCTGCCTTTGGAGGTTTTACAGGCAATTTTCACAGAGAAGTGTTTGACTTATTCCTGTTTCCTCTGAAATTTACAACAATCTCCTTTGTTTTGTTCACATTCAAGGTAGGATGGTTGTTTCCAAAAAATCCCATAAAGTAGTCCACCAGCTCTCTGTACCAAGCATCTCGACCATCTCTATGAATCTAAATACTGTAGAGTCATCTGAGTATTTCTGCAGATTACAGAACTGCGCATTGTACTGGAAGACTGAGGTGTACAGAGTTAAAAGGAATGGTGAGAGTACAGTCCCCTGTGGTGCTCCTGTGGAGCAGACCACCTGGTTAGTCACACAACCATTCATTCTCACAAACAGTGGTCTATTTGTGAGGTAGTAATCGATCCATCCAGGCAATTGCTGAGGTTGCTTCAATCAATGCTCCATACTCTGAGTGGATTTGGAGACATCTAAATGATGAGAGTGGTAGAGATAAAAAGGAATGCTGGAATACCTGGAAGCCCTTTTATCTACAGCTTCTTGACTATAGTATATCACTCTTAATGAGAAGAATGATTGTCAGAGGTTACAAGCTGAGGTCTGTTGGTTTGAGAGTAGCCACATGCTCACCTGGGACACCATAATATTGTAAGGTAGACTTTGTGGATTATATAACGCACTATGGAATGACTGTTCTTTCTTATCAGAGAAAGACAGTCAGAAATAAAGGATTGTTTTTCAAAACAAGATAACATAAAGCAAAATCTGTATCAGAGATTTCTCTAAGAAGTGTTCAGTCATTATTTCATGTTCACAGTAAAGAATTTCCTCTCTGTAACAACACTTTGAATTTTAACACCTATTTTATCAACGAATCTCGACGGGCTATTAATGAGCACAAAAATGAAAGCTGACAATACGCAAAAGACACAATGGAAACGATCTAAGATGCTGTTCTCTGTGTTATCCATGTTTTCTAAAATTGTTATTTCAATTAAAAAGCACATAAACTGCTTATTAATTCAGCACACTTCCCAATTACACATCAAACGGCCCTCCTGGGGGCTACAAAGCCCCAAAGATGGCAGATGCCATGCACACATTCAGGCATATTTCATATGGCTATGAAATATTGAGCTGGTGTGTAGCAATGAGATACCGCTGGGTGTCTGTGTTGTTTGGGCTGTATGTAAATCTGGCTGTGACATCCCTGTCTGTAGCAAGAGACTAATATCTGGGACATGTTGGCAGACACTATGGAGAAAGTGATGCAATCTGGAGCTAAGATGCTCCAGAGAAGTTAGGACTTGCATTCTGCACATGACAGCGAAGCAATGTTGGTGCAACTTTGGAGGCAGATTATTGCAAGATAAAGGGTTATTCGGGTTTCATACAGGGTTCCTGTAACTTAAATGGAAAAGCAAAAAAGATAGAAAAAAATATAGTTGTTCATGATTTAAATTTTTGCAGTTACTAAAAAAGGCAAATGTTTGAACCATCTCAGCCAACTTTTTTGATATTGAGGTGTGGGAGTTTCCATGTGAGATCTTTCCTCAGTTTCTCATCCAATCTGAGTCCAATTTAGCCCAGTTAGTCCATATTTTCTAGCAGTAATCTTGTTTTGGTCATAATTCAAATTAGAACCATCAGTGGAGCGTGGATGGCAAGGCTGATTAGGGCTTTGCCTGGAATGATAAAGAAGTAGGTGAGCTAAAAGACAACCTCCATCTACGTTCAAACTCTCAGCTACTGACACAGACACTGAGTTTTTGGGGGGTTTTATTCACTTGTTCTCACCAAACTCAACTTGGAAAATATTTTTTTATTAGTGACCGCCACAGATCTCTGACAAAAAATGAGAAAAATAGCCAATCAATTAAAGAGATCTGTCCTTCTTCAATGTTTTTTTTTTTCAGATAATCTGACAGCAGCCAGTATTTTAAGTCTTCAGCTTTACAACACAGTGATTTATGTATGAAATGTATTTGTCACAAAAAAAACATTTGTTCTGTTATAACGTGACATACAGGCATTTCATCTTCAAGTCACTGAAAATGTTGTTGCTAACTGGAATCAAAGCCATCATTCAGAGAGTCTTGCCAAATTCTGATCACTTCAGTTGGAGAAATGTTCCCTGATTTCAAAACTTTAGCTGATTTGGTACTTGTAATTTCAGACTCCAGCGTTGCAACAGAGTGCAGATTCAGCCTCTATTATGCATAAGCAGGAGCGCAGTTCAGCTCCATGTGGATCATTCAGGCCAAGGTAGGTGAAATCTTCATAACTAATACATGTAGCCTATTAATTTGCTCGATGTCGTGATGGCACAATATAAATTCTCTGTTCAGATGGTTTGGATGGAATATTAAATTGAATGAAAATGGAAAACTACTGAATAAGTAATTTGTAAACAGGTTGAACTTATACAGTGCTTTTCTAGTCATACTGACCACTCAAAGCACTTTACACAAGTGCTACATTCACCCATTTGTACTCACAAAAGCGCACACATTTATACACCAATACACAGATCGGTAGGCAACTTCAGGTTAAGTGTCTTGCTCAGGGGCACATCAACATGTGACAAACCTACAACTCTCAGATTACAAGCCAACTACTTTACCCACACAGCCACAGTTACCTGATTATTAGTATCATTTTAAAAATTGACAGGTAAAAACTTGGTTGTGACCAGATATATTTGACCCCCTCAGTCAAAATGACCAACAACAAAAATAGGAGCGCAACCTCTGTTCAAAGGTAAAGCACATGGTAACAAGAATGTCTTCCGTTTAAAGGTGTTCATGTGATTACTTTTTGTGCATATTTACTTTCAAATGAAACTTTTCTCTGACCTTCATTAAGAATATATAAAATAAATATTATACAGCTATAATATAACTATGACAAATAAATGCACTACATTAAACATTCTTCAAAATGTAATGAGTCTTGTAATCATTCTTGCGTGTTGTAGTGGAGGCTCTGGTTGACTTGCATGCATTGATTAGTCATCGGTCCTGAGGCTCAGAGAGAGAAACTTTTACCAAAACTGCAATCACTGTCTCTTAATCCTTCTTTACAAGTGAAGAACCTGGGCGTGATTTTTGACTCTGAGCTGACTTTAATTCCTCACATAAAAAATGTTACTAAAATAGGTTTTTATCAACTAAAGAACATTGCCAGAGTCCGCCCCATTCTCTCTCGGGCCAATACGGAGACGCTGATGCATGCTTTTATCACCAGTAGGATTGATTACTGTAATGCCCTGCTTTCTGGTCTTCCCAAAAAGACTACCTCAAGTTTACAACTTTTACAGAATTCAGCAGCACGCGTCCTGACGAAGACCAGGAGGCGGGAACACATTACACCTGTCTTAGAATCACTGCATTGGCTCCCCGTATGTTTTAGGATCGATTTTAAGATTCTTTTAATAATTTTTAAGTGTCTTAATGGTCTTGGGCCTCCTTATCTCTCAAAGCTGCTTTTACCGTATGAACCTTCGCGGACTCTGCGCTCCTCTGGCAGCCGTCTCCTTGTCACCCCAAAAGTCAGGACACACACTCATGTTGAGGCGTCTTTCTGTTATTATGGCCCTCACCTCTGGAAGAGGCTGGGAGGGGGGGGGGTGGGGGTATAGCTGTGGTGATGTTTTTTACTTTTGGGTTTTGGGAAGGGGGGGTTGTGGGTCATTTTTAATCTGTAAAGCACTTTGAGAAGCTTTGTTTTGGTTTGAAAAGCGCTTTATAAATAAAGTTTGATTTGATTTGATTGAACATGTGGATGATCATCTCAGTGTCATGCTGCCCTATTCACTCCCTCTGCTCATCACTGTCCTCACCTGTGTCGCCAATCCTGTCTCACCGTTCCTGCCGTCACCATCATCACTTTCCTCAGTATTCCACTTAATCACCAGCAGCACTTCGAACATATCCTTGCACTCACCAGCGACTGCGTTTGGGTCCTTGCATCACAACGCACCTCCTGACAGAATGATCTGGGCGTAAAGATAGACCCAGCCCTCGCCCAGGAGATTGCCACCCTGCATCGGACGTCTGGGCCAACCTGTCCAGGATCTCTGTCTCCCCTCACCCTCTGCTTCGCATCTCTGGTGCTGAGAAGATCATCAAAGTACTCCCTCAGTTCTGGAATGTGTTCTTCACCTCGGATCTCGCCGCGCTGCAGAACGAGGTCGAGAGAGTCCACCAAGAAGCATGGGATCGGATGAGTGCTCCTCCCTCTCTGTCTCCACCAACTAACCACTGGCAAAAGCCTCGCCAGGCCCGGACTGTTTTTGGGGGCGGGTAGCAAGCAACTGCCTGCGCGGTCGCTGCTTCCTCATCAGGTCCTCCGCTGACCATTGAGCACCTCTGCCTGTCTCTTCCTGTCTGGCTGCGTCGGTCGAACAGACATCCGAGACGGAGGACTACATGGAGCAGCGGTGTGTCTTTATCGGGACAAGGCTGGCGTTCTGTTCCCCAGGCACCGGACCGCAAAGGCATGAGCCTCCTCTGCCGCCTCACCGCTGACAGCAACGCCGGCATGCAGTGCTGCTTCCAAGGCGGAAGAGAATGCTGCTCGCCTGCCACTGGTTCTCTTGGCTTCAGTCTGCATCCTGACTCCGCCCATCCCTCCTGCTACCGTGAGCCTGTCGAGGCCAGCTTCCCCCGTGAGCCTGTCGAGGCCAGCTTCCCCCGTAAGCCTGTCGAGGCCAGCTTCCCCCCGTGAGCCTGTCGAGGCCAGCTTCCCCCGTGAGCCTGTCGAGGCCAGCTTCCCCCATGAGCCTGTCGAGGCCAGCTTCCCCTGTCATTCAGCCAGAGCCAGAGCCAGAGCCAAAGGCAATCCCAGAGCCAGAGCCAGTCCCAGAGCCAGAGTCTACCGCCATTATTTCTGCGGTCTTCCGGTCGCCAGTGCTGCTGGAGGAGGACCAGACCAAACTTCCCCTGCCTTCAGTGTCTGGATCTCTCTGGGTCCCCATGCCCACACCTCCCCTGGACCTTCGGGTCCCAGCACCAGAGCTCCAGGAGGAGATCAAAGTCAACCTGCCTCTGTTTTCAGGGCTCCCGGAGGGAGTGAAAGACGACCCACCTCTGCTTCCAGCACCATCACTCTTGTCGCCAGTGTCTGGGGTGGCTGCTGTCTTCCTAGGAGTCACAGTGGCAGCCCTCCAGCTACCGACATCTCCCTATGGGCCGTTGGAGTCCCCAGTGAGAGTCAGGGAGGACCTGTCTCCGACCTCCACGCCTCCAGATTCAGGTCCGCCTGCCTCAAGCTTCAAGGCCCAGGTCTACCGGTCAGGCCTGTTCGTCGCCGCCGACCTCGACCAGCCAGGCCTCCACCCACCCTGAGAAGTGTGCTGCGTTTTTTTTCCATGGCATCTGAAATCCGCATTTAAAGGCGCGGGGGGTCCCGTCATGCTGCGCTGTTCACTCCCTCTTCTCATCATTGTCCTCACCTGTGTCACCAATCAACCACACCTGATCCTCATTACTTCCCCTCACTCAGCGTCGGATCATTGTCAACGTCTCCATGGTGTGTTACCCCGCTGTTCTTCCTCCTGCTCTGATGTCCTGTCTCGCCATCCCTGCTGTCACCATCATCACCTTTGTCAGTATTCCACTTCATCACCAGCAGCACTTCAATAAATATCCTTGCAGTCACCAGCGACTGCGTTTGGGTCCTTGCATCACACCGCACCTCCTGATACTCAGTCTACCATTGTACTCTTTCTGACCCGCTCTCATGCGTTTGTTACCCCTGAATTATCAGAAAACTTATGCATGGATCTCAGCATGTGCCTCAGAAGGTTTTTTCTAGAAATACAAACAGTAGTGCTTTTAACACTGAATGTGTGAGTAATCCAGATAAATTACAGTTTACTATGAAATAGTGAAACAAATCAGTTACAAAACAGTTACATCCAGAAATTGTATGTGTGAGAAATGTATATTTTATTAATAGTATTTTTTCCCATTTTTGTAATCCAGTGTTAGTTGCAACTAGGGTTCAGTATTGTTAGTTCATGTTTAAAATTAAATTACATTTATTTTTGCAGTTTTATTTTTATAAATACTGTCAAAATGAGCAAAAAATAGTCTACATTATGTATTAGGACTTTTTGAAGCTTTTTGTAAATCTTGTTTTCATTGGAATTTTCTCGTTACCTTTAGCAGAGTCTTGAAGTCGAGAAACCTATCCTCACACCGCAAGATTCATTGCCACCATTGCCAGCCTTCCCTCCCTTAGTGTGTCCATAACTCATTTGAGTGTAAGAGCAAACAAACTGCTGTAACAGCCCTCTGGACAGGAGTTTGCCTAGTCCAGTTATATGATGCTGCTCTTCTCTCACTGTGCTGCCTCCCAAACGAGCCTACGGCACTTTGTAACCACCGCTTTATGTCCCAAAAGACAGCAGACCAATAGTTGCTGAAATCCGATGTGACCATAACACATAAATCATCTTTTAAGCACTGAGAAGAGCAGGTGCGGGCATAAACAGTGTCGACGCTGCTTTCTCACTGATGTAAATAATTTATCAACCCCCTCACCCCCCATACGCCCACAAACACACACACAATGCACTGTTTATTCCTTCCCAGTCAGGGTAATCCTCAGACGCCATTTTAGTGGAGGGCCTGTCAAAACATGCACACACTTACTCCAATACATGCCCAAACACAAACATACACAGGCACGCAGATGCTCGCACACAGACACACAGTTTTAGAGGCGGCCATGTCTGTCGCCGTAATGAATCCCACTGTGATCACTCTGGCAGTTGTGGTCATCACTCTCCAACCAACACACATACACAGATGCCTGTGCATGCAGACTTCCTCCCCACACACACAATCACACACACACGCACGCACACAGTCCTGCTGACTTTCTGCTCATTCATCATGTGACCCCTCATGGAGTTGCTTGTGCGAGAGTGGGGATGCAGCTGAGATGGAAGTGACTGGAGGAGGAGCTGGGTTGGTGGTAAGGGTGTCGGAGCGCAGGCTGAGGAAGAGCGTGAGAGCCTGGGTGAGTGCAAAAAGACGGAGAGGTACCTGCAATCGAGGGCTGCCAGATGAGGAAGGGACATGGTAGCTCAACATCTGGGGATTCACGAGAACAAGGGTTCAGGGTGGTTTTGAACGTAAGAGCAGAAATTCTTGCTGTCTTACTTCCTTTTCTCTCCAAAGCAAACTAACCTGGGCTCCACAGAACAAATTATAACCGGGTAAAATTTTGGCTTTGCAAAGAAAATAATGTTTATATTTTTTGGCCGTTAGTTTGACATGTGTTTCTTCTCCCTCTCCTCACCAGCAGCTAACCATTAGCTTCCCCAGGAGCGTTAAGAGCATATCTAAATAGTTGATGAGGACTAAGCTGTTGGGGGACAGTAATGCTGGCGGCGCCTTACTCACAGATGCCCATTGGGAGTGCTTTAAACAACCTGCCATTCTGCTGCTCTGCAGCCTGGGAAAGAAGATGGTTCCAAGCCCAGCAGGACCTTCACCTCACCAATTTTTAAAAAATAATTATCAGAGGTAACAGCTGTGTTTTCCAATGCAGGAGGTAAAGTGCAAATAGAGCAGTTCCGAATAGGAAGTTTGTGGAATTCAACAAAGATACCTTTGACTTTTTTGGTGCTGCCGATCTCCATCAGTGTGTTGCATTACAATATGACAGTTAAACACTTATTGTTGATCAAGTTTCACTTTTTTTTTTCAAACTTCAAAAAGTACAATTTCCAATCTAGTTTCAACCGTTTTGACAAATTACATACAGTATACCATGTCAAAGGAATCACCTCAAGATTCTAAGACACTATTACAGAAACCCCAAGGGAAGGATGGCCTGGCACCCCCCTAACTTTCACTTTTATCACTGGGTAACTAATATCTGCTCCTCAAACTTCTGGTCACAATCCAGAGGTTATAAAATCCACTACTTGGCTGGTGATGCAGCTGGATTTGGCCCGGAACATTTCTCCTGCCTCCTTCTTCTCTTATTCTGATGAGCCTGTTGTTAATCCAGTAATTTAACATTCCCTCAAGATGTGGGCCCAGGTTAGGAACCCTTTCAATCATTGCAGCTTCTCACTTTATTACTCCAAATCATCTAACCACTTATTGTCACCTTCCACCTTGGACAGTATCTTCCAGGTTTGGCACAGATAAGGTATTCTCCAGTTTAAATATCTTTTTATTTAGAACAAGCTAGCATTACTTAAGATACTATGTTCAGGCATGTATTCACACCTCTCTGACCATCCAAATGCTCCAGCCATCCGGGGTTATGGCTGAAAATATTGAAACCCCTTGCAGATTAAAATGTTATACTATTTTGGTTCAACTAAGTTGGTTTCTGATAGGAAAAAAGACTGGCAACAATCAAAGGTTTAATCAAATCTTAAAAAATTGCTTTAATTTACCTTTTATTAAAGAATGGCATGTCAAAAGCTATAGCCACCATTTAGGTTATTTCAGAAGTACATTTGTGAGGTCAGACACTGATGTTGTGCGAGTAGGTCTGGCACACAGTCTCTGCTCTAATTTATCAAAGGTGTACTATCAGAGTGAGATATATTGTAGACTCTGTGCAGACCATTGAAGTTTTTCTTCACCAAACTTGCTCATCCATATGTTTGTGGAGTTTGCATTGTGTGTTTGTGCTAAGTTATGTAGGAAACGGAAGGGGCATCCCCAGACTGCTCCCACAAAGTTTGTTTTGCTGAAGCATAAAGAGTTCCTTTAGTGAAGCTAAGGGACCAAGCACAACCAATCAAAAACAGCCCTCATAAATCCTTTTTTTTTGTACCAAATTTACACTTCTACATAGTGCATTCAATCAAGTACTGTCCTGGCAATTGTCAAACCCGAAAAATATGCATGATTCGACACTCCAGAGAACACATCACCGCTGCTCGGCCATTCTGTGAAGCTTTCAGGCTAATTTCAGGCCAAATAAAGTTTAGAGGTCTTTCGTTTTTGAATTTGCAGACAGCTGGAGCATTTTATTCTTGTTTGTAGAATTAGTTTGAATACATCTGTGCAGTAATAATTACACTTATCAGCTTCGATGTTTTTAAAACAGCTAAATGCAAATATGTAGAGGGGTGGCCACAGGTTTTTCAAGACACAATGCGTACATCTGGTAAGAACTTCTTTTTTTGTATATTTACTGCCCCTCTTTTTTTCTTTTTCTTCTTGGTCAGCTGAAAGACTGAGCAATGGATCTTTGTTTACGCGTATAGTAATTTTGTTAGCTGTGCCAAAATCAAGGAACTCCATTTGCACGTTACACAATAATGTATCGTTTATCAACCAAACTGTAAAAGTAGGATATTTATCCATGAGCATCACTATTTTTTGACAGAAACTAGTAACTAAACAATTTACATCCATGCTTCTCAAGTGTTCTGACATTACATACAGCACACAGAGTACAATTTAAGGATTCATTTGACAATAATTGCCACTTACTTACTTAATTTAAACCATGAAATGAATGTTTTACTCTTTTTTTCTTCTTTTTTTATCCCATGGTTTTTTCCCCCGTTATTTATCACCCAGTGCTCCTACCTTAGTTCTAGTCCTGGGGTTCCGCTCTCCCTCTGCCAGGCCCGGGAGGGCCCTGCACTGAAACCCAAGCCTCCTTCATGCTGGGAGAGTGAGCAGGCCCTTCTTTTCACCTGATGGGGCAGGGTTTCTCCGGGTGGACGTAGCGTGTGGAAGGATCACGTTATTCCAGCCAGATCCTGGCCAGCCAGGAGGAGGCAGTATACAGCCCCAGGACTAGTGTGTGTTTTTGTGGGAGTAGCTCACATTAGCTGGTCAAGGGAACATGGGGAAAACATGCAAACTCCACACAGAAAGGCCCTTTCGCCAACCCCACGCAGGGTGTGGGTGCCGATGATGCGGGGGAACAAACACACCCTCAGCACCCACAGCGTCCCCGGCGGTAATCGAACCTGGGACCTTCTAGCTGCTAGGTGAGCTACGCTACCAGCTGCGCCACCGTGCCCCTTGAATGTTTTACTCTAACGTGACATTTAAAAGAAGCCAACTATATTCCCGGGTAAAAGAAAATTATCCAATTTCTTTTGTGTTTGAGTAGTTTGAGTCGACCAACTACAAAATCAAAAGTTCTTTCCGGCAGAGTTCTGTGAATACTAAAACAGGATCTAGTTTATATACCAAATATTCCTGAATGTAAATATGATTGCTTGATGTCAGAGGCCTGTGAGGAGTTAAGTTCCATCAGACAGGAATTATCATTTAACTAGAATCATTTCCTCTGATCCTGGCAGGAGAGCAGCTTGATGACAAACAGAGGACAGAAATCTACTCATATAGAGAACTGATGTTCCCCACCAAACAGTTCCCAGGTGCGTTTATTCCATGTGTGTGTAACTGTCTGTGTGAGTGTGCATGTGTGTGAATGTGTTGCAGTGCATACCTCACTCTGGTCAAGAGCGCTGGGAGTTGTTGTCCACGCCGTGGCAGAGCAGAAATGGAGGAGCTGGCTTGTCTAGAATTGATGTCTCTTGAAGGCATTTTGTTGTTGCTCAGGCCTTCACCCATGGGATCATTAAGCTGAAAATAATTGGCTCTGAATCTCTTCCCTTCATCGATCCCTTAGAGTCAGCGAACTCTTCGAGACAGAAGCGTATACGGAGATGGAGGAAGAAACATGCTCTCACATATGCTCAGATAGACAACCAAAGAGGGCTGAGTGTGGGACCAGAGTAAGAACTGAGAAATAAAAGTGGCCACATAAGAGTTTACTACTGAAATAGTCAGCTTTGGCCTTAGAATAGAAGTCACCAGCTCTCAGTGGAGGTTCAATTTTGTGAATTTCTTCAACTCTAAAACTGTGTCTATGTTTTGGTTGTTGTTTTCTTTAACATTTCTTTGTACAGTGGCCTTAACACTCCTGAGCCTCCATTTATCACCAGTGTCAGTTACAATGGCCCCACATTTCCTTCATGAGCATCAGAGCAGAGGCCAGCTGCTGACCAACAGAGGGAGCCCACGCTTTTCCAAAGAGATACAACCATGTCCACGAGAGATCATTATTTGTGCGAACAAGATATTTGTTTTTGGACACATTTCCTTACATCAAGTCTTTCCTAACAGACTAATCTTGTGTTATACTGTTATACTGTTTAACACAATTTTTAAAGATACTTTTATTTTGCAGTGGTGACAATAAAAATTAAAACATTCATAGAATTTCTCGGAGTTGCTCTTCACAACCTTCCACACTTCCAAGCTTTGAAGTAATGCACTAAACTTTAGTCGCCTCAATTTTTACTGCCTTTTCCTGTCAAACAGACACCTAATACTTTAGAACTAATTCCCATAGAAACCTTTGTGAATTGGATTTAATAACAAACAAATCTGCCCCCCCATAGCCTTCATAGGCATCTGGATGATTGCAGGACATCAGTAATCCTGCTCACTGTGGCACAGATGATTGAAAAAATAAGGTGTAGGTATTTTTTTCTTCACATTGTGGCCATGACAGAAACTTTACAAAGTGGAGGTGTAACAGCACATAAAGGTCATAGGCCAACAAAACACACAATTCTGAGGTTGGAACAAAAATACATTTTAACAGTAGCATCACCCTAGAATAATTAAGCCTAAATTTGAGCTGTCTGTATATTGTGTCTTTAAAGATTGTTTCGATTTAAAGTGGACCTAAAAATTATTAACCATGACCCTTTTGAGTTTTGACATAAAATTAGGGCTTCATCTCAAACTGAGTTTAAAACAATCTTTAATTTAGAACAATCCAGTTCAGGAAGAATTTTAGATTTTGAACAAAAGCTGATGAAATGCAATGATATTTCCTAAAATACTGTGAAACTGACTTTTACCTTACTACCCATATAAATCAGTTGTGAATGTTATAAATATTTTTTCTTACAATGATTTCAAGTCATTCATGTCTTTTCCATTACAGTTAGGTTGTTTTCCTGCTAAGTGAACAAAATGCCTTTACACAAACAATTTAAAAAAGGAGAAGAGGATTTCTGCGCTTATCTATCTTAGAATTTTTCATTAAACAAAGACACACAAAGAAATTAGATAGCTCTTTCTGATACAGGCCCTTACTTTGATGAGAGATATAGGGCTGCTTTTACATTGTCACATCTCATCCCATGAAATCTTTCTCCACCCCTTGTAAATATTGAGGCAAAAACATATCAGATTATACATTCAGAAGGTACTTAACCACAAAACCTCAATGCTATAAAACTGAAAACCACTTTGTCATAATTTTTGTTGTTTGTGTAGTCTTTGAGTTAAAGTTTATTGTGTTTCTGTTATGTGTCCCTCCTCTCTTATGTTCATTATTTTTTCAAGTTTCTCAGTCATATTTCCTAGTTAGCACTTTGTATTTTGGATTGTTCTTTACTCCCGTCTTCCTAGGTTTATCTGTCTAGTCATTTCTTATGTTTTGTTCTTTGCCTTCCTCTGTTTTCCTTGCCCTTCTGCATTCCTTCCCAGCTACTGATTGTTTCCACCTGCTCTCTCCCTCTCCCTCTCACCTGCCACTGCTTCTTCTTAATCAGCCCACAGCCTTCTCCCTGCCACTTGCACACCTCCTCAGTATACAGGAAGAAAGAAAATTAGCATATTGTGATAAAGTTCATTCTTTTCCATAATGTAATGATAACAATTAAACTTCTTATATTTTAGATTCATTGCTCACCAACTGAAATATTTCAGGTCTTTTATTGTTTTAAAACTGATCATTTTGGCATACAGCTCATGAAAACCCAAAATTCCTATCTCAGAAAATTAGCATATCATGAAAAGGTTCTCTAAACGAGCTATTAACCTATTCATCTGAATCAACTAAGTAACTCTAAACACCTGCAAAAGATTCCTGAGGCTTTTAAAAACTCCCAGCCTGGTTCATTACTCAAAACCGCAATCATGGGTAAGACTGCCGACCTTACTGCTGCCCAGAAGGCCATCATTGACACCCTCAAGCAAGAGGGTAAGACACAGAAAGACATTTCTGAACGAATAGGCTGTTCCCAGAGTGCTGTATCAAGAAACCTCAGTGGGAAGTCTGTGGGAAGGAAAAAGTGTGGCAGAAAACGCTGCACAACGAGAAGAGGTGACCGGACCTTGAGGAAGATTGTGGAGAAGGACCGATTCCAGACCTTGGGGGACCTGCGGAAGCAGTGGACTGAATCTGGAGTAGAAACATCCAGAGCCACTGTGCACAGGCGTGTGCATGAAATGGGCTACAGGTGCCGCATTCCCCAGGTCAAGCCACTTTTGAACCAGAAACAGCGGCAGAAGCGCCTGACCTGGGCTACAGAGAAGCAGCACTGGACTGTTGCTCAGTGGTCCAAAGTACTTTTTTCGGATGCATGTCATTTGGAAATCAAGGTGCCAGAGTCTGGAGGAAGACTGGGGAGAAGGAAATGCCAAAATGCCTGAAGTCCAGTGTCAAGTACCCACAGTCAGTGATGGTCTGGGGTGCCATGTCAGCTGCTGGTGTTGGTCCACTGTGTTTTATCAAGGGCAGGGTCAATGCAGCTAGCTATCAGGAGATTTTGGAGCACTTCATGCTTCCATCTGCTGAAAAGCTTTATGGAGATGAAGATTTAATTTTTCAGCACGACCTGGCACCTGCTCACAGTACCAAAACCACTGGTAAATGGTTTACTGACCATGGTATTACTGTGCTCAATTGGCCTGCCAACTCTCCTGACCTGAACCCCATAGAGAATCTGTGGGATATTGTGAAGAGGAAGTTGAGAGACGCAAGACCCAACACACTGGATGAGCTTAAGGCCGTTATCGAAGCATCCTGGGCCTCCATAACACCTCAGCAGTGCCACAGGCTGATTGCCTCCATGCCACGCCGCATTGAAGCAGTCATTTCTGCAAAAGGATTCCCGACCAAGTATTAAGTGCATAACTGAACATAATTATATGAAGGTTGACTTTTTTTATATTAAAAACACTTTTCTTTTATTGGTCGAATGAAATATGCTAATTTTTTGAGATAGGAATTTTGGGTTTTCATGAGCTGTATGCCAAAATCATCAGTTTTAAAACAATAAAAGACCTGAAATATTTCAGTTGGTGTGCAATGAATCTAAAATATATGAAAGTTGAATTTTTATCATTACATTATGGAAAAGAATGAACTTTATCACAATATGCTAATTTTTTGAGAAGGACCTGTATTTAAGCCCTTTTCTCTCAGTCACTTCTCGCTGTTTCGTTGTCAAACATCCCTTTTTGGTTCCTGTGTTCCCCGTCGCTACATTTTCTGGTCCTCCTGAGTTTCTGTAACTTCCATGTCCCTGTTCTTTCATTTTATTAAATCATACTTCTTTTTACTCCGCTGCATTTGGGTCCAAAAAACATGACACTTTAGAGTTAAAGTTTTATGCGAGGTTTATTAAGTGCCCAATAAAATATTTTAATTCGATTTTGACAGACATATTGATTTGTTTCTTTTTTTAGCCATTCTATTTTTTTTGTTTACAAGGATTATTGTCCTGTTGATGGACCAGTTTGTAAACTAGAATACTTGGTTTATAGAGAGTCTCATGGTCATCTCAAAGAGTCCAAGGTGACCAGGTCCCATCACTGCAAAACAGATCCAAATCACCTGCCCCTTTCCTCCATGATGCCCTAAGTGCAATTTTTATTTATTTTACTTTTTTATTTTAAGTGTTTGTGTGTGTGTGGGACTGCCTGTGCCCCTCCAACAGTAATATTTAACTAAACTATGTTATGCAATGTTACAACTACAAGCCAACACCAAGTAGCACGCAACAGCAAAATGAAAGGAAAGTGATCAATGATTTTTAAAATAATTTTACAAATAAACTATTTAAAAGTGTGGCACATATTTGTATTCCCCTTTACTATGATGCCATGGTTACCTTCAGATGTCAGCTAATTTGTAAATAGTGTCCAGTTGTGTGTGATGTCATCACAGTATGCAATAAATGCAGATGTTCTGTGAACAACCTTTGACAGCCCACCAGCCTTGTGTGGACATTTGTAGTTGTGAGGACATTTTGCCTGGTCCCCACAATGTTTAACAAGCTTTTAAACTTTACTAGTTAGGTTTAGAGGTAAGTGGAAAGTGTCTGGGTTAGGCATAGTAAAATCAATGGAAGTCAATACAATGTCAACACAAGTATAGCAAAACGTGCTTGTGTGTGTGTGTGTGTGTGTGTGTGTGTGTGTGGGCCTGCCTGTGCCCCCCAACAGTAACATTTAACTATTGATAACAATTTCAATAAATAAAATAAACTGGCTGCCATCAGTCGCATGATGACCATTAACAAATCCTCATCAATGCACATCCAGAGCTGCTTGGTTTTGCGAGTAAGACCAGTAAGTAGGGCATACACCAGGGACATTTAGTTAATGTGGGATTGGGCCCAGTTCATGAAGAGAACATGAGTAGGCTAATCACGGTAACAAATAAAGAAATTACAACAACATATTTAAAAAGTCAAAATATTCTATTTTCAAAATGCAGAAAAAATATATGCACATAAATCAACGCATAGACTACTACTGTAATAACCTTTGTCCATTTTGAGCATAAATCAAGACACCTTAACAATCAGTCTCGGTCAGCCATATATCAGATATTTAAGTTTGCACTCATTGAAGTGACAGGCAATATCAAATCTTTCTCCTCCAACAAAAATGAAACCAAAGTGCATTGTAGGGTATATAAAGGAATTACAATAACAGTGCACAGTATTTTATCAAAGCAATGTATTTTAAATTGTACCCAGTTTACGAGAGCCATTTCTGTTTAAATTTTCATTCATTTAACTGACAAAAAGCTTAAAATCTAAGTGTATCAACAAATACAAAACAAAATTGCATGGATACTATAATAACAATGTAGCAGTGCATGGCACTTTATCAGGTCAAAACATTTCAAAATGCTTTTCAACAATGATCACCTTACCCATTTTAGCCCTGCTGACATGAAAAAGAATCACCAACTGTCCTTGTATCAATGACTCCCTGACTGACAGACAGACATAAGTTTGTGAGACTGGAGGATTGTGTGTCAAACCAGGTGGTCAGCAGCACAGGAGCACCACAGGGGACCATACTCTCACCATTCCTTTTCACTCTATACACCTCAGACTTCCAGTACAAATCAGAGACCTGTCATCTGCAGAAATACTCGAATGACTTTGCAATTTTCGGGTGTATTAGAGATGGACAAGAAGCTGAATACAGAGAGCTGGTGGACCGCTTTGTGACATGGTGTGGAAACAATCGTCTTACCTTGAATTTGAAAAAAACAAATAAGATGACTGTATATTTCAGAAGAAACAGGGATAAGTCAAACACTGTTTCCATCATGGGTGAAGAAGTGGAGGTGGTTGAGGAGTATAAATACCTTGGTGTTCACCTGGACAACAGACTGGACTGGAGGCGCAATATTGAAGCCGTCTACAAGAAGGGACAGAGCAGACTGTACTTCTTGAGGAAGCTTAGGTCCTTCAAGGTTTGCAACAAGGTGCTGTGAATCTTCTACAAGTCTGTCGTGGAGAGTGTAATCTGTTCTGCCATCATCTGTTGGGGTAGCAGCATCAGAGCCATGGACTTAAAAAGGTTCAACAACCTGATAAAGAAGGCTAGTTCTGTTCTGGGGATTACTGTGGAACATCCACTTCAACATTCACACAAAAAGGGTCCTTAACAAATCTCATCACTTCATTGGAGATCCTAAAACTCAAAGAATGCAGTAATTTTACTGAATAAAATCTCACCAGTGGTCTGCCCCTCCAGTGGAATTTGTCCAAGCGGATCCTCGTTAAAACATTCTCCATTGTTATCATTGTCACTGTCATTTGTCGACTCATCCATGGCCAAAGATATCAACTCAGCCTTCCTCTGCTTGTCCAAAAGCGTTGTTGTGCTACAGATTGGTAGGATTTGGCTATAAATAATTATGAATAATTGCTTAGAGCAATTATTAATAAGATTAATATTTTATGTAAAAATTGCCAAGTTTAGGGGCACCACCTGGTGGATTCCAGGAATATATATATATATATACAGCCAAATTGTTCAGTCTCAGTTGATGTTTATGATTTCCTGCCTGATAAGGTTGAGATGATTAAACAATAGATGAAGGAATAATTTCTTACGCTGTGGACATTAATTGTACGCATTACTCCAAGTAATCCCAGACAACTTCTCTTTAAAGCTAAGGGGGATTTATTAAGAAAATAGATCAACCTTACTGCCAAAACATTTTAACAATAATTCCCATCTATTTTAAAATATGCAACTAGCTACTACAGATCTTAGAAAACAAGAATATGTGAAAATTAAACACAATTAACATGAAATGGATCAGGGAGAAACAGACAGCTCAGGGTTTGTTCAGGGAGGGAGGTGGCCCTCACTCCAGGGGGCTCAAGTCACAGATAGCCTAGAAGACAGAGTCATAAAACTAGTTCTGGCTATAGTGGACAGAGCACATGGAGTGAAGCGTCCAAGTGGAAGGCCTCTGCTTTAGCTAACAGACTCAGGAACACTAAGGTTAACCTTTCAGCTAACACCAGCTAACGCAGGCCGGACTGAGTCCGATTCAGCCGACCAGGTGATCAGACGGCAAGAAAGAGTGAGGAAAAGAGAGAGGGAAAGAAAGAAATAAAGAAAATCGGATCACCCGATTCGAATGTTATCAACCTTTAAATAACCGTTATTGGCGATCATCACTCCCATACAATAGCTTCAGAATGTGCCTCCTCTACATCCTAGCAGGCTAGAAGGTACGCATCTACCATTCTTATCGTTGATAATATACATTAGAATTTCTTTAATCATCGCCCACGTGTAAAAGGTTATGTTTAGTTTTTGTTGACCTTATTTAAAACCTGTGTTTACAACTTAGGTAATGATGGATATTTACTTATAACCTTATTCCACCCCCAACCCTCATCCTAAAAACTCAGGACAAGTTCCTAAACCTAAAATCACAAGATAAAACCTAAAGTCAAAAGATAACAACCTACCGAGCAGGAGGTAGAGGAGGAACATTCTGAAGCTGTTGTATGGGAGTGATGAGCGCTAATAACATGCTAGGATGTATAGAAGGCCCATTCTGAAGCTATTGTATGGGAGTGATGACCGCTAATAACGGCCATTTAATTGGATGTTAACATTCGAAACAGGTGATGGGATCTGCTCAGGATAAAACTGTTTCAAACACAGCAAATACAGCTCAAACTTATGCGTGCAGCGACGCCAAATGAGCCAACATGTTCAGCGCTTTGAAAGAAACCCTTTAAACCAACAATGAACAAGATCTAACTCGTTAAAAACTATATTTTCTCTATTTATCTCCGCCCAGACACAAGATTAGCATAAATGAACCGGTTCAGTCCTACTTTGCGTTGAAGGAGGTCTGGTCCAGGGAGGAAAGCAAAATGTGTCCGTAGTTGATAAAGAAAAGGAAGAGTTAGGAAAACTGCTCAGGATTTAAGGGCCGTGTGGCCCAACTGGAGGCTGGATGGCCTGCAAGGCGACGTTGTAACAAACTGTCTTGGAACAGTCCTGATACTGCTCAAACTACACAAACAGGCTGAGCACTTCGAAGCATCGAAATTAGAGCTCTTCCCAGTCCAGCGGGTGTGAACAAAAGACAATCTTCACCGGTGAGATGTCCTCTGTATGGCAGGAGTTTCTGCTAAGAACCTCTGCTGAGAAAAGTTTGAAAATGGCCGCCACTACCACTCTTTTAGGCCTTTTGCCCGTGATGTCATCGTTGATGTCACCATTCGTGGCCACGGACCAATAGGAGTTTGTTGGGCGGTCACCGCTAGGATTGCTGAGAAATGTGGTCTGATCAGTCCATCTATGAAAAATTGCTTTCAGCCGTCCAACAGTCTGTTCAGTTCATTTGACTTGTTTGGTACAAGCCTGGAACAATATCCGCCGTCTTTGTTCATAACAAAACGTAAGCCCCGATATCTTCTGCCTCTGAGCGGCAGAGCCCAGTTGAAAAGAAGCGTTAAATTTAGCATGCGTTGTGTTGAAACGTCTTCTCAAATTATGCTCTTTACCCCAAGAAATGCAATCGTTGCACATTAAGAACACAGGATTCACGTAAACAGTGATAAACGCGAATTTCTCTGTCCATTCCTTGTTAAACTGTCTGTTCTCTGAGTCAACTTTTCTTTTCTTTAAGGTAGCGAGCAACATTCAGTCTTGTCAGCCAACCTTCTTTAAAGAAACAAGTCATGGGGGTCAGAAGGTTGCACTAGACTGCGCCACGAAAGGCGATTTTATGCATGAGAGAATGTACAATTAGTCATAGTCATGGGTTATAGTTCACTCTGAGTGTTGGTATAAAGTTCCTCAGGGGCCAGACTAGGCCCGGAGGCCGCCAGTTGAATAGCCCAGGTATACACAAATATACACAGAAGTACTAGATTACTACAAAAACATCAAGCTGTCTTGTGGCAACTGACAAAGTGAAAAGAGCATGTTGTGTATGCACCATGCAGCTGTGCTACATACCATTACCTGTCCTTTCACTAACAAGCACAACAGCTGACATTTTTCCCAAGCCGGTGTGGGGAGGTCAGAGTTGGGCCCGCCAACTATGAAATTATAGCCAAAAATAGATATTTCTAAACATACCTGTTTGTAAAGGTTAATATAGTCCTGATTTTGAAGTTACATAAAATCATTTATTTATTTTTTTCTTTCGCATCATTCTTGCACACATGGTTTCAGATCCCCCCTCGCTCCCTCCACAAACACAAAGGTGGTTTGGTGGCAGAGAAATCTTCTGAGTTCATTAGGGTGCTCCACTGCTGTAGCTGCTGTAGATCACTGAAAAAGCTGTGTTTCAGCAGTTAAATAACTTCATAACAGTGACAAACTGTTTTGATGTTTTTTAGTCTGGTTTCCGTGCTCACCACAGCACTGAGACTGCCCTCGTCAAAGTATTCAATGACATACGCATAAATAGAGACTGTAGTAGAACAACAGTGCTGGTTTTGTTGGACCTCAGTGCAGCATTTGACACTGTTGATCATGATATACTATTAGAATGACTGGAGAGCTGGGTCGGACTCTCTGGTACAGTACTTGGCTGGTTTGAGTCTTACCTAAAGAACAGGGACTTCAGAGTTTCAATAAGATACTTTTCATCATGGAATTGAATACCTGGAACATATCTTTGAAGGAACAGACTTTATCCCATTTAACACATTAATTACACAATATGGAATTGATAAAAATAAATTCTTAGAATATCAACAAATTAAATCTATTATTAAAGGTACATTTAGGCTGAATACAGTTGAATTACAAATTCCAGCAAGAGTTTTAGATGTTCTTAATCTCAACCCCCCCAAATTGCTGTCTAAAATATACAAAACTTTATCTACATTGGATGAATCAATAGCCATCCCTATTTTAAAATGGGAGGTTGATTTATCAGCCAACTTTGACCAAAGGCTTTGGTGGCTTTGGGTGTTAACTCCTGATGGCTACATGCGGTGCCTTAGGGGGGTTGCACTGACGGACATGGGTTACAGGCCTGGTGGCCGTGCTGTGCCTGGGTAGGGTCTGGGGTGGGCCTTGGGGATTCGGGGCTCTGGGGCGCCGCACTCCCTAGCTGTGGTCCTGGCCGGGGGTCGGCCGGCGTGGGGTCTCTGTTGCCTGTGGGGGTCGGGGCCGGCCGGCATGCACGGCCGCCTCTCTCTTTTTCTCTGGGCCGATTGTCATTGCCGGTCCCTGTATGGCGTCTCGCCTTGTTTGCTGGTTGGGGTGCCTGGCTGGTGGTCGCAACGGCTGGGTGGCATTTCTGGGCCTGATCAGTCCTTTTTCGCACTGGACTTAGCTCCTGGGTCTTGGTCTTTATGCGTTGCGGGGCTCTGGGGTCGGGCGTTTTCCCGGGTTCGTTTGGACCTGCGTGTGGACTGGCCGGGTAGTGGGGGTGCAGGGCAGGTGGGTGGGGCGCTGGGTTTGGTTGCCTGCCGGGCCATTGAGCAGCAGTGGTCGCTCCACTAGGGAGTGGGGCTGGTGGATGTCGGCCTGGTGGGTCGGCCGCCCGGTTCATCGGTTTGCTCCTGGTCTGGGCGGGTACGTCGCCGGGGTTTGGGCTGCGGGGACCTCCGATGCGCAGGTGGCGCTGGGGGCTTCCTTTGTTGGCGGGGAGGCTATTGCTAACTAGCGACAGGTGTTCTCCCCCTACGAGGGCACTTCAATTCAATTCAATTTATTTATATAGCGCCAATTCACAACAGATGTCATCTCAAGGCAAGAAGTCATTTCAATACATTTATACAAACATTCCAATCAGTTAAAAAGTTTCCTATTTAAGGAATCCCAGCAGATTGCGTCAGTCATTGGCGTGAGGTTGGCCCCCGTTAATGCAGACTTTCCAACCACAGCAATCCTTCAGCAATCCCTCATACTGAGCAAGCATGTAGCGACGGTGGAGAGGAAAAACTCCCCTTTAACAGGAAGAAACCTCCAACAGAACCAGGCTCAGAAGGAGCGGCCATCTGCCACAACCGTCTGGGGGTTTCAGAAGACAGAGCAGAAACACAGAAGGAACAGAAGATCTGATATAAGAGAACTCTCTATGTTACAGAAAGTAAAAAGTTGATAACAGGACACAGTGGATGTTCAGTTACTGGGAGGATCATCCCAGTCGATTCCCCCCGTCCAACAGGGCATTGCAGCCAAGCAGGATACCAGACCAGGTATATCTTCTATGGAGAGAAAAACACTGAGAGAAAACAAAGTTAACAGTCGAAATAACAGAATGTACTGTAATACAACTGGAGAGTCGTAGGAGAAAAGGAAGTAGCAGAGTGAAGAAAATTGGTAAGTCTGTCCTCCAGCAGTCTAAGCCTATAGCAGCATAACTACAGAGATAGCTCAGGATGACCTAAGCCACTCTAACTATAAGCTTTATCAAAAAGGGAAGTTTTAAGCCTGGCCTTAAAAGTAAACAGAGTGTCTGCCACACGGACTAAAGCTGGGAGCTGGTTCCACAGGAGAGGAGCCTGATAACTAAAAGATCTGCCTCCCATTCTACTTTTAGAATTCCTAGGAACTACAAGTAAACCTGCAGTCTGAGCGCGAAGGGCTCTGTTAGGAACATAAGGAACAATTAGATCTCTGATGTATGATGGAGCTTGATTATTAAGGACTTTGTATGTAAGAAGAAGGATCTTAAATTATATTCTGGATTTAACAGGGAGCCAATGAGGGGAAGCTAAAACAGGAGAAATGTGATCTCTCTTTTTAATATTCATCAGAACTCTTGCTGCCGCATTTTGGATCAACTGAAGGCTTTTAATGGCATTTTGTGGACTACCTGATAGTAAAGAATGACAGTAGTCCAGCCTTGAGGTAACAAATGCATGGACTAGTTTCTCAGCATCACTCCTGGACAGGATGTTTCTAATTTTAGCAATATTCCGGAGGTGAAAGAAAGAAATCCTAGAAACCTGTTTAATATGGGATTTAAATGTCAAGTCTCGGTCAAAAATAACGCCGAGGTTCTTTACGTTATTACTGGGGGCCAATTTAATGCCATCCAGATGAAGTGATTGACTAATCAGTTTCTGTTTAAGAACTTCTGGTCCAAAGACAGCAACTTCTGTTTTGTCAGAATTTTAAAGCAAAAAGTTTAGGGTCATCCATGTTTTTATGTCTTCCAGACATGCCTGTAATCTACCTAACTGACTGGGTTCATCAGGATTTATGGATAAATATAGTTGTGTATCATCTGCATAGCTGTGGAAATTTATCCCATGCTGTCTAATGATTCTACCAATTGGGAGAATATATATGGTGAACAGAATTGGTCCAAGCACAGAACCCTGTGGAACTCCACAAGTAACCCTTGAGAGTGAAGAAGATTTATCATTTAGATGAACAAACTGGAATCTATCAGACAAATATGATTTAAACCAGCCTAGTGCTGTTCCTTTGAGCCCTGCAACATGTTCAAGCCTTTCTAAGAGAATATTATGATCGACTGTGTCAAAAGCAGCACTGAGATCTAACAAAACCAGAACAGATACAAGTCCATTATCTGAGGCAATGAGAATATCATTAGTAACCTTCACCAGTGCTGTTTCAGTGCTATGATGAGCTCTAAAACCTGACTTAAACTCTTCAAACAGCTCGTTATTGTTTAAATGCTCACAGACTTGATTAGCAACAATTTTCTCGAGGACTTGGACGGGGGGGAGGGTTGTGCTGGAGGGGTTGCGAACTCAACCTGGGTGTCTAGTGTCATTTGTGTTCTGATAGTAGAGCGAATGTCAGGGTGGGTTTAGTTCTCCTTCTGGGATGGGGCTGGAGAGACTGCCTTGGGGACCGTGGGGCTTGGTGGTGCTGTGGCCGTGGGCCCCGGGTTGAACGTGCCATGGCCTCCCTTCCCTGGTGGATCCCAGTGAACAGCGGTGCCTATTGGGGTCAGTGGGGGAGCTGGCTCCCTGGGAAGACATTTTGTCTCCCAGTCCTTCCCTCCCCATCCCCGAACACCTCTGTCCACCCACTCCATCACTTTACCACTCATATAGGGTCTTGGGGCATGGGCACATCACTGGGGTGCGAGGAAGGGTTTCCCTCCTCGCTATCCCGTGGCGTCCTGGGTCCCAATTTTAATATACAACTTAGACACTCCCACTTATAACGTTTTCATGCGACACACATGTAGGGACTTTGGGGTGGGCACACGGCATCCAGAGGGGGAGCAGTTCAATCAGCATCACCTCTGGTGCCGGTGCCCACTGTTAAACCACATATAGACACTGAGGGCTCGGGGTGGGGGTTGGGGGATGTGTGGCTGCCTTCCCCACATCCCACCCCTCTATTTTAAATGCACATTATAAAAACATGCATCAACACCATACTCGAGCGGGAAGACAGAGGCTAGGGGTCTTCTCACACCCCTGTTCGCTACGGGCCATCAGGGGTTGGGGTCCGAAGGAGGAACAGGTGGTCTGGTCGGGGTCCTGGGCTGTCGGGCTGCTTCGCCACTGTCGGGCCCTTGGCGGTCTGCTTGTCTCCGTCCTAGAAGGTAGGGGGTCCTTCTCCCGGGTTCGGGGGCTGGTGGCTCTACTGGGGCATCGGTACCTGGACCTGGGAGCATAAAGTGTGTATGGGGTGTGTGAGTGACGATACAGCGTCATTTTTTGGGTGTCTTGGTGAGTTAGTGAGAATGTATGTGTTTAAGAGGGAGGGAACGAATGACTGTGTCTGTATGTCTTTGTCTGCCTGTCAGGTTGGGTCTTGGGCTGCCCTCTCGCCTGGCGCACCTCAGGCCTTACATTTAATGGGGGGCCTATTTCCCCTTCGTCACTCCCCGCCAGTGACGGTTGACCCTGCCTACTGGTGCGTCAGTGGTCAATCCGGTTCGGACCTGGTGCGTGCATGGCCGGGCCTGGGGGGGCCTGTGTGTCGGTCGGCCGATGCGCTGGGCCGATATCTTCCTTTGGTTGGTTGGGCACCTCTTTTAGGGGTGCCAGGTTTGGGATTGTTGGGTGGTGCCTGCTGGGTGGCTCGGCGGGATACGGATCCAGTGTCTCTGCTCGTTCAATCACCTGTTCTGTGCGCACCGTGCGTGGTCAGTTCTTTGGCGGGTTTGACCGGCCCTGGCCTTTGTAGGATGCCTGGTCTCGGCACTCTGCGTTGCGTGGGATCAGGACTCGGGAGCTGGTACAACTTGGTGTCCAGGTGCTGGCTGAGCTCGGCCTGGGGATGCCGTCCGTCCGCTGCGGCTATCGGTGGGGCGCCCTGACGTGGGGCAGGGGTGGGGCGCCGGGATGTTGGCGGTGGGGATTGGCCCGGGGTGGTGGTGGTGCGTGGCGGCCGGCCGCGGCCCCTGCGGTGCAGGGGGCCCTTCGTCGGCCGGTCCCTTGTCGGGTCCCTGCTGGGGGGTGGGGCGCCCCTTGCCCCAGCTCTCCCGGTCCATGGACCGGCCCGCCTGGGCGCGGCTGGTTGCCGGCGGGGGCCTGTGAGCTCGTCACTGCTGCCCCCCGGGCCCCTGCATAGTAGCCGCTGGACGTTCCCCTGGGGTTCTCCTTTGCTCCTCTCTTGGGGGATGCGGTCGGCCCCGTCCGGGTCCGCCTGGGGCTCTGGGGGTCCTTTGGACGTCTTGGCTCCAATCTCCTTTATGTCTGCATCGATTCCTGGGAGACGGATTGATGCCTGCTCACACCAGCTATCGAACACTCTTATGGAGAAACCTTATATGCACCAGCATGCTCACACACACACATAGATGTGGGGTCTCTGGTGTTTACATATATATTCTTGGGCTGAGGTTATCATTACTAGAGCTTGATTTATCGGTACCATGAGTTTTTCTGTGACATTGTTGTTGTATTTTTATATCCATTTTTGTGTGATGTGGTTGTTTAGTTCTTAGTTCGCGATGTTTGGTTTGTTTTGTCGATGTTCCTTTTTTGTTTTGTTTTGTTTTTTCCCCTCTTTCTGCCATCATTTGGGTGTGGAGGCAGACTTCAAGGATTTCCTCTGTTTTCTTTGTTCCCATTCCTCTCTTGTATTTTCAACTCACCCTCTCTCATGACTTTTTGTTTCCTACCTCTCTTCTTCATCTTCTTTCTTTCTTCCCCTTAATTTTCCGTCTCCGGGTCCATAACATCAGGAAATAAAACCCCCAGCAATTCATAATAAAGATTTTTCACACATATATCAAGTGGAGTACTATAGCAAAAGCTGTACTGCTCCGCTTGTGAAAGTAAATCTGTTGGGCTTCTACTTGGTACTCGGACACAAATTCTCATCTCCACACTGCCAAACAGGACAAAAAAAAAGAGGAAACTTTTCATCAGAATGAACAGAAATCACATGTGGGGTGCCCCAGGGCTCCATTTTAGGCAGGGCCACCTTAACCAGCTGATAGGCCCCGGGACAGAGAGGCTCAGTAGCCCCCACCCACGGTGCTTATATATGTGTGTGTTATATACGGCTCCTATATATGTGTGTATAGATAGCTACACTATCTATCTATCATAGATAAATAAATATGCTGAAAATTGAAAATATATTATCAAAGCCCCTCCCTGGGCTGCCACCCCCTCGCTGGGCTGCCACCTTATGGTGGTGGAGGGGTTTGAGTGTCCCAATGATCCTAGGAGCTATGTTGTCGGGGGCTTTTGCTCCTGGTAGGGTCACCCATGGCAATTTGGTTCTAGGTGAGGGATCAGACAAAGTGCAGCCCAAAAGACCCCTATGATGAAAACGATAGATGGACTCAGTGTTCCCTCGCCCGGACGCGGGTCACCGGGGCCCCCCTCTGGAGCCAGGCCTGGAGGTGGGGCACGTTGGAGAGCGCCTGGTGGCCGGGCCTTTACCCATGGGGCCCGGTCGGGCTTAGCCCGAAGAGGTAACATGGGCCCCCCTTCCCATGAGCTCACCACCTGTGGGAGGGGCCATAGGGGTCGGGTGCTGTGCAGGATGGGCGGCGGCCAAAGGCGGGGACCTTGGCGGTCCGATCCTCGGCTGCAGAAGCTGGCTCTCGGGACGTGGAACGTCACCTCTCTGGTGGGGAAGGAGCCGGAGCTGGTGTGCGAGGTTGAGAGGTTCCGACTGGACATCGTCGGACTCACCTCGGCGCACGGCTCTGGCTCTGGAACCCGTCTCCTCGAGAGGGGTTGGACTCTCTTCCACTCTGGGGTTGCCCCCGCTGAGAGGCGCCGAGCTGGGGTGGGCATACTTGTTGCCCCCCATCTCGGCGCCTGTACGTTGGGGTTTGCCCCGGTGAAAGAGAGGGTAGCCTCCCTCCGCCTTCGGGTGGGGGGACGGGTCCTGACTGTTGTTTGTGCTTACGCGCCAAACAGCAGATTAGATTACCCACCCTTCTTGGAGTCTTTGGAGGGGGTGCTGGAGAGTGCTCCTCCTGGGGACTCCCTTGTTCTGCTGGGGGACTTCAACGCTCACGTGGGCAATGACAGTGAGACCTGGAGGGGTGTGGTTGGGCGGAATGGCCCCCCCGATCTGAACCCGAGTGGTGTCTTGTTATTGGACTTCTATGCTCGTCATGGATTGTCCATAACAAACACCATGTTCAAGCATAAAGGTGTCCATATGTGCACTTGGCACCAGGACACCTTAGGCCGCAGCTCAATGATCGACTTGGTTGTCGTCTCATCTGATCTGCGGCCGCATGTTTTGGACACTCGGGCGAAGAGAGGGGCAGAGCTGTCCACTGACCACTACCTGGTGGTGAGTCGGCTCCGGTGGTGGGGGAGGACGCCAGACAGACCTGGAAGGCCCAAACGTGTTGTGAGGGTCTGCTGGGAACGTCTGGCAGAGTCTCCTGTCAGAAGGAGCTTTAACTCGCAACTCCGGCAGAACTTTGAACACATCCCGGGGGAGGTGGGGGACATCGAGTCCGAGTGGACCATGTTCCGCGCCTCCATTGCCGAGGCGGCTGACCGAAGCTGTGGCCGCAAGGTGGTCGGTGCCTGTCGCGGCGGCAACCCCCGAACCCGCTGGTGGACACCGGCGGTAAGGGATGCTGTCAGGCTGAAGAAGGAGTCCTACCGGGTCTTTTTGGCTTGTGGGACCCCTGAAGCAGCTGATAGGTACCGACAGGCCAAGCGGGATTCGGCTCGGATGGTTGCTGAGGCAAAAACTCGGGTGTGGGAGGAGTTTGGAGAGACCATGGAAAACGACTTCCGTACGGCTTCGAAGCGATTCTGGTCCACCATCCGGCGTCTCAGGGGGGGAAAGCGTTCTGCCACCAACACTGTTTACAGTGGGGATGGTGTGCTGCTGACCTCGACGCGGGACGTTTTGGGTCGGTGGATGGAATACTTCGAAGACCTCCTCAATCCCACCAGCACGCCTTCCAATCTGGAAGCAGGGTTTGGGGACTTGGGGTCGGGCTCTCCAATCTCTGGTGCTGAGGTCACCGAGGTCGTTAAAAAGCTCCTCGGTGGCAAGGCTCCTGGGGTGGATGAGATTCGACCGGAGTTCCTCAAGGCTCTGGATGTTGTGGGGCTGTGTTGGTTAACGCGGCTCTGCAATATTGCGTGGACATCGGGGGCAGTTCCCTTGGATTGGCAGACCGGGGTGGTGGTCCCCCTGTTTAAAAAGGGGGACCACAGGGTGTGTTCCAACTACAGGGGGATCACACTTCTGAGCCTCCCTGGTAAGGTCTATTCAGGGGTTCTGGAGAGGAGGGTCCGACGGATAGTCGAAGCTCGGATCCAGGAGGAACAATGCGGTTTTCGTCCTGGCCGTGGAACACTGGACCAGCTCTACACCCTCAGCAGGGTCCTGGAGGGTGCGTGCGAGTTCGCCCAACCGGTCTACATGTGTTTTGTGGACTTGGAGAAGGCGTTCGACCGTGTCCCTCGGGGGGCCCTGTGGGGGGTGCTCCGGGAGTATGGGGTACCGGGCCCCTTGATACGGGCTGTTAGGTCCCTGTACGACCGGTGCCAGAGTTTGGTTCGCATTGCCGGCAGTAAGTCGGGCTTGTTTCCAGTGAGAGTTGGACTCCGCCAAGGTTGCCCTTTGTCACCGATCCTGTTCCTAACTTTTATGGACAGGATCTCTAGGCGCAGCCAAGGTGTTGAGGGGATCCGTTTTGGTGGCCTCAGGATCGAGTCTTTGCTTTTTGCAGATGATGTGGTCCTGTTGGTTTCATCGGAGCGTGATCTACAGCTTTCGCTGGAGTTGTTCGCAGCCGAGTGTGAAGCGGCTGGGATGAGAATCAGCACCTCCAAATCCGAGGCCATGGTCTTGAGCCGGAAAAGGGTGGGGTGCCTCCTCCGGGTCGGGGATGGGGTCCTTCCCCAAGTGGAGGAGTTTAAGTATCTGGGGGTCTTGTTCACGAATGAGGGAAAAATGGAGCGGGAGATCGATAGACGGATTGGTGGGGCATCTGCAGTTATGCGGGCGCTCTACCGGTCTGTCGTGGTGAAGAGAGAGCTGAGCCAAAAGGCGAAGCTCTCGATTTACCGGTCGATCTACGTTCCTACCCTCATCTATGGTCACGAACTCTGGGTGGTGACCGAAAGAACGAGATCACGGATACAAGCGGCTGAAATGAGTTTCCTCCGCAGAGTGTCTGGGCTCTCCCTTAGAGATAGGGTGAGAAGCTCAGTCATCCGGAGGGGGCTCAGAGTAGAGCCGCTGCTTCTCCACATCGAGAGGAGTCAGTTGAGGTGGCTCGGGCATCTGGTCAGGATGACTCCTGGATGCCTCCCTGGTGAGGTATTTCAGGCACGTCTCACCGGGAGGGGGCCCAGGGGAAGGCCCAGGACACGCTGGAGGGACTATGTTTCTCGGCTGGCCTGGGAGCGCCTTGGGGTTCCTCCCGAGGAGCTGGAACAAGTGGCTGGGGAGAGGGAAGTCTGGGTCTCTTTGCTTAGGCTGCTGCCCCCGCGACCCGACCCCGGATAAGCGGAAGAAAATGGATGGATGGAATGGATTATCAAAGCCAACATATCTATTTCATTTTTGTATTGAACACCATAAAACATATAACAAAGTAGTGAATAACACAATCACCTCTGCATTAACATCAAATAGTGATGACAGCAGAAACAAAGAACAGCAGCTAACAAGTCAGTGCAAGGACCTTCTCTTTAAAGAAGGCAAGGCAAGTTTATTTGTATAGCACAATTCATGTTACTGGACAATTCAAAGTGCTTTACATAAAACATCAAAAGCATTACAGCAGGGTGCAGAAAAAGCAAAAGTACAGGAATAAAAAGCATGATTAAAAAAAATCTATCTTAAAAGACGCCGTGCAGATTTATAACTTAAAATAAAAAACTAATCAAAAGCAGCTGAGAACAGGTTGTTGTGCATCACACACACACACACACACACACACACACACACACACACACACACACACACACACACACACACACACACACACACACACACACACACACACACACACACACACACACACACACACACACACACACACACACACACACACACACACTCCTTTCAGCACCATGGGCAGCAATATGGCCAATGTGTCAGCAAGTGCTTATTGATTTACATTTAACCTGTTCCACCCCACAGCCCCGCCGCCGGGTCACTGTGGGGGAAGGGTGGAGAGAATGTCAGAATGTAGTTGACCTGTAGTCACTGATTGCTAAGCATGTCCAATCATTATAAACCTCAGAATCTCAGCTAAAGACTCATAAATATTTTCTGTGAACTCCAAACCCAGAAAAAATAACAAGCAATTAAAAGAGCAGTTGTGCTATTTTCGCGATTTTTACATGAACACATTCAACCGAACCTGTCGGTCACCCTGCCGAACAGAACCGAGCAAACTTTGCCTTCCATGAAAGCCAGCATCTCACAGATTCTAAAGCTGCAAGTTTCATCACGCTACGTGCAAATTTCAGCAAATGAGCAGCAAAATAAGCCTAAAAATACATATACATCATTTGAAAAACGAGCATAAATATTTCCTTACCTTTGTTTTTTCCGTGCTGAAAAAAATAACCCACCGTGATATGACTGTATTTCCAGAATAACTAAAATACCCAGTGTGTATTTAGAAAAGAAAAAGTGAAAAAAACGAAAACCTGCAGTAGAAATCTCCCATGTCTCGCTCCTATCTGCTGCTCCTCCTCACCTGCAGTAGGTTCCCTGCTGCGCGGGCTGCTCCATGCCTACAGCTGCTGCTGCTGCTGCTGCATCCTCCTCTCTGCCCGGTGTCTCAGAGAGCTAGCTATGTCCAACTTCTTTAGCTGACATAAAGAATTCTGTCAGCTTAGGCATTTTCTTTCTTATTTCTTTGTCTCGAAACTCCTTCTCACGAATCGCTTTTCTTTTCTGAGCACTGCTCTCAAATATCTTCCCTGACTTTTTTCAAAGTTTCTTTACATCCAGATGACCACGCCCTGAAATTGTCTAAATTGTTTGATTGGTGAGCTCATGGTGCAATGGGAACTTTAGAGGCCACGTGGGTGAAGTAGGTCACTTGTAATTTGGATCAATCAGCAGCATTAAATTAGCATATAAGATGATTGACAGAAAACCTGACAAGTAATAAAACGTTTCTTTTGGTGGTTTTTTTTTACCTGAAATGATAGGCCCCTGAGCGTCATAGGCCCCTGGCCACTGCCCCGGTTGGCCCGTGCATTAAGGCGGCCTTGATCTTAGGGCCCCTTCTATTTAATATCTACATGCTCCCACTAGGCAGGATTATAGCAAACAAAAATATTAGCTACCATAACTACACAGATGACACTCAGCCTTACATTACAATGTCACCAGGTGACTCTGAACCCATTCAAACCCTAAATCAATGCATTGACCAAATAAATGGATGGATGTGCCATAGCTTTCTCCAGCTGAATAGAAACAAAACTTAAGTAACTATTTTTGGACCCAAAGAGGAACGATCAACAGTCAGCACACAGCTTCAATTGATACAGCTAGGAACTACTGATCAAGAATGAAATCTAGGTATAGTGATGGACTCAGACCTGAACCTCTAGGGTCACATAAAGGCAATAACAAGGTCAGCCTTCTATCACCTGAAGAACATTTCTAGGATTAAGCGACTGATGTTGCAACAGGACCTGGAAAAACTCATCCATGCGTTTTATCTTTAGTCGGATTGATTACTGCAACAGCATCTTCACAGGTCTCCCTAAAAAGTCAATCAGACAGCTGCAGCTGATCCAGAACACTGCTGCTCCCGTCCTCACTAAAACCAGGAAAGTGGAGCAGATCACCCCAATTCTAAAGTCCTTACACTGGCTCCCTGTAGCTCAGAGAATAGACTTCAAATCCTCCTACTAGTTTATAAATCATTACATGGCTTAGCACCAAAATATGTTGAAGACCTGTTGTCACGGTACCAACCACCAAGACCACTCAGGTCCTCCAACTCTAGCCTACTAAACATCCCTAGACTCAGAACTAAACATGGGGAAGCAGCTTTCAGTTTCTATGTTCCTCTAATCTGGAACAGACTTCCTGACAAGTGCAGAGCTGCTGAAACTCTGAACTGCTTTAAATCGAGACTAAAAACCCAGCTGTTTAGATTTGCCTTCGGGTAAATGATTGATGTCATATGCATGAAATGTGTTCATGGTCTCTTGCTTTATTGATCTTTCTCTTGCTTTATTGTGTATCATGTGTAATGTGTGTTTACTTTTAATTTCCAATGTTATATTCCATGTATGTTTGTTTTGTTTTTTAAATCACCAAATCATGTAAAGCACCTTGAATTACCCTGCTGTTGAAAGTGTGCTATACAAATAAAATTGCCTTGCCTTTCTCCCCACCTGTACCGAACGGTACAGATGGGGAGAAAAAAATATCGCAGCCTCAGTCGGTCCCTTCGCTCAGGCAACCTACATCACTTTTTCATGAAGAAACGGCACTGGGACTTTCACCGGAGGAACACGCCTCAAAGCTCAGGTGCGGCTTACCTTCTGTTTGCTCTATGCTCTTTTTAGTCTAACGTTACGTGGCGCATCCTCACCGCTGGACAATGGATGTGGGCTGGATGTGAATGGCTGTGAATGAAATAAAGTTACAGCAGTAGAATCTCAGCTGTAGCCTTTGCAACTCACATCTAAAGATGTCTCATAAACAGTAACCTAAAAATACTGTATGAACAATTTGGACCGCAGCAGGAATGGAAAGCCAAACGTGCCACAATTGGATTCATCAAAATGTCCAAAAACTACTTATACATGTGCTAATTTTTATTTAACTCGAAATGCATTTGTCAAACAAATTAATTTATTCTTATCCAAATAAATAAATATGTGACTAAATAGAAATATTTTTTATATATTTAAATTATTTGGAAACATATTTTTACCTCTTGGCTGTGTGCTTAAGATAACAAAAATTTATTTTTTCTCTTTAGATTTTGACTTACCAGCTCTAAATCTCTCAAAGGGGCTAACTGTAGCAGAAAAGCAGAGATAGCCCCTCTGAGCTATTTTGATCTTTAAAGCTGTCTGCATCTGACTTGCTGTTGTAGTTAACTAGTAAGATATTAGGGTTTATTTAGTGAGACACAGCAGGAAATAAAATTATTCCATAATTTACTTTATAATACTTTTTATCAGCTACTACTCCTTCTATGGTCTTTTTAATGTCTAGTCTCAGATCAACCCAGCCCAGCAGCAGCGTCTAAACAGCAACATTGTACCCATTACATTAAAAAAGGCTGCTTTTGGTTTGCATGGTCTTTATCTGATAACATTGACATATTGTGTTGCAATTCCCTATTAGATTCTTAATGAATAGCGGTTGTTGTTATTCAGGATAGTATACAATAAAGCCTAGTTTACACTTCTCCATCTGCGGAGAAGACCGGCAGCGTTATTATCCGTTGACGCAAGGCTATCTGACAGGCACGCAAGGACAAACGGAGTAGAGCCCAATTTTTTAACTATCCGTCGAATGCAACGGAGACCGAACATCTGTGATTGATCAGCTCAACATTAGCCCAAGATCATTTCACCAGAACGGTGCTGTATAGTCAATGTAATTAGTACTCAATGCAGGTTTTGGGCACTAGATGCTTTCGAGTGTAAGGGCAGTTTACCTAATACGGTCTTTTGCACCAGGAGGTGTGGAAAACAACAAAATGGACTGCTGTGTTTGTTTGTTTACATAAGTATTTAGAGTATTCAGTGAGCTGCACTTATAGTAAAAGGCTTTCCAGCTCAATCAAAACTAGCTCTCTGTCGGCCAATGGATGTGCGTTTACAAGCTGAAGTAAATAAACTGTCGTCAACTGGTGACGTCAATGCAATGGTAGGTTGACCCGCTAGAAAAGATTTACGCCCCCTCATGTCCTGGTGCAGAATTGCTTTGCAACAACGGAGAAGTATAAAAGGAAAACATCCCCATCAATACATGTGTTTGTGAGTGCAAACTTGCTGATGGAGAAGTATAAACTAGGCTCAAGTTATGTTGTAAGCCATTTTAAAATCTCACTCTATGTGCCCCTTTTTAACTTTGATCACCTGCCCCTCTAAAGGTCTCTGCACAGCCCTGCTTTGACTGTATGACCAGATTAGAAATTTGTCAAACTTCTGCTTTTACAATGGTAAAGCTATCAATTAAATGTTCACATCTATTTAATCAATAATCATTACGATTTGATCATCAGTACCTGACTGTTACTGTTACCATTAAGATAAGATAAGAGATACTTTAATAATCCCCGTTGGGAAATTAAGTTTCAGTACAACTAATCCAAGATCATACAAACAGTTACAAACATTAACACAATACAGGATTTGGTAGACCGCGGTAGCAGCCGGCTTTACCAGCGCCCCTTTAGCAGATAGAAAGGATTCACACTAGGTAGGGGGGGTGAACAGGGAAAAAAATACAACCCTGCCCAGCCCCCTACTGGGAGCCGAGCTGAGGTGCTGAAAAAACCACTGCAAAACAAAAAAGCACATATATCTTTCACAACAGATGATGACACAAGACAGGAAGGGTGGTTCTGGGAACCCCCGCCTGGCAGACTGGGTTCGTGGCTTAGCGCGCTCCACTAGCCCACTTTGCGGGAGTGGGAGCGAGAGTCTTGGGGTACCACCAGCATGTTGAAATCCAGGGGCGTGTGGATGTCTGTAGCTGTAGTGTGAGCATGTGTGCATGTATGTGTGCATTATTGTGAGACCATGAAACTCCTTTCAGTTCAGTCCTAGAGTCTGTCGCCTGTGATGTAATATACTACCTTGGAGAGCTGAGTCAGGGCGCTCACAGGCTCATGTGGGGGATGGGGGAGTGGGGTGGGATGAAGCGTCCTTTTGCACACACATCTAAGGGAGTTTGTGTTTGGTCTACGAAGGCCAGGGAGTCGAATTCCAGTAAATAAGAAGTTGTTTTAGAGACAGGTGAATATCACTTTTTCTCTTGCCTTAGAGTCTGTCAGTGGTCAGAGTTCAGTCCAAATGGCCAAATTGTGGGTCAGATTACCTTCCAGCCGGCTGAGAACTTCTCCAAGTTATTACTCACGCAGCGAAACAAGTCCAATTTTGCTCGCACATCGCAAATAGTGAGTGTTGACAGCACAGCAACCTTCCTGTAGCCCAGGCAGCCTGCCAATTGCTGCCTTTAAGCTTGAAGTTTACGATACCTCAGAAAATCCACCTGCGATAATCAGCAGATATCCGGTTATCATGAATCCAATTATATAAATGTTTCCAACGTCCTCGATGGTCAAAAGTGAGAGACACAAGATCCTCCATGATGTTCCAACAGAACAACTCTGCTCTCCCTTGTAGCTGTTCTCCGGGAAAAATTTTTTATTAACTGTATTGAGAGACCAACTGAGCAGAACCAGATCCAGAACCATAGTTGTTCTTTCCGGAGGAGAATGCAACGATAGGCTCCAAAAATAGTTGACAAGACAAAAGAATGCAGAAGTAGACAACAGTAGGGAGGGAACGAGAAAAGTGTCCATCTTTGTGGAGAGCAGGAAGTAGCGCCTGCTACTGTTATTGACTGTTACTGTTACTAGTTTATCATCATGTACTTAGTTTTTTCTCTTTCTGAAAATCGAGGAAGCTTGTTTTCCAGAGACTGTTGGTGCCCATTTAAAAGAAACAAAAGAAGCAATGACTTGTCAAATTCAAATCCAAAATACTTTATTGATCCTAAAGGGAAATTAAATTATACTGGAACCTGGAATGTGCTTTACAGTCATATTTATACATTAGAATATAAGTTCCACTGAAGTTTATCAGATTAAAAATACCCTTTAAAAATAAACACCTTTAAGCAGGTATTAAGCATACCTTCCAGATTTGTGTATTGAAAATATTTTTTATTGGTCTGATGTAATATTCTAATCCTAAGTGTCGGATTTTCATCAGGTATATCCAGCAAATCATCATAAATAACAGAGAAAAGGGCTTGAAAAACATCAGTCTGTGTGGAAATAATTCATGTTACGTGTTTCACTTAGTGAATCGAGTTACTAAAATAAATGAAAGATTCCATAGTACGCTATTGGGAATTGGGTTCAATAATGAGTCTGTACATTTCCTTAAACCTGTAACATTATATTACTATATACTCAAGTTCCGCATGCGTCAGCATCTGTCAGACCCACCAAGACCAGCTCCCCAACAAGCACGGTTTTTAGCTGGTTTTAAATCTTTTTAAAGACTGGTTCTAACTGATTTTAACACCACTAATTTATTAATAATCTGGACGTTTTTATCGGATTGTTTCAATCGGTGGGGAGCGCGGACTACTTCTCTTCCCACACCATGCCTCCGCTCACCTACAGTCCTGGGTGTCATGGCTGCGCTAAACTCAGCCAGAGTGTCCTGGAATTGGAGCAGAGGATTTCAACACTCCACCAAATCCAGGACCAACCTGCCTGCCATTATCAAACCGTTTCAGTGCCCTGGATGCAGATTTTCCTCCTCTGATAGCCCCTTGTCCCCGTAGCCCTGTAGGATCACCGTCCAATCCCTCCCAGCAGCCGGAGCAAAAGGCAGACTCCGCCAGCCATCCACTTCGCGCAGAACCCCGGGCAGCAGCCAGAACTCACCGAGGAGTGCTCCACTTCACCCCCAACCCATGGAACGAGCCCTCGGCGCTGAACAAACATTGCTGGGGATGCTTCTCCACCTGGCATACAGCAAGTCCTGGATGAGGAATGTTTCTCTGCCCAGCGCAAACATCCACTTGCAGACCCGACGCCCACCACACTCATCTTCGATGAACTCCATAGTCAGAAATGTGAGGATGAGAGGAGCCCTCATTCTGTTTCCCTGGAGCCAGTGTCACGGACATTGCTGAACAGATCCCGCACCTTTTTAAATGTTTTAAAAAACACACGTCTCTGTTTTTATCTCTGGCCCCACCGTCTGAAGAGGAATTTGCCATTTTAGCAGACTCTTATCCCTGAATACTTGGCTCTCCTCTGCCATCGTCATTCACAATATTGGTTTTATAGACAATTTTAACATTTGTGGGGGCGAGAAGCACCTGTTTGGACCAGATGGGCTCAATGCTGCCATTGAGCCTGGCATGCCCACGCCCCCCCTGTCTACCACACCGACCCCAGCTGCCCCAGCCCTCTCTGCCCCTTCTGCCACATCTTGATCTTCAAATGGTCCCTGCTCCTACGAACTCATCCGATTTTAACAGTATTTCACATACTGGACTTGGACCTTGTTCTACATCATTCATACCAGAGATTCTCACAAGTCTCTGAGCTAGAGTCCAAGTCGAGTCTCAAGTCTTTGAGCTAGAGTCCAAGTCAAGTCTCAAGTCTTCGAGCTACAGTCCAAGTCAAGTCCCAATTCTCTGAGCTAGAGTCCAAGTCAAGTCTCAAGTCTCTGTATTATATTAAGTCTCTGGTTATAAGTGTTGCATCATCACCTACAGCGACCCATTCAACACTGCATAGCTATATATAAGGAATTCAAAGCATGTAATATATTATTATGACTCCTTTATCTATTAGCATACAGTATCAGCTTAGATTTTGATATATAATTAGTTTTGCAACATGACCAAAACACCAAGAATGCTTTACTCTTAAGTTAATATCTGTATTAATATCTGTATTTTGCCTTGAACACACAGTACAGTACAGACCTTTAGGGGATTCCTAAAGGGATATCCTAATTCCTAAAGGTTAATAAGTAAAAAAAAATGGTTACACAGACTGTATTACAAAAATTTTATAACAACCTATATTTTACCGCAAACTTGCGACTATAGTTAACTTTCTAAAGAAATAATTGCTTGTTTGCTAAAGGTCAGGACCTACAGTAACAGCAACACATTGAAACTATTGTATTCAGAATATAAAATATTTTATAGCACTTTTTAATCTGTGATTGTGTGTTAAAAGTGTTCACAAGATACCAACATTTCGCCAGCCTTCTTCTCTGCATCAAAATAGGCCACGTCTTCCACAGGTGATCCAGACAGACATGCTGGGCACGGAGGGGAGGGGCTGTGTGTGTGTATGTGTGTGTGTGAGAGAGAGAGACGCGTGAGTGACAGAGAGACTGTCATGATGAGCTGGAGTTTTCTGACCCACATGCAGAAACAACAAGCTGACACAGAGTAAACTGTTTGGTGAATTTATTATTTAAGGGATCAAAGGGAGTCAAGAACCGGGGAGAGCTGAGATCGATCACCAACACGTATCTGAAATGATGAGATAGAGGTTAACTTCAGCCTGGAGGAGGGATGTGCAGAATTGCAGGTGAGGGAAGTTAATATGGCTTACTGATCTGAAAGGTGTGGACGACTGGAGGGTTCCAGCGGTGAGAGTGCAGATGGCAGCAGAGGAAGCGAATCAGACTCCTGGAGGAATAGGCGGACGAGGATGATTGTTGGAGAATGGGCAGGCGGGGGGAATTCAGCTTAGAGGGAGAGAAGCCACAGCCTGCGTCTGTCAGGCTGACACAGGAGGTTCTTCACGGGGAAGTTTTTTTGCTGAACTTGAAGCTGGAATCCACGGTCACCTGGAGAAGGCAGGGGTGTGAGGTTAGTGACAACAGAGCACCAATAGCTTAAGAGTTACACTGGGAGAACTTGATCAAAGTTGCCACGTAGAATCTTTTGGCTAAACATTACCAACTATGTTGGTCTATCAGGCAAAGAGATGTGCTGCAGCTTCTTTTAAACCTCTCAGCTTGATGAGGAAATCCTCCACAGGTATGTTGAATGTGGAGGCCTGAACACGCCCACCTGCCTAACCTGTTCAGGGGAAACAAAACTCTTCCAAACACACTCACACAGCCAGATCCTGACAGAGATGAAGTGAGAGCAGGGAAAAGAAATGCAGCTGAATGAATACACTGCGTGTTTTAAATAGCATAAAAAAGAAAAATGAAACGCAATATGTGAAGGTCGGTGTTGATTTCTTTTCTTCTTTTTGGGTCGGTGTTGAATCTGTGGCGGTCAGAGTTTAATCTGTGGTGCACCGTCACAGATTCGTCTGTGTGGGAAACACTGAATTGGGCAGGTTATAGGTAACGGAGGGAGGGGAATAACAGCGAGCTCATCAGTTGTTTCCTAAAAATAAACATTGTTCACAAGTCCCGCAGCTCAAGTCCGAGTTGAGTCTGAAGTCATTCGAGGACGAATCTCAAGGCAAGTCTAAAGTCACTGTGTGTACGACCTAAGTCGCACTCGAGTCGGAGTCTCAAACTCGAGTGCCCATCTCTGAATCATACCTGTTATCAGCAGAGAGCAGACTAAAAATCATAAACTGAACAAATGCAACCCCAATAATCTCAAAAAGGTACCCCAAAAGCTCCACATTCAGTTAATCATACAGTCACTTTTTAGTGTTCACTCTCTGCTGACAAAACTTTTACAATAAATGAACTGATTTTAGACCACAATCTTCATTGTTTATTTTTAACAGAAACATGGCTGAGTGCAGATGCCCCTGTTGTTCTTACAGAGGCCTCCCCACCAAATTTGAACTTCACTTATTCTACGAGGAGTAGCAAAAGGGGAGGCGGAACTGCTTTTATTAGTTCATCACTACACTTTCTGCCAAACCTGTTTTATTTGGTAACTATTTTACTTTTGAATATGATGCAACTGTTTTTAGCACTCCTCAGATTTTATGTGTCACAATTTATAGGCCTCCTAAAAAGACAGCACTTTTTATTCAAGAATTGTCAGAGTTTTTATCAATTCTGCACAGCTCCTTTGAAAGGATAATTTTAGCTGGTGATTTTAGTCTACACATGGATAACCATTTAGACCCTTTATCAACAGATTTATTTTAATATATTTTGACTTATATAGATTTTAGCCAACATTTCATGCAGCCAACTCGCAGCAGAGGACACACCCTGGACTTGGTCATCACTTATGACCTGTCCATCAGTTTATCCTCTGTTGTTGACTTGGCTGTCTATGACCACTACTGTGTATTTTTTTACATCACCAGTTTTATCCAGCAGGAGGCCTCTGTGAGAACTGTCAGGAACCGCCATCTAACCCCTGAAGTTGTTGGAGGTTTTCTGGAAGTTTTTGAAAAGAATCCTCCAAAAGCTTGACCTGCCCCCTGTGATTTTATTGTCAAAGATTTTAACAGTATGCTTCAGTCCGCTCTTGACCTGCTTGCTCTACTAAAAGGTTAAAGTTTTACAATCTAAAGCTGCACCGCCGTGGAAAAGTGAAAATCTCAGAAAAAGAAAGAGGGACTGTAGGGAAGCAGAGAGAAAATGGAGGAAAAGTAAAACCACAATAAACTTTCACATATACACAGGCCTTCTAAAATGAAATAACGCAGTAAGAAATTCAAGAAACGCATACTTTTCCAAAATCATCCCAGAACATAAAAATAATTCCAAAATCCTTTTTTCCACTATTGACAAACTTTTTAACAGTGCTACTACTGCATTTCAGAAAACCCTCTCAAACACTCTTTGTGAGGAGTTTGCAGACCACTTCAGAGGGAAGGTAGACACCATCAGATGTAATATTTTATCTTCTCAAAGTAACATGGTTTTTGACAAATCTGAGTGTCTCTACCAGAGGAAACGCTGGACAGTTTTGTCCTAGTAGAGGCTGGGACTCTTGATAAAGTTTTCTCCTCAGTGAGGCCTACCACATTTGTTTTGGACCTGATTGCCACTTCCTTTTTAAGCAAATTTTTGAATGTTTTAGGGATGAGATTTTAACCCTGATGAACTGCTCCCTGCAGACGGGGCTCTTTCCTGCTGCCGGGGCTCTTTCCTGCTGCCTTTAAACAGGCGGTAGTGAGGCCCCTGTTGAAGAGGAGCAATTTAGATCTCAATGATCTTAACAATTTTAGACCAGTATCTAACTTACCGTTTTTAAGCAAAATTTTAGAAAAGGTTGTTTTAATTCAACTTAATGTGATTTTATTAGTGAACACAATGTCATGGAGAAATTTCAGTCTGGTTTTAGGGTGAACCACAGTACAGAGACGGCCCTTTTAAAGATTTTTAATGATTTTAGATTAAACTATGATGCACAGAGGGTGACAGTGTTGGTTGTACTAGATCTAAGCGCTGCCTTTGATACAGTGGGCCACACTATTCTTTTAACCCGTTTAAGACAGATTGGCCTCTGTGGTGCTGTTCACAAATGGTTTACATCCTGTCTCACAGACAGGACTTTTATGTTAAGTCTAGATACCTGTTCCTCTAAGGTCCACAAGATCACATGTGGTATGCCCAAGGGTTCTATTTTAGGTAGGCCCAGTGCTTTTAACCTTTATATGCTCCCTCTTGGCAGCGTCATCAGAAGACACGTAGTTGACTTTCACAGTTATGCTGATGATACACAGTTGTACATCTCCATGTCTCCCGATGACACACGACGATGCACTTTTTAACTGCATTTTAGACATCAAATCCTGGATGACAGAAAACTTTCTCCAGCTCAACCAGGACAAAATTGACGTTTTAGTCATTGTTCCTGAGGCTCAGAGAGAGAAACTGTTACCAAAACTACAATCACGGTCTTTTAATCCTTCAGCAAAGAACTGGAACGTGATTTTTGACTCTGAGCTGACTTTTGTCCCTCACATTAAAAACATTGCTAAAATAGGTTTTTATCAACTAAAGAACATTGCCAGAGTCCACCGCATTCTCTCTCTGACCAATACAGAGACACTGATGCACGCTTTTATCACCAGTAGAATTGATTATTGTAATGCCCTGCTTTCTGGTCTTCCCAAAAAGAGTATATCCAGTTTAAAACTCCTACAGAATTCAGCAGCACGTGTCCTGACGAAGACCAGGAGGCGGGAACACATTACACCTGTCTTAAATTCATTGCATTGGCTCCCCGTACGTTTTAGGATCGATTTTAAGGTTATTTTAATGGTTATAAGTGTCTTAATGGTCTTGGGTCTTCTTATCTCTCTGAACTGCTTTTACCATATGAAACATCACAGTCTCTGTGCTCCTCTGGCAGACGTATCACCATTGTCACCCCAAAAGTTAGGACACACACTGAGGTGTGTTTTAAGTATTATGGCCCTCACCTCTGGAACAGGCTGCCAGAGGACCTCAGGGCCATTGACAAACATGAACGCAGAGAACGTTCATGTTTTTAAGAGCAGACTCAAGACTCACCTTTTTAGCCTAGCTTTTAACTAATTATTATTTAACATTGTCTGTTTAATTGCTCTGCATGTTTTACATGATTATATTTTATCAGTGTTTTACTATGTAATGTTATGACATTTATTTACTGCTTATCTTTATATTTTAATTTGTTATCTAAATCCCTGTTCCAGTCTTTTCTCTCTGGGAGCCCTCTGCCCTGGGAGCGGTGGTCGGCTGTAGTTGCCTGGGTGCTCTCCAGGTGGCGCTTGGGTGGAGGTGCGAGTCTTGGCCTTCCCTCCACTGGACGCCCTGTGTCGGTGCCTCGGTTGCTGCTGTTGATGTACCGCAACCGGTGCAGATGGCTCCTCTGATGGAGTTTCCTTGCATGGTTCATCTGCACTCACCCCAATGTCCTTTTTTACTGTTGCCTTTAGCTGTGTGTGTGCATGGGAGTTGGGTTGAAGGGCAAAGGGGTATAATTGTTACCATGCTTTTAAATCTGTAGGGGAGGGATGGGAATGTGGTTTTATGTGGGGTCATTTTTATCTGTAAAGCACTTTGTGATGCAATTCTTGTATGAAAAGTGCTTTGTAAATAAAGTTTGATTTGATTATTAAGAGCTAATCACAGAGAAACCATGCTGCAACCATGCCTTTCCTGGAGATTAGCTACAGCCCTTTGCAACAAAAACCAGGATTAAGAAAGTACTAGAATAAACAGAAAAAGAGAAATGAATGAATATTTCCCCTTGAAATGGCTGTTCATGATAAAAGATACTGATTTCGTAGCTCATACAAACCACAATAATGCCAGTTCTTTATTAAATAGACTATCCTCACTTCAGGATAAAGCACTAGGATATTATAAATGCAAGTCTTCCTCAATTTTCTGTAAAGTTCATATGCAAACAAGATACAAACAAAAGGTTGGATTAGCAGCCAAAGCATGCATTCATCTTCAATTACCTCCTTCCATCTTCATATAGTCAGGTGCAGATTTAATTAAATCTTTGTCCATCTGTCTTCATCGTTTGTGTGGTCGCTGGAGGAGTCTACAGCGCCAGCACAGCAGTCATCAATACATGAGGATGAAGGCTGCTCTCAGTGAAGAATTGATGGCCACAGAGGACACAACAGGGGGTGTTCATCTTCAGTATCACTCATTCCCTCTCTGGCCTTTACAATGCACAGTAGTTCATCACCATGAACATGGAATATATTTACATACCTTGTCCATCCATAACATGACACCAAGGTAATTAGAGCTCTTCATATTCATACTTCAGAGATGACATGAATTATAAACCCGTGTCCAAACCATTGGAAATAGGTCAGGGATAATTGAATTTGTTTATCATATTTATTCCCATTAAGAGTAATTATATAAGTAGTGGGTTACAGCCCTGTGACAGAGCTCTCCGCCACTGATGAACCATCACATTAATTGAAGTTAATGGGCAAATTGGAGAGCGACAGGGTGAGAGAGAGCAAATGAGGGAGACTGCATGGGTGAGTGCATCAAATGAGTAGCAAAAGGGAGGGCTGAGTTCATCCACCTTCTTCTTCCAGGCCAGGATAGAGGGGCAAGCTGGGTAATCAAACACATAATCCAACTTGCATAATGTATTTACTCACACTAACTTGTAAGAAGTTTTTTGTAAAGTATGAAGACTGTGCATGGTGCTATGGGAGCAAAGTGGTGTGAAGACGGCCATATTTCAGTTAGACACTATAATTTCTCTAAAGTTAATGATGCGTAAATGTTAGAGATCCATGGGCTGCAGGGTAGTTCTACTGGTTAACACTGTTATCACTAAGCATGAAGGCTCTCAGTTCAAATCTTTACTTGACCCTCCATGAGGATGTTTCTTCCTTTATTCAGGCTTCCTCCCACAGTCATAAACATGCATGTTTGGATAGCAATTCTACATTGTTATATGTGCATAGTTGTTTGTCTCATTTGGCTGTGAGTAGGCCCTCTGATGGACTGCCCACCTGTCCAACGTATACCCCTCCTACCGCCAATGGCAGCTGAGATGGGCAAAACCCCTGAGTGACTGGGATTTAGCAAGTCCAGAAAATGGATGGAGAAGATTAAAATGAAAACTTATTAAATGTAATCTTTTGTTGAATCCAGCCATGAAGGCTTGAACTACACACAGAGAAAAGACAGACTGGTATAAAACTATTAATCCCTGAATGCACTGCATTAACCCACCTTCGGGGGGTTAATGCGTAGAAATGTTCCTAATTATAAGAACAGCTCTCACCATGCATACACACATCTAGTGGTAGAACACTGGAACTCCAACACTGAAACAGTTTTACTGACTGAATTCTTATCTCATCAGTTTATCACCTCCGCCAAGGAGCTTATGTTGCTGTATGTCTTTTAGCAAAATAACTCAAAAATGTATGGATGGATTTGGATTAAACTTTCAGGAAATGTGCTTTTTTTACTTTTCATATCAAGGGCTTCAGTTTAAAAGGATGTGGTTACACTTAAAATAAAATGTTTGCAAACTACTGTGGAAACTGGAAGGTCCTGTTTATCGGTGAGGCAGGTTGTTGCTGTCCCAATGCTTCCTGATACCAGCCAAAGCAGTGTCTCCAAAAACGTTGGCCACACGCGTGTCTAATGTGGTGATCTGGCCCAGCTGTGTCCTCAGGGACATTTTGTCGTATTCAGTTTGATATCGAATCATTTTTTTCCTTTTTTCTGACAAGAACCTCTCAACTGTCCTGACCGCACTTTACTGCCTCTGTCACTTTTTACCAGGCAGTAGGCTATTCTTTCTTTTTCTGGTTACCCCTGAGCTAATAGAACGTAACAGTAATGTTCTTATTTCTGCAGCAGAAATGCAACAGTTGCGTTCTGGAGGGAGGAAGGGACATGAAGCAGAGCAACTGGTGATAACAGCGGGCAAAAACCTCCATCCATCCATCCATCCATTTTCTTCCGCTTATCCGGGGTCGGGTCGCGGGAGCAGCAGTCTAAGCAAAGAGACCCAGACTTCCCTCTCCCCAGCCACTTGTTCCAGCTCCTCGGGAGGAACCCCAAGGCGCTCCCAGGCCAGCCGAGAAACATAGTCCCTCCAGCGTGTCCTGGGCCTTCCCCTGGGCCTCCTCCTGGTGAGACGTGCCTGAAACACCTCACCAGGGAGGCGTCCAGGAGGCATCCTGACCAGATGCCCGAGCCACCTCAACTGAATCCTCTCGATGTGGAGAAGCAGCGGCTCTACTCTGAGCCCCCTCCGGATGACTGAGCTTCTCACCCTATCTCTAAGGGAGAGCCCACTCTGCGGAGGAAACTCATTTCAGCCGCTTGTATCCGTGATCTCGTTCTTTCGGTCACCACCCAGAGTTTGTGACCATAGATGAGGGTAGGAATGTAGATCGACCGGTAAAGCGAGAGCTTCGCCTTTCGGCTCAGCTCTCTTTACCACGACAGACCGGTAAAGCGCCCGCATAACTGCAGATGCCCCACCAATCCGTCTAACGATCTCCCGCTCCATTTTTCCCTCCTTCGTGAACAAGACCCCCAGATGCTTAAACTCCTCCACTTGGGGAAGGACCCCATCCCCGACCCGGAGAAGGCACCCCACCCTTTTCTGGCTCAAGACCATGGCCTCGGATTTGGAGGTGCTGATTCTCATCCCAGCCGCTTCACACTCAGCTGCGAACCGCTCCAGCGAAAGCTGTAGATCACGTTCCGATGAAGCCAACAGGACCACGTCATCTGCAAAAAGTCGGACCCTCCTCTCCAGAACCCCTGAATAGACCTTACCAGGGAGGCTCAGAAGTGTGATCCCCCTGTAGTTGGAACACACCCTGTGGTCCCCCTTTTTAAACAGGGAGACCACCACCCCGGTCTGCCAATCCAAGGGAACTGCCCCCGATGTCCACGCAATATCGCAGTGCCGCGTTACTCAACACAGCCCCACAACATCCAGAGCCTTGAGGAACTCCGGTCGAATCTCATCCACCCCCGGAGCCCTGCCACCAAGGAGCTTTTTAACGACCTCGGTGACCTCAGCACCAGAGATTGGAGAGACCGACCCCAAGTCCCCAAACCCTGCTTCCAGATTGGAAGGCGTGCTGGTGGGATTGAGGAGGTCTTCGAAATATTCCAACCACCGACCCAAAACGTCCCGCGTCGAGGTCAGCAGCACACCATCCCCACTGTAAACAGTGTTGGTTGCAGACCGCTTTCCCCCCCTGAGACGCCGGATGGTGGACCTGAATTGCTTCGAAGCCATACGAAAGTCGTTTTCCATGGCCTCTCCAAACTCCTCCCACGCCTGAGTTTTTGCCTCAGCAACCATCCGAGCCGCATCCCGCTTGGCCTGTCGGTACCTATCAGCTGCTTCAGGGGTCCCACAAGCCAAAAAGACCCGGTAGGACTCCTTCTTCAGCCTGACAGCATCCCTTACCGCCGGTGTCCACCAGCGGGTTCGGGGGTTGCCGCCGCGACAGGCACCGACCACCTTGCGGCCACAGCTTCGGTCAGCTGCCTCGGCAATGGAGGCGCAAAACATGGTCCACTCGGACTCAATGTCCCCCGCCTCCCCTGGGACGTGTTCAAAGTTCTGCCGGAGGTGTGAGTTAAAGCTCCTTCTGACAGGAGACTCTGCTAGACGTTCCCAGCAGACCCTCACAACGCGTTTGGGCCTTCCAGGTCTGTCCGGCGTCCTCCCCCACCATCGGAGCCGACTCACCACCAGGTAGTGGTCAGTGGACAGCTCAGCCCCTCTCTTCACCCGAGTGTCCAAAACATGCGGCCGCAGGTCAGATGAGACAAAAACCAGAGGGCAAAAACCTTTAGTGTTAAAATTAATTTACGTTAATCTATGACAATTTCTAAAAAATCTGTTCATCGTGACCTTTTTTGTCCCCCTACTTATGTTTCACCTCGATCTCGGTTTCACCAAAGTTCCTGTTTTCGCAAAGAACGTAAGGAATTAATACTTGTTTTAGAGGATGTGATGTGACCGAATATGGTTAATTGAGAGCATTTCTGTATGCAAATCACAGAACGGGCAGAACTGTTTGTACAAACATTCTAGATTTCATTGGTAAGATAGAAAACAGGAAAGTGTCTACGAAATTTTGATAAATGAGGGCCCAGGACTCCATTTTCATTTAGACCTGTAAGATCTCCATCTCCTCCTCCAACATGTAAAATACAACAAGTTCCTCATTATCGATCAGTAACCAATTAACCTTTCATGCAGTGTTGCTTCTTCTGGGGTTCCTGTTCTCCAGGCTTCTGAGATCCAACCAGCTGCTTAATTAATTAATAAATTCTATTCTATCTTACATTCTGTGGCAGTAAGTGTGTGTAGAATCTAACCCCCAATTTACACCGGGTGCGTCAGAGCCGTGCTACAGCAGCAATGCACCACAGCAACGATACGGTTTTGTCGCAACCTCCACAGCTAGTCAATCTTCAGTGTTTCAGATGTGGAACGGCTGGAACACAGTCTGGGCAGCTTGACTAAAGGCAGAGTCTGCAAGTTCCGAGCACGCCAATCAGTTCTCTACCCCTCACAGTACCTTGACCTAATTGTAACAAAATTGTGCTCTAAATGTAACTAAATGTAACATGAAGGCTTTTTGATGTCCATATATAGTTGATCTCCAAAAAGATACACATCACACATCATTGATAACATTGTTTTAATACCTGATCTGCAAAAGGGGAAACAAACAAAACTAAAATGAAGTTAAATTGATTATTTGCTGTAAGTCCATGGGTAGTTTCAATAAACTTTAAACAACTTATTTTAATAGGTATCACTACAAGGCTCTAGCTGACATGACGTTGTATACAGGATGAGCATAGGATAGACAGAGAACTATGTAGAAGGCTGTTTTTTTACACGAGGCAGCTGAGACGGCTTCTTATGAGGCCGCGTGCAATGAATAGGAGCCCGTACAACTTCACAGCTCTGATGTCCTCCTTTATATAGACATTGAGCAATGTATGTAAAAGATCCAGCCTCTATCTATCCAGCATTGCGGTTGTTTAGATCGTATTTACCCATAATGCCCTGCACAATAACCCATTTCCTGCTTTTGGTGCGGTTTTGGTCCAGTTGCCATTCACATATGCAATCGAACCGGAGCAGAGTACGTTTCAGTCGAACCGAGACCTACGTTTTTAGACGGACTAGAGTTCGCTTGTTTGGTCCAAATCAGAATTTGATTGCACATTCACACCCCCCCTAACAAACCGGACTTTCTGGGCAAATGAACTAGAGTTCAATTCAAGCGGACTAAACAGGGCTGGTGTGAAAGCACCCTAAAAGATACAGGGAGCAAACGACCAACTGACCCAAACTTACTAAAGTACAATAGACTTTCTACTAATCAAGCTCAAGCCGTTCTGGAGGTTTCTGCTCTGTTTAATCTCTTGCCCTGGGCATGTGCTTCCCTGAGATTTTTCTGGTGGAATGCTAGCCTATTGGTTCTTTTGTCTTGCTCGTGTTCCTGGTCTAACAAAGCATCAATTGGAAAGCGAGGATGGCCCCAAAAGAGTAAGTAATGTGGTGAGTAGCTCGTGGTTGCATGTGGTGTCAAATTACGCATACACCACCTCTGCAAAATGTTCAGTCCATCACTGTTTTTTCTTGGGTGACAAGGTTCGCAAGAAGTCATGGAGAGTGTTCTATTAAAGCTTTCACATTTTGAATTCCCTTGAGAATGACGGGGAGTAAAACAGGTTTTCTTCATTTCATACAACTTGAATAACTCTGCAATTATTTTGCTCTTAAAGATTATGCCCCGGCCTGCATGTTATCTCTCAGGCACCCCATATTTCATTAACCATTCACAAAGGAGAATCTTGGCCATATTGTCTGCTTTCTGTACATGGGTGGGGTCTGGCTGGGTGAACTTAGAGAAAACGTCTGTTACTAGGAAAACATTCTGACAACCATTGGAGGCAGGTTCCAAGAAGGTAATGTAACTATTAATAATAATAATAAAAGATTACATTTCATTCATAATTTCCATCTATTCTAACGCATGCAAAAATATAGAACTAAGTTAACGTCGAGGGAAGGGGGCGTGTGTGTGCGGCTGTGTGTGTGTGTGGGGGACAGCGAGTGAATGGGGGGGGGGGTTCAGCTAAAGGAGTGGTTTGCACAAAACCGAGGTCGGAAAAGTGGACGTCCGACTTTAGGCGCTTAGGGACTCAGGCTGGTTTCAATAGAACTCAGAGGTCAGCGGACTCCCTGGTTGCCCGTACAACTAAGTTTAAAAGGGAAGTTCTTCCTGGTCCAGCAGGTTTGAACGAAAAAGGGAAAACTGCTAGCAATGGATTAAAGCGTCTCCTTGCGGCACCGCTGGGGAACCAAAAGACGAGGATTTCAGTCTTTGCGCTTCCCTTTATCAACTCTGTAATGTCATCACTGGCCACAGACCAATGAGAATGGGTTGAGGGCAGCGCAACGGATGCTGGGAGATGCAGTTCGTTCAGAGAAAGGATGCTGGGAGATGCAGTTCGTTCAGTAAAAGGCCAGAGCCTCAACAGTATGGTCTATTGCAAATTCTTTAATGGAGGCATAAATCTTTGGCTGAAACATTTTAGTATGGACACATCTGTGTCCTTACAATGTAGACTAGTTGGCTTGTAATTGTAAGGTTTTAGGTTTGATTGCAGCTTCTACTTGTCACATGTTGATGTGCCCCTGGGCAAGGCACTTAACCCCAACTTGCCTACCGATATGCATATCAGTCTACAAATGTAAAAAAAAAATTCAATCCATTTATCATTTACATCTGTGGCATATTTTAACCCATTGTTCTACATCATCATTGTAACGGTTTTGTCAATTCAAGGTTTACAAGGGTGCTAGTCAGGTCTCTCTCTTGAAACATAAGATATAGGAAAACAATAAGAACTTTCCCCTGAACCCTATTAAACCCCACAAAGGATGCAAACATGTTATAACGCCTGGCACCCTAAACACTGAATGAAATATAAGGAAAACAACAACTTAATTACTGAACTTAAATGGATACAATAAAATTTTATTTTCACACCATTTATTTACAAATCAACTCAATAGACTTGTTTGAGTTCAATTCCAGTCAATATGTAATAGTCCAGTCCTCGTTTTAGCTTCTACAATTCAAGTCCAGTGAGATTAGTAAAAAAAAAAACATAAGATACAAAAATCCACTTCGTGTGTCTGTCCAAGCTGGTAAGCGAGACAAATCGTCTGCTGTAGGAGCTATTGGATGGAGTTTCCACATCCCCTAATCTCCGATCTCTGCTCTCTTTCAGTTCGCTCTGTTCGCCCTCCGTTCACATCTCATCTGCCATCTGGGACAACCTACCATCCATCTTTTATAAACTACCAACAGGGCATTGCAACCGGAAACCACCCTGCTGGGGCGCCCCCACATCAGAGGATACACTGAACGCACTCCCGTAGTTCAGACACCACAGGCTTAGCCTATTTTTCTTTCTGTACTCTGAAAGTGACACAGCTCTCCTTGATGTTATCCCCCAAATCACTTCCACCAGTAGCTGCCCAAGTCCCTGAAGCACGGACCTTGCAAACCTGACTGCCCCTGATCCTGGCATAACAAAATTCTGGACCAAGAGAAGTTTCCTTCTTCATGTTCCAAATGACTATACACTCATCCAACTCTCTGTAATTTGGATGAAGCTGGGGCTCCCCAGATAAGGGGTACCTGGAAAGGGCATCTGCGGCAGTGTCACACCAACCTGAATATAATATAATATTAATTTGCATCTATAAAGATTACTACCATTTCAAAGTCAGCAAAACAACTAATTCATAAATAAGTAGAGAAAAAAATCGGGGGCAGGGTGGTACACCTTGAAAAGATCACCAGTCCATCACATGACAGCACACTGGACATACTGGAGAGACAACAATAGACACACATACTGATAGCTAAGGGTAATCAAGAGAGGCCAATAATCCTAGAAGTCCAGTTTGTGGACTGTGCGAGTATCCAGAGAAAACACATGCAGTAGCAGAGTGATCTACAGCTGCAGGGGCACTGGAATGCCTGGTTCCAGCTGGTCAGTCAATCTCACACCAGCCCCAGTTCATCACATAGATCTAATAGGACTGCTTTAGGGAATCTAAATCGGCTGATTAGCCAATCATCATCATGGGCTAGGTAGTTAGTAGTTGAGCTATGATTCAGGTTAATGAAGACCTCGAATTAAATACAATGAACCATCCATCCATCCATTGGGGGGCAATCATCAGGCGAGAGGCAGGTTACACCCTGGACAGGGCGCCAGTTCATCGCATTGAATGCAGATTTGAATCATCAACTTTGGTATTTCAGGAAATGTTTCATGAATCAGAAAGAGTTTTTCACGCTTGTTATTTTCAGCACAGCAGCGGAAATTTGTACCATTCAAACTTGTTGAAGTCAGATCAAATCTACAGTCTTGATGGATAAAAAGTAATTTGAAACAGGGATACAGGATCTCAACATTGCAGGACTGGTTGCATAAATTTGAAAAAAAAAAAAAATAAGAGTGATTTCTTACTATCAACACTCAGTAACACTGTACATATTGAAGCATAATGAGCGCTGTTAATAATGAACCTCACGAGCTGTTGATATCCCATATTGCTCCACTGCAGCAACTTGCTGAGGATACGCAGCGGAATACAACTGTCGTAACAAGGCTTGACAGGGATCTCAGGAAACAGTAAGACACGCAGCAATCAATAGGCCAGCTTCTGAGAGAAGCAAGGGGGGAGCCAGGCTTCACAACCAATCTCCTCTCAATGCGTGAGAGTGCAGTGCTCACACCTTCACTCTAACATGGCTTCATATAAACAAGAGAAGCGCTAAAGAGGAAGAGTGTGGTGAAGAGTTGTAAGAAGACGTTTAAGTCACTGACAGACAGATACCTATGTGTGGTTGATCTGTAGAGAGCGTTAGAGCTCCTTTTTTCTATTCACAGCAGGTGCTGCAATGCATCCCGGGGGCTCTGTCACTTCCCCTCAGGCTTTGTCTGAGCCTGTGTATGTGCGTGTGGAGTGTGTGTGTGTGTATCTGTGTTTTTTGAGAACCAGTTCAAGCTTTAGGGAGTAGGATGTTGTGGCTTTTTATTTTTTAAGGATTTGGATGAAGTTTAACATGAGGGCTTAGATTCCCAAATAAATAGAACCATGCAGGCTCAATAATATTCCATGAAGTCAACTTGTGACTAAGTGGCGTCCACCATAAAAACCACTCCTAATCTGATGTTGGTTTATAACTTTTGGAAACAAAAGTGGCACAGAGGCATTCCATGATCTGTTCCCCCTATCAGCAAGGGGATTAATTCTAAATGAACCATGGTAGTAAGAAATAAAATATAACTGCTCTGATCATTCCGTTTTGTTAAATAACTATGGAGTAATTTTGATTTGGAGTGAGCCAAATGAATAACCTCTTCATTTTGAGAGCCATTGTTAAAGTTGCAACAGTCTTATACAGTGCTTGAGTGCACACCATCTACTCTGATGAGAGAAAAAGGAAAAACTGAAAAAGGATAAAGAGTACCAGTGAATTAATGCAGATCTTTTCTTTTGGAATCTGGTAGAGAAAGGTTATCCAGATGAGGAAAATGCTCCCACAGTTTCTTAAATAAAAAGATTCTTAGTTGTTTTTCTTCTGCCTCTGATCCGACTCAGTTTTCCTTGTGTGCAATATGTGTGGTACCATCTTTCTGACTGAGGTTGTTGCTGTCACACTTATCCAGTTGTTAATTGGAGCATTTAACTTATCACTTACTAGTTAGATTCACAGATCGGAGAGAAGTCACTAATGGAATTAATGGTGTCCGCAGTATCTTCCGTGACCTGGTGAACCCCAAAAGTGAACCAATTTACTCAAATCATTCAACTGGTGTTTCATCAGTCTGCTGAGTTTCCTTGAGACTGCCTTGTGTTCTTGACCAGCATGAGGATCTGATGAACATGAAAACAGAGGCTTTTCCACTACTTCAGGGTAATTTTAACAGATCTTTCATCTAACCGGGTAATCTGTTAGCCCGCTCCTCCCAGCCGTCGTCTCTCCATACAAAGGTGGCCCTTTAAGGAATTGGCTACGACATTGGCATATCACGACTCTCTCGGCAGTGAGCAGCATCCCTTATTAGTGTCAAAAGATGCACACAGCAGCATAAATAACAAGAGATAGACTCAAGAAGCAAGGATTGCTGTTGTGTTTCTGTTTGCTATGCCGTTATAAACCGCTTTGCCAGCAACTCTTCTTATTTTACAAAGGTGGGTGTTTGGCGACGTCTGCTCATTTCCCTCTGAATTACAACCAATCAGCGCAACTTAACCACAGCTCCCACCCAGAGACTCTAACAGGCCATTTCCATGTACACACCCCCATTGGTTCCTGAAATGGCCCTAAAAAAAGCGCTGTCGGCCACGGCCGGGTTTGGTTGTTTTATCATGTCTGATATAAACTTTGTGAGAATTTGTGGGCAATTGTGAGAATTCTGTGGTGATTTTTTTTCTTCAGACTGTGGTCCCAGCAAGATGCCCAGGAAACACAGATGCACACAATTAATATTTCAGTTTTTCTATGCCTGTCAAGTCTTAAAGATACAGTGTGTAATATTTTTACTTGTTAACTTTCAAATTTTGTGTATCCCATTCATAAACTTGTCGTTTTTCATTAATATTTCTCATAAATCTCTATTCCAAGTATTCCTATTCACTTAAGATTTTTACATACATGAACTGTGGTTAACCCTCCATAGTCTTGTGCCATCTTGAAATTCAGTAGTTGTTTAGGGACATACAACATATAAGAATCTGCGTTTCGCGTCCTCTCTTGAAAACACTGATCTTCTGTCATGTCTGGTAGAATTGAGCACCCAAAAGCAGCAAGTAAAATGTAAAGATTTAATTGTACCAAAAAAACAAGAAACAATAACTTACAAAACTCAGGAGAACTAGTGATCTTACGATGTGTGCTGAGGCTACCAAGCGTGTGTCGAGCAGTGGAGGGGGCATTTCCACAAAGTGCGTATCGAGGCCTGCTTCATTTAGGGGAGGATCCGAAAATGATGACGTCTGAAGCCCCGCTGCCCAGCTGTACCACGTGGCTGCTTCAGGAAGTGGTTCCGAGTTTGCGGAGTGGTTTGACAGCAATGTGAATCCCCTCAGGCTCCATTTAAAACGTGAGTTTGTGTAGGAGAGTTGAATTCAGTTTGGAGTTTGGATAGGAGAGTTTGGTTAGCGTTTATATATACTCAGCAAAAGAAGAAACGTGCTCTGACTTTCAACTGTTTTTACTTTCAGTAAACTTAATGTGTGTAAATATTTGTATGAACACTAATAGAGTCAACACCATAAGACAAACTAAAAAGGTTTCACAGACATGTGACTAACAGAAATAGAATAATGTGTCCTTGAATGAAGGGAGGCTCAAAATCAAAAGTACCAGTCAGTATCTGGTGTGGCCACCAGCTGCTTGAAGTACTGCAGTTAATCTCCTCCTCATGGACTGGACCAGATTTGTCAGTTCTTGCTATGAGATGTTACCCCACTCTTCCACCAAGTTCCTGGACATTTCTGGGGGGAACGGCCCCAGCCCTCACCCTGCGATCCAACAGGTCCCAGACGTCCTCAATGGGATTGAGATCCGGGCTCTTCGCTGGCCATGGCAGAACACTGACATTGCTGTCAGGCAGAAACTTGCGCACAGAACGAGCAGTATGGCTGGTGGCATTGTCCTGCTGGAGGATCATGTCCGAATGAGCATGCATAAAGGGTACCACATGAGGGAGGAGGATGTCTTCCCTGTACCGCAAGGCATTGAGATTGCCTGCAATGACAACAAGCTCGGTCCGATGGTGATGTGATATACCGCCCCAGACCATGACGGACCCCCCACCTCCAAATCAATCCCGCTCCAGGGTACAGGCCTCGGTGTAACGCTCATTCCTTCGACGATAAAGACGAATCCATCCATCACCCCTGGTGAGACAAAACCGTGACTCATCAGTGAAGAGCACTTTTTGCCACTCCTGTCTGGTCCAGCGAAGGTGGGTTTGTGCCCATAGGTGACATTGTTTCTGGTGATGTCTGGTAAGGACCTGCCTTACAACAGGCCTACAAGCCCTCAGTCCAGCCTCTCTCAGCCTATTGCGGACAGTCTGGGTACTGATGGAGGGATTGTGTGTTCCTGGTGTGACTCAGGCAGTTGTTGTGGCCATCCTGTACCTGTCACGAAGGTGTGATATTCGGATGTACCGATCCTGTGCAGGTGTTGTTACACGTGGTCTTCCACTGCGAGGATGATCAGCTGTCCTTCCTGTCTCCCTGTAGTGCTGTCTTAGGCGTCTCACAGTGTGGACATGGCAATTTATTTCCCTAGCCACATCAGCAGTCCTCATGCCTCCCTGCAGCATGCCTAATGCACGTTCACGCAGATGAGCAGGGACCCTGGGCATCTTTCTTTGGGTGTTTTTCAAAGTCGGTAGACAAGTCTCTTTAGTGTCCTGCGTTTTTAGAACTGTGACCTTAAATGCCTACCTTCTGTAAGCTGTTAAGGTCTTAATGACCATTCCACAGGTGCATGTTAATTAATTCATTATGGTTAATTGAACATGCATGGAAAAACATTGTTTAAACCCTTTACAATGAAGATCTGTGAAGTTATTTGGATTTTTACATTATTGTTGAAATACACATTCCTGAAAAAGGGATGTTTCTTTTTTTTGCTGAGTTTAGTTTGGAGAGTATAGAGACTGATAGTTTGAAGATTTAGGAGAGAAAGATAAGATTTAGGTAGGGTGACTAACCGTCCTGTTTTCCCCGGACATGTCCACTTTTCATGTGCTGTCCAGGGCGTCCGGGGGGTTTCATAGATTGATGAAAATGTCCGGAGTTTCATCGTTTTTAAGGGGACTAATATGCATACTTAGATTGACTGGTGCGATGCATGCAATACGACACATTTCCTCTCATCTAGTTTAGATGCTTTCGTGGATGGTTCTGAACCGTTTCATAGACGTGAGAGCGCGCTTTGATGCGCTACACCAGTTTGCCCTTCACCGTGCTGCACGCACGGTGTTGCGACTGTTTACAAGATATTAAAGCGCAAATGTAGCTTTGCAGACAAACAGAGCTGAGCTAATTGTATTATTACATTGAAAAGAAAATAGCCTACCTGTTTTCTCAGAATGTTATTTCAGAATTTTGTTTAATTTTTGTCCAGTAAAGCAAACTATTACTGTGTCTGGTACATTTTCTAATTCGGGAAGAGTAATTATTTATATTATTTAAAGTAATTTTTGCACTTGTGAAAGCCCATCAGAAGTTTGTTATTAAACTGTTCATTCTAACTACATGGAGAATGCATGTTTAAATATGTTAAAATCAAAAGTCTGGTTACAGTCATGGCAGTGTTTCAGGACTGTGCCAAGTGTCCTCTTTTCTTAGAATTCAAACTATGGTCACCGTAATTTAGGAGAATGAGGAGAGAGAGATAAGTGAGAGGATGGAGCCAGCTAGGAAGAGGAGGATTTCCCCTGTGTGGGAGCCAAATGTTAGCAGGGTGGAATTGTATTGGAGTATTGGGAAAAGCAAAGATTACTGTACCCCAATTTATATAGTCTAGCACTTGTGTTTTTGTGTACGCCAGCATCTTCTGTGCCTTGTGAAAGAGTGTTTTCGAAGGCTGGTGTGGTGGTGTCAAGAAAAAGGAATCGCTTAAAACCTAAAACTGTTGAGAAACTGCTATTTTTGAATAACAATGTTTTCCCCTGTTCTGTACATCATTGCCCAAGTTACACAATCATTTTCTGTGCCCTCTTCCTAGTTCCACAAGCATTTTCACTTTCCTCTGCCTGCTTAAGCCCATGCCTTTTGCCTCAAGTGACAGAAAAACATTATTACACAACCTGCCATAACATATGATACTGCCGTTTGGGGATAATTTACAGACAGAATACATTCAAAAATATTTTTATTATTCACATTTGTAATATTTTATGTAGAGAAATTATTTTTTGGGAACTCAGTCATTCCCAAGAAACATATAGCAGACTTGCAACTTTTATGCATCACACATTAAGTGGCTAAGAGCTACAGCTGCCTGTGATTATGTACCTGGCCATTAGGGGGGTTTGTGTTCACATGTAGCCCCATGAGCAGAACCCTTTCTTGAACCAATGGGCTCAAGTGGTTCAATGCCTCATGGGGCTTCATCTCACCATCACTAAGGAGAACCAACAAATGCAGCGATGGGGAAAAAACAGGAACAGGACAGGAAGGCAGGAACCAGACAGGGAAAAAACGACAACGGACCAGCGAGTAGTGACTGAATGAAAGCAGAATATATACTGGGGAGGAAATGAGGAAGTGAGAGGAGACCAATGACCAATTAGGGGAATCAGATGCAGGTGAGAGGGAGAGAGCCGGTGGAAACAATCAACAGCTGGGAAGAGAGGTAGAATTGTAGGGAGACAGAAAACTCTTAACTAAGATAATAAGTCTAGGAAGGGGACCTAAGGAAACACTAGAGAGCAGAAGGAAGAAATAAATTAGGAAACCATCTAGAGGGAATAAACTAAGGAAACAAATGAGGACACAAACAAAAAGGTGAAATTATCTAAGAGCAAGAAGAAGAAACAGAAACAAGGAAGTGCCGGAAAAAAACTAATAAAGACAAGGAATAATCTAACATGAAAAAACTAGAAAAGGAGAAGAACTAAGTTTAAACACAAACAGGAGGGACAAAACAAAAAAAGCAGCTCGGGGTACAGAGGGGAAGGAAATTAAGTGGAAGGAAAACAAAGCAAAAATCCACAGAACCTGACATCTTCCAGAAGTTGTGTGATTCTCTTTCTCCCTCCAAACATTGTCTCCGTAGCAGCCTGGTTGGTTTAGGGAAATTCTGCTCCCTCCTCTTGAGTAGCTTGCCCTGCTTAAACCGCATGTGACACACCTCTGCCTTTCTGTGCTCTACCTCACTGTATCTGTGTCCTCTGCCTGTCTGAACTGACACTACATCGTTGGATGATATCAGATTCCGTTTACAGAGGGAAAAAAAATAAATAAATACTACAGTCGCCATTCCCTTGTTTATATCCAAAATGGCAAATAATCAAATAAATAGCCTCAAATACATAAAATAAACAATATAGTTTGCTTGTTACATTACAAATTTGATGGTTGTTGTTAGCCATGAAATACAACATGATCAACATCAACATAGCTAACATAAAAAAAACACAGTTTGTATTACTGTACACATATTTAGAAAAAATTTAGAAAAGAATAACGATTAAAAGAACGGACCTGAGCCCTGGAAGTCGTTAATGACATATTGCCCTTTTGATTTGGTGGGGTACCATAGCTGCAATACTTAATGTGAACTGCGTGGCGCAAAAAAGTAAAAAGATCTTACACACTGTACCTTTTTAGTACCGAATGACAGACAGAGACATTTTCTAGTCTAGTCTGCCTAGAACACTGCAATACCGTCACAGGTTGAAAAAAAACAGACCTCCGGGCTTATGAACCCCCGTATTTATAATAAATTCCCAGCAATTAACAGCTTTTTACAGGCTATAGCGTTCACGTTTCTTGGTGCCAGAAATTGCTGTTAATGAATTATTGGGGGGAAGTAGTGGTGTGGGAGTGTGGCAGGAGTCATATACCAATGGTTTTAATTAGCATTTGAATCGCACAACACCACCTCACCCCTTTAAAAGAAAAAGCTGTGATTGGGGTTATAAACAATAGATCTGTATCTGTGTTAATTATATTATTCATGATAGGACCAGAAATACCATTGGTCACTCTGGCTTATTATTATGCAGGTCTGTCTAAACCTTTACTCCATATGCTGCTTATAATGCAATTATACTATTATATAATATTATTCAAACACATTCCCCATGTTCAAATAAGAGAAAAAAAAATATGAATCTCTTGTGAGCTTTATTGAATACATACACATTGCAAGATGTACTTAAATGTTTTGCAGTAGCCCAAACTATTATATAATATTATTCAAACACATTCCCCATGTTCAGATAAGATTAAAAAAAAATATTAATCTCTTGTGAGCTTTATTGTATACATACACATTGCAAGATGTACTTAAATGTTTTGCAGTAGCCCGAACATTACACAAGAAACACACTAAAATAATTAGTTATATTTTTAGATCAAATCTGAGGCATCAGCATCAAATTTATTTTTACTGAAAATAAACAGAAAAAACCCTGATTCTTACGAGATTTGTTTCTCAAAACTGACGTGACTTTATCTTTTATTTTAATTAGCCCATATTACTTCCAAAAAGATATTCGATTTGGTAGTTAATATTTTATTTATTCAGTTCTTCTTTTAAATATTTCATTTCTAGTTTGTACAGAATGTAAAAAATCTAATTGATGTCTTTCCTTGTTGAGTTATTTGATTCAATGCTTAATAGGGCTTAAAGGGAAAAGAGAAAAGCTTATAAACAAAAAAATTAAATCAGAAGGTTTCACATACAGTGGCTTGCAAAAGTATTCGGCCCCCTTGAACTTTTCCACATTTAGTCACATTACAGCGACAAACATGAATCAATTTTATTGGAATTCCACGTGAAAGGCCAATACAAAGTGGTGTACACATGAGAAGTGGAACAATAATCATGATTCCAAATATTTTTTGCAAACAAATAACTGAAAAGTGGGGTGTGGGTAATTATTCAGCCCCCTGAGTCAATACTTTGTAGAACCACCTTTTGCTGCAATTCCAGCTGCCAGTCTTTTAGGGTATGTCTCTACCAGCTTTGCACATCTAGAGACTGAAATTCTTGCCCATTCTTCTTTGGAAAACAGCTGCAGCTCAGTCAGATTAGATGGACAGCGTTTGTGAACAGCATCTTTCAGATCTTGCCACAGATTCTCAATTGGATTTAGATCTGGACTTTGATTGGGCCATTCTAACACATGGATATGTTTTGTTTTAAACCATTCCATTGTTGCCCTGGCTTTATGTTTAGGGTCGTTGTCCTGCTGGAAGGTGAACCTCCGCCCCAGTCTCAAGTCTTTTGCAGGCTCCAAGAGGTTTTCTTCCAAGATTGCCCTGTATTTGGCTCCATCCATCTTCCTATCAACTCTGACCAAGCTTCCCTGTCCCTGCTGAAGAGAAGCACCCCCAGAGCATGATGCTGCCACCACCATATTTGACAGTGGGGATGGTGTGTTCAGAGTGATGTGCAGTGTTAGTTTTCCGCCACACACAGCGTTTTGCATTTTGGCCAAAAAGTTCCATTTTGGTCTCATCTGACCAGAGCACCTTCTTCCACACGTTTGCTATGTCCCCCACATGGCTTGTGGCAAACTGCAAACGGGACTTCTTATGGTTTTCCTTTAACAATGGCTTTCTTCTTGCCACTCTTCCATAAAGGCCAACTTTGTGCAGTGCACCACTAATAGTTGTCCTATGGACAGATTCCCCCACCTGAGCTGTAGATCTCTGCAGCTCGTCCAGAGTCACCATGGGCCTCTTGGCTGCATTTCTGATCAGCGCTCTCCTTGTTCGGCCTGTGAGTTTAGGTGGACGGCCTTGTCTTGGTAGGTTTACAGTTGTGCCATACTCCTTCCATTTCTGAATGAACGCTTGAACAGCGCTCCGTGGGATGTTCAAGGCTTGGGAAATCTTTTTGTAGCCTAAGCCTGCTTTAAATTTCTCAAAAACTTTATCCCTGAGCTGTCTGGTGTGTTCTTTGGACTTCATGGTGTTGTTGCTCCCAACATTCTCTTAGACAACCTCTGAGGCCGTCACAGGGCAGCTGTATTTGTACTGACATTAGATTACACACAGGTGCCTCTATTTAGTCATTAGCACTCATCAGGCAATGTCTATGGGCAACTGACTGCACTCAGACCAAAGGGGGCTGAATAATAACGCACACCCCACTTTTCAGTTATTTATTTGTGAAAAATGTTTGGAATCATGTATGATTTTCGTTCCACTTCTCACGTGTACACCACTTTGTATTGGTCTTTCACGTGGAATTCCAATAAAATTGATTCATGTTTGTGGCTTTTAATGTGACAAAATGTGGAAAAGTTCAAGGGGGCCGAATACTTTTGCAAGCCACTGTACTTTTGATTATTTTTCAATCAAATTTAAACTCAAGAGTAGTTCTACTAATGCTACTATATGTACTGATAATTTTTGATCATCTGTAGTTCTTTTCTTTAGTACTATATTGTGATATGGAATTTATACATCGTAAAACCTGCAGAGTAAGTTCACCTCAAATTATTCGAAGAAATCTATTGCATTGCTCAGTTTAAGTTTATTAACTTAAATTAACATTTAGAAAACTACTTTGAGTTAACTGTAATTAAATATATAGAGTTATGATAACATGTGTAAATCAATTTTATGGATTATTTCAAATATGTTTAGATAACTTAAATCATTTTGTCTCCCACTCATTTTAAACATTTTTAAGAACGCATTTAAAATATTGAAGTGTAAATCTTTCAATAAAGTTATTTTAACTTAATTGTATCTCTTTTGTACAATTTATACCAACTCAAATGAAACAGGAAACTTTAAAACCAATCATAAGTTTAAACCTTACACCAAATAAGTTTCTAAGATTTCAATACAGGACAAAACACCTGAACAATGTAATGTATTACTGTAGCTCAACAAAAACAAGTCCCCCAAAAACTAACAACTAAAACCTTACAGGTTTGGAATACCCCACAAGTGCATTTTAAACATCCGGCTATTTAAACAGCTGTTTTCCACTGAAAATGGCAATGCCAAGCCACTGCTTCTTCAGCTGGCTCCAACTCCTTCTGAAAATGTAATACATGTGTGGTATAATCTTACATTTGCAAGGAGTTGGTGTGGGTACCCTCCGAGTACTCTGGCTTTGTTCCACAGTCCAAAAACAGGACTGTTAGGTAAATTGATCTCTCTAAATTGTGAGTGTGAGTGCATGGCTGTTTGTCCTGTGTGTGGACTGGCAACCTGTCCAGGTTGTACCCCACCTCTAGCCCGATGAACGCTGGAGATAGGCACCACGGATGGATGGGTCAAGAGTAAAAGGAAAAAATATATCACAAATTACCGTACAAGTTTTGAAGACATTTGAGGAATCCTTCAGGTGTAGCACCAGGCCAGCCAGGACTGCTGTTCTGACCGCAGTGATGTCATTCTTGTCCTGTTGGATAAGTACGGGTTGTGAATATTTCAAGTCCTTTTTGCAATTAGCATCTGTTAAGGCCATTTGTATGTGTGTGTTGGTGGGAATTAAATTCTAGCTCCTATAGTGTTAGCTAACATCTTTAAGCTAACACTACAATTCTGGTTTGAGTATATACTTAAAAGAAAATATAAAACAGAGCATGCAATAGAGCTATTGAAGTAATATTCTTACCTTTAATTTAAAAGCAAATTGGCAGTCGGCGGTTGTTCTTTTCAATCGGCTACAATGATGTCCATTCAGTGCAGAGCGAAAATGGTTCCTCAGGCTGGGCACCTCCGGTCTTTCTAAAGTGCATAGGTTCTCCTTCCCAATTCAGCAAGGCCTACTCTTAACTAAATTCAGATACGTTTAAAACATTTAACAAGATAAAATAAGTAAATCTAACAACATTCAGATGTTTACACAATACTTGAACACTGAAATACTATACATGTACTCAACTCTGCAGTTAGTCATTTAGTTATTAATTTTTAAGTAAGACACACTTCATAGAAGTAAGTGACTGCAACCATACGTTACTTTGTTTATTAAGATAGGTTTTACACTGTACTCCTACTCCATAAAAACCTGATTCTGGGTATTTTAACCAATCAGTGTATAATAACATTTTGTTAGAAAATTGTTCATTAAAATATTTTAGTACAATAAACCACTATGGAACATCCGATTTCTTATTTTTGATTTATTTACGCAATGATAAATCTACAGAAGAGTTAACAAAGACACAAGGTGGAATGTCTGAATAAGACACTGTTGGAAAAAAAATATTTTATATGTATCCTGCATATTCTGCTTTTATATCACCAATCAACAAAAACTGTATATACTGGTTTTGCTGTGCTGTCAACACTCCTGTAAGATTTTTTTGCCAGATGGGATGGATTATGTCCTTGAACATTAGCGAAATTTTAGAATATTTATTTGAATATTCTTTCTTCAATTGTACTCCAATGACTTTTTCAAATAAGAAACAAATCCAACAAAATTTTCATTTTACCTCAAGTTTTTCTAGATTTAATAAGAGGCCCTCCTTTAGAGTATAATAATCTGTTTCAATCTAAAAAAAGATTGTGATTTCCAGTGTATTATTATTTTGAGTTTCTTATTTAAGATTCCAAGCATAAAACTGAATTGTGTTTCTATAGACTTATTGCACAGAAAATAAATTGCAGTGTTCTGTTTGTTCTCTAAGACCATAAGGTGACTATCGTTAGTGGCATATAACTTAAATGATTGTTGCATAAAGATTATGAGAACTACTGTCTAAAATCCTAACTCACAACTATAAGAACAAAATTTAAAATCAGAGGAATACTTTCAAGCTGCAGCAAAGAGAGGTGAGTTTGCCGGAACCTCCATGGCAATTTGCATGGCTACGTATTGATTAAAATACCACTTTTCTGCAGTTGTACCTAAATAAAGCAACTTTCATACCAAGGACTGGGGATAGGAGGGGCCAGGGGGAGGCATACTATTGTCTTTGAGTTTTGAAGCACACATTTTTACTGACAAAAATCCCACTTCTCATGCAGTGAATAGGTCAGGAATTCAGATCCTGTACCTTTTTTGTTTGTCTTTAGGTCTAATTTAAAATGTGGGGCACTGACAGTTACTTTTCAATCAGTACATTTTAATTGAGAATGGAAAATGGTTGTGAGTTCCTTTAAATTATTTGGAAATTTGATTAAGTGTATAATGTAGCTCCTTTAGTGAGATTTATGTTAATCAACATGTTTTAACGAAAGTAATAAAGAACCATACTTGTCGTTTCAAAGTCCTGAAAGAATCAAAATGCTTTTGTTTTTAACTCCTGTTAATCCCTTCTCAGCCAAGTTTTGAAATCAGGGAACATTTCTCAGATTGAAGTGATTAGAAAGCAAACAGGAAAGCCCACATGTGAGGGGTGTTCCTGATTGCTTCAGCAGGAGGAAGCATGATCCTTCTGCTTCAGCGGTTAAGATGCACCAGTCTGTGTCCGGTGCAGCTGCTTACAGATTACAGAAAGCCTCCATAACTCTTCAACATCCTGTCAGCTCCCGGATAGCAAGATGCATTGGGTATGGTGTCCACGTATGAAATGATTCTAAGATGTTTTCATGGGAATCTTTTATGGGCTCAATATAAGGTCATAAAGTTTGCACATAATTTCACAGTTCAACTTCATAAATCAAGTTTTGCAAACTTCATAAATCAAGTTTTGCAATCTCGTAGAAAATATCTGCCCAAAAATTTCAAGTTTGCAAATGTGCAGAAAGAGGTTTGCATGGTTGTAAATAAAGGTTTGCATTTGAAAGAATAATATAAATTATTTTGCAAACATCCTGTTTTAAGATGCACTGCATAAAACTGCGTGAGAGACTGAAGTTGCGGTTGCAAATTTTGGCACGGTCTTTACACACTTCTCTGATTGGATGGTGACATTTCACACTGTCCAATCAGAGAGCATAAAAAAAGATTGGCATTGTAAAAAATAAAGATTAAAGTGTGAAAACTTGATTGTCAGTGAGTTATTTGTTTTTAATGTATATATTTTGCGTGTCATTTAAACTTTTTTCACTTTCAATACAAAAATGTTGACTATATTTATTCCAGATTCAAAATTAATGTTTTCAGTTACAATTTTACAAAATTCCAATTTTTATTTTCAATGCCAATATTTCTTTTCAGTTTTAACTTACGGATCGATTTTTGCCCCATGTTTCAAACCGGGAAATGTACAGGTCCTTCTGAAAAAATTAGCATATTGTGATAAAGTTCATTCTTTTCCATAATGTAATGATAGAAATTAAACTTTCATATATTTTAGATTCATTGCACACCAACTGAAATATTTCAGGTCTTTTATTGTTTTAAAACTGATGATTTTGGCATACAGCTCATGAAAACCCAACATTCCTATCTCAAAAAATGAGCATATTTCATCCGACCAATAAAAGAAAAGTATTTTTAATATAAAAAAAAGTCAACCATCATATAATTATGTTCAGTTATGCATTTAATACTTGGTCGGGAATCCTTTTGCAGAAATGACTGCTTCAATGCGGCGTGGCATGGAGGCAATCAGCCTGTGGCACTGCTGAGGTGTTATGGAGGCCCAGGATGCTTCAATAGCTGCCTTAAGCTCATCCAGAGTGTTGGGTCTTGTATCTCTCAACTTCCTCTTCACAATATCCCACAGATTCTCTATGGGGTTCAGGTCAGGAGAGTTGCCAGGCCAATTGAGCACAGTCATACCATTGTGAGTAAACCATTTACCAGTGGTTTTGGCACTGTGAGCAGGTGCCAGGTCGTGCTGAAAAATTAAATCTTCATCTCCATAAAGCTTTTCAGCAGATGGAAGCATGAAGTGCTCCAAAATCTCCTGATAGCTAGCTGCATTGACCCTGCCCTTGATAAAACACAGTGGACCAACACCAGCAGCTGACATGGCACCCCAGACCATCACTGACTGTGGGTACTCGACACTGGACTTCAGGCATTTTGGCATTTCCTTCTCCCCAGTCTTCCTCCAGGCTCTGGCACCTTGATTTCCGAATGACATGCAAAATTTGCTTTCATCCGAAAAAAGTACTTTGGAGCACTGAGCAACAGTCCAGTGCTGCTTCTCTGTAGTCCAGGTCAGGCGCTTCTGTCGCGGTTTCTGGTTCAAAAGTGGCTTGTTGCCCATTTCCTGCACACGCCTGTGCACGGTGGCTCTGGATGTTTCTACTCCAGACTCAGTCCACTGAGTCTGGAGTAGAAACAGGACCGATTCCAGACCCCCAAGGTCTGGAATCGGTCCTTCTCCACAATCTTCCTCAGGGTCCGGTCACCTCTTCTCGTTGTGCAGCGTTTTCTGCCACACTATTTCCTTCCCACAGACTTCCCACTGAGGTGCCTTGATACAGCACTCTGGGAACAGCCTATTCGTTCAGAAATGTCTTTCTGTGTCTTACCCTCTTGCTTGAGGGTGTCAATGATGGCCTTCTGGGCAGCAGTCAGGTCGGCAGTCTTACCCATGATTGCGGTTTTGAGTAATGAACCAGGCTGGGAGTTTTTAAAAGCCTCAGGAATCTTTTGTAGGTGTTTAGAGTTAATTAGTTGATTCAGATGATTAGGTTAATAGCTCGTTTAGAGAACCTTTTCATGATATGCTAATTTTTTGAGATAGGAATTTTGGGTTTTCATGAGCTGTATGCCAAAATCATCAGTTTTAAAACAATAAAAGACCTGAAATATTTCAGTTAGTGTGCAATGAATCTAAAATATATGAAAGTTTAATTTTTATCATTACATTATGGAAAAGAATGAACTTTTTTGAGAAGGACCTGTAGGTGGAGTAAGACTCTGAAAGGGGGGTGAGTTGCAGCTTTCTTCCACGTCTGAAACCCGAGGAATGATGTTTGCCTGGAAGAGGAAAAACTGTCAGGTTGCGGTTTATAGAGGACCCAAATGCAGAACTTAAATGAACTCAGATTTAATTAAATACACTCAACAAAAATATAAACGCAACACCTTTGTTTCTGCTCCCAATTTTCATGAGATGGACTAAAATTCATTCCAGATACACAATATTACCATTTCTCTCAAACATTGTTCACAAATCAGTCTAAATGTGTGATAATGAGCACTTCTGCTTTGCTGAGATAATCCATTCCACCTCACAGGTGTGCCACATCAAGATGCTGATCTGACATCATGATTAGTTCACAGGTGTACCTTATACTGCCCACAATAAAAGGCCACCCTGGAATGTGCTGTTTTGTCTCACAGCAAAATGCCACAGATGCCACAAGCATTGAGGGAGCGTGCAATTGGCATGCTGACAGCAGGAATGTCAACCAGATCTGTTGCTCGTGCATTGAATGTTCATTTCTCCACCATAAGCCGTCTCCAAAGGCGCTTCAGAGAATATGGCAGTACATCCAACCGGCCTCACAACCGCAGACCACGTGTAACCACACCAGCCCAGGACCTCCACATCCAGCAGGTTCACCTCCAAGATCGTCTGAGACCAGCCACTCAGACAGCTGCTGAAACAATTGGTTTGCATAACCAAACAATTTCTGCACAAACTGTCAGAAACCGTCTCAGGGAAGCTCAACTGCATGCTCGTCCTCCTCATCGGGGTCTTGACCTGACTCCAGCTCGTCGCCGTAACAGACTTGAGTGGGCAAATGCTCACATTCGATGGCGTCTGGCACGTTGGAGAGGTGTTCTCTTCACGGATGTATCTCGGTTTACATTGTTCAGGGCAGATGGCAGACAGCGTGTGTGGCGTCGTGTGGGTGAGCGCTTTGCTGATGTCAATGTTGTGGATCGAGTGGCCCATGGTGGTGGTGGGGTTATGGTATGGGCAGGCATCTGTTATGGACGAAGAACACAGGTGCATTTTATTGATGGCATTTTTAATGCACAGAGATACCGTGATGAGATCCTGAGGCCCATTGTTGTGCCATACATCCATGAACATCACCTCATGTTTCAGCAAGATAATGCACGGCCCCATGTTGCAAGGATCTGTACACAATTCTTGGAAGCTGAAAATGTCCCAGTTCTTCCATGGCCAGCATAATCACCGGACATGTCACCCATTGAGCATGTTTGGGATGTGCTTGACCGGCGTATACGACAGCGTGTACCAGTTCCCACTAATATCCAACAACTTCGCACAGCCATTGAAGAGGAGTGGACCAACATTCCACAGGCCACAATTGACAATCTGATAAACTCTATGCGAAGAAGATGTGTTGCACTCCGTGAGGCAAATGGTGGTCACACCAGATACTGACCGGTTCTGAGTCCCCAGACCCCCAATAAAGCAAAAAACTGCACATTCCAGGGTGGCCTTTTATTGTGGGCAGTATAAGGTACACCTGTGCACTAATCATGATGTCAGATCAGCATCTTGATGTGGCAGACCTGTGAGGTGGGATGGATTATCTCAGCAAAGCAGAAGTGCTCACTATCACACATTTAGACTGATTTGTGAACAATGTTTGAGATAAATGGTAATATTGTGTATCTGGAATGAATTTTAGATCTTTAAGTCCATCTCATGAAAAATGCATTTATATTTTTGTTGAGTGTAATAAAATGCAAACTTACAAATAATAACGAGGTAACATGGAGACCAGGGATGAATAGGAAAGGCAGGAACCAGGAAGGGAGGAATGACAACGAACCAGCGAGTTGTGACAGAGTGTGGACTGTATTTATACTGAGGGGGAGTGTGAGGATGGGAGCAGAAGGAGCTGAGGACTAATTAAGGGAAGCAGTTGCAGCTGAAAGGGAGTGAGCAGGTGAAACTAATTAACAGCTGGGATGGAAGGCAGAATGGCTAGGGAAACTGGGAGGAAGACCAGGAGCAAAACATAAGGACTAGACAGAGGATAATACTAAAGAAGAATACAAAATAGAAAGGAGCAAAGGGTGAAAAACATCTAAGAACAAGGAGAAATATGGAAACAAGAAAGTGCCGAAATAACTAGTAGAAACAAAGAATAACTAAATACGATACTAGAACTAAATAAGGAAAATAACTAACAAAACACAAACACCTAGGAACCATGACAAAAACATGATTAGTAGTGGTGGAGAAGCAGCAATGGTAAGTCTTAGAAGTTTGTAAAACTGCTCACTTGTTGGATGTAGTTTATTTTGTTGAGGATGTATCATACATACAGGAGGGATAGCCACATGTGAGTATTAGCACGAAATGAATGATTAGTTCCAGTGAAGACAGCTGATCTCCAGACAGTGTCGCTTATGAAGACAGGTAGGTAGGGAACTAGCAGTTGGCTTTGAGATTTCTGTTGACCGGTGTAAAACTGGTTTCTTTACTAAGGTGACTGCTGAGGAAGTGGGTCTGGGAAGGCTGAGACAATACAACATAGGTTGGTGTTAAACTTTAATTCACGTGTACCTAAAGTACAGCAAAACTGATGAGCAAATTGGATGCACAGAGAACATTAGAACTAAAGCACATGGCTAAAGTAAAGACAATATTGAAACCTTTTCAACTCTGGTTGATTTGTTGTCAAAAAAAAGCGGATGCCACCCCATGTCATGTTGCGGTTTAAAAAGGACCCAAATGCAGGACTTAAATGAACTCAGATTTAATTAAATAATAAAATGCAAACTTACAAATAATAACGAGGTAACCAGGGAACATGGAGACCAGGGAACGCTGATAGACAGACCAGGGATGAACAGGAAAGGCAGGAACCAGGAAGGGAGGAATGACAACGAACCAGCGAGTAGTGACTGAAGGAGAGGTGAATATATACTGGGGAGGAAATGAGGAAGTGACTGAGAAGACCAATGACCAATTAGAGGGAGCAGATGCAGGTGGGAGGGAGAGAGCAGGTGGAAGTAATCAACTGGGATAGGAGGTAAAAAGGCTGGAAGACAGAAGACTCTTAAGAAACTAAAGATAATAAGTCTGGAAGGGAATCTAAGGAAACACTGGAAAACAGAAGGAGGAATTAAATATAACAACTAACTGGGACTAATGAAGGATAAGTATTAATAGGAACTTGGGGAAAATAGAGATTAACACAAACAAGGGCAACCAAACACAAGACCACCAGAGGGAGACAAAGAATAACTAAAACATAATAGAACTAAATAAGGAAAACTAACAAAACACAAACACCCAGGAACCATGGCGTGGTGGCCGGCTGCTGAGAACCTTATGGCCAGGGAACCAGCTGCTTAGAACCTTGTGGCTCGGGAACCGGCTGCTGAGAACCTTGTGGCTCGGGAACCGGCTGCTTAGAACCTTGTGGCTCGGGAACCGGCTGCTTAGAACCTTGTGGCTCGGGAACCGGCTGCTTAGAACCTTGTGGCTCGGGAACCGGCGTCGACTCAGGGGACCTTGGTAGGACGCTGGGAACTCTCGAGAGGACGGAGTGGAGGACCCTCGAGAGGATGGAGTAGAGAACTCCCGGAGAGGAGTAGAGGACCCACGACGAGGCGTAGAAGACCCACGACGTGGCACAGAAGAACCACGACGCGGCGCAGAAGAACCACGACGTGGCGCTGAAGACCCACGACGTGGCGCTGAAGACCCACGACGTGGCGTAGAACTCACGGCCGTGTCCCTCTGGATAACCTGGATGGAGCCGAGAGCCCAAGGCGTGTCCCTCTGGACACCTTCGGCGGAGTCTGGAGTCCCAGGCGTGTCCCAAACACAAGACCACCAGAGGGAGACAAAGAATAACTAAAACATAATAGAACTAAATAAGGAAAACTAACAAAACACAAACACCCAGGAACCATGACACCCCAACGCTTACAGACGAGGGTAAAACTGAGACAAAGGTCTTATATCTGGGGATACAACAATCGCAATAAAGCATTAGCAATGTGGCTAACATTACCTGTTATTAAATTAATCTAACAAATTAATTTTCATTCCAGTTTGCCTTTTCGCAGATATTTTTAAAATTTCTATTAGTATTCCTACACATAAAAAATATGTAACTTTATTAGCATCTTTTAACTTTACAACAAAAGATTTTAGACCAGCTACCCACCAGTGGGTATCTTGTTAAGTTTAAAACATCTAATGTATATCACATAGTATTTGCTTTAAAATATTGACAGCAGGTAAAGTGGTAAAATGTAAATGTAATTTTAAGAGAAAAAGATGTACAAAAAACAGTGGTTGGTTCATGGGCAAAACCTATTTAAACAAATCTTGTATTAATTTGTTTTGGCATTTAAAAACACAATGTAAGTAAAGGATGGCAAAGTACAAGTTTAAGTGCATGTAAAGTTAGATTATCTTGTTATGTACACCTTCTGTGCTTATGGTGTTACCTGTCCAGAGACCTTTCTGTCACAAGGCATGTGCAAAGTTCAGTAGGTTGCTGTCTGTGACATGGAGGACCATCAAGGTCCTAGCAGGGTGAACTCCATGGCCTATTACCCCAGAGTGACCTCCTCTATGTAATTACTGCTGTCACTCAGTCACCCCACTCTGTCCCCACCCAAACAACATCACCACTGTGACGATGGATTTGTTGATGCCACTAATCACTGGCTGGCCTCTGGACAACATCCATCCCCTTTTCTCCTTCATATCACCCCTTCACATTCATGACCCACTGTGCTGTTCACCCTCACAGCAAATTTACTTGCATAATCCTCACCCACTAATTGTAGCAGAGGAAGGCCGCATCTTTGACAGTCATGGCTGTTAGAGGTGATTTTAATGGGGAAGACACCAGATAACAGCACTGCCCTCTTGCCCTGGTTTGAGCCTGAGCCTCATTAGGGTGATCAGGCAGTGCCAGTCAGATAGGTCTGCTGATGGTCTGCAAGGGTACAAAGCGACACACTTATTTATCTAAGAAGGAATGTCACTGAGATATTTCTTCATGTATGCCTACCTTCCAAAATTATCAAATTTAAATAATGACAAACGGACATTGTTGTCTATGGATTTTACTGATGCAAACTGTAAACGGACAGTGAACCTAAAGCAGGTGCTTAACTTTCCAATAATGCCTAATAGCTGTCTGCTGGATATGCACATACACTGTTGCCTTATTTTCATCCTTACTTGTATTAAATCAGACAGTGAACAACAGTCACATTTTCATGAGGTTCACCTCAGTTTTAAAATCTTTCCAAAATAACTTGGAAAGCAAACTTGCCAATATTTGCCTAAATATTTTGCACTGCAGAGTTATAAGTGCTTTTACTTTTTAAAGCCATTATGATTGCTCCGTGCTTAGTTCAAAAGAGTGAAATGTTGACAAAAAGAAGGAAGAAGGAAAAAAGAGGATCTAGCATCTGTCTGTTGAACTCATCCTATCTGTAGCCTGTGTTTCTGAGAGACCTAAGTGTCACATGGGATTAGGAATTACCTGACCAACTGTCCACAGTAAGTCCAACCTGCTGGTGTGCACAACAGGGGCCCAGAGGTGTTCACAAGTCTTTCTGTTCAAGTCCAAGCCAAGCCTCAAATCTTTGAGAGGCAAGTCCAAGAAAAGTCGCCAGTAGAGGAAAACAAACATTTTCTCATCTCATCTGCCTTTAACTCTCGATTGATGTCAGTTGGCAATTTTAATTATAAACTATGTTTTTTTGTCTAATTTGCCATGAGAACATTTTTCAGTTAAATTTAAATGCTTTCAAATTTTATTGAGCATGATGAAGAAAAATGTTGCTGCTTTAAAAGCCTTTTGGAAAGTAAGTGAAATAGTTAGTGTTTTGAGTTGTGTTAAAAGGAAAATCGAATATATTTAAATGTTTATGTTGAGCTTTAAAAGCTTTGATGTCAACAAAATGAAAGGTGCTCTATAAATTACAACATCATGTACAAGGTGGAGGGTATTAGTAAATGCGATAGAATGTCTAATTTCTGAATGATCGGAAAGGGCTTTTATTTTGATGTTTAGAAGTGTCTTTGTAATGACAACAGCTATCCATACATGCATATACAGCTTCACAATCTTCTTTGCTTTATCTCATGTTCAAATAATTCCTGATGATTCTGCTAAATTTGTGTGATATTTCTGCCCTTTCTGTACAATATTTCTACGCAATGCAATGATTAATTGTTCATATGTTCTTTTTTGGAAAACCCTGGTCAACATCTGTTTAATATTTGTTATTTTACAATTCTCTCATTTGGTGTCTCCACATTTACTTTTAATGTGGATAGACTATTTTATAAATGTATATTTTATTTCTATATTATTTTCCCTTCAAGGACATTTTGCGGATACCATGTATTGCTACTGTAGACTTGAGGAAACCTTTTATAGTATTTTCAGTAAAGTTTTTCTTACAGACAATATGGAAAGTTTCATAGTATGGGCAAAATTAAGGTATATTCTGCTCTATTCAATTCTGTTCTAGTTTAATGAGAGCTACATGAAATGTAAAACATGACATACCAGAAGACTTTGTAGAAAACTATTGTTACACAAGTAGCTACACATTTAAAAAATAATATATATGACTACCTGAAAATTGGATGTTTACATTGAGATACCGTACATCCCTGTGCCCGACATAAGGAAACAGAAGATTACACCCACAAACACAAGCAGAGACATTGAAGCAATTCATTAAAAGAGGGGCAGGTATTATAAAATCAATAGGCAGTCCCTCAGTCTCAGTCAACAGAGAGTTAAAATACTGTTAAACCCCAGCCGAGTGGACACTCTTCCCAACCAACCAGCCTCACTCTCATTGATTTTTTATTTAGCTTCCAGCAGTGATATGTCTTCCACTGCACAGGGAACACACCGAGCCTCCACAGCCTGTCAGCACATAAATCAGGCCCCATTGAGCCTTGCTTTCTCACTGTTCAGAGAGCAATATGTTAACAGAATTAATCTCTTATTTAGTCCTGCTTGCAGGGCAGGGAGTGCTGAGCCACAGAACAAGCTTTTCCCTTTTGTGCAGTGCACTTTTTAAATATTGTCTGACAGATGAAGAACATTCTAACACATGACTTCCCAAATGTTGTTTAAAGCAAATTTTTATGTTTTTTTACTATTTCTCCTATTTAATTTTGTGTGGACTTGTGCCTAACAAAATCCCATCGTAAACTTGTGAAAAGGGTAAATAAAGGTCTCAAAAAGGAATTCATATGATGATTTATCCAGTGAGAAGGAAGAAGTCAGGTAAAGTGTCATCTCAGAGCAGTAACTTGGAGACCAAACAGGTTGCTACACTATCCAGGGATTTAAGAGTTGTGTGGCAAGTACAGTCCACCTGTAATTTGCCATATTGGGGAATGAATACTCTGTCGCACCCCCTCTGTAAGTTTTCTTTAGTGTTCATTACTTTTTTACACCCGAGTAGCTTAGTGCTGCGAAGGTCTGTTGTATCTCAACTGTTTTTTATATTTTCCAACAATGAATTGGTTTTTGGAGGCCTAAACAAAGATAAAAACTCACCAAATTTGGCGGATGCATGAGTCATGTGTGTGAAATTTACCTATTTTAAGGGGTTTGGAAAAGTCGAAAGAAAAATGGCAAACATCACCTAAGCCCCGCTTGAGAACAGGAAATTTGTTTTGCTTTGAAAGATCTATATTTTTCACCCTTGATCTAATCAACAACAAAATGTGTGTAGTGACAGCAGACGAGTAATTTACAGGTAATATGTGGATATGCGCTGGTCAAGTGGCAGCAAGTCAGAGTAGCTCCTGGGGGTTTGTAATGTTTTTGTAGTTTACAAACTTTTTAAATTTCTTGCTTTACTAGTTTTGTTGAAAGTAAAACATTTTTTGGCTTTTTTTTTGGATACGATGTGTACAGCGTTTGATAAAGTCGTATACACAAGGGAGGAACTATTGAAATTGTCAAAGACAAGATATTCAATTCAATTCAAAAATACTTTATTGATCCCAGAGGGAAATTAAGTGTTGGTATAGCTCATATAATTAATTCTTTAAGGAGTTGTCGTTGTAGATGATGACGGCTGTGGGCAGGAAGGATTTCCTGTAGCGGTCTGTATTGCAGCGAAACTGAAGAAGCCTCCGACTGAAGACGCTCTGTTGTTGTATGACAGTCTCATGAAGAGGATCCTCAGGGTTGTCCATAATTTTTTTGATTTTATGACGAATCCTTCTTTGCATCATCATCTCCAAAGGTTCCACAGTCGTCCCCAGAACAGAACCAGCCTTCTTTATCAGGTTGTTGAGCCTTTTTAAATCCCTGGCTCCGATGCTGCTACCCCAACAGATGATGGCTGAATAGATTACACTCTCCACAACAGACTTGTAGAAGATCTGCAGCATCTTGCTGCAAACTTTGAAGGCCCTAAGCTTCCTCAAGAAGTACAGTCTGCTCTGTCCTTTTATGTAGACAGTTTCACTGTTCAGTCTCCAGTCCAGTCTGTTCTCAAGGTGAACTCCGAGGTATTTATACTCCTCAACCACTTCCACTTCTTCTTCCATGATGGAAACAGTGTTTGGCTTATCCCTGTTTCTTTTGAAATGTAAAATCATCTCCTTTGTTTTGTTCACATTTAAAGTAAGACGATTGTTTCCACACCATGTCACAAAGCGGTCCACCAACTCTCTGTATTCAACTTCTTGTCCATCTCTGATACACCCGACAATTGCAGAGTCATCTGAGTATTTCTGCAGATGACAGGTCTCAGATTTGTACTGGAAGTCTGAGGTGTACGGTCCCCTGTGGTGCCCCTATGCTGCTGACCACCTGGTTTGACACACAATTCTTCAGTCTCACAAACTGTGGTTGGTTTGTCAGGTAGTCATTGATCCAGGCTATTGTTGAGGGCTCCACCTGTGTCTTCAGGAGTTTCTGACAAAGCAAATCAGGCTGAATTGTGTTAAATGCACTGGAGAAATCAAAGAACATGATCCTCACAGTGCTGCCTGCTTTGTCCAGATGACAGTGGGTTGGTTGAAGCAGGTGGATGATGGCATCTTCAACTCCAACTCCACAGCAATATGCAAACTGCAGCGGGTCTTGATACTTTTTCTTTGCTTACTCAGGGGTGCCAACAGAAGTCTCTCCAGGACCTTCATGATGTGGGATGTCAGGGCAATGGGTCTATAGTCATTAATGACTGATGGACAAGTTCTCTTTGGTACTGGAACAAGGCCGGATGTCTTCCACAACACTGGAACTTTCTCCCGTGTTAGGCTAAGGTTGAAGAGGTGCTGCAGAATCCCACAGAGCTGCTCTGCACAGGCCTTCGGGACTCTGGGGCTGACACCATCTGGACCTGCAGCCTTGTTCCGGTTCAGTTTTTCCAGCTGCCTCTTCACCTGACTTTTGGAGACAGACAAGTGGGAGGGGGAGGCCAAGGGGTTAGCAGCATTTCCTGACTTGGTTGAAGTCAAACTTGTGGAATCAGAAGAGTCCATGGCTGAGGTGAAGGATAAAACATCCGAGGTGTAACAGGAAAGCTGTTGATCAGAGGAGAGTGGGATGTCTGTTTGGCTGGGAACAGGAGAGGGGGATGCTGAGCTAGTTCCTGAAGGGAACCTGTTGAAGAATGTGTTCATTTCATTGGCTCTGTCCAAACTTCCATCTATCAATCCTTCCTGTCCTTAAAGCCTGTGATCTTTCTCATTCCTGACCAGACATCTCTGATATTGTTCCTCTGTAATTTGTTCTCCAGCTTCTTCCTGTACGCCTCTTTGCTGTTTCTGATATTGACCTTAAGTTGCTTCTGTATACTCCTCAGTTATTCCCTGTGTCCCTCCCTGAAGGCTCTTTTTTTGGTTTAGCAGTTCCTTCAGGTCACTGGTGATCCAGGGTTTGTTATTAGGGAAGCATCTCACTGTTCTGGTGGGGATGATGTTGTCCACACAGAAGTTTATATAGTCAGTCACACACCCAGTCATGGCATTGATGTCCTCTCCATGTGCTTGGCAAAGAGTCATCCAGTCATGGACTGAAACATCCCTTTCCAATATAACTAAGGAGGACATTTCATGGCTGCAAAGCTGGAGCCAAGGTAAAGGCCAAGATAAACGATAAGAGGTGGAGATCTAAGCCTTTCCGTCCCTGTGCCATCATGGGTAACGTTAACTCACTCCCGAGTAAGTGTGATGAATTGGAGGCGCTTGTGCGGAACCAACAGCTGTATAGGGAGTGCAGTTGGATCTGTCTAACGGAGTCCTGGCTGAATGGGAAAGCACCGGACTAATGTGTGGACAAACCCAGCTTCACAGCTGTTCGAGCGGATAGAGATCCAGAGATGTGGGGGAGCTATTTAATTCTGCAATCAGAGATGGGTTGACCTCCGAAATGTGACGGTTAAATGGGAAGTATGTTGTCCAGATATCAAACTGCTGGCAGTTGGTTTCTGTCCCTATTACACGCCATTGGAGATTCCAGACGTGGTTGTTATAACAGTTTAGGTTCCTCCGAGAGCGGTTCCTGCAGTGGCGTGTATGATGTTCTTGCTAAGATACAGACCCAGCAACCAGAGGCTCTCATTGTGATCACGTCTCTCTGTCCTGACTGGCTTTGTACAGTATGTGGACTGTCCAACACGTGGAGATAAGTCTCTAGATCTGTTCTTTGCCAACCTGAAGGAGGCTTACGGGGCTGTACCTCTCCCTCCACTGGGCAGATCTGATCTACATGGTATATCTCCAACCCACATACAATGGTCATGTACAGATGCTTCCTGTTACCACATGTTTTTTCAGGAAGTTGTCACCAGAGGCAATTGATCAATTCAAACTTTATTTATAAAGTGCTTTTCATACAAGAAGTTGCATCACAAAGTGCTTTACAGATTAAAATGACCCCACATAAAACCACCTTCCCTTCCCTCCCCCACATATTTAAAAGCATGGTCACAGTTATACCCCCCTCCCCCCAACCCAACTCCCATGCACACACACAGTTAAAAGAAAAAGTAAAAAAGGACATTGGGCCAAGTGCAGATGAACCATGCAAGGAAACTCCATCAGAGGAGCCATCTGCCCCGGCAGCGGTAGATTAACAACAGCAGCCGAGGCGCTGACACAGGGCACCCAGTGGAGGCAAGGCCAAGACCCCCACCTCGACCCAAGCTCCACCTGGAGAGCACCCAGGCAGCCACAGCCGACCACCGCTACCGGGGCAGAGGGCTCCCGCAGAGGAAACACTGGAACAGGGATTAAGATAAATTAAAGTATAGGGGGCGCAGCTGAGCAGCGACATGTGAAAACGTGTTCTTGCGAGCTCTGCTTGAATTGAACATTTATTTAATTTTCCCACTCTCCTCTTCGTTCTTTCTGGTGTGAACCTGTCTCTAGTGTGCCTAATTCTTTGAATTAGTAGTATTTTTATTTACTTTTTAGTCCAAAGCTGCTCAAAATGCCTAAATCGCACAAGCCGAGGCCAGGGCCTGATGCCCCAGACTTGCCTGATGTGGAGTCGCCCGCGGAGGTGGGGTCAGGGTCGGATCTCGGTGCAATTATGGCTGCCATAAAGCAAACGGAGCAGAATGTGCTAGCCAAGATCGACTCGTCTGTGATGGCAGCTCCAGGTGAATTACACAAGAAAATAGACAACTTAGCGAGTGATTTAAGGACAGAAATCCTGAATGTGCGCGCAGAATTTGCGAAGGTTAATGAAGAAATACAGAAAGAAAGCGCCGCATTATCAACCCGCATTGATGATCTTGAGGAGGAAGCTAATGGCCAGGCTAACCGTGTTGTAGCACTTGAAGCTCAAGTTGATACGTTATCTACTCAAGTTGCCCGGTTGGCAGACAAGACCGATGATCTGGAGTCACGGCAGCGGCGAGATAATTGCAGACTAATCGGAATTGAAGAGGGATTCGGAAATATACGACCAGAGAGAGCCGTGGCTGAATTGTTGAAGGAAGTGCTAACCCTCGACTATACGCCGACGCTCGATCGGGCGCGTAGGAGCCTGCAGCCGAGGCCAAAGGATGGGGATGCTCCGAGACCAATAATCGTCAAGTTCCACTACTTTCAGGAGAAAGTGGATGTTCTTCGGAAGGCCATGGGAGCAGGGCCCATCACCCACAATGGGAAGCGTTTTTACATCTACCCAGATTACTCGGCCGCCGTCAGGAAAAAGAGAGCAGCCTTTACCGAGGTGAGAGGATTGCTTCGCTGGTGTACGGGCGTGAAATATGGTCTCCTGTTTCCTGCTACATTAAAGATCACGGCCCCAGCAGGTGAGCAGATGTCTTTCGATGACCCGATCAAGGCAAACCACTACATTGAGACCAATCTGCGCGCACGGGAGACGGAGGGAGAGTGACAGTTAATTCACGGACCATAACAGGTATGTTAGCATTGCTGTAGTCTGTGCAGGCTTTGACTGGTAAACGCAATCACGCTACAGTTGGATGCATTTTGTGTTTGGACAATGCATGGCTTACTACAATATGTTGAGGGGTTATGTGGACATCATGTGGCCTGGAGAATATTTTATTTAAGAATATCTTTAATATCCTCATTTGTTCTCCCTTTTCTCTGTCACGTCAGTGTGGATAGCGCTGAGTCTCAACTTGACACTATAACCCCAATTGTATTTTTATTTTGTTTTCTAATGTACTCTGTTTAATTAATCCCATTATTACCACCAGTGTCATTAATTTTATTTGATTTTACTCTTTTCTTGTGGGATTATTTTCCAACTGTGAGTATTTGAAGCCGTGTCAGCCTGTAAACCGATGGGTAACTTACAGGCATGCATGTAGCAATAATAGTGTTGAGACAAGGGTCCAATTACATTTTGTTCTACCCTTGCTGAGTTCATGTAAGAGTTGAAGTTAGTGTAAACGTGTTATATGCCTAGGAGAGAGAGGAGAGTTGTCAGGGCGGTCTCAGGTTTAAGGAAGACCAGCCCAGGGGCCCAGGATGGTAAGAGATTTTTCTATGTTTATCTGTTCGTTTTTGTTAGTTTTGTTTTGGGTTTATTTGTGGTTTATGATTTGACTCAAACAGGCATTGAAGTAATGAGGTATAGTCAACGTGTTAGACCGGTTCATTATCAGTTGTGGCACTATGACTCTGGATAATGTAAATAGTCAACAAGGAATGGTTTCATTTATTAGCTGGAACGTCAAAGGGCTGAATAATATGGTTAAAAGGAGCAAAGTATTTAGTCATTTAAAATCATTCAAACCTGATGTAATTTTCCTGCAAGAAACGCACTTAAATATTAACTCCCATAAAAGACTAAGCTGTAAGTGGATTGGACAAATATACCATTCTCGTTTTAACTATAAAGCCAGGGGAACAGCAATCCTAATTAGGAAAGGGATTCCATTTGAACACTCTGAAGTAATATCAGATGCTAATGGCAGATATATTGTTGTAGTGGGCAAGCTATTTAACACACCATTAATATTGGCTAATATCTATGGACCTAACTGGGACAATGCACAATTCTTTCTTAATTTCTTTCTAATTTTTTTTCGACTCTCCCAGATCTTAACTCCTGCAAATTAATTCTAGGTGGAGACTTTAATTGTGTCCTTCATCCTCAGTTGGACAGGTCAAGCGTAAGGTCGAACAACGCTCTCTCGTCAGCTGCAGTGGCTATTAATTCTCTCCTTCGTTCTTACGGTTTATCAGACCCTTGGCGTATTATAAATCCAACTACGAAGCGATTTTCTTTTTTCTCCCCTGTTCATCATAGTTATTCCAGGATTGATTACTTTATCGTCGATAACCAGCTATTACCCTTAATTTCTAGCACCAAATACCACAGTATAGTGATATCAGATCACAGCCCAGTACAGATAGATTTGGCTTTCTCAGGCAATGTAGCGCCCCAGCGAACATGGCAGCTAGATCCCCAATTACTTTTATGTAAAAACTTTAGAATATTTCTCAATAATCAGATCGACTTCTTTTTGGAAATTAATGACACTCAGGATGTGTCAAGGGGAGTTTTGTGGGAATCTAGGAAAGCCTATATTAGGGGCCAAGTTATTTCTTATGTGGCACATAGAGATAAGGAGCGTTTTAAACAACTTAAAGGGCTGGCTGACAAAATTGCAGATATTGACAAGCGATATGCTCTTTCACCTACGCCAGATCTTTTTAAGGAGAAATTACTATTGCAAACAGAATTTAACACGCTTACGACATGGAAAGCTGAAAAAAATATTTTTAAATCCAGACAGGTATATTATGAGCATGGAGATAAGGCGGGGAGGCTCCTTGCACTGCAGCTCAAACAGCAGTCGTCTGAACAAGCGATTTCAGGAATTGAAATAGGTGCTGACTCGATATCTCGCAACCCCCGAGTCATTAATGATCCGTTTAAACAATTTTATTCTACCCTATATCAATCAGAGGTGGGTAGTAACTCGTCTGAGATCTACTCATTTCTTGATTCGCTGGATCTCCCCAAGCTTTCTCCAGATGCTCAGTCATCTCTAGAACAGCCGTTGTTGCCTGAGGAGATAGCGAGTGCCATTCAGTTGTCTCAGACAGGAAGGGCGCCAGGTCCGGACGGTTTCCCCATGGAGTTTTATAAGGAATTCTCTGCTAAACTCACACCCATCCTGAAATCAGTCTATGATGAAGCTTTGGCGACTGGAAATTTGCCGCAGACGCTTACCCAGGCCACGATTTCAGTCTTACTAAAGAAAGATAAGGATCCTGTACAGTGTAGTTCATACAGGCCAATAATTCAATTCAATTTCAATTCAGTTTATTTATATAGCGCCAATTCACAACAGATGTCATCTCAAGGCACTTAACAAGAAGTTATTTCAATACAATTATACAAACATTCCAATCAGTTAAAAAGTTTTCTATTTAAGGAATCCCAGCAGATTGCGTCAGTCATTGGCGTGAGGTTGGGCAGATTTCAACCACAGCAATCCTTCAGCAATCCCTCATACTGAGCAAGCATGTAGCGACAGTGGAGAGGAAAAACTCCCCTTTAACAGGAAGAAACCTCCAACAGAACCAGGCTCAGTAGGAGCGGCCATCTGCCACGACCGTCTGGGGGTTTGAGAAGACAGAGCAGAACACAGAAGGAACAAAAGATCTGGTATAAGAGTAATTTCTATGTTACAGAAAGTAAAAAGTTGATAACAGGACACAGTGGATGTTCAGTTACTGAGAGGATCATCCCACTCGATGCCCCCCGTCCAACAGGGCATTGCAGCCAAGCAGGATACCAGACCAGGTATATCTTCTATGGGGAGAAAAACACTGAGAGAAAACAAAGTTAACAGTCGAAATAACAGAATGTACTGTAATACAACTGGAGAGTAGTAGGAGAAAAGGAAGTAGCAGAGTGAAGAAAATTGGTAAGTCTGTCCTCCAGCAGTCTAAGCCTATAGCAGCATAACTACAGAGATATCTCAGGATGACCTAAGCCACTCTAACTATAAGCTTTATCAAAAAGGAAAGTTTTAAGCCTGGCCTTAAAAGTAAACTTTTAGTGTCTGCCTCACGGACTAAAGCTGGGAGCTGGTTCCACAGGAGAGGAGCCTGATAACTAAAAGATCTGCCACCCATTCTACTTTTAGAGATCCTAGGAACTACAAGTAAACCTGCAGTCTGAGAGCGAAGTGCTCTTTTAGGAACATATGGAACAATTAGATCTCTGATGTATGATGGAGCTTGATTATTAAGGGCTTTGTATGTAAGAAGAAGGATCTTAAATTCTATTCTGGATTTAACAGGGAGCCAATGAAGGGAAGCTAAAACAGGAGAAATGTGATCTCTCTTTTTAATATTCATCAGAACTCTTGCTGCCGCATTTTGGATCAACTGAAGGCTTTTAATGGCATTTTGTGGACTTCCTGATAGTAAAGAATTACAGTAGTCCAGCCTAGAGGTAACAAATGCATGGACTAGTTTCTCAGCATCACTCCTGGACAGGATGTTTCTAATTTTAGCAATATTCCGGAGGTGAAAGAAAGAAATCCTAGAAACCTGTTTAATATGGGATTTAAATGTCAAGTCTTGGTCAAAAATAACGCCGAGGTTCTTTACGTTATTACTGGGGGCCAATTTAATGCCATCCAGATGAAGTGATTGACTAATCAGTTTCTGTTTAAGAACTTCTGGTCCAAAGACAGCAACTTCTGTCTTGTCAGAATTTAAAAGCAAAAGGTTTAGGGTCATCCATGCTTTTATGTCTTCCAGACATGCCTGTAATCTACCTAACTGACTGGGGTCATCAGGATTTATGGATAAATAAAGTTGTGTATCATCTGCATAGCTGTGGAAATTTATCCCATGCTGTCTAATGATTCTACCAATTGGAAGCATATATATGGTGAAAAGAATTGGTCCAAGGACAGAACCCTGTGGAACTCCACAAGTAACCCTTGAGAGTGAAGATGATTTATCATTTAGATGAACAAACTGGAATCTATCAGACAAATATGATTTAAGCCAGCCTAGTGCTGTTCCTTTGATCCCTGCAACATGTTCAAGCCTTTCTAAGAGAATATTATGATCGACTGTGTCAAAAGCAGCACTGAGATCTAACAAAACCAGAACAGACACAAGTCCATTATCTGAGGCCATGAGAATATCATCAGTAACCTTCACCGGTGCTGTTTCAGTGCTATGATGAGCTCTAAAACCTGACTGAAACTCTTCAAACAGCTCGTTACTGTTTAGATGTTCACAGACTTGATTAGCAACTATTTTCTCAAGGACTTTGGATAAGAAAGGAAGGTTAGATATAGGTCTGTAATTCACTAAGTCATCTTGATCAAGGGAAGGTTTCTTGAGTAAAGTTTAATTACAGCTGTTTTAAATTCCTGTGGTACGTATCCGTTTACTAAGGATAGATTCATCATATCCAAAATGGGGCCAGGAACCAAATGGAACACTTCTTTAAATAATTTGGTTGGGATTGGGTCCAACATACAAGTTGAAGGTTTAGATGAGGCTAATATTTTTGATAATTCTGAAAGCTCGACTGAATCAAAACAGCCTAAGCACAACTGAGGTTCTACAGTTCTTTTCCGATACTGACTCATTTACTGAGGAAGAAGTAATCATGTTTGGGAGGGTGCCAATGATTTTATTTTTAATAAAATTTATTTTATTTATGAAGAATCTCATAAAATCATCACTGCTAAAAGCTGGGGGAATAGTTTGCTCAACAGAGCTATGACTCTGTGTAAGTTTGGCAACTGTACTAAAAGGAAACCTAGGATTGTTTTTATTCGCCTCTATTAATGATGAAAAATATGCTGTTCTAGCTTGTCGAAGGGTCTTTTTATACAGCAGTAGACTGTTATTCCAGGTTAAATAGGAATTCTCTAGATGTGTAGAGCGCCATTTTCTCTCCAACTTCCTAGTATTCTGCTTTAAAGTACGCAACTCTGCGTTAAACCAAGGAGTCAGCCTCCTATGGCTAGCCACTTTCTTTTTTAAGGGGGCTACACTATCTAATGCCAAACGCAATGAGGACGTAACGCTGTGAACCAGACCATCAATTTCTGAAGGGTTAGAGATAGAATTGCTGCCATCCACTGTGTTACTCTGAGACACTGAGGAAAGTAAGAATGGAACAGATTCTTTAAAAATTGTTACAGCATTGTCTTATAAAGCTCTACTATAATGACATTTTCTTTCAGATTTAAGATGGTCAGTTAAAGTAAATTCAAAAGTTATCAAGAAGTGGTCAGACAGGACCGGGTTATGTGGGTGGACTGTTATTTCCTCACACTCAATACCGTATGTCAGTACAAGGTCCAAAGTGTGTTTACCTGAGTGGGTCGATCCCTGTACTTTTTGAGTAAAGCCAATTGAGTCTAAAATAGCATTAAAGGCTGCATTTAGGCTATCACTTTCAGTATCCACATGAATATTGAAGTCCCCCACTATAATAACCCTATCAGTATTTAATACTAAATCAGATAAAAAATGTGAGATCTGATCCAAGAATTGAGAGTAAGGGCCTGGTGGACGATACAAAACCACAAACAAAAATGGTCTTAATGTTTTGCAACTTGGATGAGGAAAATTAAGGGTTAGATGTTCAAAAGAACTGTAGCTATCAATTGGTCTGGGACTAATTAGTAAATCAGAACGGAAAATGGTTGCAACTCCTCCTCCTCGCCCAGTATTTCTAGGAATGTGAAAATTTAAATGACTGGAAGGAGTTGACTCATTTATACTGACATAATCCCCCTGCTGCAACCAGGTTTCTGTGAGACAAAGGAAATCAATGTGCTTATCACAAATCAAGTCATTTACTAACAAAGTCTTTGAGGAGAGAGATCTTATGTTTAATAAACCACATTTAATAGATTTATTTTCAGTCAAAGTTGTATTTATTTTTATGAGATTTCCATAATTTGCTTTTGTTGGCTTAACTTTTAATCCATTTAATTTTGGCCGTGGGCAAGACACTGTTTTTATAGGGTAATGGGTAGGTAACAGTACAGAAGCAGCAGAGAGGTGGGTTAAACTACGACTCTGCTTCCTGGTCTGGACCCTGGGTTGTCAGTGTTTTGGAGGATTAATAAATTCGGCCATATTCCTAGAAAGAAGGAATAAGCCTTCTGTGCTCTGACTATAAGATTTTAACCAAAACTCTTGCACAAAGGTTAAAACCTATTATTTCCACTATTATTGATGAGGACCAAACAGGTTTCATTCCCGGACGGCAACAATTTTTTAATGTGAGAAGACTATTTAGTCTGATATTTTCCCCCCATTCAACGACACATCCAGAAGTTATTCTGAGACTTGACACTGAAAAGGCGTTTGACAGAATTGAATGGTCCTATCTTTTCGCAGTGCTAGAAAACTTCGGCATGGGGCCTACTTTTTGTAGGTGGATCAAAGTTTTATATTCAACACCTATGGCGGCAGTCAGGACAAATGGTCTGATCTCGGAATATTTTCCGCTCTACAGAGGAACAAGGCAGGGTTCCTGCCTGTCGCCCTTCCTGTTTGACATTGCGATCGAACCATTGGCAATCGCTATCAGATCTGATGGGGGGATTAAGAGTATATCCAGGGGTGAAATAAAGCATAAAATTTTGCTTTATGCTGATGATCTCCTTTTGCAGATATCAGACCCAATTGGGAGTATGCCCCATCTTCTTTATTGGCTACAAAAGTTTAGTAACATATCGGGGTATAAAGTTAATCTGTCAAAATCTTTATTGTTTCCATTAAATAATCTGGCAAAACAGATCACTAACGAAAATTCGCCTTATAAAATTGAGAATGACAAATTTACTTATTTGGGAATAGAAATGGCTGGCTCAATTAAGGCTATTTTCCAGTATAATTACAGGTCTATCTTAGATCGTACCAAAACTGATCTGGATAGGTGGTCAAAAACTCCAATATCCCTGGCAGGACGGATAAATGCAGTGAAGATGACTGTAATGTCCAGGTTTCTTTATTTATTTCAAATGATTCCCATTTTTCTCCCCAAATCTTATTTTGCTCAGCCGGACCGCTGTATCTCTTTGTTCATATGGAACAAATAACCTGCACATATGAAGAAAGCAAGCCTGGAGAGAGCTAAATCTGACGGGGGTTTGGGTTTACCTAATTTCTTGTTTTATTATTGGGCAGCCAATATTGTTAAGCTGACATACTGGATAACCATGTTCGCAGATAAGGAGGGTCCAGTCTGGTCTGATATGGAACTGAGATCTACACTCCCAGTTTCTCCGATTTCGATCTTAACTGCCCCTCTCCCACTAAATATTAAATTAACTGAGCTGAACTCAAACTTGGTGGTTCAGAATTCGATTAAGATCTGGGGTCAATTCAGGAAACATTTTAATTTGACAAATACATGTAGCTTCTCTCCAATAATGTTCAATCATCTATTTGTACCATCTCAAATAGACCATTCATTTGCAGCCTGGCACAGAAGCGGCTTGGTCTTCTTTCGAGATCTCTTCACTGAGGATGGCTTTGTTTTATTTAAATCTTTATGTGAAAACCATAATTTACCTAAGTCTCACTACTTTAGATACCTTCAGGTTCGGAGTTTTGCCTCTAAACTTTTCTCAGGATACCCATCCCCACCCTCTAAAGACCTACTATATTCAGTTCTTAATGTGAGGCAACCAACTAAAAGAGCAATATCAAAGATCTATGCATTAACTCTTGATGGCTGCCCTCATACATGGGACAAAACCAGGGCAGAGTGGGAAGGAGAGTTCGGAGAAATGATACCGGAAGACATATGGAAAAATACCATACAGCGTATACACACATCTCTGTATTCTCTCTGTATTAGACATGGCTTGATTCAATTTAAGGTTGTCCACAGGTTGCATTACTCAAATGACAGACTGTCTAAATTATACCCTAATGTTGCACCAAACTGTCCTAGATGTCATTACTCCCCTGTTTCTTTGGGGCACATGTTTTGGTCATGTCCATCGTTGTATGATTTTTGGTCATCAATTTTTCAATCACTATCAGCTATATCTGGCGAAACACTGCAGCCTGACCCTTTGATAGCTATCTTCGGTGTAGCACGTGATGAGCTAAAGCTCTCCCACCTCCAAAAAAAATGCAATAGCCTATGCTTCATTGCATGCCCACCGTCTGATACTGTTGAACTGGAAGGCAAAAAACCCTCCTTGCTATGTCCATTGGATTAGAGAGGTGATGTTGGGATTAGCTCTGGAAAAGATTAGATACACAGTGCACAGCTCTGAGGGTAAATATGACAGAACCTGGTCACAGTTCATAATGCATATCAAGAGTTTGCCTTTTGCTTGACTCATTATTTTTCTTATCTGTTGGTAATTTAGTTTCCCTCTCTGTTTTCTGATCACTGTCCCTAGTCTCAATGCCCGTATTCCGATTAAGAGTTTTTTTTATTTTTTTGTATGCTTGTTTTCTTTTTTGTGGGGATGCCACCTAGATGGGGGTGGGGGGTGGGGTTCACACAACTTTTGTAATAAATGCTGAACTTATGTCAATGTTTTGTTAAAAATCATAAAGTTGGAAAAAAAAAGATAAATTAAAGTATAAAAATGAACAGTAAATCAATATGCTAAGATTAAATAGTAAAACACTGATAAAAATATAATCATATAAAACATGCAGAGCAAATAAACAAACAGTAATAAATAATAATCAGTTAAAAGCTAGGCTAAAAAGGTGAGTCTTGAGCCTGCTCTTAAAAACATGAACGTTCTCTGCGCCCCTAAGGTCCTCTGGCAGCCTGTTCCAGAGGTGAGGGCCATAAAACTGGAAAGACGCCTCGCCATGCGTGTGTGTCCTGACTTTTGGGGTGACAAGGAGATGGCTGCCAGAGACCGGTGTAATGTGCTCCCGCCTCCTGGTCTTCGTCAGGACACGTGCTGCGGAATTTTGTAGTAGTTGTAAACCTGATATTCTCTTTTTGGGAAGACCAGAAAGCAGGGCATTACAGTAAAAAATTCTACTGGAGATAAAAGCATGCATCAGTGTCTCCGTTGGCCCGAGAGAGAATGGGGCGGACTCTGACAATGCTCTTTAGTTGATAAAAACCTATTTTAGTAATATTTTTTATGTGAGGAATAAAAGTCAGCTCAGAGTCACAAATCACGCCCAGGTTCTTCACTTGTAAAGAGGGATTAAAAGACAGTGATTGCAGTTTTGGTAAAAGTTTCTCTCTCTGAGCCTCAGGACCGATGACTAAAACGTCGTTTTCTGCCATCCAGGATTTTATGTTTAAAATGCAGTTAAAAAGGGCATCCATTGGCTGTGTGTCATCGGGAGACATGGAGATGTACAGCTGTGTATCATCAGCATAACTGTGAAAGTTGACTCCATGTCTTCTGATGACGCTGCCAAGAGGGAGCATATACAGGTTAAAAAGCACTGGGCCTAAAATTGAACCCTGGGGCACACCACATGTAATCCTATGGACCCTAGAGGAGCAGGTACCTAAACTTACCATAAAAGTCCTGTCTGTGAGATAGAATGTGAACCATTTGTGAACAGCACCAGAGAGGCCAATCTGTTTCAAATGGGTTAAAAGAATAGTGTGGTCTACTGTATCGAAGGCAGCGCTTAGATCCAGTAGAACCAACACTGTCACCCTCTGTGCATCATAGTTTAATCTAAAATCATTTAAAATCTTCAAAAGGGCCATCTCTGTGCTGTGGTTCACCCTAAAACCAGACTGAAATTTCTCCAGGACATTGTGCTCATTAATAAAATCCTTCAGTTGAATTAAAACATTTTTTTCTAAAATTTTGCTTAAAAAAGGTAAGTTAGATACCGGTCTAAAATTGTTAAAATCATTAAAATCTAAATTGCTCTTCTTCAACAGGGGCCTCACTACCGCCCCTTTAAAGGCGGCAGGAAAGACCCCCGTCTGAAGGGAGCAATTCATCATGGTTAAAATCTCATCTCTAAACGATCCATAAAACTGCTTAAAAAAAGGAAGTGGGAATCGGGTCCAAAACACATGTGGTGGGCCTCACTGAGGAGAAAACTTTATCAAGAGTCCCAGCTTCTACCAGGACAAAACTGTCCAACGTTTCCTCTGGTAAAGACACATGATCAGATTTGTCTAAAACCATGTTACTTTTAGAAGATAAAATATTACATTTGATGGCGTCTACCTTCCCTCTGAAGTGGTCTTCAGAGGGATGCTGCAGGAAGCCCGCCCTCCCCCTCGCCCCTCTCCCTCGTCCCCCTCCCCCTCGTATTCAGTCGAGCGCCGCCATTACTGAATTCTAGTGATGGAAATTCCAGCTCTTTTTGGAGAGCCAGTTCTTTTGGCTTGGCTCACCATAAAGAGCCGGCTCTTTCTGCTCCCAAGTGGCTCCTCAGATTTTCTGTTGCTTAAAGTGTATTTATTACCAATATTAATGCAAAACGATGTGTACCAAATGTACCAAGACAAGCGGGGGGGAATGAAAAAATGAAAAAACGGCTCCCAATGATGAGCCGGCTGCCATCGTTCACTTCAAAGAGTTAGCTCCTAGAGCCGGTTTGTTCGCGACAGACACATCACCGATTCGAAGTACGAACTCGACCGTGAAAGATGCAGAAACGTAGTGCACACGTGAGTTGCTCTGTTGTTGACTGCCAGAATCAACATGGAAATATTATTTCTATTTTTTTACCGCCGGAATCCTTTACGAATTTGGGACAATATCAGGCAAAGTTGGCATCGAAGCTCCATTTGGAAAAAGGGGCAATTCCAACAATCAGAGACTTGCCTGCAATTGAAACGGTAAGGCTGTGTTTTTATTGCTCTACTGTGTGTAACAAACAGCAGCTAACTTCTAATCTGGCTATTGTATGCTAGCGGGAGTAGTAGATATGGGTTAGATATGCTGAAGCGTTATCTGCAGTGTCAACCCCCCTCCTTCCTGCCACCAATCAACGCGCCCCTTTGCATTATTATAATGACTGTCCACGACAGCAAAAATATTGCATCAGATCTCGCGAGACAACAATGTCTTCAGAAATAAGGGTCAAAGGAGCTCTGTGTTTTTTTTTTTTACTTTTTTAGAAGGGCCTGAAAGACTATAATAGAGCGTGGGTATTCATGGTAATACTAGGTTATGACTCCTTTAATTAATTTATTTCTCTTGCATCAAGCTGTGGTAAAAGTGATTGCTTTTCAAAAGTCCATCAGCTTTAGATCTTGGCCAAAGTTTAAGTATAGTAAACCTAAAGTAACTGTTAAATTGAATCCCTACTAACATCCAATATCCACTGCTCAGTGAAAAAATTAAACACTTCATCATCATCCGAACAATGTTAATTTCTCTTGAGACACACTTTTTTGGAGCTTTTTATTCAATCTACCATACCTCAAAATTATTTATTTAGATGTTAAATTTAACATTCATTTTTTTAAACAATTCCCTCTATGGATGAAGTAAAGACACTTGGAGTTCTACCAGCTGATTCGACGGGGGTAAGCCGTATTGCGTCATTTCCTGTTGTCACTGTTGCGCTCCCTGTAAACTGTTTGGTGTTCAGAGTCTCTTGAATTGATCTTATTTTCTCTCTGCTGAGCCCTTTCTAAGTTATTTTAACACACAAGCACACTAAAACACACGATTTGTGGTGGTGTACTTTACGTTTTGGGAACTCCTTGTGTTTCACACAGCTTTTCTTGGGGTGGTAAGGTCTCGCTAGCTCAGTTAGCTTAGCTTCATTGCGGCTATGGCTACTCTTCTCTCTCCTGTCTCTAACTCTTCTCTTCTCTCTTGCTCTCTCTGTCAGATGTTTAGTTACTTCCCTGCCTCCTTTAGTGATAATGGTAACTGTAATAAATGTAATATTTTTGTAGCTTTGGAGGCGAGGGTATCAGAATTAGAAGCACGGCTCCGCGCTGTTGAAAAACCAGCAGATAGCCGAAGCCCATTAGCCAGCGCGGAGCCAACAAGGATAGAACCCCCTAGCTGTCCTCCAGTAGAGCCCGCGCAGCCGGGACCTCAGGCTGGTTGGGTGACTGTACGTAGGAAGCATAGTTCTAGGACCCAGCCCCCGGGCCACCACCAACCGGTCCGCGTTTCTAACAGATTTTCCCCGCTCAGCGACACACCCGCTGAGAAACCGACCCTGGTAATTGGCAGCCCCATAGTCAGAAACGTGGCATTAGAGACACCATTGACCATAGTCAAATGCTTGCCAGGGGCCAGAACGGGCGACATTAAATCCTACCTGAAACTGCTGGCTAAAGATAAGCGTAAATACAGTAAGATTGTTATTCACGCTGGCGGTAATGACACCCGGTTACGCCAATCGGAGGTCACTAAAATTAGTGTTGCTTCGGTGTGCAAGTTTGCCAAAACAATGTCAGACTCGGTAATCTTTTCTGGTCCCCTGCCTGATCGGACCAGTGACGACATGTTTAGCCGCATGCTGTCATTCCATCAATGGTTGTCTGGGTGGTGTCCTGCAAACGATGTGGGCTACATTGATAACTGGAGAACATTTTGGGGAAAACCTGGTCTGATCCGGAGAGATGGCATCCATCCCACTTTGGATGGAGCAGCTCTTCATTCTAGGAATATGGCCAAATTTATTAGTCCTCCAAAACACTGACAACCCAGGGTCCAGACCAGGAAGCAGAGTCGTAGTTTAACCCACCTCTCTGCTGCTTCTGTACTGTTACCCACCCATTACTCTATAGAAACAGTGTCTTGCCCACGGCCAAAATTAAATGGATTAAAAGTTAAGCCAAAAAAAGCAAATTATGGAAGTCTCATAAAAATAAATACGACTTTGACTGAACAGAAAAATAAATCTATTAAATGTGGTTTATTAAACATAAGATCTCTCTCCTCAAAGACTTTGTTAGTAAATGACTTGATTTGTGATAATCAAATTGATTTCCTTTGTCTCACAGAAACCTGGTTGCAGCAGGAGGATTATGTCAGTATAAATGAGTCAACTCCTTCCAGTCATTTAAATTTCCACATTCCTAGAAATACTGGGCGAGGAGGAGGAGTTGCAACCATTTTTTGTTCTGATTTACTAATTAGTCCCAGACCAATTGATAGCTACAGTTCTTTTGAACATCTATCCCTTAATTTTCCTCATCCAAGTTGCAAAACATTAAGACCATTTTTGTTTGTGGTTTTGTATTGTCCACCAGGCCCTTACTCTCAATTCTTGGATCAGATCTCACATTTTTTATCTGATTTAGTATTAAATACTGATAGGGTTATTATAGTGGGGGACTTTAATATTCATGTGGATACTGATAGTGATAGCCTAAATGCAGCCTTTAGTGCTATTTTAGACTCAATTGGCTTTACTCAAAAAGTACAGGGATCGACCCACTCGGGCAAACACACTTTGGACCTTGTACTGACATACGGTATTGAGTGTGAGGAAATAACAGTCCACCCACATAACCCGGTCCTGTCTGACCACTTCTTAATAACTTTTTAATTTACTTTAACTGACCATTTTAAATCTGAAAGAAAATTTCATTATAGTAGAGCTTTATCAGACAATGCTGTAACAATTTTTAAAGAATCTGTTCCATTCTTACTTTCCTTAGTGTCTCAGGGTAACATAGTGGATGGCAGCAATTCTATCTCTAACCCTTCAGAAATTGATGATCTGGTTCACAGCGTTACGTCCTCATTGCGTTTGGCATTAGATAGTGTAGCCCCCTTAAAAAAGAAAGTGGCTGGCCATAAGAGGCTGACTCCTTGGTTCAACGCAGAGTTGGGTACTTTAAAGCAGAATACTAGGAAGTTGGAGAGAAAATGGCGCTCTACACACCTAGAGGATTCCTATTTAATCTGGAATAACAGTCTACTGCTGTATAAAAAGACCCTTCGACAAGCTAGAACAGCATATTTTTCATCATTAATAGAGGCGAATAAAAACAATCCTAGGTTTCTTTTTAGTACAGTTGCCAAACTTACACAGAGTCATAGCTCTGTTGAGCCAACTATTCCCCCAGCTCTTAGCAGTGATGATTTTATGGGATTCTTCGTAAATAAAATTAATTCTATTAAAAATAAAATCATTGGCATCCTCCCAAACATGATTACTTCTTCCTCAGTAAATGAGGCAGTATCGGAAAGAACTGTAGATCCTCAGTTGTGCTTAGGCTGTTTTGATTCAGTCGAGCTTTCGGAATTATCAAAAATATTAGCCTCATCTAAACCTTCAACTTGTATGTTGGACCCAATTCCAACCAAATTATTTAAAGAAGTGTTCCATTTGGTTCCTGGCCCCATTTTGGATATGATGAATCTATCCTTAGTAAACGGATACGTACCACAGGAATTTAAAATAGCTGTAATTAAACCTTTACTCAAGAAACCTTCCCTTGATCAAGATGACTTACTGAATTACAGACCTATTTCTAACCTTTCTTTCTTATCCAAAGTCCTTGAGAAAATTGTTGCTAATCAAGTCTGTGAGCATTTAAACCATAACGAGCTGTTTGAAGAGTTTCAGTCAGGTTTTAGAGCTCATCATAGCACTGAAACAGCACTGGTGAAGGTTACTAATGATATTCTCATGGCCTCAGATAATGGACTTGTGTCTGTTCTGGTTTTGTTAGATCTCAGTGCTGCTTTTGACACAGTCGATCATAATATTCTCTTAGAAAGGCTTGAACATGTTGCAGGGCTCAAAGGAACAGAACTAGGCTGGTTTAAATCATATTTGTCTGATAGATTCCAGTTTGTTCATCTAAATGATAAATCTTCTTCACTCTCAAGGGTTACTTGTGGAGTTCCACAGGGTTCTGTGCTTGGACCAATTCTGTTCACCATTTATATGCTCCCAATTGGTAGAATCATTAGACAGCATGGGATAAATTTCCACAGCTATGCCGATGATACACAACTATATTTATCCATAAATCCTGATGAACCCAGTCAGTTAGGTAGATTACAGGCATGTCTGGAAGACATAAAAACATGGATGACCCTAAACTTTTTGCTTATAAATTCTGACAAAACAGAAGTTGCTGTCTTTGGACCAGAAGTTCTTAAACAGAAACTGATTAGTCAATCACTTCATCTGGATGGCATTAAATTGGCCCCCAGTAATAACGTAAAGAACCTCGGCGTTATTTTTGACCGAGACTTGACATTTAAATCCCATATTAAACAGGTTTCTAGGATTTCTTTCATTCACCGCCGGAATATTGCTAAAATTAGAAACATCCTGTCCAGGAGTGATGCTGAGAAACTAGTCCATGCATTTGTTACCTCAAGGCTGGACTACTGTAATTCTTTACTATCAGGTAGTCCACAAAATGCGATTAAAAGCCTTCAGTTGATCCAAAATGCGGCAGCAAGAGTTTTGATGAATATTAAAAAGAGAGATCACATTTCTCCTGTTTTAGCTTCCCTTCATTGGCTCCCTCTTAAATCCAGAATAGAATTTAAGATCCTTCTTCTTACATACAAAGCCCTTAATAATCAAGCTCCATCATACATCAGAGATCTAATTGTTCCTTATGTTCCTAACAGAGCCCTTCGCTCTCAGACTGCAGGTTTACTTGTAGTTCCTAGGATTTCTAGGAGTAGAATGGGAGGCAGATCTTTTAGTTATCAAGCTCCTCTCCTGTGGAACCAGCTCCCAGCTTTAGTCCGTGAGGCAGACACTCTGTTTACTTTTAAGGCCAGGCTTAAAACTTTCCTTTTTGATAAAGCTTATAGTTAGAGTGGCTAAGGTCATCCTGAGCTATCTCTGTAGTTATGCTGCTATAGGCTTAGACTGCTGGAGGACAGACTTACCAATTTTCTTCACTCTGCTACTTCCTTTTCTCCTACGACTCTCCAGTTGTATTACAGTACATTCTGTTATTTCGACTGTTAACTTTGTTTTCTCTCAGTGTTTTTCTCTCCATAGAAGATATACCTGGTCTGGTATCCTGCTTGGCTGCAATGCCCTGTTGGACGGGGGGCATCGACTGGGATGATGCTCCCAGTAACTGAACATCCACTGTGTCCTGTTATTAACTTTTTACTTTCTGTAACATAGAAAGTTCTCTTATATCAGATCTTCTGTTCCTTCTGTGTTTCTGCTCTGTCTTCTCAAACCCCCAGACGGTCGTGGCAGATGGCCACTCCTACTGAGCCTGGTTCTGTTGGAGGTTTCTTCCTGTTAAAGGGGAGTTTTTCCTCTCCACCGTCGCTACATGCTTGCTCAGTATGAGGGATTGCTGAAGGATTGCTGTGGTTGGAAAGTCTGCATCAACGGGGCCCAACCTCACGCCAATGACTGACGCAATCTGCTGGGATTCCTTAAATAGGAAACTTTTTAACTGATTGGAATGTTTGTATAAATGTATGGAAATGACTTCTTGTTAAGTGCCTTGAGATGACATCTGTTGTGAATTGGCGCTATATAAATAAACTGAATTGAATTGAATTGAATGGTTACTGGCACCAAATATGTTAGTATACAAGTATATGAATTTCCAATGTGTTAAATCTGGTTAGAGGAAGAATACCTAATGTATCTAATTTATTCATTTACACTGCTAACAGCCTAAGTTTATTAAACCTATAGTTTTATAAGATTTACCACATCACAGTCTCTTTTTATTCATTCATTTTCTGAGCTGATGAAGCCTAATACTTATATAACAGAAAACTATAATTTTTACCTATATTAAACAAAAGACTGTTGAACCCCAAACAAATACTGGTTTTTATTTATCTAAAATGCTTTGAAGCAACCAATTGAAAGGCCTTGTTCGGTGAAAAATTGTTGAAATGTTCGATTTATTCTAAGTTTTCCTTGTGCCTTACATCAGTGAGGATATCCCCCTTTTTCTGAAACATAACTCCATTTACCAACCAATCTGTTTCAGAAACATCCAATTATAAAGGTACCTTTTTTTTTAAATCAGTTGGGACTAGATTTGCAGCCTGTTATGGAGAGATTTTTTAGTTAAATAAACACCTGTATTGTAGATTAATCTCCATCTATATTTGTTATCAAATGTTTCATGTCCCATCAATTTATCACCTTGGATTTCAAGTAGTCAGGGATATATAGACCAAAGTCTTCTTTGTCATTGGACCCAAATCCTTTGTTTGGATGCACTGCTAAGAAAACATGGGTTACTGCTTCATCAATAATTTTATATCACAATAACTGATCAGGTGTTAGCATGGTGAAAGAAGCAACATCCTCTTTTTCCCACAAAAATGAAATCAAGTGTGATTACCCACTCTTTATCATCCAGTTCTAATTTGAAAACTTTATGATAATTGTCATCATAGTCAGATGGGGCAACACATATGTGAAGGAGTAAAGTTGGGGTATTCATTCCCTAATAGCCGTGACACCTCCAGGGAATCCAGGTTTTTCCCAGACACCAGACTGAGAGTGATAGCTGTAGAGACATTAAACATATATGTCCCAGAGCAGTGTCCGTTGATCTCTTTTAATCCAACAACAGTCACACAGTTCAGTCCCCGATGAAATTCACCACATGACAGGATATGTGTGGCTCCTTCCCCATTTGTCAGGCTTTTTCATGGGAGTGTGTCCATATTGATTGGGATCAAAGCTTCGATCTCCATTCAGCAAAGTTCTGTAGCATGTGGGCGGGGTGGCTTTTCCTCTCGCTCACGTGGTCCCCCTCTGTGACCATATCTCTGCCTCTGTTCACATGACATTTCTGAGCTTCAATCCACCATTCATACCACAGAGGTGACAGGCTCTTCCCTTCGCATCCACTCCAACATCAACTAAACACACAAACCTTCCCCTTTAACCTTCCCCATTGATTGTTATCCGATCCCTGAACTGGAGGATAACACAGAACATGGAACTGCCCATGGGGCAGTTGATTTAGCGTGGGTTTTGGCAGAGTTGCCCATGCCACAATACATTTTCCTTTCCCTCTTTTTTCATCTATACTGTTAAAACTAACAGTGCATCGTAATAAGCAAAGCAAATCATAATAACCTAGTTAAGGAAATGTGTCATACTCAAAAGTGACTAATTGAATTTCTAACTCTGCTGCTTTAGGCACATGTATTGTATTTTCAATTCAATTCAGTTTATTTATATAGTGCCAATTCACAACAGATGTCATCTCAAGGCACTTAACAAGAAGTCATTTCAATACATTTATACAAACATTCCAATTAGTATTAAACATCTGAATTTAGTTAGACTTACTTATTTTCATTTTGGTAGATATCATAAAATCATTTCAATTAAGTTAAAAGAGTAGTCCCTGCTAAATTCTGCATTTTCAATGAAAAATAGGCTTTTTCTGTTATATAGGCTATTTGCATTATATGTTGAAATTGGCTGTTTAAAAAGCACTTGTGGGGTATTCCAAAACCTGTAAACATTTTTATTCATACCTCATGTGACTATAAATTTAATATTGCCTATTGACAAGCAGTTAATTCTTAATTCATTTTTCTGTATGTACTTGATCTGATCTAGTTCCATCGCCACTTTTCAAGACCACTAGTCACACTCATATGAGTGATTCATGCATTTTCAGTATTTCAACCTTAGGGTCCGTGGGGCTAATGTGCAGGTCCCTTGTTACGGGGGCCTGCACAACTCCTCTCTGTACAGAAGTTATGAAATCAAAGTACATAATTAAAATTAAGCTATGTAGTACCCTATCGACTAAACCAGCTGGGCTGAGATATTTAAGAAACTCCTGCACAACTTAGAATGGGAAAACAATTAACCATCAGCAGCATCATACTGTTATCAAAGTAAGAAAAAAAACCTACAGCTGTGCTTTCCTTGCAAATAAAGGCTTGTACTTAATTTCTCTTATTTGGAATTAGGGCCTATATTGTCTTTGGGACAGGCAGAATCATAATATTATTTTTAAGATTTAGGATTTATTTATGACTCTATAAACTATGTATATTTATATAGGTAATATTTTTACGCCCTATTTCTCCTCTATAAGATCCTATAAACAACAGTGAGAGTTACAAAAAATATTCCAGAAGGCATTCATGTAACTTGTAAATATTTACAATTTAAAAAAAAATCTGTCTTCCCCATTTTTTTTCTTGCAATCCTTCTCATCCATACCTTTTCCTATTTAAGACACTTAAAACTCAATTTATTCATAATTAATTCAATACACCTTATTTACCGTTCACTTCTAACCCAAACCATAGTTTCCTCTTTCTTAAAACTACTGTTTCCATCAGAAATTTACACACATTCTCTTATCAGCACTCAGTAAGAGACACAGAGGGGTCAGAGAAGCTGCGACTGCAATCACACACACACACACACACCAGTTCTTCCCCTGTTTAGCAGTACCTCTGCCCCTTAGTCTCTTTCACAGTCAGAGGAAGATGGACTATTCAACATCTAACACATAACTTCTACACATGAATCAGTAATCTGTAAATACATACTGCAGCAGTTTACATACATATATTTACATCCTAGGTGAATTCTCATACCATATATGCCATATATACCAACAAACGATAACACAAAATATTACAAATTATGAAGCATATGCAACCCTATTAGAGGACCTCATTAACCTTGGACTCTAACCCAATATTTTCAACTTTATTAAAAGGACTTTAACCTCATTAACCTAGTTTTAACTGTTCAAGTAAAATTTGTGGATCAACAAGCTAACACATTTCTCTCACTTTATTTGGTTAAGACCAATGTGCAGAATTTAGTTAAAACAGTTTCTGCTCACCTTTGTTTTTGCAGGCCTGCAGTGTCCAGCTGCTGAAACGTATTAATTGAATAAAAAATGCTTGTACCCCAAATTTTCTGCCATTATGTCAATATGTTAAGCTCAATCAGGTATGTGGGTAGTTTTAAGGAGAAAATTGGATAAATCCAATTCTAGAATATCAACCTTCTACTCCTCCAGGAGCGGATATTCACTGGGCAGCGATCCGCAGAACAGAGAGTTTTAGATTCTCCTTGACCACTCCACTAAATGGGAGGCTTTATGCTGCAGAGGTGCAAAACAATCTCCCTAGTGATTTTTTCTCTGTCAGCTCTCCCCACTCACACTCTTGTTCACTCCTCAACTGTGTCTATTCCTTTATTACAACTCCACAACTCTATTGTCTAGTCATCCATCCGCACTGACCTGGGTTTTTTCGGGCACTTTGTGGGTCTCAACCACGAGCTCTCTGTACTCAGCCTTCCTGCGGTTCCCACCAAGCAGGCTCTCAGTAAGGGACGTCTCACCTTACGTAGGGCAGGCCACACCCTGAGTATACCAACCCAGTCAGCATCTATTTACCTCAGTAGAAACAGAAATCCACATTTACTGGAGAACTACAGACAGAACTTAATTTAGATTAGTCAATTTGCTTCACGTGAATGGCGGCGCTTACCAAATGACTTCAGCCCTTGGTCAACTCTGTCCTTCGGTGTCCACTGCCTGTTGATCACAACAATTTCAACAAAATCTTATTATTCCCAACTTACGTTTTCCTTTGCTCCTCCAGAAATCACGTCGGAGTCACCAAATTGTTGGAAGGAATTTTATCAATCTAATTTAAGGCCTCTCTTAAAGGGACACACTACATGAGACCACAGAGATAGAAGGGGGAGTTTTGCTCTCCACTGTCTCTATATGCTTGCTCATTAGGGATGAGGGATTGCTGTGTGTACAACACAGGCAACTGTCAACTGTAACTACATGTTCGTTCAGGAGGAGTGAATGCAACAAGTCAGTAACTCATTGCAATCTGCTGGAATCCCTTAGATAGAAAATGTGTGCATGCGTATAGGTTCCCTCCGGGTACTCCGGCTTCCTCCCACAGTCCAAGAACATGACTGTTAGGTTAATTTGTCTTTCTAAATTGCCCTTAGGTATGAGTGTGTGTGCGCACGGCTGTTTGTCCTGTTTGTCTTTGTGTTGCCCTGCTATGGACTGCCAACCTGTCCAGGGTGTACCCCACCTTTCACCCAATGATTGCTGGAAATAGGCACTAGACTCCAACGGTACAGAACACTATCTTTCCCTGGAGCCACCGTGATGGACATAACAGAAAAGATCCTGGACCTCATTCAACTCCACAAATGTATGAGTAAAGTTTTAATTCACTCTGGCACCAATGACATTCACAAGCTGCAGTCTGAGCTCCTGAAGCGTGATTTTATCTACTTTTTTAATCCTTTAAATAACTCAAGTCTGTTTTTATCTCTGGCTCCACTTCCACCGTTGGAAGAGGAATTGGTCATTTTAGTAGACCCTTATCTCTGAACACCTGGCTTTCCTCTACCACCATGATGCACAACATCAGTTTTATAGACAACTTTAACATTTTCTGGGGCACCTGTTTGGGGCAGATTGACTTCACCCAATTAGACACAACACCCGCATGCAACCCCCGCCTGTCTACCACACCTGCCCCAGCTGTACCTGCCCCCTCCGCCACATCTTGATGCCTAGCTGGTCCTTGCTCCTATGAACTCAGCTCTGATTTTACCTGTAACCCACATACTCTATGTGAGTTACGGTTACCATACCTCATTCATCCCTGTCATTAACAGCGGAGAGCGGTCTAAAAATCATTAGCCCAACAAATACAACCCCAATAATCTCAAACAGTTACCAAAAGTCCCACTTTCCTTAAATCATACAGTTACTCCATCTCCAGTCACTATTAATATTTCACTTTTAAATGTTCGCTCTCTGCTGAACAAAACTTTTATTGTCAACAATCTGATTTTAGACCATAATCTTCAGTCCTTATTTTTAACAGAAATGTGTATATATATATATATATATATATATATATATATATACACATACATATACTATTTATATAACTGTTTTTGGAACTCTTCAGATTTTATGAGTATCAAACTCACAGATGCCCTGCTGATTCCAGGATATCAACAAAACATCCTAACTGTGGATGCAGCAGTTTTGAAAGGAGCGAGATTTTCGACATGCATAGTGAAGGTAAAAGACAGGCTGTACTATCTGGACATTGTCATGGAAAAAGATGCAAACAGCGAAGACTCCTGTAAGGTATATTGTGATCTAGTAAAACTTGAAACTGTTGTAAATGGTATGAAAATCAAAGATAAAAGATGCAGACCTAGCCAATGTGAAATTTGTCTAGAGGGTAAATTTTCTCAAAGCTGAATTAGACAAAGTGATTTAAAGGCCAAAGAGCCGTTAGAGCTGGTACATACAGATTTGGGTGGGCCTATTGCCCTAGAGTCATTTGAAGGGTACAAATATCCTATTACTTTCACTGATGATTTTCTGGTGCTCTCTATGCGTACTTCCTTTGGAGCAAAAACAAGGCGAGTTTTTGGCAGACACAGCACCTTATGGTAAAGTAAAGCTTCTGAGATCAGATAATGGAACAGTTTGTTTCAGAGGAATATCAGTCATTGCTGACAGACAATGCCACAAAACATGAGAGGTCAGCGACCTACTCCCCCCATCAAAATGGGACGGTAGAGAGGAACTGACGCACACTATTTGAAATGGTCCGATGCATGCTGATCGAGTCAGGTTTTCTGGTTTACCTAAAGAGTTGTGGCCTTTTGCAGCCAGGACAGCTGCAATTATTCAGCCGAGAGACCTGCCCACTCTGGCTTCCTAATTAACACGGTTTAACTGATTTTAAATCGGGTTTTATGACTAGTTTTAAACGATTTTAACACCACTAACTTTTAGCAACTTGTTTTCATCTGGGATGTTTTTAATCCAAGTATGGACTACATTTATTTCATCATGCCATCACTCACCTGTACCCCTGGATGTGATTGCTGTTTTAAGTTAACACAGAAAGTTCTGGAGCTGGAGCAGAGGATCTCCACGCTTAATCAATCCCAGGACTACGTGTGCGACGTGGACCTCATATTCGGCCCGACTATAGCCACCGCCAACAGCGCTCAGTCAGCGGACACAATTCGCTTCCAGCCCGGTGAAGCTGCGGAGGGGGAATCCATCACTGGACTCGGACTGCCGAACGCCGATGGTGCAACAACAGCCACAGAGGAGGACTGTTGGTTCCATCAGGGGGCTAAACCAAAAGCCCCCATCAGCTCAACACCGGTGCTCCAGGGTGCCTGGTCCATGGTTGGGCCAGGCCATGGTGGGGGCCACTCTCCTTCACCCGGCCTGCCATTGTTAAACCGCTTCGGTGCCCTGGAGCACGACTTTCGTCCTCTGACTGTCCCTCCGGCCACCCTAAAGCCCAGCAGTTCTGCAGGACTGCAGCCCATCCCCAGTAGCCGGAGCAGCAGCCGGAGTCCCGCAGCCCTCCACGCCAAACCCAGGACCGCAGCCAGGATTTGCCGAGGAGTGCTCCACTACACCTCGAACCCACGGAACGAGCCCTCGGCACCGACTACACGTCGCTGCAGTCCTGGGGAAGCTAATCTGCCCAATATCCAGCAGGTCCTGGGCGGTGAAAGATCCTCTGCCTAGCATCAACTTGCAAACCAGCCGCCCACCACGCTCATCATCGGAGACTCTATTATCAGGAATGTAAGGAAGAGAGGAGATCTTACTTTGTGTTTTCCTGGAGCCACGATAAAGGACATTGCTGAACAGATCCTGGACCACATCCAATGTCACACATATGTGAGTAGAGTTATTATTCATGCTGGAACCAATGACATTCGTGAACTGCAGTCTGAGCCCCTGAAGCTGGATTTTATTAATTTGTTAAATCTTTTAAAATACACACACCTGTCTGTTTTTCTTTCTGGCCCCACCCCCACTGTTGGAAGAGGAATTGGTGGTTTTAGCAGGCTTTTATCTCTGAACACCTGGCTTTCTTCTGCCACCGTGATGCACAGTATTGGTTTTAGATACGATTTTAACATTTTCTGGGGCAGGAGTCAGTTGTTTGGACCGGATGGGTTACATCTGAACAGACAAGTTATCCGCATGCTGGCAATGAGCCTGGCATGCCCTCGTCCCCCCATGTCAACCACACCGGCCCAGCTGCCCCTGCCCTCTCCACCCCTTCCACCACATCTTGATGTGCAGCTGGTCCCTGCTCCTATGAACTCCGTCCTGATTTTAACAGTAATTCAGATATCGGATATTAGATTTAGATGACATCTTAGATCCTTTTTCAACAGAATTTTAAAATATTTTGAATTATATTGATTTAAGTCAACATGTCACCCAGCCGACTCACGACAGAGGACACACCTTGGACTTGGTCATCACGTATGGCCTGTCCACTAGTGTGTCCTCTGTGGTTTTCTTGGTTGTCTCTAACCACTTCTGTGTGTTTTTTGATATCACCAGTTTTATCCAGCAGGAGATCTCTGTGAGAACTGTAAGGAAGCGCTATCTAACCCCTGAAGGGGCTGCAGGTTTTCTAGAAGTTTTCCAAAAGTTTCCTCCTAGTCTCTTATCTTCCCCCTGTGATTTTATCGTGAGTGATTTTAACAGAAGGCTCTGGACCTGCTGGCTCCACTTAAAGTGAAACGCTCGCACTCAAAACCTGCAGCGCCGTGGAGAAATGGCGATCTTAAAAAACTAAAGAGGGACTGCAGGGCGGCAGAGAGAAAATGGAGGAAAAATAAAACCACGATAAACCATCAATTATACACAGAACTTCTCAAATCCCACAATAATGCTGTAAGAAATTCAAGAAATGCTTGTTTTGCAAAAATCATATCAGACCATAAAAATCTTAAAATTATTTTTTCCACTATTGATCAAATTTGTAACCGTACTACTACTGCATTTCAGAAATCCCCCTCAAACACTCTTTGTGAGGAGTTTGCACACCACTTCAGAAGGAAGGCAGACACCATCAGATGCAATATTTTATCTTCTCAGAGTAACATGGTTTTAGACAAATCTGAGCATTGGGACACCGGTTAGTTTTGTCCTGGTAGAAGCTGGGACTTTTGATAAAGATTTCTCCTCAGTGAGGCCTCACTTCATTTTATAAGCCATTTTATGGATCCTTTAGTGACAAGATTTTTTAGCCTTCTTTATGACCGAGGTGATGGTGGGCTCCCACTTGAGGTCCTGGGTGATGGTGGTACCCAGGAAGCGGAATGAGTCCACAGTGGTGATGGGGGTGTCAGTCAGGACAATGGGGGGGAGGGGGGTTGTGTGCCTCCTAAAGTCCACAATAATCTCCACTGTCTTCTGGGCGTTCAGCACCAGGTTGTTGCGGCTGCACCAGGACACCAGACGTTCAGCCTCCATCCTGTAGGCAAACTCATCCCCGTCCGAGATGAGTCCAATAACGGTGGTGTCATCTGCAAACTTAATTAGTTTGACAGACTGGTGGTTGGAGGTGCAGCAGTTGGTGTACAGGGAGAAGAGCAGAGGAGAAAGAACATAGCCCTGAGGGGAGCCGGTGCCGATGGTCCGAGAGTCCAAGACATTCTTCCCCAGCCTCACATGCTGCTTCCTGTCCGTCAGGAAGTCAGTGATCCACCTGCAGATGGGATCAGGCATGTTCATCTGAGATAGCTTGCCTCGGAGAAGGTCTGGGAGGATGTGTTGAAGGCAGAGCTGAAGTCCACAAACAGGATCCTGGCGTAGGTTCCCGGGAAGTCCAGATGCTGCAGGATGAAGTGAAGAGCTATGTTGATGGCATGATCTACAGACATGTTTGCTCTGTAGGCAAACTGCAGAGGGTCCAGGATGGGGGCTGTGAGGGTCTTGAGATAGGACAGAACCAGGCACTCAAATGACTTCATGACCACAGATGTCAGAGCCACAGGTCTGTAGTCATTAAGTCCAGTGATCCTTGGTTTCTTGGGAACAGGGACTATGGTGGAGGTCTTGAAGCAGGCAGGCACATGACATGCCTGCAGTGAGGAATTGAAAATCCCAGAGAACACTGGGGCCAGCTCATTTGCACAGTGTCTGAGAGTGGCAGGAGACACATCGTCTGGGCCGGGAGCTTTTCTAGCATTTAGGCTCTTAAACTGTTTCCTCACATCTGCTTCATGAATATGAAGGGGTTTAGTTAGAGTTGATGAGAGTTCGTCATAGGTGAGGGGTGAGGAGGGGGTTGCTGTGGGTGAAGTCTTTGATGGTGTTAATTGCTCTGTAGTGGGGGTGGAGGGATGAGTGTCCAAAGTGTCTCTATTGTTGGGACTGGTGGAGGTGTGAGGGCTGCTTGGTGGGTGGTCAAAACGGCAGTAAAAGTCATTGAGGGTGTTGGCCAACAGCAAGTCATCAGTGGAGTGGGGAGTTTAAGGCTTGTAGTTGGTAATGATCCTAAAACTTTTCCACACAGAGGCCAAGTCGTTCTCTGAGATCTGCTACTGAATATTCTCAGAGTGCTGGTGTTTAGCAGTGTTCACTTCTATTCTGAACCTGTACTTGGCCTCTCTGTAGCAGTCGCTGTCTCCGCTTCTGAATGCCTTTCTCTTTTCTAGCCACAGCTGTTTGAGTTTAGGAGTAAACCAGGGTTTGTCATTATTATAACTCACCCTGGTGCGTGATGGCACAATGTTGTCCTCGCAGAAGTATATATAGGAGGTGACAGTATCCGTAATCTCATCCAAGCTGTTAGAAGCAGCCCTCATTGTGTCCCAGTCTGTAGATACTAAAGACGAGCGAAGCTCCTCCACAGCCTCGTTGCTCCACAGTTTTTTAGTCCTCACGACAGGTTTGGAGAGCTTCAGCCTCTGTCTGTACGCGGGGATCAGATGGATCATCACGTGATCTGAAAGTCCGAGTGCAGTGCGAGGCACTGCGTAATAGGCCCCGCTTATCGTGCTGTAACAGTGATCCAGTGTCCTCTCCCCTCTGGTCGGGCATTTAATATATTGTTTTATGGTAAGTTTAGATATCTGCTCTTCTAAAGTCCACAAGATTACATGTGGTGTGCCCCAGGGTTCGATTTTAGGCCCAGGGCTTTTTAACCTTTCTAGAATTGCGCTGCTCTGGGTGGCTGCATGTTGGAGTGGCTCTGTTGGCTACATATTAAGTTTTGTTTTTTTGTACATTGTTTCCTCTTATTTCTTAAAGAAGATTGCATTTTTTTCTACCTGTATACTTTCTAGTTTCTGGTGCTGTGAAGCTGGAAGGATTTTTGCTGTAAATTTTTCCCTTTTTGACAATTTGTTATGATGCGTAACCATGGCAACAATGTGGTTTACAGCCGGGAGCAGCTAATTAACATCGCAAAAGCTGAAATAATACCTCAACTGAAACCACAAATCCCTGATGAGTTGATAAGGAGGAGACGTGGATACAGAGCAGGAGCGAAAAGGAGACAGAAAAAGAGGAAGTTCAAGCCATCTCTTCCATCGATCATAATGGGCAATGTCAGATCACTGGCTAACAAGATGGATGAACTCCAAGCCCTTACAAGGACTCAGCCAGAGTACTGTGAATGCAGTGTTATGTGTTTTACGGAGACGTGGCTGCTGGATCATATCCCCGACTCCAACGTCTGTCTGCCAGGCTTCCTGACTGTAAGAGCAGACAGAGATCTGAAGACGAGCAGAAAAAGGAAAGGTGGTGGAGTAGCAGTGCTTGTAAACAACAGATGGTTGTCATGGTCTTTGGATTTTGTGCAGCAAGTTTAAGTTTTTCCTTCCACTTGGTTTTCTTCCCCTTTTTACCCCAAGGTGCCCTCTTGTGTTGCTCCTCCTGTTTGTGTCTTAAGTTAGTAGTTTTCCTTCAGTGTAATTATATTTTTGTATTCTGGCACTCCCTGGGTTCTGTAGATGTTTTTCACCTTTGTCTATGTTCACCTTCCCATTTGTGTTTCCTTTTATCTCTTTATTTAATTCCTCCTTCTGTTCTCCAGTGTGTCCTTACGTTTCCCTTAGTTTCTTAAGAATCCTTTCTAGTTTCTTTAGAGTCTTCTGTCTCCTAGCCATTCTACCTTCCATCCCAGCTGCTAATCACTTCCACCTGCTCACTCCCCGTCAGCTGCAACCGCTTCCCTTAATTAGTCCTGCTCCTTCTCTGCTCCACTCTTCACTCTCCTCCTCAGTATAAATTCGGTTCTCATTCAGTCACAACTCGCTGGTTCGTCGTCATCCTTTCCTGTTCGGTCCCTCGCTTCCCTGCCGTTATTCTTCCCTCTCTGGTTCCTGCCTTCCCTGTTGCCCGTCTGGTTCCTGTTTCCCCGTTTGCTGCCTTTTGATCCTCCTGAGTTTTGTAAGTTCCCCTTCCTTGTGTTTTTGTTATTAAATCATCTTTTTGGATTTTGCTGCATTTGGGTCCTCCCTTAACCTTAAAACATGACAGAACGAACCAGCCATACTATGGACCCAGCAGAATACGCACACTCAGAGGAGGATTTACAGGAACTCATAAACTGGAGTATTAGCCAAGGACTTTATTCCAACTCACCCTATGTTGGGTCCCGATTGGCCTATTGTCCTGGTCCTCTCGGGATTGGGACGAGCTGTTCCTCCGCTCCCCGTTCCTCAGGCCGCCGCCGTCGTCGACGTCCCAGAGCATCTCCCATCCTACTCCAGGGGGGCTCGAGGGGCGACTTCCTGGTTCCCCAGGCGCCGGTCCTGCACCACAGCCTCCAGACCGCCCAAGCTCCAGTCCCGGTACCTCAGAGCTGGGAGCTGTCGGTTGCAGACGCTGCCCAACCTCACCGGCGCTTCTGGGGTCCGCTCCCTGTTCCCAGCCGGGGCGACCCACTTCCTCCCCAGGCATCTCGAAATGGCGAGCCGCCGGTCGCAGAAACTGCCCGACTGCACCCGTGCTTCCGGGGTCTGCTTCCTGCACAAAGCCGGCGCGACCAGTCTCCGGTCCCGGCTTCCAGCCAGCCTCAAGCACCGCCTTTCGCTCCTGCTCCAGACTCCCCACCTTTGTTGAATACAATCACCGAGGAGGAGTTCGCCTTATTTTCTCAGTTATTCAAGGATGACTCTGGGATGATGGAAGCCTTGTTTGAGGCATACGGCGCCACCATTTGGAAGAGACGCTACACTCTTCCGGTTCCTGTCTCCACAGAGGGTGTTCCGGAGGACACGCCTCTGACTCCTGTTTCCACAGGGGGTGTCCGGGTTAAAACGCCCCTGGTTCCTGTCTCCGCAGGGGGTTTCCCGGGGAACACGCCTCTGGCTCCTGATTCCGCCGGGGGTGTCTGGGAGGACACGCCTCGAGTTCCTGTTTCCGCCGGGGGTGTCTGGATGGACACGCCTCGGGTTCCTGTTTCCGCTGGGGGTGTCTGGGAGGACACGCCTCTGATTCCTGGCTCCGCAGAGGGTGTTCCAGAGGACACGCCTCTGATTCCTGGCTCTGCAGAGGGTGTTCCAGAGGACACGCCCCTGGCTCCTGTTCCTGTCTCCGCCGAGGGTGTCCAGAGGGACACGCCTCGGGCTCCAGACTCCGCCGAGGGTGTCCAGAGGGACACGCCTCGGGCTCCAGACTCCGCCGAGGGTGTCCCGGGAGACACGCCTCGGGCTACAGACTCCGCCGAGGGTGTCCCGGGAGACACGCCTCGGGCTCCAGACTCGGCCGAGGGTGTCCAGGAAGACACGCCTCGGGCTCCAGACTCCGCCGAGGGTGTCCAGGGAGACATGCCTCGGGCTCCAGACTCCGCCGAGGGTGTCCAGGGAGACACGCCTCGGGCTCCAGACTCCACCGAGGGTGTCCCGGGAGACACGCCTCGGGCTCCAGACTCCGCCGAGGGTGTCCAGGGAGACACGCCTCGGGCTCCAGACTCCGCCGAGGGTGTCCAGGGAGACACGCCTCGGGCTCCAGACTCCGCCGAGGGTGTCCAGGGAGACACCCCTCGGGCTCCAGACTCCGCCGAGGGTGTCCAGGGAGACACGCCTCGGGCTCCAGACTCCGCCGGTCAGGAATGAGAAAGATCACAGGTTTTAAGGACAAGAAGGATTGGATAGATGGAAGTCTGGACAGAGCCAATGAACTGAACATATGCTTCAACAGGTTCAGTTCAGGAACTAGCTCAGCATCCCCCTCTCCTGTTCCCAGCCAAACAGACATCCCACTCTCCTCTGATCTTCAGCTTTCCTGTTACACCTCGGATGTTTTATCCTTCACCTCAGCCATGGACTCTTCTAATTCCACAAGTTTGACTTCAACCAAGTCAGGAAATGCTGCTACCCCCTTTGCCTCCCCCTCCCACTTGTCTGTCTCCAAAGGTCAGGTGAAGAGGCAGCTGGAGAAACTGAACCGGAACAAGGCTGCAGGTCCAGATGGTGTCAGCCCCAGAGTCCTGAAGGCCTGTGCAGAGCAGCTCTGTGGGATTCTGCAGCACCTCTTCAACCTTAGCCTAACTCAGGAGAAGGTTCCAGTGTTGTGGAAGACATCCTGCCTTGTTCCAGTACCCAAAAGAACTCACCCATCAGTCATCAATGACTATAGACCCGTTGCCCTGACATCCCACATCATGAAGGTCCTGGAGAGACTCCTGTTGGCACCCCTGAGTAAGCAAACAAGAACGTATCAGGACCCACTGCAGTTTGCTTATCGCTGTGGAGTTGGAGTTGAAGATGCCATCATCCACCTACTTCAACCAACCCACTGTCATCTGGACAAAGCAGGCAGCACTGTGAGGATCATGTTCTTTGATTTCTCTAGTGCATTTAACACAATTCAGCCTGATTTGCTTTGTCAGAAACTCCTGAAGACACAGGTGGAGCCCTCAACAATCGCCTGGATCAATGACTACCTGACCAACAGACCACAATTTGTGAGACTGAAGAATTGTGTGTCAAACCAGGTGGTCAGCAGCACAGGAGCACCACAAGGGACCGTACTCTCACCATTCCTTTTCACTCTGTACACCTCAGACTTCCAGTACAAATCAGAGACCTGTCATATGCAGAAATACTCAGATGACTCTGCAACTGTCGGGTGTATCAGAGATGAACAAGAAGCTGAATACAGAGAGCTGGTGGACCGCTTTGTGACATGGTGTGGAAACAATCGTCTCACTTTGAATGTGAACAAAACAAAGGAGATAATTGTAGATTTCAGAAGAAACAGGGATAAGTCAAACACTGTTTCCATCATGGGAGAAGAAGTGGAGGTGGTTGAGGAATATAAATACCTCGGAGTTCCCCTTGACAACAGACTGGACTGGAGGCGCAACAGTGAAGCCATCTACAAGAAGGGACAGATCAGACTGTACTTCTTGAGGAAGCTTAGGTCCTTCAAGGTTTGTAGCAAGATGCTGCAGATCTTCTACAAGTCTGTTGTGGAGAGTGTAATCTCTTCAGCCGTCATCTGTTGGGGTAGCAGCATCAGAGCCAGGGATTTAAAAAGGCTAAACAACTTGATAAAGAAGGCTGGTTCTGTTCTTGGGACAACTGCGGAAAATCTGGAGATGATAATGCAAAGAAGGATTCTTCATAAAATGAAAGAAATGATGGACAACCCTGAGCATCCTCTTCATGAGACAGTCATACAACAACAGAGCGTCTTCAGTCAGAGGCTTCTTCAGTTTCGCTGCAATACAGACCGCTACAGGAAATCATTCCTGCCCACAGCCATCATCATCTACAACAACTCCTTAAAGAATAAATTATATGAGCTATACCAACACTTAATTTCCCTCTGGGATCAATAAAGTATTTTTGAATTGAATTGAATTGATATGCTCCCTCTTGGCAGCGTCATCAGAAGACACGGAGTTGACTTTCACAGTTATGCTGATGATACACAGTTGCACATCTCTATGTCTCCCGATGAGACACGGCCAATACATGCACTTTTTAGCTGCATTTTAGACATCAAATGGATGACAGAAAACCTTCTCCAGCTCAACCAGGACAAAACTGAAGTTTTACTCATCGGTCCTGGGGCTCAGAGAGAGAATCTTTTATCAAAACTACAACCACTGTCTTTTAATCGTTCTTTACAACTTAAGAACGTGGGCGTGATTTTTGACTCTGAGCTAACTTTTATCCCTCACATTAAAAACCTAACTAAAATAGGTTTTTATCACCTTAAGAACATTGCCAGAGTCCGCCCCATTCTCTCGGGCCAATATGGAGACACTGGTGCACGCTTTTATCACCAGTAGGATGATTACTGTAATTCCCTGCTTTCTGATCTCCCCAAAAAGAGCACATCAGGTTTACAACTCCTACAAAACTCAGCAGCACATGTCCTGACGAAGACCAGGAGACGGGAACACATTACACCTGTTTTAAACTCATTGCATTGGCTCCCCATATTTTTTAGGATCGATTTTAATGGTCTTTAAGTGTCTTAATGGTCTTGGGCCTTCTTATCTTTCAGAACTGCTCTTACCATATGAACCTTCGCGGTCTTTGCGCTCCTCTGGCAGCCGTCTCCTTGTCACCCCAAAAGTTAGGACAAACACTCATGGTGAGGAGTCTTTCCAGTTATTTGGCGCTCACCTCTGGAAGAGGCTGCCGGAGGACCTCACGGCTGCAGAGAACGTTCATGTTTTTAAGAACAGGCTCAAGATTCACCTTTTTAGTCGAGGTTTTAATTAATTGATTACTATTTACTGCCTGTCTATTTGCTTTTCATGTTTCACTTGCTTTTATTGATCAGTATTTTACTACTTGGTCTTGTATTTATCTCATTAATTTAATTTAATTTATTAATTAATTAGTTTACCTACCTCTCTATGAATCTATTTATTTGGGTATTTTAACACGTTAGACTGTTGTTTTACACGGACAATAAAAACATAGACACATCGTTCCAGTGTTTCCCCTGTGGGAGCCCTCTGCCTCGGGAGTGGTGGTCAGCTGTGGATGCCTGGGTGCTCTCCAGGTGGTGTTCGGATGGAGGTCAGGATCCTGGCCTCCTCTCCTCTGGATGCCCTGAGTCAGTGCCTTGGCTACTGCTGGTGATCCGCTGCTGCCGGTGCAGATGGCTCCCTTGATGGCGCTTCCTTACCTAACATGCCTCATCTGTACTCGGTCCAGTTTCCATCTTATTTTCTATTTTAATGTCCTTTTAATGTTGCTCCTGAGTGTGTTCGCACTTGGGGATAGGATTGGGGGGAGGGTAGTACAATTGTGTTCATACTTAAAGTTGTGGGGGGTGGGGGGGGTAGGGTATTTTTTATTCTGTAAAGTAATTTGAACTGCATTTCTTTGTAAGAAAAGCGCTTTATAAATAAAGTTCATTGTTATTATTATAAGGAACAGGTGTTACTTGCGAAAATCTCAGACATCACTGATTCCATCGCTCCAACTAAAGTGAAAGTAGTCTCAGGTAGAAAGAAGTCTCCGTGGGCAAGAGATCCACTGGTACGTATTGAAAAAAGGGAGTGTCGACGAGCCGAGAGAAAATGACGGAAAACTCGACTTCAGGTTCACTTTGAGATCTACAAAGAGAGAGAGAACATATATCAGTTATCTTTAAAAGAAGCTAGGGAATCATTATTTTCTGAAATCATCAACAGAAACATTAATAATGCACAGACTCTATTTGCAACAATGGAAAGACTAACTAATCCTTTAGTGACAGTAGCCCCTGAACTAAACTCTACCAGAGCCTGCAATGAATTTGCCAGCTTGTGCGCTGAAAAGATTATAACAATTAGACGGTCAATCTGTACCTCAATACCGAACCCACAACCAATGCCATCCACAATCAACACCAATGTGGAGAAAATGGCTGAATTCCATGAATTAAACCAAAAACACTTTGAAAAAAAAATCATTATCCAATCAAGCTCCTCCTCCTGCTGTCTTGAAATCCTACCCACAGCTTTTCTCAAAAAAGTTCTTCCTGTCATTGGGTTTGATCATGTTCAAATAGTCAACTCATCCCTGTTATCAGTTGTCTTCCCAATTAAATAGCTTCCTAACAATGACAAACCGTTTTGATGTTTTTCCGTCTGGTTTCTATGGTTACCACAGTACTAAGACTGCCCTCGTCAAAGTTTTCAATGACATCTGCATAAATACAGACTGTGCTAGAACCTCAGTGCTGGTACTGCTGGCAACCAAAAAGATTAACTACCATAACTAGACAGATGACACTCAGCTTTACATTACAATGTCTTCAGGTGACTCTGAACCAATTCAAACCCTAAATAAATGCATTGACCAAATAAATGGTTGGATGAGCCATAACTTTCTCCAGCTGAATAGAAACAAAACTGAAGTGATTATTTTTGGACCCAAAGATGAACGATCAAGAGTCAGCACACAGCTTCAATTAATTCAGCTAGAAAAAACTCATCAGGCACGAAACCTAGGTGTAGTAATGGACTCAGACCTGAACCTCCAGGGTCACATAAAGGCAATAACAAGGTCAGCCTTCTATCACCTGAAGAACATTTCTAGGTTTAAAGGACTGATGTTGCAACAGGACATGGAAAAACTCATCCATGCGTTTATCTTTAGTCACATTGATTACTGCAACAGCATCCTCATGGGTCTGCCTAAAAAGTAAATCAGACAGCTGCAGCTGATCCAGAATCCTGCTGCTCGTGTCCTCACTAGAACCAGGAAAGTAGAGCACATTACCCCAGTTCTAAAGTCATTACACTGGCTCCCTGTACCTCCGAGAATAGACTTCAAAATACTCCTACCAGTTTATAAATCATTACATAAGTCAGCACCAAAATAAGTTGAAGACCTGTTTTCAGGGTACCAACCACCAAGACCACTAAGGTCCTCTAACTCTAGCCTACTAAACATCCCTAGACTAAGAACTAAACATGGAGAAGCAGCTTTCAGTTTATATGCTCCCCTTATCTGGAACAGACTTCCTGACAAGTGCAGAGCTGCTTAAACTCTGAACTGATTTAAATCAAGACTAAAAAAAACATCTGTTTAGAATTGCCTTCGAGTAAATTATTGTTCAAATGTATGTATATGTATGCAATGTGTTCATGCTCTCTTGCTTTATTGATTTTTCTCTTGCTTTATTGTGTATCACGTGTAATGTGTGTTTCATGCTAATTCGCTACTTTTATGTTGTTATGTGTTATTATAATGTGTTGTTATAATGTTATATTCCATGTTTGTTTTTTTGTTTTGTTTTTAAATCACCAAATCATTTAAAGCACCTTGAATTACCCTGTTGTTGAAAGTGTGCTATACAAATAAAATTGCCTTGCCTTGCCAAAGACCTTTAAGGAGGCTATGGCATCATCGACATCTAAAAAGTGGAAAAAGGCAATGAGAGACGAAGTGGCTTCACTTAAAGAGAACAACACCTACTCACTTGTGCCGTTACCAGAGGGTAGACAGTGGGGAGATGGTGGGTTTATGCTCTCAAAAAGGATGACAATGGAAATGAAATATATAACGCTAGGTATTTAGCAATGGGATACAGTCAGGTAAAAGAACTTGAATACTCTCATTCTCTCAGACAGCAAACCTAATGTCACTATGTGTACTGATGCAGCTCGCTGCACAGCATGACCTTACACTAAACCAGATGGACGTTAAGGCTGCATATTTACATGCGCCAATTGAGTGCAAAATATACATAGAACAACCCGAAGGTTTCCAGGTTAAACCAAAGAATGGTGTGCAACTTGTGCGCACGTTAAACAAATCTATCTACGGCCTTCAACAGTCTGGCAGGAATTTGAACATGATGCTCCATGAATTTTTGATTGAGAATGATTCTGTGGAGAGCCAAACCGGTCACTGCATCTACACTAAACTGTCTGACAAGGCAAAAGTTATTCTGTTAGTGTGGGTCGATGATATAGTTGTGGACGCAAGTAATGAGATGTGTTTAAGAGAGGTCAAAGAGAAACTAAAAAGCAAGTTTAAAATGAAAGACCTCGGACATCTCACTCATTTCATTGGGATTGATTTCACACAACATTTCAGGAGTGCGGTGGTGTGGTGCATGGACCCAAACGCAGACGCCAGTAGAAAGTGCAAGGATGTTTATTGAAGTGCTGTTGGTGGAGGCGGTGATGATGATAACGGCAGGAACAGAGAGACAGGACATGGAAGAGCAGGAATGGATGACAGCAGGACAACACACCATGGAGACAACGATAATGATCCGGCGCTGTGTGAGGGGAAGTGATGGGTTGTGAAGGCAGAAGGTGAGCAGGATCAGGTGTGGATGATTGGAGAGACACAGGTGAGGGGGAATAGGGCAACATGGCACAAAAAGAGGGTACTGTCAAAATAAACCATACCAGATACATTAAGAAAATGCTGGATAGGTTTGGCATGGCTGAGTGTAAAGCCAGAACCACACCCAGTGAGATCGAATGTGATTTGTCACCACAAGCCGATAAAACTAACCAAATAAAGTATAGAGAATCATGACCTGTACTAGGCCTGATATCAGGTGGATTGTGAGTAGACTGTCACACTACATGTCCGATCCCAGAGAAAAACACATCACAGCTTTAAAGCATGTGTAGAGATACTGATAAGGAACCAAGGACTTTGAACTGTGTTATAGCCAGTGTACCTCTCAACTAGAGCTGAGTGTATACTCTGATTCCAACTGGGAAAATGACGTGTGGACATTAAGTATAATTTCATCAGGACCAATGTGTTGCAGGGTAAAATTGTTTTGGTGTACTGTCAAACATGGTCACAGATGTGTTAACAAAATCTGCCACCAGGGCCAAAATATAAAAGTTTAAACCCAACATTTTTTGGTAAATAGTGTTATTGTAATGTGAGTGGCACCATTGAGTGGGGGTGTTAGAGTGCGATGTTTTTATCACTATGTTATGGGCACTACTTTGTTCAGCGCAGGGTTTCGTGCAGTATCAAATAATAAAGGCGGAGCCTCCCCATGTTTGTCTGTCTGTACCAATATGAGGATTGGGGCAGTGTGGCATCTACACAAAAACATAAAACATTTCTGTATCCTGTATATAATGGGCAACCCGCTGCAGAGGTGCCAACACTGTCTCCCGTTGACACATGGCCAAAGGATGCACTTTTTAGCTGCATTTTAGACATCAAATCCTGCTTCAAAATTTACCAGCACGTGTCCTGACAGAGACCAGGAGGCAGGAGCACATTACACCTGTCTTAAATTCATTGCATTGGTTCCCCATATTTTTTAGGATTGATTTTAATTTTAAATTCAATTCAATTGAGTTTATTTATATAGCGCCGATTCACAACAGATGTCATCTCAAGGCACTTAACAAGAAGTAATTTCAATACATTTATACAAACATTCCAATCAGTTAAAAAGTTTCCTATTGAAGGAATCCCAGCAGATTGCGTCAGTCATTGGCGTGAGGTTGGACCCCGTTGATGCAGACTTGCCAACCACAGCAATCCCTCATACTGAGCAAGCATGAAGCGACAGTGGAGAGAAAAAAACTCCTCTTTAAGAGGAAGAAACCTCCAACAGAACCAGGCTCAGTAGGAGCGGCCATCTGCTACGACCTTCTGGGGGTTTGAGAAGACAGAGCAGAGACACAGAAGGAACAGAATATATTATATAAGAGTACTTTCTATGTTACAGAAAGTAAAAAGTTTATAACATGACATTGTTGTTAGGTTAAAAAAGTGGTTGACCTAGAAAGAATCACACACAAGGGTCGGAGAGAATATGGAGTCAATAAGCTCTGCAGAGGTAGATGTGGATAATCAGTTCTGCAGAGGGAGACCAGGAAAATACTATAAGGAATGAGCCAACCGTGTCTGTCTGTTCTCAGCCTCCCAGTGTCATAGTCTCTGGTCTCCAAGAGCATCCCCTCTGCAGTCTCTCTTTATTTAGTCACACTTCGATTAAAATATTAAAAGAACAGGATGTCATGCAAAGGAGCTTGTGACTGAAACCAAAATGACATTTAAAAAGTACATTAGAAAGACACCCTAAGAAAATAATAATACAACATTATTATTTTACCTAACAATAGTGGATGTTCAGTTACTGGGAGCATCATCCCAGTCGATGCCCCCCGTCCAACAGGGCATTGCAGCCAAGCAGGATACCAGACAAGGTATATCTTCTATGGAGAAAAAAACACTGAGAGAAAACAAAGTTAACAGTTGAAATAACAGAATGTACTGTAATACAACTGGAGAGTAGTAGAAGAAAAGGAAGTAGCAGAGTGAAGAAAATTGGTAAGTCTGTCCTCCAGCAGTCTAAGCCTATAGCAGCATAACTACAGAAATAGCTCAGGATGACCTTAGCCACTAACTATAAGCTTTATCAAAAAGGAAAGTTTTAAGCCTGGCCTTAAAAGTAAACAGAGCAGAGGTGGAGTGGCAATCGGGACGACCAGGACTTTTCCCGGTCGCCCGGCTGAAGGATTTACACAGCAGATTACACTTTAAGCGACCGCGAGGCGAACACGACCGGCCTGACTCTGAGCTTATCATAATCATTGACGTTATTAAATTAACTCCGAACAACGGACATATACTACCAATTAAGCTATCTGAAACGTCCAACCAGTATTTATATCAGTTGTTCACTCTCTATATCTTAGTCATTGTCTTATTTTGCAGAACATTCATGGTCACAGATTGTCACGCTGCCCTATTCCTGCCTGATTGTCTTCACCTGTCTGTCTCATCATCCACACCTGATCCTACTCACCTCCTGCCTTTAAGACCCCTCACTTCCTTTCACTCCCAGCCGGTCCATCCTTCCTCCTAGTCCTCCTTCCTCCTAGTCCTCCTTCCTCCCCATGGTGTGTCGTCTTCCTGCCTCTTCTTTCCAGCCCGATGTCCAGTGTCTCCGTTCACCACCATCATCACGATCTCCTCACTTAAATAAAACATCCTGCACCTTCCTTTAGCGAGTGCGTTTGGGTCCATTCTCCACACACCCCGTGACAGAATGATCCGGCCCTAAACATGGACCCAGCACTCGCCCGGGAGATCGCCGCCCTCCGCCAGGATGTCTGGGCCAACCTGGCCAGACTCGCTGCCTCTCCTCACTTTCCTGTACGGGTTTCCGGAGCTGAGGAGATCCTGGGAGTGCTCCCTCACTTCCAGAGGGTGTTCTCTGCTCCGGATCTCGCCGCGCTGCGGAGCGAGGCGGAGAGAGTTCGCAGGGAGGCGTTGGATCGGATCATCGGTCCGCCCTCTCCGTCTCCACCATCTGTCCGCCGGCGGAGGTCCCGCTGCCCCGCCGGGACTGTTTCCGGGAGCGGGGAGCGGAGCGCCGCACCTTCACCGCCCGCATTCGTCGGCACAAGGTTGGCGTTCTGTTCCCCGGGGACTGGTCCTCGACGGCATGAGCCTCTTCTGCTGACTCACCGCAAGCAGCGACGCCGCCGAGGTGGGGCCGCTTCCGGAGCAGTTCCAGCTCCAGTCCGTGAGCCCGTCTCGGCTCCAGTCCGTGAGTCCGTTCCAGCTCCAGAATCCGTTCCAGCTCCAGAATCCGTTCCAGCTCCAGAATCCGTTCCAGTTCCAGTCCATGAGCCCGTTCCAGTCCATGAGCCCGTTCCAGTCCATGAGCCCGTTCCAGTTCCAGTCCATGAGCCCGTTCCAGTCCATGAGCCCGTTCCAGTTTCAGTCCATGAGCCCGTTCCAGTTCCAGTTCCAGAGCCCGCCGTTGTTGTGGCTGCCGTGTTTCTGGCGGTCACAGCGGCGGCTCTCCAGCGATGGACATTTCCCCATGCGTCGCTGGAGCTCCCGGGGAGGGTCAGGGAGGACCCGTCCCCGTCGCTGAAGCTCCCAGGGAGGGTCAGGGAGGACCCGTCCCCGTCACTGGAGCCTCCAGAACGGTCGTCTCAGCAGGCGTCCGAGCCTCCAGAACGGTCTTCTCAGCAGGCGTCCGGGCCTCCAGAACCGCCGTCTGAGTAGGCGTCCGAGCCTCCAGAACCTCTGTCTGAGGAGGCGTCCGAGCCTCCAGAACCTCTGTCTGAGGAGGCGTCCGAGCCTCCAGAACCTCTGTCTGAGGAGGCGTCCGAGCCTCCAGAACCTCTTCGTCTCGGCCGACCTTTACCGGCCAGCCATCTTTGGCACTACCTGACCCTCAGAGGAGGACCTAAGGGCCGTCCGCCCGACCTCCGTCCAGCCAGAGGACGCCGCCGGGGCCGTCCGCCCGACCTCCGTCCAGCCAGAGGACGCCGCCGGGGCCGTCCGCGCGACCTCCGTCCAGCCAGAGGACGCCGCCGGGGCCGTCCGCCCGACCTCCGTCCAGCCAGAGGACGCCGCCGAGGTCGTCCGCCCGACCTCCGTCCAGCCAGAGGACGCCGCCGAGGTCGTCCGCCCGATCTCCAGGTCCTCAGGGGCCGCCGCCGGGGCCGTCCGCCAGACTTCCAGGGGCGTACCCAAAGAGACTCGGGGCCCTCCTTCCGTGGGCCCCCTCCACCCACCCTGGCAAGGGTGCTTGTTTTTTTTCTCTTCCCTTTTTTCACTCTCTCCACGGTGTCTGGAATCCACCTTTAAAGGGGGGGGTCCTGTCACGCTGCCCTATTCCTGCCTGATTGTCTTCACCTGTCTGTCTCATCATCCACACCTGATCCTACTCACCTCCTGCCTTTAAGACCCCTCACTTCCTTTCACTCCCGGCCGGTCCATCCTTCCTCCTAGTCCTCCTTCCTCCTAGTCCTCCTTCCTCCCCATGGTGTGTCGTCTTCCTGCCTCTTCGTTCCAGCCCGATGTCCAGTGTCTCCGTTCACCACCATCATCACGATCTCCTCACTTAAATAAAACATCCTGCACCTTCCTTCAGTGAGTGCGTTTGGGTCCTTTCTCCACACACCCCGTGACACAGATAAAAAAACAAAAAACTATTTGATTTGTTTGTTTTTGAATTTCCCCTTGGGGATCAATAAAGTATCGATATATATATATATATATCTAATGTAGAATGGAGCAAAGCCTCTTGGGAATTGGGAATGGGTAATGCGTTTATCCAATGAACCGATTGCAGGTCAAGTCTGAACGTCTCAGACAGCTAGTTGCAGCAAGTTCGAAAAGAGGGGCCGAAATGGCAAGAATTAAGAAGAAGCGGATGCTGGGGGAGGATGCATCAAAGTGCTCGAAAATTACGGATTTATTCTGAAATCAGGCATCAACGAGTGCTGCAGGTGAATTGAAGTTATTGCTAGCTAGGCGTGAACTTGCACAAGCTAGTCAAATGTTGGTATGGTAAGGACTTAGTGGCCCACTACTCTACCAAAGCTGGTATATTTCAGACGAATTAATGACTTTGCCATAATAATCCTTGAGTGGCTCTTGAATTCGACCATTTGTTTGTCAGTGACTAGTAAGTGTTCAGTTTTCTTTATAGCCTTGTTGCTACTAATGAATAGGCTAGAAGCTGTTTGACCAATTGCCTTCACTAGCAGAAGTTAAGTAATGTTAGCAGATGCAAGCGAGCAGGGTTCACTCATAGTAAATAATCGTTTCCCAAAATGTATTTAACCTGTTCTATCTAAATTGAGATGTTTTTGTCATTGTGTGGATGTCGATTGTGGTAGAGCCCTGTGAGAGAGACTGTTTCACCCTGATTTGGTTGAATACACTGCACAGAATGATCGTGGAGACAGGGCGGGCTCTACGGGTGGGCAATGCCCACCCAATAAAAATACAAGGAAATGAACGTGACGTAGCTTAGTCTTCCAATTTAATGGTATAAAACATAGCAGTACATATGTACACTTTTGATTGGACGTGCTGGAGATATTCAATATTAGCTATATATAGCTTTAGCTATATATATATGTATATATATATACATATATATACATATATATATATATATATATATATATATATATATATATATATATATATATATATATATATATATATAGCTAAAGCCTAATACTGAATGTAATATAACTATAACATAACTCACATAGAGTATCATATAGCCTAAGCCTAATATAGAATAGAGTGTAACTATAATATATAGCCTAATGTTATTTAACAATATATTTAGCTAAAGCCTAATACTAAATATAACTATTAGAGCCCGACCGATAAAGGATTTTGAAGGCCGATACCGATACAAATATTTGTTGGTTTTAAAATCAGATATTCTGATATATCGGCCGATATTTATATCAAATCAAACTTTATTTATAAAGCGCTTTTCATACAAAATAGCATCACAAATTGCTTTACAGATTAAAATGACCCCACATAAAACTACATTCCCATCCCTCCCCCACAGACCCCCCAACCCAACTCCCATGCACACACAGTTAAAAGCAACAGTAAAAAAGGACAATGGGCCGAATGCAGATTAACCATGCAAGGAGACGCCAACAGAGGAGCCATCTGCCCCGGCAGCGGTAGATCAACAGCAGGGCGACACCGGGTGCCCAGTGGAGGCAAGGCCAAGACCCCTACCTCTACCTAGGCGGCCACCTCTCCCGGGGCAGAGGGCTCCCACAGAGGAAACACTGGAGCCGGGATTAAGATAACAAACTAAAATCTAAAGATAAATAGTAAATAAATGTGATAGGATTAGATAGTAAAACACTGATAAAATATAATCATAAAATATAATCATTCATCACAAGCAGATACTTATAAATAAAAATAAATTATAAATGCAGAGCAATTAAACAGACAATAATAAATAATAATCAGTTAAAAGCTAGGCTAAAAAGGTGAGTCTTGAGGCAGCTCTTAAAAATATGAACATTCTCTGCGGCCCTGAGGTTCTCAGGCAGCCTGTTCCAGAGGTGAGGGCCATAATATTAGAAAGACGCCTTACTATGAGTGTGTGTCCTGACTTTTGGGATGACAAGGAGACGGCTGCCAGAGGAGCGCAGAGACCGCGAAGGTTCACAAGGTAAAAGTCGTTCTGAAAGATAAGAAGGCCCAAGACCATTAAGACACTTAAAAACCATTAAAAGAACCTTAAAATCGATCCTAAGACACACGGGGAGCCAATGCAGTGATTTTAAGACCGGTGTAATGTGCTCCCGCCTCCTGGTCTTTGTCAGCACATGTGCTGCTGAATTTTGTAGTAGTTGTAAACCTGATATACTCTTTTTGGGAAGACCAGAAAACGGCATTACAGTAATCAATACCACTGGTGATAAAAGCATGCATCAGTGTCTCCGTGTTGGCCCGAGAGAGAATGGGGCGGACTCTGGCAATGCTCTTTAGTTGATAAAAACCTATTTTAGTAATATTTTTAATGTGAGGGATAAAAGTCAGCTCAGAGTCAAAAATCACGCCCAACTTCTTCACTTGTAAAGAAGGATTAAAAGACAGTGATTGTAGTTTTGGTAAAAGTTTCTCTCTCTTAGCCTCAGGACCGATGACTAAAACTTCAGTTTTATATATATATATATATATATATATATATATATATATATATATATATATATATATATATCCCTTTAACTGCACTTTTTAAATTCTTTCCATCAAGCTACATCAAACCATTCAATTATCAGTTTCTGCCTAATTTCTAAAACCTACTATTTAGCGATCTAAATCCATTATGTGACTCGTTAATGCTGTGGCTTAACAACAGTCTGCAATGCACACTTCGCGTCATTGGATTTTATAAATGTGTAAAAGAAAAGCTAACGTTTATGTACAAGCTACGTTTGATACTTTTTCTCTATGTCTAAATGTTCACTCCTTGCAAGTCTAACTTACATTTTATAATGCAGGGACTGTAACTAGATATATGCTAGTTATAAATACAGTAATCATTACTTTATTTAGGCAGAATAAGTTTGCTATGGTTCCCAAGCTCATTAATGTTAACGTTAGCGGTCTTCCACTGCTAGTGGCATTAGCTAGCTTTGTGGTTAGCTAGTCTATGATAAGACATAATTTAGCAATGGATAACGTCATACTGCAAATTGTAAAACATACATTTTCAATATAACAGGCCAAGGAGAGATGATACGTCTCAATGCTATAACTGTCACGCTATTAAAGAAATACTTCAGTCACACTGTCAAAAGTTAAGTACAGTCAAGTACACTGTAACAACGTAACGTAATTAATTACTAGCTAATTCGCCTTACTCGCGGCTTATTTAACAGCAGCAAATTTGGACATAATAGTCACGAATTTTGTCATGCTTATTTGAGTTAAGAGAACTGATGGCGATGTTCTTTTAATTGTTATTCCAGCAATGTATGTCTCGTGACCAACTCACCATGAACACACTTCACCGATGATCTCACTCGCGGATAACTGGTTCTCTCTGCCCGACTCTGGCTGGATCAGCAGGTTGCAGGATGTGTGGCGCGTTATACACGAGTGTTGCCAACAGGGACGGTGTTGAGTGCCCTCTGGTGGACAAACTATACAACGCCAAAAATCATGACATGGTTGAAGGGTGTTTCGTCCGTTTTTGTTTTATTTTTAAAATATGCATTTATTGGCCATTATAAATGCCGATACCGATAGTTTGGAAAACGCTTAATATCGATAAATCGGTCAGGGTTTTAAAAACTAAAATATAACTTACATAGAATATCATATAGCCTAAGCTTAATATAGAATAGAGTGTAACTATAATGTATAGCCTAATGTTATTAACAATATATTATATAGCTAAAGCCTAATATTGAATATGATGTGACTATAATGTAATATAGAACCTGATATAAATATAGAATAATACCTAATATATTTACTGACCCATAATATATATTTATACAGATAGATAGATAGATAGATAGATAGATAGATAGATAGATAGATAGATAGATAGATAGATAGATAGGGGGGGGGGGGGGGTGCGGTCAGAATTTTCCCTGTGGATTTTAGTGCCCCTCTCCGCCCCTGAAACAGAGTGTCTGCCTGCCTCACGGACTAAAACTGGGAGCTGGTTCCACAGGAGAGGAGCCTGTCTGTCAGCCCACCAAGACCGGCTCCCTATCAAGCACGGTTTTTAACTGGTTTTAAACCTTTTTAACGACTGGTTTTAAGGGATTTTTAAACACCACTGACTTATTAATAACCAGGACATTTTTTACCGGATCGCTTTAATCGGTGGGAAGCGCGGATTACTTCTCCCCCACCATGCCTACACTCACCTGCAGTCCTGGGTGTGATGGCTGCGCAAAACTTAGCCAGAGGGTTCTGGAGCTGGAGCAGAGGATCTCAACACTCCACCAAATCCAGGACCATGAGCGCAACGTGGACATCATCTTCGGCCGGACTTTCGCCGCCGCCAGCAGTGCACGGCTGGCGGACACCATTCCCTGCCAGCCCGGCGAAGCTGTGGGGGGAGGATCCATCGCTGGGCCTCCAGGCGGACTAACATCTGCAGCAGAGGAGGACAGCTGGTTCCAGCCGGGGGCTAAACCAAAAGCCCCCATCAGCTCCACTCCGGGGCTCCAGGGTGCCCGGTTAACGGTTGGGCCAGGCCGCGGTGGAGGCGCTTGGAGCAGCCGCCACCGCTCTCCTCTAACCTGCCTGCCTCTATCAAACCGTTTCAGCGCCCTGGATGCGGATTTCCCTCCTCTGACAGCCCCTGGTCGCTGTAGCTCCATAGGAGCGCCGCCTAATCCCTCCCAGTAGCAGGAGCAACAGCCGGACTCCCGCAGCCCCCCACATCGGGGACTCTATCATTAGAAACATGATGATGAGAGGAGCCCTTACACTGTGTTTCCCTGGAGCCACTGTCACGGACATTACCGAACAGATCCTGCGGCTCATTGATCATCACAAATCTGTGAGTAAAGTTGTGATTCATGATGGCACCAATGACATTTATAAACAGCAGACTGAGCTCCTGGAGCGTGATTTTATTCACCTTTTTAATCTTCTAGAAAACACACATGTCTCTGTTTTTATTTCTGGCCCCACTCCCACTGTCGGCAGAGGAATTGGTCTTTTAGCAGACTTTTATCCCTTAATATTTGGCTCTCCTCCTTCACCGCCGTTCACAATATTGGTTTTACAGACAATTTTAACATTTTTGGGGGCAGGAAGCACCTGTTTGGACCAGATGGGCTCCATCTAAATGGACAAGGCACTCATACACTGACATTGAGCCTGGCATGTCCACGCCCCCCCCCTGTCAACTACACTGGCCACAGCTGCCCCTGCCCTCTCTGATTCCTCCGCCACATCATGATATGCAAATGGTCCCTGCTCCTATGAATTCACCCCTGATTTTAACAGTAACTCACATACTGGACTTGGACCTTGCTCTACCTCATTCATACCTGTTATTATCAGCAGAGAGCGGACTAAAAATCATAAACCAAACAAATGCAATCCAAATAATCTCAAAAAGTTGCCAAAAGCCCCACTTTCAGTAAATCATACAGTCCCTTCATCTCCAATCGCTATTAATATGGCACTTTTTGATGTTCGCTCTCTGCTGAACAAAACTTTTATAATAAATGATCTGATTTTAGACCATAATCTTCATTGTTTATTTTTAACAGAAACTTGGCTGAGTACAGATGCCCCTGTTGTTCTTACAGAGGCCTCCCCACCTAATTTTAACTTCACTTATTCTACGAGGAGTAGCAAAAGGGGAGTCAGAACTGCTTTTATAAGTTCATCAACACTTTCCGCCAAACCTGTTTTATTTGATAACTATTTTACTTTTGAATATAATGCAAATGTTTTTAGCACTCCTCAGATTTTATGTGTCACAATTTATAGGCCTCCTAAAAAGAGTGCACTTTTTATTCAAGAATTTTCAGAGTTTTTATCAATTTTGCACAACTCCTTTGAAAGGATCATTTTAGCTGGTGATTTTAATCTACATATAGATAACCTTTTAGATCCTTTATGAACAGATTTTTTAAACATCCTGACTTATATGGCTTTTAGCTAACAAGTCATGCAGCCGACTCACAACAAAGGACACACCCTGGACTTGGTCATCACGCATGGCCTGTCCACCCGTGTGTCCTCTGTTGTTGACTTGGCTGTCTCTGACCACTAATGTGTGTTTTTTAACATCACCAGTTTTATTAAGCAGGAGACCTCTGTGAGAACTGTCAGGAAGCGCCATCTAACCCCTGAAGTGGCTGCAGGTTTTCTGGAAATTTTTAAAAAGAATCCTGCTATTGTTTTACCTGCCCCCTGTGATTTTATTGTCAAGGATTTTAACAGAAGGCTTCAGTCCACTCTTGAGCGGCTTGCTCCACTACAAGTTAAAAGTTTAAAATCTAAAGCTGCAACGCCGTGGAAAGATGAAAACCTCAGAAAAATGAAGAGAATTTGTAGGCAGCAGAGAGAAAATGGAGGAAAAATAAAACCACAATAAACCATCAAATATACACAGATCTTCTCAAATTATACAACAATGCAGTAAGAAATTCAAATAATTCATACCTCTCCAAAATCATCTCGGAACATAAAAATAATTCCAAAATCCGTTTTTCCACCATTGACAAACTTTTTAACAGAGCTACTACTGCATTTCCTAAAACCCCCTCAAACACTCTTTGTGAGGAGTTCGCAGACCACATCAGAGGGAAGGTAGACACCATCAGATGTAAGATTTTATCTTCTCAGAGTAACATGGTTTTAGACAAACCTGAGTGTGTGTCTTTACCAGAGGAAACGCTGGACAGTTTTGTCCTGGTAGAAGCTGGGACTCTTGATAAAGTTTTCTCCTCAGTGAGGCCCACCACATGTGTTTTGGACCTGATTCCCAATTCCTTTTTTAAGCAATTTTATGGATCTTTTAGAGATGAGATTTTAACCATGGTTAATTGCTCCCTTCAGACGGGGGTCTTTCCTGCCGCCTTTAAAGGGGCGGTAGTGAGGCCCCTGTTGAAGAAGAGCAATTTAGATTTTAATGATTTTAACAATTTTAGACCGGTATCTAATGTACCTTTTTTAAGCAAAGTTTAAAAAAAAATTTTTTTTATTCAACTTAATGATTTTATTAATGAGCACAATGTCCAGGAGAAATTTCAGTCTGGTTTTAGGGTGAACCACAACACAGAGACAGCCCTTCTAAAGATGTTAAATGATTTTAGATTAAACTATGATGCACAGAGGGTGACAGTGTTGGTTCTACTGGATCTAAGCGCTGCCTTCGATACAGTAGACCACACTATTCTTTTAACCCGTTTAAAACAGATTGGCCTCTCTGGTGCTGTTCACAAATGGTTCACATTCTTTCTCACAGACAGGACTTTTATGGTAAGTTTAGATACCTGCTCCTCTAGGGTCCATAGGATTACATGTGGTGTGCCCCAGGGTTCGATTTTAGGCCCAGTGCTTTTTAACCTGTATATGCTCCCTCTTGGCAGCGTCATCAGAAGACATGGAGTCAACTTTCACAGTTATGCTGATGATACAAAGCTGTACATCTCCATGTCTCCCGATGACACACGGCCAATGGATGCACTTTTTAACTGCATTTTAGACATTAAATCCTGGATGGCAGAAAACTTTCTCCAGCTCAACCAGGACAAAACTGAAGTTTTAGTCATCGGTCCTGAGGCTCAGAGAGAGAAACTTTTACCAAAACTACAATCACTGTCTTTTAATCCCTCTTTACAAGTGAAGAACCTGGGCGTGATTTGTGACTCTGAGCTGACTTTTATTCCTCACATAAAAAATATTACTAAAATAGGTTTTTATCAACTAAAGAGCATTGCCAGAGTCCGCCCCATTCTCTCTCGGGCCAATACGGAGACACTGATGCATGCTTTTATCTCAAGTAGAATTGATTACTGTAATGCCCTGCTTTCTGGTCTTCCCAGAAAGAGCATATCAGGTTTACAACTAATACAAAATTCAGCAGCACGTGTCCTGACGAAGACCAGGAGGCGGGAGCACATTACACCGGTCTTAAAATCATTGCATTGGCTCCCCGTACATTTCAGGATCGACTTTAAGGGTCTTTTAATGGTTTTTAAGTGTCTTAATGGTTTTGGGCCTTCTTAACTCTCTGAACTGCTTTTACCATATAAACCTACGCGGTCTCTGTGCTTCTCTGGCAGCCGTCTCCTTGTCACTCCAAAAGTCAGGACACACACGCATGGCGATGCGTCTTTCCAGTTTTATGGCCCTCATCTCTGGAACAGGCTGCCAGAGGACCTCAGGGCTGCAGAGAACGTTCATGTTTTTAAGAGCAGGCTCAACACTCACCTTTTTAGCCTAGCTTTTAACTGATTATTATTTATTTATTTCTGTCTGTTTAATTGCTCTGCATGTTTTATATGATTATATTTTTATCAGTTTTACTTTTTAATCTTACCACATTAATTTACTTTTTATTTTTATACTTTATCTTAATCCCCGTTCCAGTGTTTCCTCTGTGGGAGCCCTCTGCCCCGGGAGCGGTGGTCGGCTGTGGCTCCCTGGGTGCTCTCCAGGTGGAGCTTCGGTGGAGGTGGGGGTCTTGGCCTTGCCTCCACTGGGTGCCCTGTGTCGGTGCCTCGGCTGCTGCTGTTAATCTACCGCTGCCGGGGCAGATAGCTCCTCTGACGGCGTTTCCTTGCATGGTTCATCTGCACTCGGCCCAATGTCCTTTTTTACTTTATCTTTTAACTGTGTGTGTGCATGTGAGTTGGGGTGGGGGGTATAACTGTGACCATGCTTTTAAATCTGTAGGGGAGGGAAGGGAAGGTGGTTTTATGTGGGGTCATTTTAATCTGTAAAGCACTTTGTGATGCAACTTCTTGTATGAAAGGCGCTTTATGAATAAAGTTTGATTTGATTTGATTTGATAACTAAAAGATCTTCCTCCCATTCTACTATTAGAAATTACAATTAAACCTGCAGTCTGAGAGCGAAGTGCTCTGTTAGGTACATATGGAACAATCAGATCTCTGATGTATGATGGAGCTTGATTATTAAGGGCTTTGTATGTAAGAAGGAGGATCTTAAATTCTTTTCTGGATTTAACAGGGAGCCAATGACGGGAAGCTAAAACAGGAGAAATGTGATTTCTCTTTTTAATATTCATCAAAACTCTTGCTGCCGCATTTTGGATCAATTGAAGGCTTTTAATGGCATTTTGTGGACTACCTGACGTTATTACTGGGGACCAATTTAATGCCATCCAGATGAAGTGATTGTTTCTTTTTTAGAACTTCTCGCCAAAAGACAGAACCTTCTCTTTTGTCAGAATTTAAGAGCAAAAAGTTTAGAGTCATCCATATTTTTATGTCTTCCAGACATGCCTGTAATCTACCTAACTGACTGGGTTCATCACGATTTATGGATAAATATAGTTGCGTATCATCGGAAAAGCTGTGGAAATTTATCCCATGCTGTCTAATGATTTTACCAATTGGTAGCATATATATGGTGAAAAGAATTGGTCCAAGCACAGAACCCTGTGGACCTCCACAAGTAACCCTTGAGTGTAAAGAAGATTTATCATTTAGATGAAAAAACTGGAATCTATCAGACAAATATGATTTAAACCAGCCTAGTGAAGACATTATAAATGCCTTTTATTACTTTACAAAGTTATTACAAAACATTCTGAGAGACAGCCTCTCTTACAGGATCCAATCAGCTCAATAATATATATTCATATATATATATATATATATATATATATATATATACGCAAAGTGTGCCTGTAGTCCTTCCCTAATAGGTTAAGCCCTTTTTAATATATTCCTTTTGGTTGCTAAGCAGAAAACCTTTCTTCTCCCAACAGACCATTTGCACGATCAAACCAATAGATGTTTCCTGTTTTTTTTAGAGAATCGTGACCCATTGTCTAACTCATATCCTGTTCTTAACAGTTTTGTCCAGTTAATTGTGACCGTTCCCTTCTGACCCATGGGTCACATCCTGTACTAACACTTTTCTGCATTTAGTTAATTATTTTACCACACAACCCCTTCACCTTTTGGCCTGTGTATTCATTCAATTCAGTTTGTTTAAAAGTTTTCATTTACATTACTAGCCTATCACAGAACGCAGACAGTCAGCTACGCAATGAGAATTTTTATTCAATCCGTATTACTCGTATGATACTCATACTCGGCAAAAGTGCTTTATCCATACCGGATACTCGTTTCAGCCGAGTATTCGGTTCAACTCTACTGTGTCGCCATTGTCATCGTCAGCCAGATTCTGACCTGGACCGTTTCAGACTTCGAACTTAATTTGGGGGGAACTGCTCAAATGGTAAGCAAAGTTTTTTAAGTCACATTTTGTAACTAGAAAATTCTTAAATCAGTTTTTTACTGTCTCTGACTCTGGCCCAAATTTTAATATGTATTGTGTTAATATTGTGTGTATGGGCAGACTAGTTTAACCGCGAACCGCCGTTGTGTGCTAGCTAACCGCAAACCTCCAATCCCTGTGTGCGTGTGTGTGCGTGCATGTGTGTGTGTGTAGGCTACGTGCAGACTAATTTCACCGCGAACCACCCTTGTGTGCTAGCTAAACGATGTTCTGTGTGTGTGTGGGCAGAAAAGTTTAACGTTGAACCGCCGTTGTGTGCTAGTGAGTGTGTGTGCTAGTGAGTGTGTGTGCTAGGGTGTTAGGGATTTCTCTGTTGGTTGAACGTGTCACACATTGGCACTCTTTCCATCCACAGACTTTAAAATAACTTTGAGATTTCACATTCTTGTTCCTTCTCTTTTACAGAGATTTGGAAGAACACAACCTGAAAGTTTCCTGCAACGGTGAGTTGTCCCCATACCTAACCCAACCATCTATTTGAATCTGAAATTAACACTTAAAACAAAACAAAAAATCAGTTTTGTAAAATCTAAATACAGGTTGATGTGGAAGATACTATTTAAAAAAAGATTAGCACAGGTCTCATTTGATTGAATGTTTTTATGACTTAGTTTCAAATAATAATATTAATAACTATAATTATTAATGATTATTTTAGACTTATTTTCTTTATGAAACATTTAGGCTTAAATACATTTAGTCTTTGTATTTTCACTCCCAGATGTATCACTGATCAGAGACAACATCAGAGACAGACAAGAAGAAGATGCCTCCAACCTTTGGAGGCATTGCAGCATCAATGCCTCCAAAGGTTGGGAGGCATTGATGCTGCAGACCATGTGAAGAAGTCAATGGCTTTGTAAGTAACTTTATCTTCGTTTTTTGCATTAGTTTTTAGTGATGTTCCCTGTCATATATTGTTATGCACCCCCCCCCCTCACACACACACACACAGTTACTCGCTCTTTGTTATAGGCGCATGGGGCCCATAGAGCATGCACAGTATGTTTTCATCCGGGTAATGTCTTTACAGTAGGAAGTGCCTTTTCCGGCTTCATGCACTTCTAAGGTGTGTGTGTTATGCTAGTAGTAGCTAATCTACCCTGGAGGACAACAAGTGATATAAAAAAACAGAGAAAACAAAAGGGTTAAATTAATCTTGTAAAGTGCTGGCAAAGTTTAATTATGACAATTGAATTGGCTTGTTCACCACTACAAACTCCTTGTCCTCATCATGTGCCATGTGTCTGGACTCTACTGACCACTTTTTCTGTCACGTGGGTGTGGAGAATGGACCCAAACGCACTCGCTGAAGGAAGGTGCAGGATGTTTATTAAAGTGAAGTCGTGGTGATGATGGTGGTGGCGATGATGGTAGGAACTGAGACACTGGACATCGGGCAGGGAAGGAAGACAGCAGGAAGACGACACACCATGGGGATTGACTATTGCTACTGAAGGAGGACTACTAGGAGGAAGGAGGAAGGATGATCCGGCCGGGAGTGAAAGGAAGTGAGGGGTCTTAAAGGCAGGAGGTGAGTAGGATCAGGTGTGGATGATGAGACAGACAGGTGAAGACAATCAGGCAGGAATAGGGCAGCGTGACAGGACCCCCCCCCCTTTAAAGGTGGATTCCAGACACCGTGGAAAGAGTGAAAAAGAAAGGGAAGAGAAAAAAAAACAAGCACCCTTGCCAGGGTGGGTGGAGGGGGCCCAGGGAAGGAGGGCCCCGAGTCTCTTTGGGTACGCCCCTGGAAGTCTGGCGGACGGCCCCGGTGGCGGCCCCTGAGGACCTGGAGGTCGGGCGGACGGCCCCGGCGGCGGCCCCTGAGGACCTGGAGGTCAGGCGGACGGCCCCGGCGGCGGCCCCTGAGGACCTGGAGGTTCGGGCGGACGGCCCCGGCGGCGTCCTCTGGCTGGACGGAGGTCGGGCGGACGGCCCCGGCGGCGTCCTCTGGCTGGACGGAGGTTGGGCGGACGGCCCTTAGGTCCTCTTCTGAGGGTCAGGTAGTGCCAAAGATGCCTGGCCGGTAAAGGTCGGCCGAGACAAAGAGAGTCTGGAGGCTCGGACGCCTCCTCAGACGAAGGTTCTGGAGGCTCGGACGCCTCCTCAGACGAAGGTTCTGGAGGCTCGGACGCCTCCTCAGACGACCGTTCTGGAGGCTCGGACGCCTCCTCAGACGACCGTTCTGGAGGCTCGGACGCCTCCTCAGACGACCGTTCTGGAGGCTCCAGTGACGGGGACGGGTCCTCCCTGACCCTCCCTGGGAGCTTCAGCGACGGGGACGGGTCCTCCCTGACCCTCCCCGGGAGCTTCAGCGACGGGGACGGGTCCTCCCTGACCATCCCCGGGAGCTCCAGCGACGCATGGGGAAATGTCCATCGCTGGAGAGCCGCCGCTGTGACCGCCAGAAACACGGCAGCCACAACAACGGCGGTCTCTGGAGCTGGAACGGGCTCATGGACTGGGACTGGAACGGGCTCATGGACTGGAACAGGCTCATGGACTGGAACGGGCTCATGGACTGGAACGGGCTCATGGACTGGAACGGGCTCATGGACTGGAGCTGAAACGGGATCTGGAGCTGGAACGGGCTCATGGACTGGAACGGGCTCATGGACTGGAGCTGGAACGGGATCTGGAACGGGCTCACGGACCGGAGCCGGAACGGGCTCACGGACCGGAGCCGGAACGGGCTCACGGACCGGAGCCGGAACTTCCCCGGGAGCGGCCCCACCTCGGCGGCGTCGCTGTCTGCGGTGAGGCGCTCCCCTGGAGCAGAGGTAGGCCGTCTTGTCCCCATAGAAAAACTCGAAGAGGTCCTCCTCCCTGATGTGAGGAGCCCCCGAAGAGCCAGCTGGAGGAGGGACAAAGACGGCGGGGGAGAGAACCGGGGGTGGGTGCCACGCGGAGATGGAGCCGACGTTGGTGGTCCGTGTGGCCGCGCCGCCCTGCTCCTCGCTCGCTGAAACGCCGGTTCGGCGGGTCCGTCGCCTACGGCTAGATGGTGGAGGCGGAGAGGGCGGACCGATCGTCTGGTCCAACGCCTCCTGGCGAATCCTCTCCGCCTCGCGCCGCAGATCGGCGAGCTCCCGGGCTGAGAAGACACTCTGGAAGTGAGGGAGCACTCCGAGGATCTCCCCGGCTCCGGAGACCCGCACAGGGAGGTGAGGAGAGGCAGCGAGTCTGGCCAGGTTAGCCCAGACGTCCTGGCGCAGGGCGGCGATCTCCCGGGCGAGTGCTGGGTCCATGTTTAGGGCCGGATCATTCTGTCACGTGGGTGTGGAGAATGGACCCAAACGCACTCGCTGAAGGAAGGTGAAGGATGTTTATTAAAGTGAAGTCGTGGTGATGATGGTGGTGGCGATGATGGTAGGAACTGAGACACTGGACATCGGGCAGGGAAGGAAGACAGCAGGAAGACGACACACCATGGGGATTGACAATTGCTACTGAAGGAGGACTACTAGGAGGAAGGAGGAAGGATGATCCGGCCGGGAGTGAAAGGAAGTGAGGGGTCTTAAAGGCAGGAGGTGAGTAGGATCAGGTGTGGATGATGAGACAGACAGGTGAAGACAATCAGGCAGGAATAGGGCAGCGTGACATTTTCTGGTTATAGTTTAAATTTCTTGTTGCTCCTTTTCAGAGTAAACATCTGAAGAGGTTGGGAGGCATTGATGCTGCAGACCATGTGAAGAAGTCAATGGCTTTGTAAGTAACTTTATCTTCGTTTTTTGCATTAGTTTTTAGTGATGTTCCCTGTCATATATTGTCATGCAGATACTTGAAATATGCCCCAGAGAGGATGGGTTGTCGTGGCAGAGCCAGAAATAAGTAACAAAAAGGGAAGATTTATCCAGTCATTTTCAATGTTGCCCAATGTTTGGGCCGTTTTTCTAAAGGTTAAAGTTCGACACTTGTAAAATTATGTTGTGTGAAATGTTGGCACACTTGCAGCCATGTAATAAAGCATGTTTCTTACGTCAGTGAAATGTCTTTATTAATCTTTGTCCTGGTCTTACTTAATGTTTATGTATCCTTTTCAAGGTGCTTGGTGTTACTGTTGAAAAGGATCAATACTTTTAACAAAATAAACTATGTTGAAAACCAGGACTTTATAGTGACGTTGAAATTTCAACGTTGATTGGATTTGCAAAATCTAAACTAAAATCAATATTGATTCAATGTTGGAGAATTCACCTATGTTGAGAAACATGATGTTGGAATGACATTGCTATTTCAATGTTTATCAGATTTGCAAAATCTAAACTAAATTAAATGATTATTCAACACTGGCACCTGTTGTTGATTCAACAATGACTCAAAGTTAAATGACACTGACATTCTGTTTGGTAGAAATAACAACAGTTTTATTTCTTTTTTTTCTTATGCCTTCAGCCCGTCATTCTCAGCCCTGTGATTCAATTGTTTCTGGAGCTGAATCACCTGGTCCAGCCCTATGATCTACTGGTCCGTTTTGTGGCTGATAAGTGTCTGGTAGAAGTGAATGGTGAAGACGAGTCCGAATGGCGCCATTATGCAGCCGAACACGATGGCCGCCACCTCGCCTGAGTTGATGGTGCCAATGTTTCCCAGCGAGTCGTTTTTGAGTAGCAGGAGCTTCACCCAGCACTGACCAGGGGGATACTTATGATCCCTCTCCAGCTGTACCACCACCATGACATCCTGAAATAGAACATCAGGAGAACTTAATATTTTTAGCAACAAACAATAAAGATTTTTTTAAATGTATTTATTGCTGGCATGTTAAAAATGTTAGATTTTGTAGACATTTGAGAAATTGTATTTCCTGGAATAATATTATTGTATTTCATTCCTGCTAAATCACACCTAAAAACCTACTCTGCATGTATTTTATCAGTTATATGTAATTATCTAGCAAGGTAAACCTGTAGCCTCCCTGACAAATTCCGACTTTAGATTTAAAAGTGCTAACTTTTAAATATCGATTACTACTGCCTTGATTATGCCAGTGTACCAACAGATAATGGAATGGCAGAAACTGATGGTGCGGCCGCCAGAGCCCAGAGGTCATAATTTATTGGCATCTGTGATGGTTCCTCTCAGCATCAGATCGGCCTAACATGCAAATACCACGGAGTTCAGTTGAAATGAGTAGAAGAGACAGGTAGTGTCGGCTTCGTACCATAATATGCTCTGCAACTCACTTTCTACTCAGAGAGGTGGGGGCGCCGAACTCCAAAACCCCGGCGGGAACTGTTTCAAAATAAGACCCAGAACTGAGAGACAGAGAGTAAAATAACACACACACAACAGATATCTGTTTCACAGTGGACGCACCTGCAGATGGGAGCCAGAAAAGATCTGACTTGCTTCTCTACAAGGGTGTACCATTTTTATTACAGAAGAACAAAGAAAATATCACATGACTCCTCTCTCCTCCTTCTACATCTTGACAAGTCATACATTTTAACCAGGTCTCCTGACCTGGTTTTATAGCCGTACCATGAACTAGAGTTATAACCGATCCTCCCTGCTTTCAGTTCATATCTTTACCCAAGAGTTTATTTACTTAAAACCTTACCCCCATAAAATACTGGTAAAGAGTCATGTTTTACTACCCTGAATGATATAAACAGGCCTATTACCTCTAAACGCTTACTAAAGATATATTTAAAACATATGTACTGCATAATAAAAAATAGCCCCAAAAAAAGTAGAATACAACAGTAGTCTATTTGCATATAACTTTCTATATTGCACATCAACAGATGTTTATTGTGCACTTCAAGTATTATCTTTTTAAAAAAAGGAAACAGTTAAACAATATAAAGGTGCTTAGCTCTGTAGTCCAGGGGTCGCGTTAACTTAATATTTGCAGTATTTGAACAGTTTTCTTTAAAAAGGGCAATGGAAAAATCAGACTCAACATCAATTACCTGTGGTGGTGCAACAACAACAAGTAATTCACCCAGAAATCAAGTATTCAAGAAACATAGAAGAACAACATTTTTTCCAACTTTAAATCAGGCTAGAACTGCTTGGGATCATCACTACAAACCAAAATTACTTTTTGTGGACATTTAAATATTAGAAGTATCTGTAACAAACGTGAACAATTAGAGCATCTCTTGAGTAATTCTAATGTGAATATCCTGGGACCTTCAGAGACTTGGTTGAAGCCATCTTCAGCTGAAGCACTGGTAACAATGCCTGACTATCAGATATTTAGGAAGGATAGAGAAAGAGGAAAAGGTGGTGGTGTACTAATTTATGCAAAAGCAACCATAACATGTAGAGAATTGGAATTACCAGAAACTACTGAATGTGATGGTTTTGCAGTTGAAATTAAGCTATCTAATGAAATGTCTTTCATCTTAATTTGTCCATTTCGACCTCCAACTGCAAAGACTGGGTTTTATAAGCAATTTCGATTAATATTAAATTGATTTAACTCTCATAAAGAGAATATTATTTTAGGTGATTTTAATATAAATTGGGATGACTAAAACGCTAGATAAACACTTAAACAGCATACAGAAAACTATAATTTAGTACAACAAATAGAGAATTCAACTAGAGGGCAATATCTTCAAAACGTTATCAAACATACTACACAAACCCATTAAAATGTGCCCATTAGTTGCAGTCCTCGGAGTTGTCGACCCTGGTTTGGCAAGTAACAGTATGGAACAAAGAATGGTTTCATTTGTCTGTATACTCGCAAGACGATTGATTTTACTCAACTGGAAACAAAAAATGGCCCCGACTTACTCAAATCTTATGACAGATTTTATGAGGCATCTAGAGCTAGAAAAAAAGTTTTTTATTAAAAAATCAAGAAAGTAAGTTCTACAGAATCTGGAACCCATTTATTGAATACTTCAATCTTAGAAATCAGAATGACGGCAATGAACTCTCTTAAGCCATAATTTGTGGAAGGACCCCCCCCACCTTTTTTTTCTTTTTTTTAATTATATATATATATATATAAATATATTTATTATTTTTTTTTATTTTATTTTATTTTTTACTGCATTTGCACTTACTATACTATGTGTAAACATATTTAAGAGAACATTCTATTCAATGTTTGATGTTTCCTGTGAGAAAAATGAAGGAAATCAATAAATAGAGTTGAAAAAATTTTTTTTTAACAAATTAGATCGTTTATTTCCATAACTGCTGCTAAATCTTTCCTTTATTGTATGACTTTATCACATATTGAGTACTGCTTTCTTGTCTGGTCATTTGCTGGTGTTACTGCCTTAAAACCTTTAGAACAGCTATATAAAAAAGTAATTAACGTTTTTGCAAAAAGAAAAGAAAAAAAATATTCATCCCATTAATGCCCAATTTTAGAGAAACAACTTTTTGAGTTTTGAAAATTTTGAAAATTTTAAATATGCCTCCATTGTCTATAAATCACTGCATGGTTTGGCCTCACCTCCTTTGGAGGACTTTATCAAACAAAAAGATAGAACTCTTAGAACCAGAGCAGCTAGTAGAGGAGACTGTGAGATTCCACTTAGAAGAACCACTGTGGGACAAAATGCCATCGCTGTGAAAGGGTGTAAAATTTGGAATATTATTCCAATTTTAATTTGGGAATCCTCCATGTTTACTTTTTTTAAAATCAAACTAATCGATCTTGTAAACATTTGTAAAACTGTTTCTGGGGAAATTAATCAAATGCAGGGTTGGCTGGAAATGTGGTACCCTATATGTTTTTATGTTTTACCTTTTGTCTTGTTGGGATTCCATTTTCGTCAAATGATCTGAACAGACTGTTGGAGGGTTTAAAGCAATTTTTCATAGATGGACTGAGCAGACCACATTTCCCAGCAATCCTAGCGGTGACCGCCCAACACACTCCTATTGGTCCGTGGCCACCAATGGTGACATCAATGGTGACATCAACGATGACATCACTGCCTAAGGGCTATAAGAGTGGTAGTGGCAGCCATTTCAAACTGTTCTCAGCAGAGGTTCTTAGCAGAAACTCCTTCCATACACCGGTGAAGATTCTCTTTTGTTCTGACCCGCTGGACTGGGAAGAACCCTCATTTTAACGCTTCGAAGTCCTCATCCTCTTTGTATAGCCACTTTGAGCGATATCAGGACTGTTCTAAGGACTGTTCGTTACGACGTCGACCTGCAGGTCATCCAGCCTGCAGTTGAGCCACACGGTCTTTAAATCCTGCGCAGTTTTCCTAACTCTTCCTTTTCTTGCTCAACTACGGGCACATTTTGCTCTCCTCCCTGGATCGGACCTCCCTCAACGCAAAGTAGGACGGAACCGTTTCATTTATGCTCTTCTTGTGTCTGGGCGGCGATAAATAGAGAAAATAGAGTTTTTAACAAGTCAAATCTCTTTCATTGTTGGTTTAAAGTGTTTTTTTTAGAAGCGCTGAACCTGTTGGCTCATTTGGCGTCGCCGCATGCATGAGTTTGAGCTGTAATTGCTGCATTTTAAACTGTTTGTTTTATCCTGAGTGGATCCCACTCTTTCTTTCTTTTGACTTCCTCTCTTTCCTCGCTCTCTCTCTCTTCCACTCTCTGATCACCTGGTCGGCTGATTCGGACTTGGTCCGGCCAGCATTAGCTGGTGTTAGCTGAAAGGTTAACCTCACTGTTCCTTTGTCTTCTTACACTCCATGTGCTCCAGAGCTAAGTGTTATGGCCCTTTGTCTCCTTACACCCCATGTGCAGTTATCCATCTTGACACAGAACTAGTTTTATGACTCTTTGTCTCCTAGGCTATCTGTGACTTGAGCCCCCTGGAGTGAGGGCATGCATGAGTTTGAGCTGTAATTGCTGTGTTTTAAACTGTTTGTTTTATCCTGAGCGGATCCCACTCTTTCTTTCTTTTTACTTCCTCTCTTTCCTCGCTCTCTCTCTCTCCCGCTCTCTGATCACCTGGTCGGTTGAGTCGGACTCGGTCCACCCTGCATTAGCTGGTGTTAGCTGAAAGGTTAACCTCATTGTTCCTTTGTCTTCTTCTTTTGCAGTTATCCATCTTGGCACAGAACTAGTTTTATGACTCTTTGTCTCCTAGGCTATCTGTGAATTGAGCCCCCTGGAGTGAGGGCCACCTCCATCCCTGAACAAAGGCTGAGCTGTCTGTTTCTCCTTGATCCATTTCATGTGAATTGTCTTTAATTTTCACATATTATTGTTTTCTAAGATCTGTAGTAATTAGGTGCATGCGTTAGAATAGATTGGAATTATTGATGAAATGTTTTGGCTGTAAGGTTGATCTATTTTCTTAATAAATTCCCCTTAGCTTAAAGAGAAGTTGTTTACGATTACTTGGAGTAATGCTTATTATTAATGTCCACAGCGTAAGAAATTAGTCTTTCATCTATTGTTTAATTATCTCAGCCTTATCAGGCAGGTAATAATAAACATAAACCGAGACTGAACAATTTGGCTATATACATTCCTGGAATCCACAAGGTGGTGCCCCCAAACTTGATAATTTTTACATAAAATTATTAATCTTATTAATAATTGCCCTAAGCAATTATTCATAGCCAAATCCTACCTATCTGTGGCAAAACAGTGTGTAAACTTATTCTGTCTAAAATGAATGAGGATTACAGATGGAAAGTAGCCTATGGCTAAATCTGGCAGGTTTACACCAAGTAATTGTATTGAGTGTTAATTAATGTGCATTGTCCTCTTCAAACAAACTAATGAACTAAACTAAACGGCTCACTTTAATGTAATATTATATATTGTTTATAGCAACAGAATCTGATGAAAAACAATGCTATTTTAAAAAACATTCACCATTTGACTTTCGGCCATTTTGGTCTGAGAAGCGGCCTGGGGAAACTGCAGGAGGATGCAGTCAAATAAGGTAGGTTACAAATTACAAAACGTAAGTTACAAGTACAAAACATAAGTTACAAGTTACAAAACTAAAGTCCCAATTCTAGCTCCATAAGTTCACAGCAGAAATATGTTGAAACATGTTTACATCCATCCATCCATCCATCCATCCATCCATCCATCCATCCATCCATCTTCTTCCGCTTATCCAGAGTCAAGTCGCGGGGCAACAGCGTAAGCAGAGATACCCAGACTTCCCTCTGCCCAGCCACTGTGACCAGCTCCTCGGGAGGAATCCCAAGGCGTTCCCAGGCCAGCCGAGAAACACAGTCCCTCCAGCGTGTCCTGGGTCTTCCCCTGGGCCTCCTCCCGGTGGAACGCACCTGGAGCAGGGAGGTGTCCAGAAGGCATTCTGACCAGATGCCCGAGCCACCTCAACTGACTCCTCTCGATGTGGAGGAGCAGTGACTCTACTCTGAGCCTCTCCCAGATGACTGAGCTTCTCACCTTATCTCTAAGGGAGAGTGAGACACCCTGCGGAGGAAACTCATTTCAGCTGCTTGTATCCGTGATCTCGTTCTTTCGGTCACTACCCAGAGTTTCTGACTATAGTTGAGGGTAAGAACTTAGATTGACCGGAAAATCAAAAGCTTCGCCTTTCAGCTCAGGTTTCTCTTCGCCACGACAGACCAGTACAGTGCCGGCATCACTGCAGATGCCTTACCAATCTGCGTATCGATTTCCTGCTCCATTTTTCCCTCATTCATGAACAAGATCCCCAGATACTTAAACTCCTCCACTTGGCGAAGGACATCATCCCCGAGCCGGATAAGGCACTCTACCCTTTTCCAGATCAAGACCATGGTCTTGGATTTGGAGGTGCTGATTCTCACCCAGCTGCGAACTGCTCCAGCGAAAGCTGTGGATCATGTTTCGATTAAGCCAACAGGACCACATCAACTACTAAAAGCAGAGATACAATCCTGAGGCCACCGAAATGGATCTCCTCATCACCTTGGTTGCGCCTAGAAGTCTTGTCCATAAAAGTTATGAACAGATTTGGTGACAAAGGGCAACCTTGGTGAGGTCCAACTCTCACTGGACACGAGCCCGACTTCCTTCCAGCAATGTGAACCAAACTCTGACACCGGTCATACAGGGACCAAACAGCCCGTATCAAGGGGCCTGGTACCCCATGCTCCCGGAGTACCCCCCATAGGACTCCCAGAGGGACATAGTCGAACGCCTTTCACCAGTCCACAAAACACTTGTAGACCGGTTGGGCAAACTCCCATCCACCCTTCAGGACCCCACTAAGGGTGTAGAGCTGGTCCAGTGTTTCACGGCCAGGACGAAAACCACATTGTTCCTAACGTAATCCGAGGTTTGACTATCCGTCAGACCCTCCTCTCCAGAACCACTGAATAGATCTTACCAGGGAGGCTCAGAAGTGTGATCCCCCTGTACTTGGAACACACTTTGTGGTCACCTTTTTTTTAAATAGGGGGACCACCATACCAGTCTGCCAATCCAAGGGAACTGCCCCCGATGTCCACACAATACTGCAGAACCACGTTAACCAACACAGTCCCTCAACATCCAGAGCCTTCAGGAACTCCGGGCAAATCTCATCCATTGCCTTGCAACCGAGGAGCTTTTTAACCACCTCGGTGACTTCAGCACCCGGGATTGTAGAGCCCGACCCAGGGTCCCCAGACTCTGCTTCCAGATTGGAAACCGTCCCGGAAGGATTGAGGAGGTTTTAGAAGTATTCCAACCACCGACCCAAAATGTCCCGGGTTGAGGTCAGAAGCACACCATCCCCAATGTAAACAGTGTTGGTGGCAGACCTCTTTCCCCCCCTGAGACGTCACCTGGTGGACCAGAATTGTCTCGAAGCCGCTCGGAAGTCGTTCTCCATGGCCTCTCCAAACTCCTCCCACACCCGAGTTTTTGCCTCAGCAACCATCCGTGCAGCAACCCGTACCTATCAGCTGCTTCCCAGATTCCACAGGCCAAAAAGACCTGATAGGACTCCTTCTTCAGCTGTTAATATTGGGGGGAGGGGGGGATGGGGGCATTCCTTCCAACCACACCTCTCCAGGTCTCACTGTCATTTCCCAGGTGAGCATTGAAGTTCCCCAGCAGAACAAGGGCGTCCCCGAGAGGAGCACTCTCCAGCACCCCCTTCAAGGACTCCAGGAAGGGTGGTTAATCTGATTTGCCGTTCGGCACATAGGCAGAAACAACAGTCAGGGCCCATCCCCCCACCAGTAGGCAGAGGAAGGTTATCCTCTCGTTCACCATGGTAAGTCCAACATACAGGCAACGAGATGGGGGGGGCAACAAGTATGCCCACCCCAGCTTGGCACCTCTCAACGGGGGCAACTCCAGAGTCTAAAAGAGTCCAACCCCTCTCTAGGAGACAGGTTCCAGAGCCAGATCTGTGCGTCGAGGCGAGTCCGATGTCGAGTCGGAACCTCTCAGACTTGCACACCACCTCCGGATCCTTCCCCACCAGAGAGATGAGGTTCCTCATCCCAAGAGCCAGCTTCTGCAGCTGAGGATCGCTTTCGGTCACAATCCATTCTACATCACACCCAACCCCTATGGATCCTCCCCCAGCTGGTGAGCTCATGGAAAGAGGGGCTCATCTCACCTCTTCGGGCTGCACCCGGCCGGGTCCCATGGGTAAAGGCCTGGCCACCAGATGTGTCCCACCTCCAGGCCTGGCTCCAGAGGGTGACCCCAGTGCCCCGCGTCTGGAACACTAGGTCCATATATATTGCTCATTATAGTGGTCTTCGGGCTGCACTTTGATCCTAGGTGAGGGATCAGACAGCTTGTCTTGGGTGACTAAACCAGGGGCAGAAAGGCCCAGACAACTTACCTCCGAGGATCATTGGGACACTCAAATCCCTCCCCCAAGATAAAGTGGCAGCCCAGGGGAGGGGACATGTTTACAGCCTGGTTAAAACCTCATTTTAGGTTTAATGGGTCAAGTTTTTTCACCATGACAACTCTGAAAGGGGGTGACATTTTTTTATAACTCATCCATTTAGATGTAATTTAAGCTTGAAATTATGAATAATGATGGGTGTGTCCTTTTGATCCACAGGTCTCAGATGGGCCGTCAGTGCTTGCGGCTGGTTGTTAGCGGCTTGCACCCCCCTTGCTTCCTCCAAAGATTGCCACAGCCTCAGCCTCGCGGTAAAAGTCTTGGCCATTTTGTATCAGTTCCATCTGCAATGCTTATTCATGTTTGGATGTTAATCATGCACTTATTGGACAAAGATGGCTTGCTGTGGTAATGATTGCACTAACAGACCGTCCAAGAAGTCTGTGCTCCATTTTTTTCCCCGGTAAGTTACATTTTATTTATGCTGTGCAGTTTCGATAACGCTGCTTGGTTTAAAATGGGTTGAAATGATCAAATTTCTTCTATACTTTACATAATGATTATTAAAACTTGTTTTAATTCAAATTCACATGGTATTAGTGAAAGTTATGGACCAACAAGGCTTAATGATTCTATTTGACAAAATTATTGAATCCACCTAGAAGGCAGAGGGGTAGCAAAGGAAAGCATTTTTCTGGCTAAAAGCACCCGCCAACAACCAATAGCTTCAATAAGCTCCAGGTTAGCTCAGTTAGCTCGTAGCTATATCAGCTCAGAGTTTGATAGGTGTCAATCACCCACCCCCACCCTCACAGCCCCACTCTCAGCTCCACTTCTTCTTCGTCCATCTTATATATACACAGTCTATGGGCACAGCTCATCACTGCTTCACCTCATAATTTCCCCTATGTATTTGAACAGGCAATATATAAATTCAGCTATTTTGACTATAATTTTCCAAAATTATACAGAAAAAAATTTATACATTCAATTGGACAGACTGATTTTCTTTAATCATTGTATTTTACCGTCATAATGAAGGTGAGGTACTGTCTCAACTGCCTCCCCTGACTGCTCCCCCGAATAGCTAAGAAAAAAAAGAAACGATTCTGAAAGGTCATAGTCAAAATCCGGACTTTAATCCGATTGACATGCCGTGGCATGATCTTAAACTGGGTTTTCACCCTTGAAAACCATCCATTGTGGCTGATTTTAAAACAATTCTCCTAAGAAGATGGCACTATTGCCAGTTATCACACTCTCTTGATTTAAAAGAATACAGTGGCTTGCAAAATTATTTGGCCCCCTTGAATCTTTCCGCATTTTGTCACATTACAGCCACAAACATGAATCAATTTTATTGGAATTGCACGTGAAAGACCAATACAAAGTGGTGTACACGTGAGACGTGGAACGAAAATCATACATGATTCCGAACATTCTTTACAAATAAATAACTGAAAAGTGGGGTGTGCGTAATTATTCAGCCCCTTGAGTCAATACTTTTTAGAACCACCTTTTGCTGCAATTCCAGCTGCCAGTCTTTTAGGGTATGTCTCTACAGGCTTTGCACATCTAGAGACTGAAATTCTTGCCCATTCTTCTTTGCAAAACAGCTCCAGCTCAGTCAGATTACATGGACAGTGTTTGTGAACAGCAGTTTTCAGATCTTGCCACAGATTCTCGATTGGATTTAGATCTGGACTTTGACTGGGTCATTCTAACACATGGATATGTTTTGTTTTAAACCATTCCATTGTTGCCCTGGCTTTATGTTTAGGGTCGTTGTCTTGCTGGAAGGTGAACCTCCGCCCCAGTCTCAAGTCTTTTGCAGACTCCAAGAGGTTTTCTTCTGAGAAAGTGTACTGCTGGTGCGACTGCTGAAGGAGGAGCAGCTGCTCTCTGTCTCTCTCCAGATCTGTTCACTTTATTTTCTTTTCTGTTTGCTTTTCTTATTTTCTTTCCTTAACTTTTTCTTAGTTACTGTATCTACCCAGCCCCTGGCGTCTCTGTATTGGACCGGATCTCTTCTTGGATTACTTTTTTATGGACTTATCAACATGGCTTTTTGCTCAGCTGAGGATTTTGAAAAACTGCTCCACAGAATAGAGGGCATTGAAACGAAGCTACCGTTGAATACAAACAGGGAACAGCCTATCAACCCGGTGTTGCATCGGTCTAACCGTGTCACAGAGACTCCCTACAGGCGTCTGAGCGGCAGAACTCCGCACTATATTGAAGACTGGCCAGCATTAAAACGCACGGAATCATAAACCTCAGCCTGTTCTCCGAGGAAGAAAAAACAAAAGAAACTCCGGCACAGAGAAACCTCTGAACCCAGAACTGCCGCTTCTGCTAAATGTAAAAAAAAGAAGTTTCAGCCAAAAACAAGAGATAATTCTCCACCTGGAATCCCGCTGAAAAACAGATTCACAGCCTTGAGTTCCCTGAAAGATGACGCAGCCCCCGGGACCAGTCAAAGCCACCAGGAGAAACCCAGCCGCATCAAACGGACACATAACAAAGTAAGAGCCCCCCCAGCAAAGACTGTTATCATACAAGACGGATCAATTAATGGAATTGAGGCTTTTTGTAGCAAGAACACCAGAGTTTATAGCTGCTACAAAAATACAATGAGAGAAATATCTGAAAAAATCCCTAAAATCGTGGACCAACATCCTGCTTTGGAAAAGCTCATCATTCACGCTGGATCAGCAGATATCGCGATGAGACAATCAGAGATTCTGAAGAGAGACTTTTCTGATCACCTACAGAGACTTGATGGACTTAACGTAAACATCCTCATCAGCGGACCAGTCCCTGAAGGGAATGATGAAAGATTTAGCAGACTCTGCATGCTCCATAAATGGTTGAAGAAACAATAAGCTGAGAAGTCGTTCACATTTATTAATAATTTCAAAGTATTTGGAAGTGCTAATCATCTGTTCAAAGAAGGGATGTGTTATCTGAACAAGGCCGGAGTAAGGCTCTTAGCAGCAAACATTTTTTCTTATCAAAATCAGAAAGCAAAACACTTGCTCCCAAAAGCTGACCTTGAGGCGCCCATGGATATCAGAGAACAAAAACAGCAAGTCATGATGACACCACAGGACCGAACAGATAAACAACCATCAGAGATGAAGTCTTCATCTTCCTGTGACTCAGCCACATCAAATGAGTCTCCATTTAGAAACTTTACAGACAGACTGAACGAGCAAATCAAATTTGGGACACAATTAACACCTAAACTTTGACTACACCAAACGCCTGGGACTAGCTTCAATAAGCCTGGGAGGCTCCCCCCACTGATTATTACAGATATTTGATATTTGAGGGAACCGGGCAATAAATCCACCCCTACCATCTCCCAGAATTCGCCCGGCACCCCTGAGGCTATATCAGTGATTATCAGCATCAGGAAACATAAACCGTTAACCACACGCTCTCATATTAAACAAAATCTCAAATTGATAAGCTGTCAGAAGGTTCAGCTGCACACCATCACAATACTTAAGTTAGCTTTATTAAACATTAGATCCGGGAAGTCTTTTCTTATCAATGACTTCATCACTGAGCATAATTTACACGCCCTTTTCTTATGAGAAACTTGGCTAGATGAAAATAACGAAACAACTTCATTAATAGAGTCTAGTCCTCCAAATTACAATTTCTTAAGCGAGAACAGAAAACACAGACGAGGTGGAGGTGTAGCCACCATCTTTCACAACTCAATGAACTTTAAAAAGGTAACTCTGGGCACGTTTGATTCTTTTGAATACTGTTGTATTCTACTTTTTGGGGGCTATTTTTTATTATGCAGTACACATGTTTTAAATATATCTTTAGTAAGCGTTTAGAGGTAATAGGCCTGTTTATATTATTCAGGGTAGTAAAACATGACTCTTTACCAGTACTTTATGGGGGTAAGGTTTTAAGTAAATAAACTCTTGGGTAAAGATATGAACTGAAAGCAGGGAGGATCGGTTATAACTCTAGTTCATGGTACGGCTATAAAACCAGGTCAGGAGACCTGGAGAAAATGTATGACTTGTCAAGATGTAGAAGGAGGAGAGAGGAGTCATGTGATATTTTCTTTGTTCTTCTGTAATAAAAATGGTACACCCTTGTAGAGAAGCGAGTCAGATCTTTTCTGGCTCCCATCTGCAGGTGCGTCCAGTGTGAAACAGATATCTGTTGTTGTGTGTGTTATTTTACTCTCTGTCTCTCAGTTCTGGGTCTTATTTTGAAACAGTTCCCGCCGGGGTTTTGGAGTTCGGCGCCCCCACCTCTCTGAGTAGAAAGTGAGTTGCAGAGCATATTATGGTACAAAGCTGACAAAATGGTGGAGAATGCGGGCATTAATTTGGTTTTGAGCTTTCTCAGGGCTGAGAGAGATTGAGTGTGAGTAATGAGTGTGGCATAACTGATTGATACATGTGTTTGTGGCATTATAGTAATTTTGTGTTTTTTCTTTGAGTTCAACAGAGAATCGGAGAGCGACTGAATTGATCCTTGCTAATCAACACCCGGGTGGTTTTGTATCAATCTGGAAAAGCGCTAACACCAAATTAATAGGTATTGATCGATTTAAACGTTCTCCATTTAATGTTGACGTGTTGTTCTTTCGGTTGAGGGCCGACCAAAGTGCGGACCAGAGCTTGAGGGTTGGCTGCCTCGCCTCCGGTAGGACGCTGTCGGAATTCTCCAAGCCTGGCAAACGAGAAAAGTTGACAGCAGCAGAGCCTGTGTGCTCTCTGTTGTCGAGACGGATTCCCTTGGAGAGGCCGGCGTATCTTCCAAACGCACGATTGAGCCACGTGAATTGGATTGTGTTTAAAGGTCCGGCTTTAGGTGGTTCCGGTTGAGGTATTGTAAAATTGCTGTACTTTTATTTTTTTCTAGTGTGAGTATGTGTGATTGGAGGAGTGGAGATTACGGAAGGGAGCTACCAAGTAGCTCTTTGCACACCGGCCTCATATAAACTTCTCATTTAGGGGAACTAACCGACTGAATCTAAAACCATAATTCCTCTGCGAATCTTAAACGCCTAGACAATGCCCGCGCTTCTTGTATAGACAATAAGCGTAGAAGCTTGACATTGTAGAGGAATAAGGGAATATCATTTTCAGTCGGCTAAAGTACCACCATAGCTAGCTTGCGGCTAACACACAGTGTGGATGAGTCTCGCCTGGAAAAAAGGCGTTCAACCTTGTGCAACTACGTAAACACGTCTAAAGCATTGTCTAACACATATATATAGGACTGTTATTATGGATAACTGGTAGTAAACTCTTTAGAATATATATAAAATAACTTTTTTATTGTAACGGAGCGGTCACGTTTGGCTTCCGGTTGAGCTAGGTTGCTCATGGTTACAGCTAATCTCTGGTAGCTTAGCTTCCGAACTGTATTTATTTGGCTCGGTTAAACAGTCATTCGAGTATTGGTGGCGAAGTGTGGTTTTGTTGGAGGCATTTTGTTCTTGTCTTTGTTTGGTTTACTTATGAGTACGGTTTGTTAAGTTTAGCATCGTAGTGAAGAATTAGCCATCTGTGCGCCGGCTTATTTATTCCGCGGTGTGACCCGGAAGTTCTGTTGGGCCTGACTTGATCCGTCAGTCCGGCGGAGTTTGTTTTTTTTGATTAAACTGTTGACGATTTTGTGGTGCAAAGCGAGTTTTAAATGTATTTCTTTCGGTATATGTTTTAATGATAAATCAAAATTGCTTTATATTGGGAGAATTCTATTTCTTCGTGTGTTTCGCTGAAGTGCGCGTCCCGGGTTTTGGCGCCGGCCGGACTCCATTAGGAATTCTTTGATTTTTAGACGAAACGGCAATAATCTCCGTATATAAATAAATTAATGATAAGATAAACAGTGCTTTATAAACCTTTTTAGCTTTCCTTCGTTTCGGCTTTGCCTAAAACATTATTAAGGTTAATGTTGCATGACTAAATAATACATAAACCCCTTCACTATAAAAAGAAATAAATGAAAATTAAATAAATAAAAACTGTGCCTGCCTTTACTGTCAACTGCATTAATATTGGGATAAATTTGGGCCTACGAATTGATAGTTTATCAATTAAAATAAATCATTTACAGAGTTAATACAAATAACCTACTTTGTTAAATTTTAATCCATTTTGGATTTTGTTACGAATTTTCAATGGCAGCCGAATATAAATTACTCCCTGCTCCACAGGGACAGGAGTGGCGCACTTTAGATGCCCAATTGTTAGTATACACTTCTAAACTATATTCTGTTTTAGTTGATAAGCCCGGTAAAAAAGATAAAAACCAGTTCTAGGGCCTTATGACGGCCATGTTGGCTCGTCATGGTGCCCGAGGGGATGATAAGCGGAGTCTCTCACAGATGTGTTTTGAAGAAGGAAAACGTTTTGCAGATAAAGCTAAAACAACAAAGAGCATCACTGGTGCTAAAATGAGACACTTAAAAGCTGAGAAAATGTGGAAAACATGGGGTTTAACAGGACAGGGTATTGATCATTTGTGTGTTACCGCAGAAAATAGTTTTTTGGCAGACCATACTCTTCCCCCGTACCAGCCTATCTACCCCATGTTGACGACCTCTGGTCAAACACATATTTCATGGGGGTTGGAGACAGACAATGGCCAGATTATACTTCAAAACACGCAGGATGACGCACAGAGTTCACCATCTCCTTGTGCGCCATCCCCGGTGGGCACCTCTCTTACCCCCCCTCTTCCTTCAAGCAGTGCAGTGTTGCACTGGAGTGGCCTCCCACAGAGGTCTGTAGCCCATAAACCATTGACTAATAAACCACAGGGTGATCTAAAGGTAAAAGATGATGGACAAGATTATAAATTGCGTTTTGAAGTCACCGGTAAAGGGATTCTTGAACACACTGGGGAGGAAAAGCGACAGCTACTAAAATTAGTTAGCAACAAAGTAGAACAGGACACCCATAAATTGTTCTTGGCGTATAATGCTAAATTGATGGACGAGATGAAGCAGCACGAACACAGGTTAACTAAAGTTCAGCGACAGATGGATGAGGTGCTACAGGATCAGGAAAGATTAGCATCTGTGGTAAGGGGGCAAGCTGCAGACCTTCCAGGGAGTGCCAGCCCCAGTCAACGTGATGAATGTGCAGCAGTTGTACAGGTCGACAATATGCAGGCGTTGGTGGACAAGGAGAGTGAGGGGCCATTTAAGAATACCAGATCTAAGTTACCACTGGGGGCATGTGGGGGCCCTGATTTAATGCTTCCTTTAGTGGAAGCATCGGATGGTTCAGTAATTTACAAACCATGGAAGATGGCTGACGTATCTGCCATCATTCTGCAACTCCCTGCTTTGACTGGTGGAGGAAACTGCTGGATAAATAAATTAAATCAGCTGACTTCAGGGCAAACCCAAGCGGTGGGAGATTGGAAAGCCATTATGGGTAGGATGTTGACATTGACAGATTATAATGAGATGATGCTCCAGTGCCAGTTAGCACGTGTACTTGATGAAGCCCCATTCACGCATCATGCACATGATCTTGCCGAGTGGGTCAGAAGAAAATATCCTACTCCGCCCGCGTCTAAAATTTTGAAATTTCCCTGGTCAACTGATGTTACTCCCGCAGAAATATGGCAAAATGTAAAGATAAATGGGTTGCTGTTACTGGGGAACACCCCCGAGATCCGGGGAATAATCGGATTTGGTTTAGAGAAGCAGTTTTAGCAGGCATGCCAGAGTCTGTTGCTACATTAATGAAACGGAATCCTGATTCACACATTTATGATCAGCCTACATGGGAAAGACACGTAACATATTATTTACAAGACGTGCAAGATTCTGCGTTAAAGGACGCTGAGGAGAATAAGAAAATGGAGACTGCTTTGTTAAAGCTACAGTTAAAAGAGGCTCAGAATAAATTGACTGACTTGTATCAGTCTAAACAAGTGAAGCAGATGGTGGCTGAAGCAGCACCTACTGTTGGATCAGCGACAGTGCTGCCTTCTTTTCCTGTGATGTATGCTGGAGCTGCGCCGAATCCGCCATTTACTGCTCCTTATAGGACATGGCAGCCCCGTGGCAGGTCGCGTGGCAGGGCCTGGTTTGGGGATTTTAGAGGCATGGGGAGAGGGCAGCCAGGTGCTAACGGTTGTCGCAGGTGTGGCTCCAATGAACACTGGGTGAGGGAGTGCCCACACCCACAAGGGGGCGCTATACCTCCTGGTCAGCCACCTCTACATATGGCTCCGAATCAGCATATGGCTCCGAATCAGCATATGGCTCCTCCCTCCTATCCAGGAGGACAGAGTGGGCCTCAGTATTGACAATGCCCACAGAGTACCTTAGTGAGCAGGACAAAGGGGGATCCGATGCTCACAATAGACGTACATGGACATTCATTGCCATTCCTTGTCGACACTGGTGCTACTTTCAGCACGTTGGACAGAGTTTTACCAGACGTCAATTTTTCTGGGAACACAGTGTCTGTAATTGGAATCTCTGGGGCTCCAATGATTCTCCCTGTCACTTAACCATTGCCTGTTTCAGTGGGAGATCAAAGACTATCACATCCTTTTGTCATTGCTCAAAGCACGCCTGTCAACTTGTTAGGCAGAGATCTGCTAATCAAACTTGGTGCTTCTATCCTATGTACCCCTGATGGACTTATGGTGACTTTTCCGAATGGACATACGCATTGCTGTGACACCATGAGTGGTCAATTTTTGCTGAAGGATGACACTTCACAAGTGGCTGATATTTTCTGGGCCAGATTGACTACGATGTCTGCACATGAATCTTCTGCGGCTGAATTTCTGAGATGCTGGAAGCCTTGGCTGCTTGAACTCCAGCCTTTTGTTCCACCGCCTGATCCTTTCCATGTGACATGAGAGAGGCGATCCTACTTTATATCAGGAACAATTTGAAACAGAACTTGAAGGCCAAAGTTGGTCTGTGGCTTCGGGTCCATGCTTTGTGGGGAAAGAGGGTGTTGCACTGTATGCTGATCTGACTTCAGAGCAGAACAAATGGTATATGATGGAAGCTGAAGCGCTTCCACACATATTGCTTTTGTTGCATCCGAAACATCAAGCTAAAGATTTGGGGGGAATGGTTAAAAGGGGAGTTGAATTAAAGGATTGGGTTCCTACCCAGATACCTTCAGTCTCTTTTTCTCCTTCTACTCAGATGTACAAAATAGACACGCAGCTCTCAGATACTACCATTCTGGAACATTTGCAGCTTTCTAGAAATCATGGCAGAGAAAAAACAGATCATCCTGATGCAGTGGAGGCCTTAAAGGTCGTGCCTGACTCTTTGTGGTCAGATGGTCCCACTGATGTCGGTCTAGTGCAAACCACACCCATCACATTTGAGATGAAACATTCTGATCCAATCTGGCGTTCGCAGTATCCACATAAACCTCAGGCTGAGGAAGGTATTGGAGACACTATTGCAGGCTTACTTGAAGTTGGAGTTTTAGAACCATCAAACTCTTCATATAACACCCCTATTCTTCCTGTGGAAAAACAAGGTACTGGTAAATACAGAATGGCACATGATTTGCGTGCTGTCAATGAGGCCCTTAGAACCCCTCACATTTCTACACCGAATCCGTTTACAGCTCTGGCATCCCTAACTCCTGATTTAAAATGGTTTACCTGCATAGATTTGGCTAATGCATTTGTCTGTTTACCGCTTCATCCTTCTGTCAGGGATATTTTTTCATTTACATTCAGGGGCAGGAAGCTACGTTATAGTAGGCTTCCGCAGGGCTTTGCTTTATCTCCAGGTATTTTTAATCAGGTGTTGAAGCAGTCATTAAGCACTGTACAGCTCCCTCCAGGCTGTGTACTGACCCAATATGTGGACAATTTACTTTTAGCATCCCCTACTGTTGAAACGTGCATAGAAGCTACTCTAGTTGTGTTGCAACATTTGGGAAAAGAGGGATTCAAAGTCTCCCGCGATAAGCTTCAGTTGGTCAGGCAGGAAGTCCAGTTCCTGGGGCGAAGGGTGACCGCTCAAGGCGCTGGACTGACTGACACCCACAAGAATGCTATTTTGGCTCATTCTAAGCCTCTCACTGTTAAATCAATGCTGTCATTTCTGGGACTGAAAATTTTTTCCAGACATTATGTGCCTAATTACACAAACCTTACCACACCACTCAGGGCTCTTGTAAATGCTCATGGTATGAAAAATCTGCATGCTAAATTAGAATGGGACATACCAGCTGAGGAGGCATTTATTAAGTTAAAACAGGCTCTAGCACAAGCAGCTGATTTAGCCACTCCTGACTATACATGTCCATTTTTTCTTAACACATCAGAAACAGATGGGGTGGTTAATGGGATTTTGTTTCAGAAAAAAGGTGGTCAGAGACACATTCTTATGTATCTTAGCATAAAGCTGCAAGCTATTGAAATGAGACAGCCGCCTTGCACGACACATGTAGCAGGAATTGCAGATCTAGTGGAAAAAACATCACACATTGTCAGGGGTTATCCACTTAATATTTTGACATCTCATGGAGTCATGGCATTGGTTAATTCTGAGACGTTTACTCTTTCTACTTTGGGTCAGCAGCGGATTAGCAGAGTTTTGGAGGCACCAAACATTATTTTTACGCATGAAGGAATAAACATGGCTGACCAAATCACCACCTCTGGGGAGCAGCATGACTGTGTCAGGCTGAATTCTGTTGCTCAAAAAATACGTCCTGATTTACGGTCTGATCCCTTACCTACAGGTTTTGTGCTCTATACAGATGGTTGTTGTTTTAGAGATGCACAGGGGCAGTTGAGATCAGGTTTTGCAGTTGTTGAGCAAAATGGGGATTCACTACAGACTGTCATTTCAGGGAAGCTGGACGGCAAGCAGAGCGCACAGCGTGCTGAGATAAGGGCTCTTATTGAAGCATGCAAATGGGGAACAGATAAAGACATCACGATTTACACTGATTCGAACTACGGGTTTTCTGTTATACATTATGAATTACCACAGTGGAAAAGAGCAGGTTTTGTTACTGCTACTGGTAAGCCTGTACAGCATCATGCAGATATTATGGAGCTTTTGGATGTTGTACAGTTACCAGCTAACCTCGCTGTTCTTAAGTGTAAGGGTCACAGCAAGGCTGACACTGTTGACGCGTGGGGAAATAGGGCAGCAGATTTGGCGGCGAAAGGAGCAGCAGGTTACCTGTCACATGTCCACACGCAGCTGATTGTCACGTCAGCACAGGAAATGTCAGACAGTTTTGCTGAGGAAGTAAAGTTGGCACACCAGGCTGCTGCGTCGCAGGAGATAACTGTGTGGAAGATAGAGGTGCGATTTTTTCTGATGGCTTTTGGCGTGGGCCTGATGGCCGTTTGGTTTTACCTGCCACGTTAAAACCCACCCTTTTTCAGGAGGCTCATGGTGCGGCACATGTGTCATACACTCAGATGAAACGTAATCTTTGTTTTTGGTGGCATCCCTTCCTGCCACATTTAATTAAGCGTTTTTTGAGTGAATGTGTGGTGTGTGGTCAATTTAATCCTAAGCCTACTATCAAGCCAGAAATGGCCGCCTTCCAGGACTTGTGCAGGCCTGGCGAGGAGGTCGTTATCGATTATACAGATATGGTGACCCCTGTTAGAGGTTTCCGTTACCTGTTAGTGATAATTGATCCACTGACCTCGTGGATTTCAGCTTTTCCTGCTAGACGGGAGGATGCTCAGACAGTGGTGAAATCTTTGATTAACCACTGGATTCCGTGCCATGGCTTTCCGACTAGGATCAGGTCTGACAATGGCACACATTTTAAAAATAAACATCTCTGACAGGTTGAGGAACAGATGGGAATAACCCACAAGTTCGGTACTGTTTACCATCCGCAATCCCAGGGCGTCATCGAGCGGTCTAATTCAACTTTAAAGTTAAAGCTGGCGAAGATTTCAGCTCAGACGGGACTTAATTGGCTAAATGCGCTCCCTGTTCCTTGATGGCCATGAGATCATCTGTCTGTAGAACAAAAGGTCTCACTCCTTATGAGATGTTAACTGGCAGAATTTTTCCTGGTCCGTGGGCTGGCAGAGAACCACAGGTTTCACCGCACCCTGACCCGGACCCTCGCAGTGATCATCAGCATCTGAAGGGCCTGGTCTCCTCCTTCCTTCCGGCTCCCCGTGACGTGCAGGGACCTGCGGTGTCTCCTTCCGAGGCTGGGCGCGTTTGGCTGAGGGTGTATAAAAGAAAGTGGCAGGAGCCCAGGTGGTCTGGCCCGTTCCAGGTTGCTGCTCGTACAACCCATGCTGTCCAGCTGCGGGGAAAGGGTTCTAGTTGGTTTCACTGGTCACAGTGTGCTCCTGCCCCCGATCCCCCTCCTGTCCCTCACGCTGCAGCAGCTCTCTGCTGACCTGGGAGAATCTCTTTGCAGTGGGTGGTGTCGGTTCTGACTAGGCGGTGTCGACTGCCGAAGCCAGGAGGCGGGGCCTGGCCCACCCAGAAGATTGGTTGGGGTTGCTGTAATCATCCAGTGTAATCTATATGTGCAAAAATTGGGCGAGATAAGCAATTTGGACTTGCTTTTCTCGAAGAGGGATTATACCGAAGAGAAAAGATCGCAAGAAATCAAACACATTTCACAGCAGGTTTTGACCACCTCACAATCGGTGGGGGAAGCTATTGGAGGCGGGGCCTGTCTGTGCATTTGTGTTTATTGGGGGAAATGTTCAGTTAATGAAGTAACTGTCATTTCAGTGAGGGCGATCTGCATAAAAGACAGTAACATTGGGAAAAATAAAGAGTCCACTGTACTGAATCATTTCATCACTCTGGTAGCCGCCTGCTGCCAGAGAAATAAACAAGAGCGAAGACTAGAGAACAAAATAATAAAGACTGAACACTTATTAATTCATTTTTCTTGTATTTTACAGGTTGTTTAACCAATTTTTATTTACAGGTGCAGATTGTTAGACACTGCCTAAGAGGGTGTCAAAGAATTTTTAAGTAGTTAATTTGTTGGATTTTTTCTTAATATTCAGTTTTTACGGTTTCATAAAACTTTTTAGTAATAAGCTAAAACATTTTAAGGGGTGTTTAAAGTATAATCAGGATGACTGACTACTAATTTTTGTTTTACTTATTCTTTTTTCATTATGATGTGGTTTTTGTAGGATGCTTTTGGGGTTGGTGACAATTGCTAGAGTTTGCTTTTTACTAAAAGAATATTGAGAATTAGGTTAAAACATAAAAAACAATAATAATAAATTAAAAAAAATATTGCTTAAAGGTAAAGATAAAGAAAAACAGACACCCTTCTTTTTTTGGATAGAATAAACTATATACAATATAATGTACAGAAATTAGCTAATAATACTAATGCATAGGGTAAATTAACTAGGGCAGTAGATACCTCAATGTGGGACGATTTGTTAAATAATATGTTTGGTAAATGGAAGACTCTGGCAATGTCTATAATGGTTTCTTTAGCAGTATTTGTGTCAACTATGGTGTTATGTGGATGTTGCTGTATTCCTTGTATACGTTCATTGCTCACAAAGTGTATTGAAAAAGCTGTTGGGTATAATATGCAAGGTCAATATCTGTTACTCCCTCACATGGAGCCTGAAGGAGAAGTACAGAGGAGTGATCAATCTATTTGAAAATAGATTGAAAGAGGGATTTGTTGTATTCTACTTTTTTGGGGCTATTTTTTATTATGCAGTACATATGTTTTAAATATATCTTTAGTAAGCGTTTAGAGGTAATAGGCCTGTTTATATTATTCAGGGTAGTAAAACATGACTCTTTACCAGTATTTTATGGGGGTAAGGTTTTAAGTAAATAAACTCTTGGGTAAAGATATGAACTGAAAGCAGGGAGGATCGGTTATAACTCTAGTTCATGGTACGGCTATAAAACCAGGTCAGGAAACCTGGAGAAAATGTATGACTTGTCAAGATGTAGAAGGAGGAGAGAGGAGTCATGTGATATTTTCTTTGTTCTTCTGTAATAAAAATGGTACACCCTTGTAGAGAAGCGAGTCAGATCTTTTCTGGCTCCCATCTGCAGGTGCGTCCAGTGTGAAACAGATATCTGTTGTTGTGTGTGTTATTTTACTCTCTGTCTCTCAGTTCTGGGTCTTATTTTGAAACAGTTCCCGCCGGGGTTTTGGAGTTCGGCGCCCCCACCTCTCTGAGTAGAAAGTGAGTTGCAGAGCATATTATGGTACAAAGCCGACAATACCTACCCACCCAGATAAATGAGCCTAACAAAGCGTTATTTCTAAGTTTATATAAACCACCAAAACTTAACTCTAACTTCTTTAATGATTTCAATGACCTTCTTTCTGTAAATGTATCGACTATGACCAACTAATCATTATGGGGGACTTTAACATCCATACCGACAACCCCCAAGATAGACAAGCAAAAACATTAGATGATACTCTCCACAACTTCGGCCTGATCCAGCATGTCAAACAACCAACACACAATAAAGGACACACTCTGGACTTAATTATCAGCAAAGGTTTAAATATTTCCAACATCTCTGTAATTAATATTGCGTTATCTGACCATTTCTGTATTTTCTTTGAAAGTACCATCTCTACTAAATTATCCAGCCACAGTAAGACCACAATAAAAAAGCGTTTTCTAGGGGACAGTTCAGTAGAAACCTTTAAACGTATTTATCCTTCCACCCCATCCCCCTCATCTCCCAACTCAAACTCAGTAAATAAGTTGGTAGATAATTTCCTTGCGAAAATCTCAGACATCATGGATTCCATTGCTCCAACTAAAGTGAAAGTAGTCTCAGGTAGAAAGAAGTCTCTGTGGACAAGTAATCCACTGGTACGTAGTGAAAAAAGAGAGTGTCGACGAGCCGAGAGAAAACGGCGGAAAACTCGACTCCAGGTTCACTGTGAGATCTACAAAGAGAGACTGAATAGATATCAGCTAACTATAAAATATGCTAGGGAATCATTCTTTTCTGAAATCATCAACAGAAACATTAATAATGCATGGACCCTATTTGCAACAGTGGAAAGACTAACTAATCCTTTAGTGACAGTAGCCCCTGAACAAAACTATACCAGGGCCTGCGATGAATTGGCCAGCTTTTTCACTGAAAAGATTCTAACAATTAGACGGTCAATCTGTACCTCAATATCGAACCCACAACCAGTGCCATCCCCAATCAACAACAATGTAGAGAAAATGTCTGAATTCCACGAATTAAACCAGAACAGCCTTGAAAAAAATCATTATCCAATTAAGCTCCTCCTCCTGCTATCTTGATTTCCTACCCACAGCTTTTCTAAAGAAAGTTCTTCCTGTTATTGGGTCTGATCTTGTTCAAATAGTGAACTCATCACTGCTATCAGGTGTCTTCCCTCAGGCTTTAAAAACAGCAGTTATTAAACCACTGCTAAAGAAGAAAAATCTGGACAACACGTTAATGCAGAACTACAGGCCAATCTCTAATCTTCCATTCATCAGTAAGATTATTGAAAAAGCCGTGTTTCAGCAATGAAATGGCTTCATAACAATGAGAAACCATTTTGATGTTTTTCAGTCTGGTTTCCGTGCTCACCACAGCACCAAGACTGTCCTCGTCAAAGTATTCAATGACATCCGCATAAATACAGACTGTGGAAGAACCACAGTGCTGGTTCTGTTGGACCTTAGTGCAGCATTTGACACTGTTGATCATGATATTTTATTGGAACGACTTGAGAGCTGGGTTGGACTCTCTGGTACAGTACTTGGCTGGTTCGAGTCTTACCTAAAGAACAGGGACTTCTATGTTTCAATAGGAAACTTTTCATCAGAACGAACAGAAATCACATGTGGGGTGCCCCAGGGCTCCATCCTGGGGCCCCTCTTATTTAATATCTACATGCTCCCACTGGGCAAGATTATAGCAACCAATAACATTAGCTACCATAACTACGCGGATGACACTCAGCTCTACATTACAATGTCACCAGGTGACTCTGAACCCATTCAAACCCTAAATCAATGCATTGACCAAATAAATGGAAGGATGTGCCATAACCTTCTCCAGCTGAATAGAAACAAAACTGAAGTGATTATTTCTGGACCCAAAGAGGAACGATCAAGATTCAGCACACAGCTTCAATTAATACAGCTAGTAACTACTGATCAGGCTCGAAACCTAGGTGTAGTAATGGACTCAGACCTGAACCTCCAGGGTCACATAAAGGCAATAACAAGGTCAGCGTTCTATCACCTGAAGAACATCTCTAGGATTAAATGACTGATTTTGCAACACGACCTAGAAAACTCATCCATGCGTTTATCTTTAGTCGGATTGATTACTGCAACAGCATCTTCACAGGTCTGCCTAAAAAGTCAATCAGACAGCTGCAGCTGATCCAGAACGCTGCCGCTCGCGTCCTCACTAGAACCAGGAAAGTAAGGCACATCACCCAAGTTCTAAAGTCCTTACACTGGCTCCCTGTAGCTCAGAGAATAGACTTCAAAATACTTTTACTAGTTTATAAATCATTACATGGCTTAGCACCAAAATATGTTGAAGACCTGTTTTCACGGTACAAACCACCAAGACCACTCAGGTCTTCCAACTCTAGCCTACTAAACATCCCTAGACTCAGAACTAAACATGGAGAAGCAGCTTTCAGTTTCTATGCTCCCCTTATCTGGAACAGACCTTCTGACGAGTGTAGAGATGCTGAAACTCTGAACTGCTTTAAATCGAGACTAAAAACCCATCTGTTTAGAATTGCCTTCAAGTAAATGCTTGATGTCATATGTATGAAATGTGTTCATGCTCTCTTGCTTTTTTAAAATCTTTCTCTTGCTTTATTGTGTATCATGTGTAATGTGTGTTTCTTTTATGTGTTTTTTTTTAAATCACCAAATCATGTAAAGCACCTTGAATTACCCTGCTGTTGAAAGTGTGCTATACAAATAAAATTGCCTTGCCTTGCCTTGCCTAAGATTGCCCTGTATTTGGCTCCATCCATCTTTCCATCAACTCTGACCAGCTTCCCTGTCCCTGCTGAAGAGAAGCACCCCCAGAGCATGATGCTGCCACCACCATATTTGACAGTGGGGATGGTGTGTTCAGAGTGATGTGCAGTGTTAGTTTTCCGCCACACACAGCGTTTTGCATTTTGGCCAAAAAGTTCCATTTTGGTCTCATCTGACCAGAGCACCTTCTTCCACATGTTTGCTGTGTCCCCCACATGGCTTGTGGCAAACTGCAAACGGGACTTCTTATGGTTTTCTTTTAACAATGGCTTTCTTCTTGCCACTCTTCCATAAAGGGCAACTTTGTGCAGTGCACGACTAATAGTTGTCCTATGGACAGATTTCCCGACCTGAGATGTAGATCTCTGCAGCTCGTCCAGAGTCACCATGGGCCTCTTGGCTGCATTTCTGATCAGCGCTCTCCTTGTTCGGCCTGTGAGTTTAGGTGGACAGCCTTGTCTTGGTAGGTTTACAGTTGTGCCATACTCCTTCCATTTCTGAATGATCGCTTGAGCAGTGCTCCGTGGGATGTTCAAGGCTTGGGAAATCTTTTTGTAGCCTAAGCCTGCTTTGTTGTTGCTCCCAACATTCTCTTAGACAACCTCTGAGGCCATCACAGGGCAGCTGTATTTGTACTGACATTAGATTACAATTCAATTCAATTCAGTTTATTTATATAGCGCCAATTCACAACAGATGTCATCTCAAGGCACTTAACAAGAAGTCATTTCAATACAATTATACAAACATTCCAATCAGTTAAAAAGTTTCCTATTTAAGGAATCCCAGCAGATTGCGTCAGTCACTGGCGTGAGGTTGGGCAGATTTCCAACCACAGCAATCCTTCAGCAATCCCTCATACTGAGCAAGCATGTAGCGACAGTGGAGAGGAAAAACTCCCCTTTACAGGAAGAAACCTCCAACAGAACCAGGCTCAGTAGGAGCGGCCATCTGCCACGACCGTCTGGGGGTTTGAGAAGACAGAGCAGAACACAGAAGGAACAGAAGATCCGATATAAGAGAACTTTCTATGTTACAGAAAGTAAAAAGTTGATAACAGGACACAGTGGATGTTCAGTTACTGAGAGGATCATCCCAGTCGATGACCCCCGTCCAACAGGGCATTGCAGCCAAGCAGGATACCAGACCAGGTGTATCTTCGATGGGGAGAAAAACACTGAGAGAAAACAAAGTTAACAGTCGAAATAACAGAATGTACTGTAATACAACTGGAGAGTCGTAGGAGAAAAGGAAGTAGCAGAGTGAAGAAAATTGGTAAGTCTGTCCTCCAGCAGTCTAAGCCTATAGCAGCATAACTACAGAGATAGCTCAGGATGACCTAAGCCACTCTAACTATAAGCTTTATCAAAAAGGAAAGTTTTAAGCCTGGCCTTAAAAGTAAACAGAGTGTCTGCCTCACGGACTAAAGCTGGGAGCTGGTTCCACAGGAGAGGAGCCTGATAACTAAAAGATCTGCCTCCCATTCTACTTTTAGAGATCCTAGGAACTACAAGTAAACCTGCAGTCTGAGAGCGAAGTGCTCTTTTAGGAACATATGGAACAATTAGATCTCTGATGTATGATGGAGCTTGATTATTAAGGGCTTTGTATGTAAGAAGAAGGATCTTAAATTCTATTCTGGATTTAACAGGGAGCCAATGAAGGGAAGCTAAAACAGGAGAAATGTGATCTCTCTTTTTAATATTCATCAGAACTCTTGCTGCCGCATTTTGGATCAACTGAAGGCTTTTAATGGCATTTTGTGGACTTCCTGATAGTAAAGAATTACAGTAGTCCAGCCTTGAGGTAACAAATGCATGGACTAGTTTCTCAGCATCACTCCTGGACAGGATGTTTCTAATTTTAGCAATATTCCGGAGGTGAAAGAAAGAAATCCTAGAAACCTGTTTAATATGGGATTTAAATGTCAAGTCTTGGTCAAAAATAACGCCGAGGTTCTTTACGTTATTACTGGGGGCCAATTTAATGCCATCCAGATGAAGTGATTGACTAATCAGTTTCTGTTTAAGAACTTCTGGTCCAAAGACAGCAACTTCTGTCTTGTCAGAATTTAAAAGCAAAAAGTTTAGGGTCATCCATGCTTTTATGTCTTCCAGACATGCCTGTAATCTACCTAACTGACTGGGTTCATCAGGATTTATGGATAAATATAGTTGTGTATCATCGGCATAGCTGTGGAAATTTATCCCATGCTGTCTAATGATTCTACCAATTGGAAGCATATATATGGTGAAAAGAATTGGTCCAAGGACAGAACCCTGTGGAACTCCACAAGTAACCCTTGAGAGTGAAGATGATTTATCATTTAGATGAACAAACTGGAATCTATCAGACAAATATGATTTAAACCAGCCTAGTGCTGTTCCTTTGATCCCTGCAACATGTTCAAGCCTTTCTAAGAGAATATTATGATCGACTGTGTCAAAAGCAGCACTGAGATCTAACAAAACCAGAACAGACACCAGTCCATTATCTGAGGCCATGAGAATATCATTAGTAACCTTCACCAGTGCTGTTTCAGTGCTATGATGAGCTCTAAAACCTGACTGAAACTCTTCAAACAGCTCGTTACTGTTTAGATGTTCACAGACTTGATTAGCAACTATTTTCTCAAGGACTTTGGATAAGAAAGGAAGGTTAGATATAGGTCTGTAATTCACTAAGTCATCTTGATCAAGGGAAGGTTTCTTGAGTAAAGGTTTAATTACAGCTATTTTAAATTCCTGTGGTACGTATCCGTTTACTAAGGATAGATTCATCATATCCAAAATGGGGCCAGGAACCAAATGGAACACTTCTTTAAATAATTTGGTTGAGATTGGGTCCAAAATACAAGTTGAAGATTTAGATGAGGCTAATATTTTTGATAATTCTGAAAGCTCGACTGAATCAAAACAGCCTAAGCAATACTGAGGTTCTACAGTTCTTTCCGATACTGACTCATTTACTGAGGAAGAAGTACTCATGTTTGGGAGGGTGCCAATGATTTAATTTTTAATAAAATTTATTTTATTTATTTAGAATCTCATAAAATCATCACTGCTAAGACTCTGTGTAAGTTTGGCAACTGTACTAAAAAGAAACCTAGGATTGTTTTTATTCGCCTCTATTAATGTTAAAAAATATGCTGTTCTAGCTTGTCGAAGGGTCTTTTTATACAGCAGTAGACTGTTATTCCAGGTTAAATAGGAATCCTCTAGATGTGTAAAGCGCCATTTTCTCTCCAACTTCCTAGTATTCTGCTTTAAAGTATGCAACTCTGCGTTAAACCAAGGAGTCAGCCTCCTATGGCTAGCCACTTTCTTTTTTAATGGGGCTACACTATCTAATGCCAAACGCAATGAGGACGTAACGCTGTGAACCAGACCATCAATTTCTGAAGGGTTAGAGATAGAATTGCTGCCATCCACTGTGTTATTCTGAGACACTGAGGAAAGTAAGAATGGTACAGATTCTTTAAAAATTGTTACAGCATTGTCTGATAAAGTTCTACTATAATGAAATTTTCTTTCAGATTTAAGATGGTCAGTTAAAGTAAATTCAAAAGTTATCAAGAAGTGGTCAGACAGGACCGGGTTATGTGGGTGGACTGTTATTTCCTCACACTCAATACCGTATGTCAGTACAAGGTCCAAAGTGTGTTTACCTGAGTGGGTCGATCCCTGTACTTTTTGAGTAAAGCCAATTGAGTCTAAAATAGCATTAAAGGCTGCATTTAGGCTATCACTTTCAGTATCCACATGAATATTGAAGTCCCCCACTATAATAACCCTATCAGTATTTAATACTAAATCAGATAAAAAATGTGAGATCTGATCCAAGAATTGAGAGTAAGGGCCTGGTGGACGATACAAAACCACAAACAAAAATGGTCTTAATGTTTTGCAACTTGGATGAGGAAAATTAAGGGTTAGATGCTCAAAAGAACTGTAGCTATCAATTGGTCTGGGACTAATTAGTAAATCAGAACGGAAAATGGCTGCAACTCCTCCTCCTCGCCCAGTATTTCTAGGAATGTGAAAATTTAAATGACTGGAAGGAGTTGACTCATTTATACTGACATAATCCTCCTGCTGCAACCAGGTTTCTGTGAGACAAAGGAAATCAATGTGATTATCACAAATCAAGTCATTTACTAACAAAGTCTTTGAGGAGAGAGATCTTATGTTTAATAAACCACATTTAATAGATTTATTTTCAGTCAAAGTTGTATTTATTTTTATGAGATTTCCATAATTTGCTTTTGTTGGCTTAACTTTTAATCCATTTAATTTTGGCCGTGGGCAAGACACTGTTTCTATAGGGTAATGGGTAGGTAACAGTACAGAAGCAGCAGAGAGGTGGGTTAAACTACGACTCTGCTTCCTGGTCTGGACCCTGGGTTGTCAGTGTTTTGGAGGATTAATAAATTCGGCCATATTCCTAGAAAGAAGAGCTGCTCCATCCAAAGTGGGATGGATGCCGTCTCTCCGGATCAGACCAGGTTTTCCCCAAAAAGTTCTCCAGTTATCAATGTAGCCCACATCGTTTGCAGGACACCACCTAGACAACCATTGATGGAATGACAGCATGCGGCTAAACATGTCGTCACTGGTCCGATCAGGCAGGGGACCAGAAAAGATTACCGAGTCTGACATTGTTTTGGCAAACTTACACACCGAAGCAACACTAATTTTAGTGACCTCCGATTGGCGTAACCGGGTGTCATTACCGCCAGCGTGAATAACAATCTTACTGTATTTACGCTTATCTTTAGCCAGCAGTTTCAGGTAGGATTTGATGTCGCCCGTTCTGGCCCCTGGCAAGCATTTGACTATGGTCAATGGTGTCTCTAATGCCACGTTTCTGACTATGGAGCTGCCAATTACCAGGGCCGGCTTCTCAGCGGGTGTGTCGCTGAGCGGGGAAAATCTGTTAGAAACGCGGACCGGTTGGTGGTGGCCCGGGGGCTGGGTCCTAGAACTATGCTTCCTACGTACAGTCACCCAGCCGCCTAGAGGTCCCGGCTGCGCGGGCTCTACCGGAGGACAGCTAGGGGGTTCTATCCTTGTTGGCTCCGCGCTGGCTAATGGGCTTCGGCTATCTGCTGGTTTTTCAACAGCGCGGAGCCGTGCTTCTAATTCTGATACCCTCGCCTCCAAAGCTACAAAAATATTACATTTATTACAGTTACCATTATCACTAAAGGAGGCAGGGAAGTAACTAAACATCTGACAGAGAGAGCAAGAGAGAAGAGAAGAGTTAGAGACAGGAGAAAGAAGAGTAGCCATAGCCGCAATGAAGCTAAGCTAACTGAGCTAGCGAGACCTTCCACCCAAAGAAAAACTGTGTGAAACACGAGGAGTTCCCAAAACGTAAAGTACACCACCACAAAATGTGTGTTTTAGTGTGATTGTGTGTTAAAATAACTTAGAAAAGCCTCAGCACAGAGAAAATAAGATCAATTCAAGAGCGTTTGAACACCAAAACAGCTCCACGGACCACAGCAGTGACAACAGGAAATGACGCAATACGGCTTACCCCGTCACCACAACCCAATGGCTGTCAATGGCTGGGACAGCCATTGACACACAGGTGCACTCTATTTAGTCATTAGCACTCATCAGACAATGTCTATGGGCAACTGACTGAATAATTACGCACACCCCACTTTTCAGTTATTTATTTGTAAAAAATGTTTGGAATCATGTATGATTTTCGTTCCACTTCTCACGTGTACACCACATTGTATTGGTCTTTCACGTGGAATAAAATTGATTCATCTTTGTGGCTGTAATGTGACAAAATGTGGAAAAGCTCAAGGGGGCCGAAAACTTTCGCAAGCCACTGTAGCACAAGCATTTATTAGGACCAGGGTGCAATGACTTATTCACATAGGGCCAGGCTGGTTTGGATATGCCCACATTTGTTTGACCTGTTCTTGTTATTACAAGCATTAACAATAAACTTTAATTATAAAGCGCTTTCCATACAAAATAACGCAGTTCAAAGGGCTTTACAGAATAAAAATTACCCCCCACAAGTTTAAAATGAACACAATTATACTACCCTCCCCCCAATCCTATCCCCATTTGCGGACACACTCATGAGCAACATTAAAAGGACATTAAAATAGAAAATAAGAGGGACACTGGGCCGAGTACAGATGAGCCAGGTTAGGTAAGGAAATGCCATCTAGGGAGTCATCTGATGGAACCAGCGGTCCTCCTCTGCGGCTGTTGTTGCACCGCCGGCGTTTGGCAGTCCGAGTCCAGCGATGGATTTCCCCTCCGCAGCTTCACCGGGCTGACAGGGAATTGTGTCTGCCAGCTGAGCGCTGTTGGCGGTGGCGAAAGTCTGCCCGAAGATGATGTCCACGTCTCGCTCATGGTCCTAGATTTGATGAAGCATGGAGATCCTCTGCTCCAGCTCCAGAACTTTCTGTGTTAACTTAAAATAGCCATCACATCCGGGGATACAGGTCAGTGTAGGCATGATGAAATAAAAGTAGTCGGTACTCGGATTAAAAACGCCCCCGATAAACAAGTTGCTAAAAGTTAGTGGTGTTAAAATTGGTTAAAACTAGTCATAAAAAACGATTTAAAACCAGTTAAAACAGTGTTAATAAGGAGCCGGAGTTGGCAGGTCTCTCAGCTGAATGGACGCCACGCATGCGCACCATGAGATTTGGTTTTAAAAGGGATTTATTGCTTGTGTGTGTTGAGTGGGTGGATTGTGGATAAAACTTCTATTAGCAATGGCATGGCAATAAAACTAAATTAGAGCTTTCATTTACATGAAAGCTGTTGTTTCTTATATGATTATGTTGTAGCCATCTGAGAGTTTAAACTGATTTGCGGGACCAAGGATTACTGTGACGACAAGCATCCCACCCAGTAGATATATTCAGATAACAATTTTCCAAACTTGTGGCTGGATGACTGAATGGATAAAATTGCTCAGTGGTTGAACTTTCTGGTTTTAGGATCTAAACATATAGAATAGAGCTCGATCTGCTCTATTGTTGACAGCACTGTCGATCAACACCTAACATTTAAAAAAGGCTAAATTTGGCCAAATGTGAGTAAAACCACTCACCATCTACCCCATGAGAGCAATTTAAAGTGGAGTCCCTGCAGCTGTGCTCCTGGCTCACTGAGGTATCCCATCAATCACAATGAACAGGTTTTGTGTAGGGGAAGTTTGTGAATCATGCCATTGTTCAGTGCTGACTCCTACTGACTGATTTAGATGTTTGCGCTTTTTAAGTTTCAATTATCTGTTCATCTTTACATAAGAGAACTGAGCAAACAATATTATGTAGATGGTTACATTTACTATGCAGAACACAGCATAAGGTGAATAACCATGTTTAACTTTTTTTACTATATGTTAATTCGTTAATAATTTGATAGATATGGCCAGCCTCTCAGAATGATCTTTTCTGGGAGAACTTTTCCAGTAAAACAAAGTCTTTGTCCCTATTCTTCTATTACTTTTTTCATAATATGGACAGGGAATCTAATCAAAGTCAACATTAGCCATTAATATAGACAAGATATTACAGATAAGCTCCTACATAGCTTTGAAACTGCAGCTTTTGTTAAGTTAAACTGGATTAACCGAGCAGAAGACATTTAAGAAAAGTTGATTAAAATGAGCACAAGGGTTAACAGTGTTGCCTCACAACAAGAAAGTTCCTTCAAATGGAGATTTGAAGGAACTCAAACCTTCAAAATGAAGATCTCAATTTTTTCTATGTGGAATCTACAAATTTTACAGTGGGGTAAAAACACTTAGTCTCCAACTGTGCAAGTTCTCCCACTTAAAAAGATGGCCTGTTATTTTTATCATAGGTATACCTCAACTGTGAGAGACAAAGTGCGAAAAAAAAGATCAAGAAAATTCACATTATCTGATTTTTAAAGGATTTACAAAATTATAGTGGAAAACAAGTATTTGGTCACCAACAAACAAGCAAGATTTCTGGCTTTCACAGACCTGTAACCTTTTCTGTAAGAGGCTTCGCTGTCCTCCACTCGTTACCTGTATTAATGGCACCTGTTTGAACTTATTATCAGTATAAAAGACACCATTTCCACAACCTCAAACAGTCATACTCCAAACTCCACTATGGCCAAAACCAAATAACTGTCAAAGGACACCAGAAACAAAATTGTTGTTGGCTGAGAAGACTGAATCTGCAATACGTCAGCAGCATGGTGTGAAGAAATCAACTGTGGGAGCAATTATTAGTAAATGGAAGGCATACAAGACCACTGATAATCTCCCTCAATCTGGGGCTCCATGCAAGCTCTCACCCCGTGGGGTCAAAATGATCACAAGAACAGTGAGCAAAAATCCCAGAACTACATGGCAGGACCTAGTGAATGACCTGCAGAGAGCTGGGACTAAAGTAACAAAGGCTACCATCAGTAACACACTACGCTGCCAGGGACTCAAATCCTGCAGTGCCAGACGTGTCCGCCTGTTTAAAACAGTACATGTCCAGGCCCGTCTGAAGTTTGCTGGAGAACATTTGGATGATCCAGAAGAGGATTGGGAGAAGGACATAAATAAAATAAAACTTTTTGGTAAACACTCTACAGGTCGTGTTTGGAGGAGAAAATGCTGAGTTGCATCCAAAGAACACCATACCTACTGTGAAGCATGGGGGTGGAAACATTGCTCTTTGGGGCTGTTGTTCTGCAAAGAGACCAGAACGACTGATCCTTGTAAAGGAAACAATGAATGGGGTCATGTATCGTGAAATTTTGACTAAAAACCTCCTTCCATCAGCAAGGGCATTGAAGATGAAACATGGCTGGGTCTGTCCAGCGTACTCCTGCTGGGAATGAGTTCCAGGAACAAAGGTCTTCAATGCACGGCATTTGAGAATTTTTGTAAAGTCTCTAGAAATAACTTTTTGAAATAGTTCAAATAGTGCTTTAAATGGAAACAAATAACTGATTCTACAGGCAACATCATGACAAGAAGTTGACATTTTTAAACATAAGATAAAATAAAGAAATCTGAACCCAATGGGCTATTTCAAAGTTACAGACACGCCTTGCATAATCCTAATGAGAGCAAAGAACCGCTGCAGTGACTAGCATTTTACTACTGTATCGCTGCGCACTGAATGAGCAGAAAGCCTGAAGTGACGTTAGCGAAAGAACGCATTCTACATTTGATGGCACATTTGACAGCGGCTTTTCAGCTGTGACTGGGACCACTATTTTCAATTTTAGACAAAGAAAAGTGATCGTAATGCCTTCGCGTTGTGTTGGGGGATTTTGCCAAAATACACACAAGGACGGTGTCAGTTTATTTAAGTTTCCCAAAGACCTAGAGTTACTGACTAAGTAGGTGAAACAGGTTAGACGCATCTGTGAGAAGTGGGCTCCCTCCTCCTCTCTCTGTTCGGAACATTTTGAGCAGAATTGTTTTGATTCCATTACTATGACAAAGGAATCACTGGGTTGTTTCGTTCAACACAAGCGTGTGTTGCTGTTGGCAGCTGTGCCTACAGTGTTCAGCAGGAGTGTGACGGAGTGTGGTGGCGGTACACAGGGTAGTGCTTGTGGACTGCGATGCGACACTGACAGCGACAGTGTCAGCATCCCTACTCCTACAAGCTCGACTTCCAATGACTGCCCAGTTAGATCTCGTGTCCAGAAGCATAGGCTCATTTTAGCCGGGGACATGTCCCCACCACTTTTCTAAACCTGATGCGGAATTTCCTACCAGCGCAGATCAAACATCCACTTGTGCTCACAGCACAATTTCCACATAATCAGTATCTGAACAGAGAGTTTAGGAAACTGAATCAATCAAAAAAGATTGTGTCGGTCGGCCGATGCGCTGGGTCGATATCTTCCTTTGGTTGGTTGGGGCACCTCTTTTAGAGGTGCCAGGTTTGGGATTGTTGGGGGGTGCCTGCTCGGTGGCTCGGCGGGATGCGGATCCGGCGTCTCTGCTCGTTTGATCACCTGTTCTGTGCGCACCGTGCGTGGCCGGTTCATTGGCGGGTTGGACCGGCCCTGGCCCTCGTTGGATGCCTGGTCTCGGCGCCCTGCGTTGCGCGGGATCAGGACCCGGGAGCTGGTACAACTTGGCGTCCAGATGCTGGCTGAGCCCGGCCTGGGGATGCTGTCCGTCCCCTGCGGCTATTGGTGGGGCGCTGGGATCTTGGCGGTGGGGATTGGCCTAGGGCGGAGGCGTGGCGTGGCGGCCGGCAGCCGGCCGCGGCCCCTGCAGTGCCGGGGGGCCCTCGTCGGCCGGTCCCTTGTCGGGTCCCTGCTGGGTCCCTGCTGGGGGTAGGGGTGCCCCTGGGTCCCGGCTTTCCCGCCCCGGCGCGGCCGGTTGCCGGCGGAGCCCGTGGGCTCGTCCCTGCTGCCCCCCGGGCCCCTGCAGAGTGGCCCCTGGATGTTCCCCTGGGGTTCTCCTTTGCTCCTCTCTTGGAGGATGCGGTCGGCCCCGCCTGGGTCCGCCTGGGGCTCTGGCGGTCCATTGGACGTCTTTGCTCCGATCTCCTTCATGTCTGCATCGATTCCTGGGAGACGGATTGATGTCTGCTCACACCAACTATCGAACACTCTTATGGAGAAACCTTATATGCACCAGCATGCTAACACACACACATAGATCTGGGGTCTCTGGTGTTTAAGGATATATTCTTGGGCTGAGGTTTTCATTACTAGAGCTTGATTAATCGGTACCATGAGTTTTTCTGTGACATTGTTGTTGTATTTTTATATCTATTTTTGTGTGATGTGGTTGTGTAATTCTTAGTTCACAATGTTTGGTTGGTGCTGTCGATGTTCCTTTTTCGTGTTTTGTTTTGTTTTTTCCGTCTCTCTGCCTTCCTGTGGGTATGGAGGCAGACTTCAATGTCTTCCTGTATTTTCTTTGTTCCCCTTCCTCTCTTGTATTTTCAACTCACCCTCTCTCATGACATTTTCTTTCCTACCTCTCTTCTTCATCTTCCTTTTTTCTTCTCCTTAATTTTCCGTCTCCGTGTCCATAACATCAGGAAATAAAAACCCAACAATTCATAATAAAGATTTTTCACAAATCAAGTGGAGAAGCTGTACTGCTCCGCTTGTGAAAGTAAATCTGTTGGGCTTCTACTTGGTACTCAGACATCAATTCTGAGCTCCACACTGCCAAACAGGACACGTTTAATAAAAATAAAAAAAAAGCTTTCCAGCACGCTCTTAACGATAAACTGAAAGACAAACTAGTCTGCAGAGATGAACCCGAGTCCCTTGATGATCTGATCTGTCTTGCCATTAAAATTGATAATCGCATCCAGGAAAGATCAAAGTCCAAAAACTCCCCTTCCACCGGTGAACATTCCTGGCGCCCTTCCATTAATACAAATGCTTGTCAGCCTCCAAGTCAGCCCGAGTCCATGCAGATCGGCAGAGCTCGGCTCTCCGGGAGAGCGGGAACAGTGTATGGAAGCTCGGTGCTGCCTGTAGTGCGACGCCTCTAATCATTTTATTGCTGCATGTCCTCTTCGCCCAAAAGTGGGGGGGGGGGGGCGTCTGTAAGTCTGGGGGTGCTGACAGGCGAGGAAAGCAAAAAATACCCTCCGCCTCAACGTTTCTTCTTCAATCTGGTCATTGGAAACCGTCATTTCCTGGATCGGTCCCTCGTTTATTCGGGCTCTGAGCAAAGCCTCATTCATCCAAATCTGGTCAGGCAACTAAATATTCCTCTAGAAAATCTTTCCGCCCCTGTGAGGGTCTCTGCTCTTGATGGCAGTTCCCTCACTTCCATTACCCAGCAGACCAAACCCCTCAGGAAATCAGAAGAACAATTTATTTTTGTTTTTCCTGTCAGACTCCCCCATAGTTTTAGGCTACCCATGGCTAATGACACACAATCCAATCATCCAATCATGGCTGACTCCAATCATTCCTGGAGTCAGCCATGTCATTCAAACTGTCAGGCCAGCCACCACCCAAACCACCTCCCAACCTGTCTAACATTCCTTCTGAATATCATGATCTCCAACAGGTTTTTAGCAAGGAAAACACCCTCATTGGCCATGTGACTGCCCCATCAATCTCCTCCCCGGAGCACCTCTCCCAGCCGGACAACTATTCAGTCTATCTCACAAGGAGCGACAATCCATGGAGAAGTCTATCAAAGATTTACCTCAAGCAGGTATAATCCATCTATCCACATCTCCTTTGGGGGCAGGCTTTTTCTTTTATGAAAAAAAGAGATTAAACTCTCCGACCCAGCACTGATTACTGAGGGTTAAGTTTCATCATCATCAAAAACAAGTATTCGTTGCCACTAATCACTTCTGCATTTGAACCCGTGCAAAGGGCTACTATTTTCACCAAACTGGATCTCCGTAATGCTCATAACCTGGTCAGAATACATGAAGGTGATGAGTGGAAGACCGCTTTTAAAACCCATATCGGTCATTTAGAGTATCTGGTTATGCCCTTTGGGCTACCCAAAGCCCCGGCCATATTTCAGTGCCTGGTTAACAATGTTCTCAGAAACATTTTGAACATTTTTGTTTTTGTATATCTAGATGATATCCTCATTTTCTCCATCAACCTGTCTGAACACCAGAAACACATATGACTCGTACAACAGAGACTTCTGGAGAATATTTGTAAATTTCAAAAAGCTGTGAATTTCATAAACCTTCAGTAACATTCTTGGGTTATGTCTTTAGGGGTAGACAGATGAAGACGGATCATGAGAAGGAGATTGGCGTTTCTCCTCATCTTTTATCAGGGTGTGACATCCAGGTATTTTACCAGGTGCAGCAGATCTGCTCTAATTAGGATAGTAGCATAAAAGGGGAACGGTCTCCTGAGTTGTTTCCATTGCTGGTTTCCTTGTTGGCGCTGAGCCTCCGTGTTCCTTCAAAGTCTTCCTGTTGTTGGTCTCCATGCTGGTTCCCGAGCCTCCCTCGTCACTGTATTTTTCACTGAAAGGTGTCTGCTTTCTCCAGACCATTACCCCAGTTGGTGCTGCTTCTCCAACTGCCATTCAGGAACTCACCAGTCAGAACTCTTCTACCTCACCCGTCTGTCCACCCTCGACACTTGCACTGACAGTCTAACCTGCAGAGAAAAGGGGGAAAGGATCAGAGAACCATCACTCACTCAGTCTGCCAGTTGCATCTGCACATAACTCACTTACCTCTCTAAGTGGTCTTCATCCTGGATCAGCGTAAACACATCAACTCTTTCCTAAGAAACATTTTCAAAATCCTGCTCTCTATTACTCACCAGCCATACTTACCTTTCTTCCAGTGCCTCCTTCCTGAACCTCCCCTCTGCTGATCCCAGAGCAGCATTCCTCTCTAAAAGATTACAATCCTTTTTTACTGATTTTTCTGTGCCAAGTGTGGGTTGTGTTTGTGCTAGAGTCTCCCTGAGAAATCATGACATAAAATAGGTCAACCTAAAGCCTCTTTCCCACCGGAGGCATAAGGGACGCATATCCTCTGCGAAGCGTAATATGCATCTGGTAGTTGCCATTATAATCAATGGGTCCGTTTCCACAGGGCACAAAGTGGCGTGAATCAAATGCATCCCAGAAGCATTGTGTCCTGGCCTTTTCCTAGATTAATGTGGCTCCTGTTCTAAAACATGTCAATCTCAGCAATTTAGATTGGACCAGACAGGAAATGAGACATTAGAGCAGTGTAAAGCATCCAGAAAATTTCAAAATAAAAGATATGTACACATTTCCGATTGCTTACCTACGAAAAAAAGGCAGTTACCTGTGACACCAGGTTTGAACTCAGTCAATCTGTGGGTTCAATTTGTTGGTTTTTGTCACGGATGACAAGAAGTTAATCCTTTAAGTGGAGAATCACCCAATTTATATGATACCTGTGATCATTTTTACAGGGACAATGTGAAAAAGAATAATGACATAACATCAGCAGTTTTGAGAGTGGATGATGAGTTTATGATACTTAACAGAATTACATTTTTTTTGTTGGCATGCTACCCATTCATTTATGCAATGGCAGTTCCCCTTTGATTCTGTGACTTCCCAGGACCAGCGTGTGAGATGAGAGAGAGGGAGGTGTTGGGGCTCCATTTTTCACAAATGAACTGAACAGACTGTTGGACGGCTGGAAGCCAGTTTCCACAGATGGACGGAGCAGACCACATTTCCCAGCAATCCTAGCGGTGACCCCCAACACACTATTGGTCCGTGGCCACGAATGGTGACATCAACGATGACCTCACGGCCAAGGGCTATAAGAAGGGTGGTGGTGGCCATTTCAAACTGCTCTCAGCAGAACTTCTGCTACACAGAGGACATCTCACTGGTGAAGATTCTCTTTTGTTCTGACCCGCTGGACCCGGGAGAACTCTAATTTCAACGCTTTGAAGTGCCCATCCTGTTTATGTATCTAGCTGGTTTATATCAGGACTGTTCCAAGACAGTTCGATACGACATCGACCTGCTAGCAGTCTAGCCTGCAGTTGGGACACACAGTCCTAAAAATCCTGCACAAGTTTCCTAACTCTCCTTTTCTTGCTCAGCTATGGATACATTTTGCTCCCCTCTTAGTGGACCTCTTCTGGGCAGCTAAATAGGGAAAATAGAGTTCTTAACGAGTTAGATCTCATTCATTGTTGGTTTAAAGTGTTTTTAAGCGCTGAACCTGTGGGCTCATTTAGCGTCGCCGCACGCATACATTTAAGCTATATTTGCTGTGTTTTAAACTGGTTCTCTCTCTCTTACTCGTTTTTCTCTCTCTCTCTTTGATTACCTGGTCGGCCGAGTCGGGCTCGGTCCGACCTGCATTAGCTGGTTTGTTAGCTGAAAGATTAACTCCATTTTTCCTTTGTTAGTTAAAGCTGTGCCCTTCCACATGGACAGTACACAACATGTGCTCTGCCCCATTTTAGCCAAAGCTAGTTTTATGGCACTTTGTCTCCTTACACTCCATGTGCTGTTCTCCATCTTGGCACAGAGCTAAGTGTATGACCCTTTGTCCTACAGGGTATCTCTACTTGACCCCCCTGGAGTGAGGGCTCCCTTCCTTTCTCCCTTTGTGTTAATTGTGTTTAATTTATATTATTGTTTTCTAAGATCTATAGTAGTTAGTTTCCTGCTTTAGAATAGATGGGAATTATTGACAAAATGTTTTGGCTGTAAGGTTGATCCATTTTCTTAGTAAAAACCTCTTAGCTTAAAGAGAAGTGGTCTGTGTTTAAATGGTGTATGTGTACAATTATTGTCCACAGCGTGTGAATGTACACCTTCAAGAAGAGACTGGATGTCTGGTCTTCTAATACAGAAGTGGTGCCCCAAATATTAATAAATGTTACTTGAACCTCATCAATAATTATATTAATATCAAATTATTGATCATAATTATTGATGGTTATGTAAACCAGACAAAAACTCGCTCACTCCTTGTCACAACAGAGGAGAGAGAAAGAGAAGGACCCAGCGTGAATATTAATTTGGTTAGCTGTACAAATTATTAATCAAAACTTAAAAAACTTAATAAAAACACATAGCAAAATGTTCATAGCATGCAATCAACAGCTCTTCAGCGAAACAGTGGGTTTAACATTTAAAAACACATCACACAAACTCAATTAAACAATTTCTAAATCCTTCTAATTTTAACTAATATCTCTGCACAGACAAAGAGGGATTAATCAAGGTTTGATCCAACTACAAGGAGAGTCGCTGCAAATTCTAGTCCTAAAGCAGCATACACCTTGGCACGAAAGTATGTTGAAGATCTGTTGTCTGTATACCAACCCCCCAGAACACTTTTGCCTCTGTGACCTCAGCTGTTTTTCTTTTCACTTTCAAAAACTTCTCTGGGGCCCCATTACATTTGCCTTATTATTTTTCAAACTCCATTTTTTACCCTCCCCTTAAAAAAACTTCAATTCGATTGGGACCAAAGGCAAGGCAATTTTATTTGTATAGCACACTTTCAACAACAGGGTAATTCAAGGTGCTTTACATAATTTGGTAATTAAAAAAAAACAAAGAAAACAAGAGAGCATGAACACATTTGATACACATGACAATCATACTCAAAGACAATTTTAAACAGATGAGTTTTTAGGCTCAATTTAAAGCAGTTCAGAGTTTCAGCAGCTCTGCACTCGTCAGGAAGTCTGTTCCAGATAAGGGGAGCATAGAAACTGAAAGCTGATTCTCCATGTTTGGTTCAGAGTCTAGGGATGTTTATTAGGTTAGAGTTGGAAGACCTGAGTGGTATTGGTGGTTGGTACGGTGACAACAGGGGCCCGTTTCACAAAGCGGGTTTAGTGAATACTCTGAGTTAGTTAACCCTGAGATGAGGAAAACTCTGAGTTTTCGGTTTCACAAAGCCAGTTCAGCGTAACTCTGAGTCAGTTACCCGGGCAACACACTCCGTGAACCTAAACTGCTCGCTAGCAGGTTTGCTTCAAATAACTCTGAGTTTCTCCTGCTGCAGTCTGAAATTAGTGGGAGACATGGCGTGTCCGTTTCTTGATGAGCCTGTTGATGTAAAAGCGCAGAAACTCCGCAGAAATCTGCGTCGGGAGAGGATTATCAGACCCCGAGTGGATATTTTATCACTCCATGATGAGTACCTCTTTGAACGTTTCCGTTTTTCTAGACCATCAATAGTTTATTTAAACAATATCCTTGGCCCACACATTTCTCACATGACTCATCGTGGAGGAGCCCTCTGCTCCGAACAAATTCTTTGTATTGCGCTATGTTTTTTTGCGAACGGCAGTTTTTTGTACAATATCGGTGATGTGGAGCATGTATCCAAGGCAACCGTCTGTCGGGCTGTGAAAAATGTGACCCTTGCACTTAAACGGTTACTGTACACGTTTGTAGTGTTTCCAGGTCACAAAACCACCAGACATCTCAAGGAAGCATTCCACAGAATTGCAGGTATCAGTGTAAGCAATGAATAATGTCAAGCAATTAAAAATGTTGAGACTGGAAGAACTCAATTTGATATATTTAAGGGTTTCCAGGTGTGATTGGCTGCATTGATGGGACTCACATTCCTATCATATCTCCTTCAATAAATGAAGGAGATTATGTGAATAGGAAATCTGTCCACAGCATTAATGTACAGGTAAGCCTAAATAATAGTTTTCAGCATTCCAAATTAAATGTACACGTCACAATACAGCAACTGCCACTAATTATTGTTCTCCACTGTGAAGATCATAAGTGATGCAGAATACATCATCAGTAATGTGGAAGCAAAGTGGCCTGGGTCTGTACATGACTCTCGATTTTTCCGTGAGTCCACACTGAGTGACAGATTTGCCTGTGGTGAGTTTATATACAGTATAGTTATATAGCCTACTGTGATCAATATGGTATATGCTTCTATTGTAACTGAAACATTACATTTTATCATCATAGGGGAGTTTGATGGATACCTTCTGAGTGACAGGGGGTACCCCTGCTAGCGCCATCTGCTGACCCCTTACCCTGATCCTGAGCCTGGGCCACAGCAACGCTACAACATAGCTCACTGCAGGACGCGAGCCAGGGTGGAAATGACCATTGGGATGCTCAAGGCCCGATTCCAGTGCCTGCGTATGCTCAGGGTCTCCCCAGAAAGGGCATGTGACATAATTGTGGCATGTGTAATTCTGCACAATATTGACATGATCAAAGGGGAACAATGTCCCACCCTTACCCCTGATGATGGAGATGATTATCCAACCACAAGATGGGAGAGCTGTTCGAGACATTGTCTGCCAGAATCATTTCCAACTGTAACCACCCCCCCAGTCAGAGAAGGACAAAAGGCCTCTAATTTTATGAGGTCTACTTTATTTCCTGCAAGTACACATGTTTACAGTTATTTTGTTGAAAAAAATAATCCACCTGTGGGCACATCACCCACCTTTAACTTATGTTCCAGCAGTTGTGTTTCCATTTGTGTCTTCTTCACTTGTAGCTTTATGAGTTCCATTTCCACATTTGTTTTTTCAATTTGATTTTGGCGATAGACCTTATATAGTTGCTTCACAGGGAGCTATAGGAACACAAATGAAGTTGAATGTCATAGTTCCATGTCTACTTAGTGTCATAGTAAGTTGTGGGTCAATACTGAATATTCCTACTGAGGTAAGCTGTGCAGTGGAAGTTGATGGAACCTCTTCCTCATTGATGGACCCTCTGTTTCCAGCATTGCTCTGATGGGGAAAAAGAAGCTCCAAGTTGGATTGCAGAACAACACTAACATTGACTGAAACCAAGGTCATTTTACACAAAGGTTTTGCCCTCAACAGGCCTCTCTGCATCTTCCCTCCCTGTGGTGGCTGACAAGGTGTCTTCATCATCCTCCTGTAACAATTACTGTGTTATATTCTACACATCATCAAAACTCTGGAATAAAAAAAAAACAAAAAAACAAAACAAATAAAAACTCTGGTAGCTACTTACAACAGCATGGAAGTCTGTTATAGTACAGGGCTCCACAAGACAGATCACACCATCAACAACTGGTGGAAGAAGATTATTCAGTTGATTATTACCCAGAAGAGTGCCCTAACTATTTTCTTTTCTATCTTCATTTTGGAAATACAGTGCAGGTCCCATCAGAATTCTTATGACTCTTAGCCACCTTACATTAGATAGATATCTGAGCAGCCAATTACAGATAACTGTAGCAGATGAATGGATGGCCATTACATCGAACATATGCCATTTATTTGAATGATATACCTCTAATGTAGGCCTTTGTGTCCTGAGGCATGGCTGGGTCCGACGAACTCCCCCCAGAGATGCCCTCAGCACTTGGTCGTCCACGGTTCTGACTGAGGGCCATCTCTTCAGCCTCTGTGAGTTGTGGTGGTGCTGGACCACCGCCTGTTTTTCTGGCCTCAGCCTTCTTTCTGTTGGCTACGATGGAGGTCAAGTTTGAACATATGCAGAGAACTCAAATTTTGAGACATGCACATATAACAGGAATTAAGGTGTGGCTTTCATATAGACAATATTGAATACTGGCAGTGATGGTATGACTGAAGATGTGGCTTTTTCATTGTTTAGGGATTTTTCCTAATTACTTAAATATAGCTATCACATGTAGAATGTAATCACTGAATGCAGTTTAATGAAGGCAGGCTAAACATCACCACAATGGGTAATAATTAAATTATACCTTACCTGTTTGAACTGTATTTTTGTATTTCAAATTTAGTTGCTGCCATGTCCTTTTTCGGCCTGCTGGGTGCACCTATGTGCTCAAAAAAACATGTAAGATATCAATGTTGAATGAGTGGAACATTTAAGACCAAACATGTCTTTTTTCCCCTCCAATTAATACTCACGCATTGACTTGATCAGCAATTTTCTGCCACACAAGCTCTCTCTCTTTTGCCGCTGCCACAGTATTGCTTTTTTTTTTAAGGATATGCTCATTTTCAGCATATGCTGTCATTAATATTTCCATCTCCACCGGGGAGGATCTGCCCTTTTTTTCCACTGGTTGCCATGGTGAATCATGTTATCTGTGTCCCATTGATGAGGGTTTTTTATATCCTCATGCGCGAGTGTATCTCAGTTACTTTAACTCAGAGTTGATTGATCTGATTGTTAACACCTGTTCTGAAACCGAAAACTCAGTTTTTCAACTCAGAGTTAGCCAACTCAGAGTCAAGGTTTTAACTCAGAGTTTGTTCAACCTGCTTTGTGAAACAGACCCCAGGTCTTCAACATATTTTGGTGCTAAGCCATGTAATGATAAACTACAAGGAGTATTTTGAAATCTATTCTCTGAGCTATAGGGACCTAGTATAAGGACTGTAGAACTGGGGTGATGTGCTCTTCTTTCCTGGTCCTAGTGAGTACGTGAGCAGCAGTGTTTTGGATCAGCTGAAGTTGTCTGATTGACTTTTTAGGCAGACCTGGAACCAGCACGGCGGTCTGATGGCAGGGGAACTCTGAAGACACAGGGAGACTCGGGAACAACGAGGAGTCAACAAGGGAAGCAGCACGAGGATGACTCGGGAGGAGCCTTCACCAGGAGCTGCTGGAAGGAACAACAAAGATGTAAGGTTCAAGAACAGAGCACAGGTAGGAACCTAGTTACCACTTGGTAGAGGTTAACCATCTGGCATCTACTTCAGGTAGCCGCTCCCCTTTATTCTGCCATCCTAATCAGCCCAGATCTGCTGCAGCTGGTGCAGCACCTGCCAGTCACACCCTGTAGGAAAGGAGGTCAGGAAAAGCACCAATCTGCACCCATCTACACAGGACCCAGCATAAACTGGGTGATACTCCTTTTCATGGGTTAAATTCTCGTCGTCACTGATAAAAACCAGCAAATTAGACCTTGCCTACATGAGGTTGGTGCAAAGGACAAAGGCAAAATGAAGCAAGAACCAAATGATAATAATAATAATAATCATGGTATCCGACAGGCAAAGCTGCACACCTGATCTTTGATTAGAGCCGGAGGTTTCCTTTTCTGGGTAGTGTTGGAGAAGATTTCTATTAAACTATTTCTGACCCTCTGAGCTATGTCTAATCCTGGATACTAACCAGAATCGATCTGGACTTTAACCAGGCCTAGATCCAGTCACTAAGTGACTGATCATTTCAGCAGGCCTCTAACCTCTGTTACTTCTCCCTCCTGGTTCTTTGGATGTCCGGCAAGTCTGCAGAAAAATAAAACACAAAGGACCCAGCGCTTCAGATTATGGCATATGTCAGGAAGAGCTCCATCTTCGTCTTTTCTTTGTTTGCACTGCCAGTTTTATTAAAGCATTGTAGCAATACAATCCTGCAAGGAGATGGGCGGTCCATCCTCTGCTCACAGTCAGCTCAGCTCCTCCCATCATACAATCACAATTTCTATTGGTTAATCATTCTATTGCTATGATCCTTTTCTTCCTCCTGCAAACCTTCCCATGGGAGGTTTGTTTCATCCTTTAACCTTGGGTCACACAGGAAGATTCTGTGGCTGGTACAGTTCCTGTTTGTTTTACAAGTTCTGTACCAGACACTACAGCACTCAGTTCCCTTTTAATAATGAGCTGCTTGAATGCAGCTTTTTCTTCACAGATTTGAGACATATAAACTCAATTATATGTGTAATGTATTTAACTACTAAAAATATTTACAACAGTAGTAAAACCTGTCAAAACCACAAGTCGACTTCTGTGATTGGCTTCTGTCGCCCTCTTTTATAACTGGACTGCCCTGGTTGCAGTTTCAGCTGATAATTAAGAACCCTGAATGCTCGCACATGAGATCTTAAAGGTATCATTCATTTTCAAAAAAATCCGCTGTGCTTTGTAGTTTGAATTGATGCCATGTGACTCATTTTGTGTGGAAAAATGCTCTCTTGCTCCTGTTTCAGGAGGATGCAGTCTGTCGGATATGCGGGTGGGGGGAAACGTCAGGTTTATGAGTCTTACTCAATAATATTCATGAAATGCAAACGTCTCACCTCTAAATGGCTAACATCAATGCGACTCTTGGAATAACTAACTAACCACAATATATGTTTGACATGCATGGGGAGAGTCTTACCAAACCATCTCCAAAGAACTCTTCCTCATACATGCCTTTTTATTTCTTTACAAAATTATTACAACACATTCTGAGAGACAGCCTCACTTACAGGATCCAATCAGCTCAATAATACATATTCATATATATGCAGTGCTTAATTTGTAAATCATTAGGTGCCGGAACGCAAAGTATATGACAGCGCAGGCATGACCAGAGACGCACAGGTCCCGGAACGCAGGAAATGGTAGCGGAAAAAAACGTGTAAAAAAATTATGTGGGCCTTACAGGCCTGAATGTTTTAAATAATGTAATGTTCTCCGGTAGATGCAGACAATGGTTGTAATCGAATGCTTTAATGCTGACTGCTGTTGGCCACAATCACGGCGTACAAAACAGTAATTAAAAGAACTCTCACATAAACTGGTTGTCTGTCTAGCTCCATTTACAGACACACACCAGTTCCCCTGCACTCAACTGCGGACTCCGCCGCGCGCAGCCTGCAGAACAGTGCCCCACCCCCCTGAACAGTGCAACAACACTAACACATAATCATGGCATAAACCATTACATATATAAATCTGAGCGTTGTGCTAAAAAAAGTTTCTTCTTCATCCGATCCATGTGGCATTGTGCTAAAATTAATTTCATCATCAGATGTTTCGTAATCAGACATGTCTGCATTTAACAGTTAAACAGCTGACGGGAGGAGCGCACAGTGTGTTGGCCCCCAAAACTAGCCGGGACTACATTCTTGAAAGACTTCTACCGGCCAGAGCTCTGACCTGGAGGTGACCATGGATATGGGTCAGTGTGTAGGCACTATGCTGATGGTGAGGATGGAATACAACTTCATGTCTAAAAATGCGAACTATCCCTTTAAAATCCTGCCATGTGAACCAGACCTAAGGCTCCCAGTGATCTATTGCACCAGGACAGACATGATGTAACTGTCTCATTTAAAAAAATTTTTTTTCTTATTTAAAGGTCTCATTCACTCATTTTTTCAATACATTTGCTGTGGTCTCTAATTTGAATGAATGCCTTGTGAGTCATTTACTGTGGAAAAATGCTCTCTGTCCTGTTTCAGGAGGTTGCAGTTTTCAGATAAATGGGTGGGGGGAACACCAGAATTACGACATAATATTCATCATATGCAAAAGATGGGGTGCTGAGTTAAAATAAATTCAAAAGTTATCAGAAAATGGTCAGACAGAACCGGGTTATGTGGGAGGACTGTTATTTCCTCACACTTAATATTGTATGTCAGTACAAGGACCAAAGTGTGTTGACCCGAGTGTGTGGTCCCTGTACTTTTTGAGTTAAGCCAATTGAGTCTAAGATAGCATTAAAGGCTGCATTTAGATTGTCACTTTCAGTGTCCACAAGAATATTGAAATCCCCCACTATAATGACCTTATCAGTATTTAATACTAATTCAGATAAAAATTTAAGATCTGATCTAAGAATTGGAAGTAAGGGCCTGGTGGACAATATAAAACCACAAACAAAAGTGGTGTTAATGTTTTGCAACTTGGATGAGAAAAACGAAGGATGAGATGTTCAAAAGAACTGTAGCTATTAATTGGTCTGGGATCAATTAGTAAATCAGAATGAAATATGGTTCCAAATCCTCCTTCTTGCCCAGTACTTCTAGAAATGTTAAAATTTAATTAATCGGAAGGAGTTGACTCATTTATACTTACAAAATCCTTCTGCTGCAGCCAAGTTTCTGTGGGGGAAAACAAATTAATTTGATTTTCACAAATCAAGTCAGTTGCTAACAAAGTCTTTGAGGGGAGATATCTTATGTTCAAGAAATAACATTTCATAGTTGTATTTTTCTGTTCAGTCAAAGCCGTGTTTCTCTTTGAGATTTTCATGATTTGCTCGTTAGGTTAACTTTTAATCCGTTTAATTTTGGTCGTGGGCAAGATACTGTTTCTATGAGGTAATGGGTTGGTAACAGTACCGACATTGTTTTGGCAAACTTATGTTGTTTTTCCACTAGTACCTACTTGGCCCGGCTCTACTCGGCCCAACTTGGCCCTACTTAGCCTTACTCAGCCCTGTTTGGTTTTCCACTGCAGGGACCAGACCAGCTGGGACCATCTCAAGTGGGTGGGCTTTTCATATGGTGGGCTGCCCCAGAGTATGTAGTAACACAAGGCATTTACCTTTTGTGTCCAGATAAAGCACTATGAAAAGGTGTATATTAAAAAAGCAAAACAAATTCTACAATTACAAAGGAGTTGGTATGATAAACATACTGTAAGTAATGTTATCACACTAACTTCAACTGTATTTAGTTTAACTTTTATTCGGGTTTGCTGAATCCATAGCACTTGGAATATTTTACTCCCTATTCATCTTTAAAATTCTCATTTTTCCAAGGGATCCACAGCCTATGGCTGCATGCTATATAATCTAAAAATATAAATAATTTTTGGATTTTTCAGCAGCTTTCATATTTATGCAATTCACTTTTATTTTGCAGCTCTAGACACATTTTACTTTATAGCAGGCAGGGCAAATGTTGCTATCTGATTGCACACGGAGAAGGCTGCTGATGCCTGATCTCAGATATAATTTTGAAAAATGAAATTAATGACTAATCAATTGTTTCAGTAATGAGCCATTAACGTTCAAAAAGCAAATGCTTAGGCTGGACTATGGATTCCACCAACCGTTGTATGCTAAGATGAAATCACAATGCAAGCAGATAACTTAGACATTTTATTGGACAGGTATAGAAAGAATTCAGAGACAAAAATCCAGTTGCACACATCTATGGGTCATGGTGTGTGCATTCTCTCCCAGCACCCCTAGAAGGTTTGATCGAAGACCACATCGTGTCATATCGTCCCTTCGTAAGCCAGCTTCCTGCTCCCGTCCATCAGACGAACACATTGATCCTGCTGGGCCTGATGTTGTAAGATTTGAGGATTGTGCAATTTAGCAGGATAATGTAAAAATATTTCCAGAATGTGCATGTGTAACATGAATATTTTGTAGTTTGCAAGAGCACTTTTATTATTCTGAGCAAACTAGTGTGCTGATTGGACTCTCAAAGTACTATGCTCACAGTGCATTTAAAAACATGCACTTTAATCATTAAAATTAAAGAATAGACACACAAATATGCCTTACTTTACAGGAGAGAATTTAAGTGGGGATATGCATATTTACAAAAAAAGACTGTAGTATCAGAGCAGCTTTAGATAACTAATAACAAAAAACGTACAGTCTTAATAAAGATTATATTCAACTGAATAGGTTAATTTAGTGAATAAAATGTACAAGCAGCATGATCTTTGTTTCTCACCGAGGTAGTGGAAGTCTACGTTGTAACCTGCATGGTGTTGGAACTTGGACAGCTTGGAGGGTTCAAATTAAGCAAAGAGTGCCCATCACATGTTGTAAGAGACTCTAGAAGAAAATACAAACCCAGCTTAACAACAACACAGTGTAGTAGCAAAGCAAACAATGAAAAACAGAGAGCATAGCGTTAGCATCGATGCTAATTAGCTATCCTGTTGTCAAGCAGTGTTGTCAAGGAGGGAACCATGGCGTCAGCTATTTCTTTGTTCACGGTATGTTAAAAACATATAGGACAAGTAACCTATGATCAAAGTCACACAAAAAAACTCACCACCATCCGTTGTCGACTCCTGCGCAGCTGCGGCTGTGGAAGACCTCTTTCCCTCCCTTATGGTGCGTTCACACCGCACACTTTGTCTGCGTCAGCCAACGCTCTCAACGCATCTAGTTTGCTGCATGTATGTTGAAGCTTGCAACGCTTGCTTCACGCCGTTCACACCGCACTACGTCAGGCAACGCTCCCAACGCATCCAGTTTGACGAATGTATGTTGAGCAAAAAAGAGCGTGAAGAAGATACGTGTGGTGACGTCGCTACAGTGAGACGCTCTGATTGGTTGGCGCACTGCGTTGTGTGCGTCAAGTCCGTCAAAAGTTCAGCTAGCTGAACTTCTGCGTTGCTTGCATTTGCTGCGTTGCCGCTTGGAACGCAGGTAACGGTCGAAAAGTTGATGGAGCCAATGCACACAACGCACCGCAGAGACTCAGATGGACCTCTGACGGACTTAACTGTGGACTTTACATGTAATCTTGCTGCAACTGACTCTGACGTTTGGGGCGGTGTGAACGCACCATTACGTCTCCGGTCAGTAGGCTGCTGTAAATGCAGTCTCTTTGCTCTAACTACATCCAAGTTGTTCGGGTTGACCTGCTTTGCCCTTGTGAAACACTGCACCTCCGATTGGACCACTGCACTGGTTTTGGTGTTGTCATTGTTCTTCAGTAAACACATCAACTCGCTTTAGTGAGTTTTTTAAATGGCGGTCCGATTGTTGTTAAAAGAGGCTGTCAGTTGCACAGCCAGTGACTCCACCCTCTAGCCCAGTGATTCTCAACCTGGCGTGGAAACGCTCCTGGGGGGGCCCATGATGGCAGGAAAAAAACAAAAAGAAAAATTTGCAATTTTTTTATTATTATTAAACTACTGTCATAAAAAGTTCTAGGTTTGTATATACATAATTCCTGAATAGAAATTAAAATGTGTTTGGACTGATTTAAGAAAATAAAGTTTTGAACAAATTTGATTCGATCGTGAGCGCAAATGCAGGTGATAAGCGGTTTTATTAAGCGAGTCACACTGAAGTTCGTTGGCTATCCAGGGGGCGAGTGTTACAGCGGTTGTATGAGCTGCAAAAGGAGGTGAAGTGGTTTTAGACAGAAATCAAATCAGATCTGGTGAAGCATCTCGATGACACTATGTGGCGAGCGTCTCTGTCTTATTTGGTCGATATATTTGACCGCTTGAATGTCCTTAACCTGTCATTGCAAGGCCGCGAAACTCATATTTTGCTCCTTGCAGACAAAGTGCATGCCTTCACACAAAAACTAGACCTCTGGCATGGTCGCAGATCAGTCCAGGCAACTGGGACATGTTCCCCAGCCTTGTAGACTTTATCACTGATGCAGGCACGTCACACGATTTCTCCTCTCTATTTCAATCAGTGTCTGAAGACATGTCAGCAATAAGAAAACAATTTGCGAAGGTGTTGTTTAGAGAGGATTATCGCTCTTTTGCGTGGGTTCGAGATCCGTTTGTGTGCACAGCAAACGAGCTGTCAATTTAGGGTGACCAACCGTCCTCTTTTCCCCGGACATGTCCACTTTTCATGTGCTGTCCGGGGCATCCGGGGGGATTTATAGACTGATGAAAATGTCCGGGTTTTTATTGTTTTGCATGCATTGCGCAGCGCTGCTCTGCGCCGAGTTACTGCTGTTTACAAGAAGTCAAAGCACAAGCTTCATTCACGAACCACAAAAGATATACCGTCCAGTCGCAACAAATGGGTGAGTCCACCATTCACATAGCTGGCATGTGTGTTTCTGTGTGTGACAAAAGTGGCAAATATCCCATAGATCCCATGGACACAAAAACTATAAAAAGCCTGAGCAAAGAAAGTTAATCTTTAAACTGACTGTGGAGGATGAAGATGCAAACTAAACAGAGTAAGCACTTTTTTATTGTGTTTTTGAGTCTGCAGCTGTTTACTTTTATTACAGTGAAAAGAAACTAATACTTGTTTTCTCAGACGATTATTTCAGATTTTTCTTCAGTTTTTGTACAGTGCAATTTAAAAAGTAAACTAATATTGTTGCTGCTAACTTTTTTATTTCAGAAGAGTAATTATTTCTATTATAATTTATTTCCAGAGATTATAAAATCATTTTCTACTTGTGAAAGCCTTTTTGAAGTTTGTTATATAACTAATCTTTTCTAACCACATTGAGAATGCACACTTTAAATATGTTAAAATCAGAAGTCTTGGCCAAATCCTGAAAGTGTTTCAGTACTGTGCCAGATGTCCTCTTTTTTGGAAATCAAAATATGGTCACCCTATGTCAATTGATATGCAGGACCAGCTTATTGAGCTGAAGAGTGACAGTAGACTGAAGGAACTCTTTAGCTCCTGCCCTCTTTCGTCATTCTGGGCAGCATTCATGCAGGAATACCCTCAACTCTGTGACGTCGCCTTGAAGATTATCCTTCCTTTTGTGTCAACATATTTGTGTGAGGCAGGATTCTCAAAAATGACTGCACTCAAAACAAAATACCGCACTGGGGCCCCAACTGCAGTGAACCAGCTTTGGGGGGGGGCAGCTTTCAAAAGGTTGAGAACGCCTGCTCTAGCCAATCAGTGACTGACAGCCGTCTGACGTCTTTTTTTTTAGACCCTGCTTGGCCCTGATGGAACCGCAGCAAAGTTGGTACGAAAAATGGTATCGGTTTGGCTCGACTCACCCCGACTTCTCCCAGTGGAAAAACAACGGAACCAGGGCTGAGTCGGGCCGAGTAAGTACTAGTGGAAAAACGCCATTACATACTAAAGCAACACTAATTTTAGTGACCTCCGATTGGTGTAACTGGGTGTCAATACCGCCAGCGTGAATAACAATCTTACTGTATTTATGCTTATCCTTAGCCCGTAGTTTCAGGTAGGATTTGATCTCGCCCGTTCTGGCCCCTTGCAAGCATTTTAGTATGGTCAGTGGTGTCTCTAATGCCACGTTTCTGACCATGGAGCTACCAATTACCAGGGTCAGGTTTTCCGCGGGTGTGTCGCTGGGCGGGGAAAATCTGTTTGAAACGTGGACCGGTTGGTGGTGACCCGTGGGCTGGGTTCTAGAACTATGCTTCCTACGTACAGTCACCCAGCCGACATGAGGTCTTGGCTGCGCGGGTTCTGTTGGAGGACGGCTAGGGGGTTCTGTACTTATTGACTCTTATTGACTGGGCCTCGGCTAGCTGCTGGTTTTTAAACAGCAGGGAGCCGGGCCTCTAACTCCGACGTCCTCGTCTCCAAAGCTACAAAACTTTTACATTTATTACAGTTACCATTATCACTAAAGGAGGCAGTGAAGTAACTAAACATCTGACAGAGAGCAAGAGAGAGGAGCAGATTTAGGTAGAGAATGAGAGATAGAAGGAGAGGGAAGAGGAGTAGCCATAGCCGGAATGAAGCTAAGCTAACTAAGCTAGCGAGACCTTACCACGCCAAGAAAAAACGTGCGAAACACAAAGAGTTCCCAAAACCTAAAGTACACCAACAGAAAATATATGTTTTAGTGTACTTATGTGTTAAAATAACTTAGAAAGCCCTCAGCACAGAGAAAACTAGATCAATTCAAGAGAGTCTGAACACCAAATAGCTCCACAGAGTGCAACAGCGACAACAGGAAATGATGCTTACCCAATCAGCAAAGAAGCAAATATGCAATGACAGTTAAAGGAGAAAAAAAACAACTATCCTAAATCCAGGCTGTACTGACTTCATGGACATAAGAGAGTTAGAAGTGACTGGATTTAAAAACGCCTAAATAGACAACTTCCATCCATCCATCCATTTTCTATACCCGTCCATCCTAATGCAGGGTTGCGGGGGGGCTGGTGCCTATCTCCAGTGGTCAAGGGGCGAGAGGCGGGGTACACCCTGGACAGGTCGCCAGTCCATCGCAGGGCATAAATGGACTACTTTTCAGTCATAATTAGGCCAGAGCAGCTAAGCACTGCGAAGGCCTATTGCATCTGTATTGTTTATTTTTCTTCCATCAAATGAATTGAATTTTTGAACGCCTAAACATATACGAAAACTCAAGGTTTTTGGCATGCTCATCAGGCGTCCGTGAATTTTACGTATTTTAAAGGTTTTAAAGTCCCAACAGAAATGGTTCAGGAGCGCCCCCCGGGATATTTCAAAAACCCTCTGCATTGACCTTGGTTGATCATAGAGCAATGCCATTTGGCACACTTGTAGAACTTTCCAAGACCTACCTAAAAGCCTTAACATGTCATAGTCCCAAACGCACAGGAAGTCAGCCATCTTGGTGTAAACAGGCAATGTTGGCCCACGTTTTTGATATTTACAGCGCCCGCATTTGAACAAACTCCTCCTAGAGATTTTGACAGATTGGCTTGTACATCAGTCAAGATGGCCTTCAGGCATGGGGGATCCAAAGTTAGCAAAATCTTGAGTTTTCATGTATGTTGAAGGGGTTGGGCGAGGCCTCAAAGTCTGACTAAACACCAAAAACATTAAAGTCGGTATATCTCCTATGCAAAAAGGGACAGAGGGATGAGCCTTGCTGTGGTGAATGGTCATGAGGTCCCTGACGAACCCTGATGGTCAAATGTTGACATCACTTAAGCCCCGCCCCCTCCGAACAGGAAGTGTAATGTTTTGCTGTGAATTTGCTGTGATTTTACACCCTTGACCTAATCGACATAAACTGATGCATAGTGACTGTAAACAAATTGGTGTAAGTATGTATACAGTACTGAGAGTTTTCAGTGTGAAATCCGTGCTCATTCGACGTGGGTAAGCCGTATTGCATCATTTCCTGTTGTCACTGTTGTGCTCCCTGTAAGCTGTTTGGTGTTCAGACTCTCTTGAATTGATCTTATTTTCTCTGTGCTGAGGCCTTTCTAAGTTATTTTAACACACAAGCACACTAAAACACACGTTTTGTGGTGGTGTACTTTATGTTTTGGGAACTCCTTGTGTTTCACACAGCTTTTCTTGGGGTGGTAAGGTCTCGCTAGCTCAGTTAGCTTAGCTTCATTGTGGCTATGGCTACTCTTCTCTCTCCTGTCTCTTCTCTTCTCTCTTGCTCTCTCTGTCAGATGTTTAGTTACTTCCCTGCCTCCTTTAGTGATAATGGTAACTGTAATAATCAAAGCATGCCCTGCCCATATCGGTGGCCACGCCCACCTGTCAAAATAGACCACACCCCTGTCAAAAGCCCTTTCCGGTTCCGGTGACCCCCGCCCTTTCCGGTTCCGGATCCAAAATATATAAATACCTCCCTCTAGTGGTTCAAAATTAATATAACAGCCTATTGTATAAATACCTCCCTCTAGCGGATCAAAGTAACATTACACCCAAATGTGAAAATACCTCCCTCTAGTGGTTCAAAATTAATATAGCAGCCTATTGTATAATTGGCTCCCCCTAGTGGCCCAATAATTAGTATTACACCAAAATACATAAATACCTCCCTCTAGTGGTTCAAAGTAACATTACACCCAAATTGTGAAAATACCTCCCTCTAGAGGTTAAAAATTAAAATTACATGCAAATGTAAAAATGGCTCCCCCTAGTGGCCCAATAAATAGTATTACACCAAATTGTGAAAATACCTAGTGGTTGAAAATTAACATTACAGCCTATAGTATAAATAGCGCCCCCAATGGTTTGAATCTAACTCCTCAGTGTCATCAGAACATGTCCGAACAAGTCCCTTTAATAATATACGGTCTGGGCTCTGTCTCAACATGGCTCCTTGAGCATTCTATTTTATTTTAAACAGTTAAAAGGTGCTTTTTAGCTTCCTGACTTTAATGTAAAACTACATTAGCTCCAACACTCTAGAGACACCATTACATCTGACTCTAACAATTCAACCATGATGAATTAAACTTGTAAGAGCACTAAAAAGAGAATTTATTCACCCACAGCTATGTTGAAGCAGATGCTCATCCTTTTGTTGATTTTAAAAATGCACCATTACACAGTCTTTAAAAACAGATGAGGATAAAAAAACATCACTTTAAACCTGGTTGCTTTAAGCTGGAAATAAGAAATCTACCAAACTACTAAAGTTACTGATAAAAAACAGTCCACCAATCGGCGTTTGACTGCTCTGCTTTGTATTCGCTGTATTTATCACACCCCTGACTTCACCTACATCCGCAAGTCAAGCAAACCGGTTTGGGTAGTGCTTACAGCACGGCATTTACCTGTATAAAAGGATGTCGGAAAACAGTTAATCTCTACAGCATGCTGGAAGGACCTCATTCAACAATCCGACCTTAAGGACACGGAGCGCCGTGTTGCGACGAACAAAGAAAACAGCGGTTTCAGGAAGACGGAGTCTCCGGCTTCAGTCGAGGGGAATCCCAAAAGCCCGCGTCATTGTCAGACCGCGTCAGAGCTGAGTCCTGGCGGGAATCCCGAGCTTCCCCTGCTAAGAGCTGGAGTTACGGGTTCAGCAGTGAGATCAACTTCACAGCGACTTCAAGAAATCTTCACATTGGCGACCTGTTTTATCGGTTTGGAGCGAGGTGAGTAAATGTTTTCTAGCTCGCAATTGTGCGATCGTCTACGGATGTTTCATAGCACCAAGCTGGATTCGCTGCTGGCTTATCGATAGATTCACCATAGCATACATACTCTGTTACAGCTAGAAGTATCGCTCAACTCCAGTTGCTGCTCTGAGCTGGTTTCGGGGTGGAGCGGGAAAAAGGCGCTGGGGATTGTTACAAAGCAAAACTCCGCTCTGAGGTGAGTTAACTGTTTGTTAAATTCTGTTGAGTGTTTAGATAAGGGTATTACCGTATTTTTATTTATTTTATTATATTCCTGACTTTTACCTATGCTTTATCATGGATCGTGATCGATGCCGGGAGCTGTAGTGGTGTCTCCAATTTCATCTCAGCGGATCTGCACAGTGCCAGCCTTGCTACTTCAATTAACATTGAGACTGTCTGGAGCTTTCTCCAGCTTGTGTATTGTCTGACTCTGAATGTTTTTTCATGTCCTTTTTTTTTTGATCGTATGTTTAAATAGCAACATCAACCAGTCACTATGAATGTCTCACAGGAGCTAAATAGTCCTCAACCGTCTAGTCAGGAAGATGAAGAATTTCAGATCAATGTACGTGACGAATTCAATAACATAGAGATCCGACACAACTTTGTCCGGCCTGAGGGTGATCATCCGTGCCCGTATGAATTTCATAATCACATAATGAATATGCTCAGGGGTTTATCAGACCGGGTGACACAGCTGGTTAACACTAACGATATTGTGCAGATAGAGGTTAATGGACCCGGCGTGTCTCGCAGAGTGACTTTCTTTGTCGATGAAGGGGGGAGTAACGTCATGCAGCAGTTCGAAACGTTTTTAGATGATCTGATGCAATCCAATGCCGAAATAGCCTCAACAGAGCTTTTGGACTTTGTAATTCAAACAGTGCGTGATCTTAGCGGGGGAGCTAGACGAAAAGCCGAAATGTCTCTCCATTGTGAGCTGATACACAAGAAGAGACGGCACCTATATATTGTGAACAGTGATCGAGATGATAAACTGTGTTTTGCTATTAGCTTAGCCTGTGTTGCAGACCCTAGCCTCGGCTCCGATGTGGCTATACAGCTCGGTAGAGAGTTGCAACAGCTTGCAGGCCTTTCAGAACACCCCCCCCTGTCAGATCAGGCGATATCCACAAATTTGAGAAGTTGTTGAACAGAAAAATTGTTGTTTTTATCAGAAGTGAGGGAGAGAGAGCTCTAGGGAAGATTCAGACCGACTTTGAGGACCGAAGCAGGACTGTTTTTCTATTGCAGTTCCAAGACCATTACTACGGGATCAAAAACTTGAAGGGTTTTATAGGGGCTCTGAATATTTGCCACTACTGTTTCGATCCTATAGGGCATAAATACAATCATGTATGCAAAGGTTCGTGCGCTGTCTGCAACGATGCAGCGTGTGCTCAGGGAGTTACAAATCCGATTCTTTGTCATGACTGTAACAGATATTGTAAGAACCAGACATGTTACGATAGACATAAAGTACCTGAGCTAAAATCCAGGGCGCGTGTGATGGTCCGTCATTGTGATCAGGTGAAGAAATGTCCCAACTGTGGGTTAAACTATAACCAGAGTCTCACAACAGGCAAGAAGCGTGTGTGTCAAGGGAAGAAGTGTAGGATTTGTGGGGGTAAGCTTGACAAGGACCTGCCAGTACCAGACCATCTTCTTTTAGAGTCTATTTCCAGGATGGAGTCGTAGCACGCGTATACAATCAGCGTTGTTGTGTCCGGTAACCGGGTTCTGAATCTCATTTCTAGCCTAATGTTACCACTGCGTACTGGTGATAGCGCTTCAGATTCAGCACATGGGTCGAGATTAAAAGCAAATAATGCTTAACCCGTGTTAAAGTCCTCCCTAATTATGCTTAGAGGGAGATCCTTTAAATGCCTCCCTGTGGATGTAAACAGGTTGTAATATTCTCGTACAGAATTACCCTGTTCGAAGTTGGGCTGGAAGGCCTTAGCAGGAATCTGTCTACCATCACGGGACAGAGCTAGATACTCCATATTATAATGGTTGAATGAAAACGGATTCAAATTGCGCGCTCCTGTGAAGGCCTGGTGATTAACCATCGAAATAACCACATATTTAGGTGTCATACCCAAGAACAGATTCTCCTGAGTGCATATTCTTGAATGTTCAGGTATAGAGTATGTTTTTACATTTACACCTGATACCGGGTACAAAGCATTTCCTTTCATTGATGCGGTCTCATGACCGAGCCGTACGGCGGGAGATACAGTCACCTTTTTGACATAGAGAGCTGCACCTAAAATCCATAGTTTGAAAGTAGAATCTGCAGCACCCATAAGACAGAACGCATCGCTTGCTCGGGTTAGCTTAATTCTCATGTCAACAGAGTTCAAAAGTAGTCTTTCACAGAATAATATGTCAGCATGAAGCGGTCCTAGCAGGTGCACCTCTCGAGATTGGGCTGTAAAGGAGGCACGTTGGTTGAATCCTTCAATCGGTCCATCAATAGTCTGTAGAATCCATTTCATCGGCTGTATCTTTATAAAAAAGCCCTGCACTGAACTGGCTTTTAAGGGTTTGATCTGAATAATTAAGCAATTTTTTGATCATAGCTCTATAAGGATGCGTAGCGCTGGACTGCGATATTAAACGGTCTGCAAGGGTTACATCACATTGGGAAAAAATTGTGTTCAGAGGGTAGTTAATTAAGCCGACCTTAGCGTCACGAGCCATGGGCGAACCGTTAGCATTGCTAATTTTAACTCTGAGATGGATCAACATGTCATTTAAATTGGTATACGACTCGCCCCCACCAGGGACAAAAAATTATATCGGTCCTCCATCGCTGATGGCTGAAAGGGGTGGAATCTCAGTGTACAGCTTATCATCTACCGATAGTTGAGTCATAGGCGCTGAAAATAAGTCAAGCTCACCGAGCGTACACTCTCCCGATTTGACGTGTAGTAGAGCCATATTCCTATTCAGTTAAAATATGTCAGAGCCTCTGCCGGACTTCCTTCCCCTCTGCCTGCTCACCCTGAGTGGTTTCTTTTTCTTTGTCTTGGCTTGTTTTCTAGTCATCCAAACACGCTCTCCAGGGGGTCTCTTTCGACCTCGTCTTGATAAGATCATTATTCCTGAACCTTCCTGAGCATCAGAATTCTGACCGATCATGCTCTTGATTTTATTGACCACCCTCCCAAAGACGTCTGAAGCTATATTCGATACTGCAGCTTTAAGGTGCGGTTTAGCAATCGACACTCCTTTCTTAACAAATGGGGATATAAACCGGAAGAGGCGGGCAAACACAGATCCAAATCCACGACCATACATGACAGGCTGTCCTGAAAACCCGGGTAGCTCTCCACCCGTCTGGTTCACATAATATTGGACAAACCGCGTTGGTTCTTGTCTGTGTGTTAAGTATGCCATTTTACCGCAGGTGTCAAAACCGGTTTAAAGTGCAGCTTCACGATCGTCTTCCCATATACAAAGTTCACACACTCGTTACGATCTGTTTTTACCTGTATGCAGATTGTCTTAATATAGCTTTTTGAAACGGGGAGGTAATGCACTGTGTTATACCTCACACCAATCACGTCACCGAATTTACCATTTATGTTTACGACACCGAGTAGAGGTGAGTGACTGTCACCAACAGTTTGGAAATGGATTATGTCTGTGTAGACAAACAGGTTATAAACACCAGTGCCGAGATCCGCTGGGTGGGGCGCAGGTCTGTTGGAGATGGTCCACCATTCGTCAGCATTCAAACCGAGCATGATGGAGAGAGGGCTGCTAGCTCGAATTTTGTATCTTCCATCCCCCCTGAAGTCAAATTTTTTCGAGACATTATTGTAGGAGAGATCGATGCTCCTGTCATATTTCTTCATGGCTGGGACTAGAGCATCTGAGAGGTCTTGAGGTCTCTCAAAATACCCCCCTCCGGAAAACTTGGACCTGGCGTATTCTATACGGGGTGTATTCCTCTCATCTTTAGATTTGTCTCCCACCTCATAAACAACCTTCTTTAAATCAATGTATGAATGCTGATCCGACAGGTTATACCATGTATGAGGGTAGACAATTTCACACAGTCCCACTACCCAGTCTCCACTTAGCTCAATAGCCTTTGGAAGGTCTGTAGTATAATTTGAGCTGCTGTTATCTTTAAATACCTCTCCGCTGGCGTTGGAAGGTAGAGTTACATAGAACCCCTCATCAGACATTGTGAATTTGACGGAGCAAAAAAAGTCATCTAAAGGCTTTGGAGGGTATGGTTTACTAATTAATCATAGTCTGTAGAACCCCCGCTTTATAGTGAATAGACGATGTGTTACACGGTTTTGTGGGTGATATTATTTGACACTTTTAACATCTGAGGCTCTGACCCAACTGTTGAATTTTTCGGTCCAATTTCTCCACCTCACAAAGACTTGGTCCTCCCCGTTGATTCTCCGCCGCTTTAAAATCTTGTCCATGTTATACACCCGCTCACCATTAATTTTTACTTTCTGCAATTCGGCCTCATAAAATGATCCGTGTATTCGATCCCGATCATAATCAACTAACTCGTACACTGGGGGGTAGCGGAGTATGCAACGGTCAACCGTAAATATTTCATCTGTGAAGCTGTTCTCATATTTCTTATCAAATACCCCATGTAGCTTTGATATTCTGACCAGATCCCCTTTCTTAAACTTTGTCTTTATTTTACCAGAGTCTATCGATGGGGTGATATAATAGAGGTTTTTCATGACTTGAGGAATATTCTCTGACGTCACTTGCATAGGAGTCATCTTAATGCTTGAGTGGAAGCTTTGATTGTAACTCTCCACTAGCTTTTGAAGGACGTCGATGTACCGGAAGGCGTTATCAGCGGTGAAATATCTCCACATTCTACCCTTCAGAGTGCGATTGAAGTGCTCAACAACATATGCCTTTAGATAACTGGCTGTACTAAAGTGGGTAATACCATATTTCTTCATCATTAACTTAAATTGTTTATTATAAAACTCTTTACCAGCATCCGTCTGTAATTTTTGTGGAATTTGACTCTTGAAAAACTGATTCAAACCCCTTAACTACCTCACATCCCGTATTTCTCTTTAAAGCACGTACATACGCCTTTTTTGAAGACATCAATCACTGTTAGTAAATAGTTGAATCCGTCGTTATGTGTCACCAAGGCTTTTGTTAATTCAAGGACAGGAGTGTAAGGATGACAAAGTAATTGAAAATGAAGTTTATAAATTCTATTGCAACCTTTACACGTCAGCTTACTCTCCAAGTGAGTCTAACATTTTTTTTAACCCAATTTTAAATTTTATTCCCAGAATAGATAATTCGTTTAAAGAAATATGTTATTCGGATTTAAAAATTGAGGAACTCGATGCCGTTGTTAAGAGGCTTTCAATAAATAAAGCTCCTGGAACTGACGGTCTGACGGGGAACTTTTATAAGTTCTTCTGGGGGAATATTCGAAATATATTATTTAAAGCACTACTGGAATGTTTACAAAATCAGCAACTTACACCCACCATGAAACAAGGCCTCATAACCTTAATTCCTAAGCAAAAGAAAGATAAAAGGCTCTTGGATAATTTGAGACCCATTACACTCCTTAACACAGATTATAAAATACTTTCAGGATGTATAGCAACTAGATTGAAAATTGGTCTATCTAGAATTATTGATGAAACTCAATCAGGGTTTTTACGGGGTAGATCGGTTCATAATAATATACGGTTAGTTTTGGATTTAGTGGATTACAGTCAGGAATGATCGGTTAATGGTTTTATTCTTTTTCTTGATTTTTATAAGGCCTTCGACTCATTTGAACACCCGTTCATTTTACAAGCATTAAAAATTTTTGGATTTGGCCCTAAACTAATTAACCTGATAAGTACATTATACAGAGATATTAACAGTAGTGTAGTTTTAGAACATGGTACTTGCCCAAGGTTTAATGTGAACAGAGGCATCAGACAGGGGTGCAATAGCTCACCCTTACTCTTTATTCTGATCGCTGAGCTATTTTCAATCATGATTAAAAACAATGGCACAAAAGGCATACATATTTTAGAAAAACATCTAGTAATAAGTCAATTCGCGGATGACAACGTTATTTTTGAAAAGTGAAGATCAAATCCCAAAAGTGTTAGACTCAATAGATCAATTCTCCAAAGCGTCTGGTTTGAAATTAAATTTTGATAAATGTGAACTGTTTGCCCTCCACGACCAAAAGGCACAATCTATTTGTGACATTGCTGTGAAAACGCATGTGAAATATCTGGGTATTGTTATCTCCAAAGATAAAATAATTAGGGAAAGAGAAAATATTAGTAAAAATATAAACAAATGTAAAACCATTTTGAATTCTTGGCTGCAGAGGGATATAACTATCTTTGGAAGATTTTTCCTATCCAAATCTGAAAGTTTGTCTAGATTCATATACCCGGCCTTTTCTTTAGAGATCTCGGATAGAATGACCAAACTTATTAACACTCTTAATTTTAGCTTTATCTGGAAAAATAAATGTCAATATATTAGAAGAGCTGACTTGGTTAAAAAAATAGATGAGGGAGGTTTAAATGCCATAGACTATTCAGTTATGAATGGGATTCTTAAACTTAGATGGTTGAATACCTTTTTTTTAAACAAAACCTCGGTCTGGTTTACCATCCCGAGAGCTGTTTTTCAAAAGCTGGGTGGGATTGATTTTATTTTATGCTGTGACTATGATGTTGGTAAACTGCCTGTGAAATTATCTGATTATCATCGACAAGTTCTCCTTTATTGGAATTTAATTTTCAAACATAATTTTTCCCCGCATAACTCACCTTTATGGAATAACAAATATATTCTTTTCAATCGAAAATCTTTATTTATGGAAAACTGGTTGAAAAAGGGAGTTTGGGCAATTTCTCATCTGATGGACCAACAGGGTAATTATCTTAATCATGAAACCTTTTGCTTTAAATTTGATCTGGTCTGTTCTCTTAGAGAATATAATAAAGTAATTAAATCTATTCCAACCCCTACAAAAAATATGGCTCAGCAAATAATGTTACAAAATCACCCATCCAAAATGAGGAAACTTTGTGTGGAAGGTTTTTATTTGGGTGATAAGAGATTAACCAACAAATTTTTTCGAGAGATTTTAAACCAGTTATTCTTCCCTTCCCCAATTAAAAGGAAATATATTTTACAAAACTACAACTCCACAGAAACTAAAAAGATTCGGAAGTTGTATTTATCATACCCTGTCCCACACAAAGCAAAAGAAGTAATGTTTAAGATATTAAACGAAATTTATCCTAGTAACAACTTTTTGCATGTGCTTTTTGGCTGGGAAAATAGTTTTTGTGGTTTTTGTGGAACTGATGTGGAAACTATGGAACATCTTTTCTTTGAATGTGTACATGTGAAATCCTTTTGGTCTTCCTTTCAAAACTTGTTAACTGCAAAGAATATAGTCATACCCCCTTTAAATTGGAATTCCATCAAAACTCGACTACAGGTAGTAGACAAGAAATTTGAACTTTTGGTGAACGTTTTTAATTTTGATTTCAAAACACTTCATACATAATTGTAAATTCCTTAAGGTGAGACCCCACATGAATCACTTTTTGAATTATTTTCTGTTATACTCCAAGTCCCTTACCTTTATGGAAAATAATTTTGCCCATACTTTATCTGAATTATTGGTTTCTTTTAAACTTTTAGATTGACCCCTTATTGTTTATTTGGTTTTATTTTCTGTTATGTCTGTATATGTCTTTTGTTTTTAATTGTTGAACATGTCTTTTTCAATACTGTTGGATGACTTTGTTGACGACTTGCGCCATAATTGTTTGTGAAAAAGTGTCAATAAAATAAATGTAAAAAAATAAAAAAATAAAAAATAAAAATAAAAATGTGTCACCAAGGCTTGCATGTCACATAAGTCGGCCTGGAATTGCTTCAAGGGTTTGGTTACAAAAACACAATTCCGGGGAAACTTTAGTCGTGCAGGTTTATGCAACGTGTAGGTGTCCTCGTCTGAAAGAAAGTATTTTACTTTTTCGACACCAATCACACGCCCTTCTCTGTCCTTTAAACCCCTTCTCAATCTGTCAACACCCCCATAGCTCCCCGGATGGCCGGGGTCATAGTATGCATTGGTCAACACCCTCTGTTCTGACATTTTACTGTCGAATGATAGTACAGGAGAACGGCTAGTGTAATTTAACCCTTGTATTAATCAGATAGATGAGCCATATGATTGGATCAAAGATTTTTTTTATTACAAGTTTAAAACCATAGCATTTCACAATTATAAAAACAAATGAATAAAAAACAAAACACGTCAGGATTAAACTAGAGCATTTATATCAGAGGAGATATAACCAACATTAGTACATATCAGATTTCATAACCATAGCATCGGGAGACAGTCCTGAGTTCTTCCAGGATGGCTTCATCATCCCTATCGCCATACACAGCTTGAATCGCGCTGTAGACCCCCTGCATACTCCTCAGCTCATGTAGAACGGTTTCAGCTACTGTTTTCACCTTCAGATCATCATCATGTATGCTCCGATTTACCAGCAGAATTTGAATAGCTGGAATGAATCGCGGGGTAAGAAGTTGTCGCATGACGGATTGAAAGTGGAGTTGGTAATACTCCTCATCCATTAGCTCTAGGCATTGATGCTGCAACTGACTGCGATGGCTAATTTGACACCCATAACAGTTATCTTTCTGATAAGCAGCACTGGTCATGTGAAATAGATGCCAAACAGCAGTCTTTACAGCCTTGATGAACCTGGATGACATCAAACCGTCCACCAGATCCTATTCGTCAACCTCAACCAGACCCGGAGAATCATCCCCCTCATCCTGAGACGCACACCCGTGTTCCGGCGTCGTGCATTCCGGCGCATCAGGGGTCCCACCACCGCTGGGCACTTAAGGTCCATCACACTCTCCCTCGGGTTACTCTCCTACGGGTTAGCGTAGCCGAACCCCACAGGCGATGGCGGAGCGCTCAACGGCTCATACGGCTGGCTGATCCCCCAGTATGAAGGTAGAGTGGTCTGCTTGACGATTCCTCCCATATCCATCGTCTCGGAGCGAAGATTACGGCGGCCTGGAAGTCCTGGATGTAATGCCGAAGACCAGGAGGTTTATATAGGAACATAGAGTATGGGGCGGGGCCAGTAGACTTGTCTGGACATGTTCGGCATGAGGGGCGTGATAAATACAGCGAATACAAAGCACAGCAGGGGCGTGTCAAACGCCGATTGGTGGACTGTTTTTTATCAGTAACTTTAGTAGTTTGGTAGATTTCTTATTTCCAGCTTAAAGCAACCAGGATAAGCTACTAAAAGAGGGTAGGACCTGTTTGTAACATGTTTTGCTGGGAATAAAACATATTATGCTTTATAGCATCTACACCTAAACACTGGTGCTCCTGCTGACTACCTCCCATTTTGCAAGAGTTACATTGTTTCCGCAGTAAAGATATGCAGGCATAACCCATAAAATGGTTTAGAGCAGTTTTAATAGCACTGTTGAATGCGGTAGGTATCCAGTTCTCAATTTCCTCCATTTGATTCTCTTGATCCAGGAAGGAAATCAGAGTCTCGCTTAAAAGAGGAAAGTCTTCTGTAAAAGCCAATGTCGGATTTTTGTCCAGAGTTGTAGAGGTTGATTTATCGCACATTGAGCGTGTCGTCATGGATGGAATCCCATTTGACAATTCAGATAAAAGAACAGACGTTTCCTCATCAAGTTCATCATTTTGAAATTCAACTCTTTCTAAATCCATGGATGGACTTAAGGCAGAAGAGGCTATATGTTTGGACTCAGCTCTGACGCGGTCTGACAAACACGCAGGCTTTTGGGATTCCCCTCGACTGAAGCCGGAGACACCGTCTTCCTGAAACCGCTGTTTTCTTTGTTCGTCGCAGCACCGCGCTCCGTGTCCTTAAGGTCGGATTGTTGAATGAGGTCCTTCCGTCATGCTGTAGAGACTGTTTAACTGTTTTCCGAGATCCTTTTATACAGGTAAATGCCGTGCGGTAAGCACTACCCAAACCGGTTTGCTTGACTTGCGGACGTAGGTGAAGTCAGGGGCGTGATAAATACCGCGAATACAAAGCAGAGCAGGGGCGTGTCAAACGCCGATTGGTGGACTGTTTTTTATCAGTAACTTTAGTAGTTTGGTAGATTTCTTATTTCCAGCTTAAAGCAACCAGGTTTAAAGTGAAGTTTTTTTATCCTCATCTGTTTTTAAAGACTGTGTAATGGTGCATTTTTAAAATCAACAAAAGGATGAGCATCTGCTTCAACATAGCTGTGGGTGAATAAATTCTCTTTTTAGTGCTCTTACAAGTTTAATTCATCATGGTTGAATTGTTATAATCAGATGTAATGGTGTCTCTAGAGTGTTGGAGCTAAAGTGGTTTTACATTAAAGTCAGGAAGCTAAAAAGCACCTTTTAACTGTTTAAAATAAAATACAATGCTCAAGCAGCCATGTTGAGACAGAGCCCAGACCGTATATTATTAAAGGGACTTGTTCGGACATGTTCTGATGACACTGAGGAGTTAGATTCAAACCATTGGGGGCGCTATTTAAACTATAGGCTGTAATGCTAATTTTGAACCACTAGAGGGAGTTATTTTCACAATTTGGTGTAATACTATTTATTGGGCCACTAGGGGGAGCCATTTTTACATTAGCATGTAATTTTAATTTTGAACCACTAGAGGGAGGTATTTTCACAATTTGGGTGTAATGTTACTTTGATCCACTAGAGGGAGGTATTTATATATTTAGTTGTAATACTATTTATTGGGCCACTAGGGGGAGGTATTTATACAATAGGCTGTTATATTAATTTTGAAACCACTAGAGGGAGGTATTTATATATTTTGGATCCGGAACCGGAAAGGGCGGGGGTCACCGGAACCGGAAAGGACGGGGGTCGCCGGAACCGGAAGGGGCGGGGGTCACCGGAACCGGAAGGGGCGGGGGTCACCGGAACTAGAAAGGGGTTTTGAAAGGGGTGTGGTCTATTTTGACAGGTGGGCGTGACCACCGATAAGGGCGGGGCAAGCTTGACATGTGTGGTGCCACAAAAGGGGCGTGCCCTTTATGGCGGGTAGGCGTGTCCTATAGCCAAGAGGGACATGTTGACCGGAAGGGGCGTGGTCTATTTTGTCATGTGGGTGTGGCAACCGGAAGGGGTGCGGCCTATTTTGACAGCCCAGTTGCATTCTGACAGGTGGGCGTGACAACCAGAAGGGGCGTGGCCTATTTTGACAGGTAAGCTTTCTCGCCATAAGAGTACAAGGTGTTTTAACTTCAGCATACAAGGTCACAGCTGTACCAAACTTCCTGTGTGTCATCACATACCATCACTCAAGACATTCATAGCCTTATTTGCTCATTTCACTTAAGCTCCACCCCCTGAGAACAGGAAGTGCAATGTTTTACTTAGAAAGGTCCATATTTGACTTCTTTTAACTAATCAACATCTGGCTGTTGTCAATGACTGAAAACAAATTGGTCTAACTTCTAGTCTGGTACTAAGAGTTTTCAAAAGAGGGTGTGGCTCTGGCGGCATGGCGTCACTCCATGGAAATATGGTTGACTTTAATTTCCACATACATCATCTGATCTGCACCAAATTCGCCAACATGGATACGAGTCCAACCCCTAACAGATATGTATGCAAATATATGGTGGGCGTGGCCTAATTCCTGCACAGTGCCCCCTAGAACCATTCAAAGAATCAGCAATAAGCAGTGCTTCAAACTAGGATTGTGAAATTTATTAAGTGTTTATAGTTTATGAAGACCTATTAAAGTATTTTGAAGCAAGGGTCCATATCCCACAGGAAGTCTGCCATTTTGTTTGAAAGCTGCCCTTTTTTGCCTTTTGAACACTTTTTCATGCAAATTTGTTCAGCAGGCTCAGTGGAAACATTGACGTGGCATTGAGGAGGCAGAGCTTGAGTCAGGCGGTCGCAGCACAGGCCGAAGTGGCACTAAGGTGTGAGGGCCGTTCGAGGCTGCTTTCAGCTTTAACTTCTGTTTTTTTTTCTCTCAACGAAAACATTAAAATATATAAATAAGAGAAGCTGATTTTGAAATTAAGTGAATTACAAAGCTTTTGGAAGCTAATACCACACAAAAAATATAAGGGATGCTAGGTAAGGGCATGATTTGTATGCTAGTTTGTGAATGACCTTATTATCTGAGATATACAATTTTAAACTTTATTTTTTTTAAATATGATGAACAATGGATGGAGCTGGGAACTTAGCTCAGAATGTTTATCAGGTGCTCTATGAATATCAGTTAACTAATTTTTACCTGATTGGGCTCAATTTAGAACAAGTTCTTTAGAAAGATGAACTGGAAAAACACTATCGGGGAGACCCTGCTAGAGCATTATTTACCTATTGTAAATAAGAGAGCAGACACACATTTCATTAAGACCTTAGGAAATTGTGTTTAAGTTTACAAAACAGACGTGGTGAAATACTTTATCTTTAAGATGACTGATTTCAGTAAGATGGCTTCTACCATTAAATTTGGAAACCCAAACATATCAGTGTACCAAGACATAATGAGATAATGTAGAAATAGACAGAGAAAAGAACTAAATGGTTCAAATCACAACAAGAATACACTTTCTCTCCTAATGATCTACAATCCTGGTACCAAGGATTTTCTGTGGGATGGAGGGTCAGATGTCTGCAAAGTTGAAGCTAAAGTGTGAGCTCCTGTCACCCAAGCAATCACTAATAGAAGTCCCAGCAGCCACTCCTTTGCCTCCCCCGCCCTTCAGAGCAAGGGCACTGTTAGCACATGTGTCAAGTTGACGATGGAACAAGAGGGACATTCTGGCAGAAGAGGAGGAAGGGGGAAAGGACTGGCGATCCATTTGCATACTCCTGTGATCCTAATATATACAGGTAGCCAACCTCTGAGGTCAGAGTTCAGCCTGGTTGCCAGGGCAACTGGGCTGTTCTTCTCGTCACCAGCTCGTTAAAGAGCTGTAGGAAAAGGAATAGGTCCGCCAACTGTCGTTCTCCTGCTGTGGCCATGTCTGTATGTGACCCCACCAAGTAATGAGGACCTCCGCCATGACACCTATGCATCCGCACACATACACACACAAAACAGCTCACAACAAACAGTGTGATCCAGAGTTTCACAAAATAACATGCGAATCAATGACAAACAAAAGGAAACATACATTAAAAGTAAGATCAAAAAAGTAATGCAGTTAAATGTTAAATGTAATCCTAGCACAAAAACACAAATACCAAGCCAAACAGCATTAATAAATAAGCTAAAATGAAGGCATACATGCATGCACAGTGATTCAACAACCAATCACCACAATAACACAACAGTATGTTAGTTAACTCGAAGTGCTTTCCAACAACTCCTCTTTAAACCTTAACCAACACCCACCCACAAAACCCACTCAAAATAAATAAATAAATAAGCAAGCTCACTGGGTGAGAGTTCCACCTCTGCATGCCTTTCACAGCATCAATTAGCATGTTTCTGTGCAGCTGAGCGTTTCCTCTGGTGGGCTGAGGTAAATAAGGAGATGGAAATGAGGTCCAGTGCTCTAATCCAGCCAGGGTGCAGGTCTCACAGTAATCCCCCAAGAGCTGCTTGGCCTGGGGCATGCAAAGGGGTAATCCAGCCCCCTGGGACCTCATCCACCAACCTGCTCACACACACACACACACTCACACACACACACACACACACACACACACACTGAAGAAAAAGAAACTAGACAGGAAAAGAGAGGCGGCACAAAGCATCCACTTGCTAAAAAGCCAAATATTTTGTGACACATTCAGAGAACAGTTTTTAAAAGTTCTGCAGCAAATGGTTGTATTTTTCAGTTAATGTGAACGTGATGAAATGGCAACTGTTGACGGATTTCCACACCTATAGAAACAGTTTGCCTGAAAAACCCCAGGGACTCTGGAAAAAGAAGTGTCAAGATACAAATTCTAGAAACACTGTGATAATTTTGTTGAACCTTTATATTATTGCCAAATAGCACATGCTTGCTGTTAGTTCATGTGTATCGTTTGGCAATTTCAGTACCATTTAATTTCATATTTTTGTTACAATTTAAGACATTATGCACCATATGGCACCCGAAGTGGCTCTTACATGTCTTAAAAGTTGAACTTTATAATGAAAGTTTTTGGTAGGATTTTTGTTATAGGCATAATAACAAATTAATATGATTCTCATTAATCCATAAAAGAAAGACAATCAATCTCTGTTAAAGACCCACATATTCCAGGTTATGTCATCTAATCATTTAGTTAAGGTAAACTAATCCAAAAAGCGGAATCATGATCTGAATAGTAAATAATTAAATAGATCATCTTTAGAAAAGTATTGAATATTAATTTAATTAAAATTAAAATTTAATTTAAAAATGTAAAATTTTATAATTCCTGTGGTACGTATCCGTTTACTAAGGATAGATTCATCATATCCAAAATGGGGCCAGGAACCAAATGGGACACTTCTTTAAATAATTTGGTTGGGATTGGGTCCAACATACAAGTTTAAGGTTTAGATGAGGCTAATATTTTTGATAATTCCGAAAGCTCGATTGAATCAAAACAGCCTAAGCAAAAGGCTATCAGTCCCAAGAAAAAACTATTGAAGAACCCTGAGTTTAATGCTGACAATAAAGATGCCATGCATAAAGGGCTATGCAAAAATGGTACCAGCAGATAGTCAGTGAAACAATGGAGCGGTGTGGTACATCCCACATCACCGGGTGTAGCATGAAAAAAAGAGAACAAAAAAAAACAAGTAGATTTTGATTGCACTGCAACATATCAGGGACTGTCTAGCTTTCAAGGGAAGAGATAGCCAGATAATTTCTGTCCCAAAGCCAAAGTGCAGATACACCACTTCTCAGATTCAATTGATGTTCGTTATGGCATTGCTTCATAACTTTTACCGATCAATGAAGATGATTAGAAGAGGTCCACATTGCTTATAGCTAAAACCAGACTTGCACCTCTGAAGAAAATTACAGTCCCCGGGATGGAGCTGAGTGCTGCAGTTACAGCAGTGAAGTTGGATAGTATCATGTTGGAATTAATTTGTATGACCCACATGCAGAACTCCACTAGGGAGAACAGTTGTGAAATAACAATAGGAATAGGAATGAGGAATTCCTAATTGGAAAATAAAACTTTGAATTAATTGGAATGTTCATATGAATCTTTATATTGTACTGAAATGACTTTTCTTACAAAGTGCCTTGAGATGACATGTGTTGTGAATCTGCACTATATAAATCAACTGAATTTAATTTAATAAAACAGTTTATTGAAACAATGGCTTGCATTTATATAGCGCTTTTCGAGACTCTCAAAGTGCTTTACAACTCCGTTATTCATTTACTCTCACATTCACACACTGGTGGATACAAGCTACGATTGTAAACCTGGGGCAGACTGACAGAAGCAAGGCTCCCATATCGCGCCATTGGCCCCTCTGGCCAACACCAGTAGGCGGGTAGGTGAAGTGTCAAGGACACAAGGACATGTAGCAAGCGGAAGCAGGAATCGAACGATTATTGGGTAGCAGGCCGACAACTCTACCACTGAACTACTTCCTGGTTGATCACTGGAACCAGGAAGACTGCCCGGAGTAATGGAGATGAAGAGAACTCAGGACGGGAAGATCAGAGGTGACTTGTTGTCTTTGATAATGTGAAATGTTTGACAGTACTCAGGATTGGCTTACTTTCAGTTGTAGGAGATGACACCAGGAAGGAGAAGCTAGAAGTCCAGGACGTCTGCGAGATCTTTCTTGGGAGTTCCTTAATCCTGAGAGTGAGGACAGAGTTCTGAGTGTGGAGAGGCAGAGCTTTAAGCTGGAGTGAGGACACAGGTGAGCCAGAAGCCAGAGGTCTGTCATACATAGACGTGAACCAGAGCTTACAAATAAGCTAGAGAACGGTTCGCCGGTAGATGACGTGGAGTAAACAGCGTGGACACAGAGGAACCGTGGAAGGAGCACAGGTAGGATTAACTCAGGTAAGTTTCACAGAAAAGCAATTATCACTGGGAGACACAGAGGGCCATAGGTTACAACAGAGGCGCAATACTCAGGCATCGAAGGTCTGACAGCCAGCCTTCTTTATTCACCTACTAAGGAGGTGCAGCTGTGACCAGCTACTAGCCACGGCTCCGCCCTTGAGCTAAATGGACAGGTCCTCAACTCGAGTAGGACCCCTAGTGGAGATTACCGGTAGGAAAGCAAACTTCTAACAGATTGTTATAACAGGAGTTGGAGACCCCCGTGGAAGTTATGCTCTTTGAACAAAAAGCCTGACTGTATTTAGGTGCATTGAGAAGGACACCTCAGGTTTCAAGACCTTTATGGTCAATTGAGTTGCATTCACCCAGAAAGTTACTTCACCTTCTCAGTGGAGATCCGTGAACAGTTAATCCAGCAGCTTTATCAGTCTTCTCAGCATGAATTAAGTTATACATATGAGAGAACTGTTGGAATACTACTCCAACTGGCACAGACTGAAGAAGTTGCCTGGATGCAGCACATGAAAGACCTGCTGCCCTACCTTGTTGAGAAGAGAAAGGAATGTGAACTGGTCATTGCAGAAACAGAACCATTAAAGCTGAACCTGAAAGTGCAAGACTCGAAAGATCCAGAAGTTGTGCTAACATGTCACAGTCAAAGAGAGATCTATCCAGAGGAGTTGGCTTCACTCCAAGGTAAAGATTAATCAAGATTGACAGTCGATTAAACAATTCAGTCATGCTTGAGGAAGCCAGATGTTAGCTGTGCTACACAAGGAGCATTATGTTGTTAGGCTGATTCTGCAATAGGTACATTATACCCACATTGATTGTAAAAGTCAGGCAATGATACTGTATACCAGGATTGAAAAGAGCCACCTGCACAGTTATATAAAAATGCATCAAATGCAGGAAATTACATGCAAAGCCTGTAGTCCAAAAAATTTCTGACCTACTGGAGGAGAGTGTTCTCTCAGTCAAACCTCCTTTCACACGTTTGAGAGTGAAATATTTTTGACCATTTAGTTTAAAAAGGAGATGCAGCATAGTGAAATGCAATGTCATTCTGTCACCTCTATATGGACCACTCTCAGTACAAGACATGTAAACACAGTCCTTGGATACTTAATTGTGCATAAATGCCATCAGAAGGTTTTTATGTAGAAGGTGTCAAGTTTCTACCTTGTGATCAGACAGGGGCATTGATTATATTGGTGCTGAGAAAGAGCTCCAAGAGGCTTTGACAGAGCTCGACCACTCTAAAATAAGGGAAGACCTGCACTGCAAATTCCTTGTAGCTTAACAAGATTTATTTTCTAAAATCTAGCCAAATTATCTTCTCCATCTAGTTTTGAGCATTATAAGCTAGCTTCCAGTTTCATGTTTTAGATAATTAGACTTATTTCAAGTAAATATTTCTTTTCTGTATATCTAAAAGTTAACTATTTTACATTTATTTCAGGCAAAATGTTTTGAGATGCTGTTTCAAACAAACACTCTCTCAAAATAAGACACATTCACATTTTTTTCTTGAAATAAGACAGTCAATCCCATATCATTATTTTATTTTAAGTCTTTAAAGCAATGACATCTTCAAGGTTATATTTTGTCATAACATAGACACTGTTTCTGAAATTGACTGGGTAATATGAAGTATAATCAAGTAGGTTTTCAACATCAGTTAATTCAGTTGCTTGGGCAAGGTTAGGTATTGTAACTTCATAGGCAAGAAAGTATTTGTTAAAACCCAATGTTTCAAAAGCCTGGTATTCAAAGCAATACAGCACACTATTAACAACAAAAATGTTTTTTATAAGTCCAAAGGTAGGGTTTGACCCATTTGCTGAAATGAGAATCATAGACCTGTCACAGATGTATTTGCTACCATGTAAAACAAGCCACTTTATTCTAACAGCATGATGTATAGCATCTCCAATCCCTAAAAAATCTACAACCTTTGATTGTAAATAGTCAATATTAGCAACCTCTGATACGGGACCTAGTTCTTTCTCATTTACAAAAATCGGATGTTCAGTTCCTGCTTCACTTTGACAACTCTCCAGCAGCCGATTGTGATTTACAAGAGACTTGCACACATTCTTAAAGTTTAGTTTGGATGACCATTGTTTAAAAAAACAATGTTTAGACTCAAATCTCATGCACATATGCCTTATTACAGGTCCCAGGGCAATAATCTGAGAAGGAAGATGCAGCATGTAATGTTGTTTTGGGATTAAATTTTTTCAGGGAATAGTTTCCTGAATTGTTTGAGATGATCCTCTATCATTTGTTTTAATTTGGACACCGTTTGTAAAGACACAACTGGGGCAAAAAGTATTTTAACAATTTCAATTAAATCCAAAATAAATTGGATATATGGATTTTTCTCTAAAACAGAGTCCAATAAGAATGGCAAAATCTTGATTAATAAAAGCATTTGTCCAGAGGATTGTTTGAGTCTATTGTCATTTGAAGCCAAAGTAGCAACACTTATTGGTGAAGGTTTGTCACGTATGTCCACTGATGAAAAAGGAAAATTCTGCATGGCAGAATTAAAATTGCGCTGGACGTTGTGGCTGGCCTGGGGTTGGGGTTTGGGTGGTAACTACTGATGGCTGCATGCGGTGCCTTGGGGGGGTTGCACTGGCGGACATGGGTTACTGGCCTGGTGGCCGTGCTGCGCCTGGGTAGGGCCTGGGTTTTCAGGGCTCTGGGGCGCCGCGCCCCCTAGCTGTGGTCCTGGCTGGGGGCCGGCCGGCGTGGGGTCTCTGTTGCCTGTGGGGGTTGCCTGGGGGGGCATGTGCAGCCGCCTCTCTCTTTTTCTCTGGGCCGATTGTCATCGCCGGTCACCGTATGGCGTCTCGCCTTGTTTGCTGGTTGGGGTGCCTGGCTGCTGGTCGCGGCGGCTGGGTGGCAATTCTAGGCCGGTTCAGTCCGTTTTCACCCTGGACTTGGCTCCTGGGTCTTGGTCTTTGTGCGGGGCGCTGGGGTCGGGCATTTGGCCGGGTTCGGGTGGACTGGCCGGGTGGTGGGCGTGCATGGCAGGTGGGTGGGGCGCTGGGTTTGGTCTCCTGCCGGGCCGTTGAGCAGCAGTGGTCGCTCCACAAGGAATGGGGCTGGTGGATGTCGGCCTGATGGGTCGGCCGCCCGGCTCATCGGTTTGCTCCTGGTCTGGGCAGGTACTTCACCGTGGTTCGGGCTACGGGGGCCTCCGGTGTGCGGGTGGCGCTGGGGGCCTCCTTTGCTGGCGGGGAGGCTGTTGCTGTGTAGCGACAGGTGCTCTCCCCCCTACGAGGGCACTTAGACGGAGGGGAGGGGTGGGGGGGGGGCGAACTCAACCTGGGTGTCTAGTGTCTTCTGTGTTTTGAGAGTAGAGCGAGTGTCAGGGTGGGTTTAGTTCCCCTTCTGGGATGGGGCTGGGGGGACTGCCTTGGGGTCCGTGGGGCTTTGTGGTGCCATGGCCTCCCTCCCCTGGTGGATCCCGGTGAACAGCGGTGCCTATTGGGGTCAGTGGGGGTGCTGGCTCCCTGGGAAGACATTTTGTCTCCCAGTCCATCCCTCCCCATCCCTGGACACCTCTGTCCACCCGCTCCATCACTTTACCACTCATATAGGGTCTTGGGGCATGGGCACATCACTGGGGTGCGAGGAGGGGCTTCCCTCCTCGCTATCCCGTGGCGTCCTGGGTCCTAATTTTAATATACAACTTAGACACTCCCACTTACAACATTCTCACGCGACACATATGTAGGGACTTTGGGGTGGGCACACTTTTCGGCATCCAGAGGGGGAGCGGTTCAATCAGCTTCACCTCTGGTGCCGGTTCCTACTGTTAAACCACATATAGACACTGAGGGCTCGGGGTGGGGGTTGGGGGATGTGTGACTGCCTTTCCCACATCCCACCCCTCAGTTTTAAATGCACATTATAACAACACGCATCAACACCATACTTGAGCGGGAGGATGGAGGCTAGGGGTCTTTTCACACCCCTGTTCGCTACGGGCCATCAGGGGTTGGGGTCCGGAGGAGGAACAGGCGGTCTGGTCGGGGTCCTGGGCTGTCGGGCTGCTTTGCCGCTGTGGGGCCCTTGGCGGTCTGCTTGTCTCCGTCCTAGAAGGTAGGAGGTCCACCTCCCGGGTCCGGGGGCTGGTGGCTCTACTGGGGCATCGGTACCTGGACCTGGGAGCATAAAGTGTGCATGGGGTGTGTGAGTGAGGGTACAGCGTCTTGTTTTTGGGTGTCTTGGTGAGTCAGTGAGAATGTATGGGTTTAAGAGGGAGGGAGCGTATGACTGTGTCTGTATGTCTTTGTCTACCTGTCAGGTTGGATCTTGGTCTGCCCCCTCGCCTGGCGCACCTCAGGCCTTACACTTAATGGAGGGCCTATTTCCCCTCCGTCACTCCCCGCCGGTGACGGGGGCCCCTGCCTGCCGGTGCGCCGGTGGTCAATCCGGTTCGGACCTGGTGCGTGCCTGGCCGGGCCTGGGGGGGGCGGTGTGTCGGTCGGCCGATGCGCTGGGCCGATATCTTCCTTTGGTTGGTTGGGGCACCTCTTTTAGAGGTGCCAGGTTTGGGATTGTTGGGTGGTGCCTGCTCGGTGGCTCGGCGGGATGCGGATCCGGCGTCTCTGCTCGTTCGATCACCTGTTCTGTGCGCACCGTGCGTGGTCGGTTCATTGGCGGGTTGGACCGGCCCTGGCCCTCGTTGGATGCCTGGTCTCGGCGCTCTGCGTTGCGCGGGATCAGGACCCGGGAGCTGGTACAACTTGGTGTCCAGATGCTGGCTGAGCCCGGCCTGGGGATGCTGTCCGTCCCCTGCGGCTATCGGTGGGGCCCCCCGACATAGGGCAGGGGTGGGGCGCTGGGATGTTGGCGGTGGGGATTGGCCTAGGGTGGTGGCGGCGCGCAGTGCCAGGGGCCCCTCGTTGGCCGGTCTCTGCTGGGGGGTGGGGTGCCCCTGGGCCCCGACTCTCCCGGTCCATTGACCGTCCTGCCCTGGCACGGCCGGTTGCCGGCGGGGCCCGTGGGCTCGTCACTGCTGCCCCCCCGGCCCCTGCATAGTAGCCGGTGGACGTTCCCCTGGGGTTCTCCTTTGCTCCACTCTTGGGGGATGCGGTCGGCCCTTCCCGGGTCCGCTTGGGGCTCTGGGGGTCCTTGGGACGTCTTTGCTCCAATCTCCTTCATGTCTGCATCGATTCCTGGGAGACGGATTGATGCCTGCTCACACCAACTATCGAACACTCTTATGGAGAAACCTTATATGCACCAGAATGCTAACACACACACATAGATGTGGGGTCTCTGGTGTTCAAGGATATATTCTTGGGCTGAGGTTATCATTACTAGAGCTTGATTAATCGGTACCATGAGTTTTTCTGTGACGTTGTTGTATTTTTATATCTATTTTTGTGTGATGTGGTTGTGTAATTCTTAGTTCACAATGTTTGGTTTGTTTTGTCGATGTTCCTTTTTCGTGTTTTGTTTTGTTTTTCCCCCTCTCTCTGCCGTCTTGTGGGTATGGAGGCAGACTTCAATGTCTTCCTGTGTTTTCTTTGTTCCCCTTCCTCTCTTGTATTTTCAACTCACCCTCTCTCTTGACTTTTTGTTTCCTACCTCTCTTCTTCATCTTCCTTCTTTCTTCTCCTTTTATTTTCCGTCTCCGTGTCCATAACATCAGGAAATAAAAACCCCAACAATTCATGATAAAGATTTTTTACACATATATCAAGTGGAGGACTATAGAAAAAGCTGTACTGCTCCGCTTGTGAAAGTAAATCTGTTGGGCTTCTACTTGGTACTCAGACACGAATTCTGAGCTCCATACTGCCAAACAGGACACGTAAAAAAAAGAACGAAAAAAAAAGAATTACATTTGTCCAAATCCAAATATCCAGATAAAACGAGGTATTTCAACACAGACTTAATTTGTATTGGTGCCACTCCTTCAAGAATTATATGCATAATATCCTGTGACATTTGCTCTATGAGATTAAAACCTGGGAAATCAACTAACTTGCTTTGTCTATTTATTCCAAAAGTTGTTTTGTCTATTTATTCCAAAAGTTGTTTTGAGCGAGGACTTTAAGAACTCCGTAGTTGCCCTTTCTATTTCAATGCACTGCCTAATGTGTCCGTCCAATGTCCGTCTGGTGAAACTCTTTTCATTGAAATTTGGTTGCATTTCATCAAAAGTAAACTCACAATGACGACAATCGCTATATGCAAAACCAACTCCTTCCTTAAATCCTGCAAGTTCATGCTGGGCAAGAGTGTCCCCACACACAGCAACAACTGCTCCATGTAAATAAAATTCCCCATTCACAGTGTTAATCGTAATACCATCGTACAGTAACTTCAAGTCCTCATCGATTCTCCGTAGTATAATATCTACCCCACAGTCATCTATGTCCTTAGACTTTGCGATTGCGAGAAGTCTGATTGAAGCCAGCTTTGATCTAAACTTAGGGTCTATGTTTCCTAAAGTGTAATATAACATTAGTAATTTATTTACACTTGCATGTGACCCTAGAGGGTTACAAATTTGTATCTCATCGGAGTACAGTATCAGTAAAGCAGAGTTCTTTTTCGAAAACATTGGGTGGGTTTTGAAAATGGTTCCATCATTAATGTCATACAAAAAACTGGCCATGGGGCAATTCTGAGGTCCAGCAGTAACCATGTCAAATAGTCTTGAATTAGCTAAGAGCTGTTTCAGACTTTCAATCAGAGGGATGTAGTAGAAAGACTTGTTTTTGATCGTAAGAACTCTAGAATCTCCCTTTTTAACTCTACAGGCATACTTGGAAATGATGATCTCCTCAGGTGTAACAGGGTTAAAATGCAACTGTGTTGTTCGGTGCTGTAGGTTTGAAGTTGCACATAGGGGAAAGGGATCCTGAAAGTTGTCCAGTGTTGAAAGAACTTCTTCTTGTAAAGGTCCATTGCTGTCAGGATGCCTTTCAAGGATGGTCTTCAATTTTTCTCTCAAGGACTTCAGAAGAGCTGTTTGGTATTGTTGGACCCCAAGGACAATGTTGTTGATACTCCTCTGATGAAAACAGACAAAACAACATCAGAAACATGACAACCAAACACACAATATGAAAGAAATAGAATACAACTCAATAACTGGATGGACCCACATAAAACATTTTTACGCCTTCAATCACTGTGTTGTAGAACGAAAAGTGTTGTAGAACATAAGTGTTCTACAATACCCTTTTTTATAATTAACAAAGGTTATCCCCCTATTAGCTGAACCAGTACCTGTGATAAGTGGCATTGCTCCCGCACACCAATAGCAAATGCAGCTGCAGATCTAGCAAGATCAACAGCTTCTCTTCCACCCCACAGGACAAAAAGACGACAATTGTGTAAGAAAAATAAGTCACTCAGAATGTATTTCCAAATCTATCAGATACAAAAAAAAGAAAAAAACATCCACACTTTTTTTTGGGTATTTCAAAATTATCTAATCATATCTTATTATCCAATTATCTAAGCATATCTAATCAAGCTGCACAATTGAATAACAAATTAAGACTTATTCATACCTAAATTACACACAAAGTACATTACCTGATTCTGACGCTGTGTTTGAACCTCATGTAAGTGTTTCTCCATCAAACCTCGACTTTCCTGTAGCTTCTGCTGGAGCTCCAACATGATCGATGTTTCTGGGCGGTCTGGTAGTGACTCGGCTTCAGTGGTTTTGTTATGGCTAACAGTTTGTCTTCCTTCGATATTATAGTCGGCAAAAATGGCTGTACCAAAATTTTGACATCCCAGTACATCTGCATCGAATGAAGCTGTCAGCCATCCTGCAGGAGGGTTTCCAGTGGTGAAGTATTGTGGATGTGTGCAACTGAGATGGTAGTAAAAGGAGTTGAAAACGCGGTATTCCTCGGCGCATCCATCAACTCCACAAATAACACGAAAATCAGGACTGCAACTGTGTGCATTGTCTTAAAAGAGACTTCAGCGTTAATACAACAAAGACAAAGCAAATAACGCCCCTTTAACAGGCCATTGTATTGCAAGAAAGTTGCACAGAAAATGTGTTTCTAGACAGTCAAGTTCAAAGCAACTTCTTCTTCTTTTTCTTCTGGATCTTTGTGGGACATTGGCAATCAACTAAAAGACGCATTATCGCCCCTACAGCTCTGGAGTGTGGATCAAATTAGATTTTGTTTATAAATAAAATAAATATAATCGTCACAAATAAATGAAAATGAAATAATACACATAAATCAAATAATAATTTTACCATATATCTTATTAGTAGTAACCAAGCAATTGAATAGATTCAGTAAAAATATTGATTTTTTTTTTCTAAAAGAGCATTTAAGATAAGGGGTGTGCGTATTTTTAATAAGACTCAAACTCAGATTTGCCTGGCAAGTTATTTTAAATAAATTAAAAACAGATTTACATATCATACTGATTATGTTTCATGAACGTTAAAAATTTACAGATTGTACAGTATGTCGAAGCAAAAACTGAGATGTTCACTCCCTTTATGTTCCGTATGGTTGGTACCCGATTCCATTTGAATTTGCTGTGTCGCAGTCACAGTCGATCTTTGGCGCCGTCGAAAGAAAAACTGTTTGAGAGCACTTAGGCAAAAAAGAGAGGTAAGCAGTTCGAAAATCTGAAATATAAGCAGCACGTAGCATAATCATCATTTTAAATTCAAGTGGACAGATAAATAAATTACATTTCATTCGGGCAGGGAAACGGCTATCGGAGCATGCTAACAGATGCTACCATTAGCCTAGCATCCTTTGCACATGATTCAGAGTACATTTAATAAGTTAGCTATAACGTTAATGTTGGTAGGATTTCTCGCTATTATGTTCATGAGGGAAAAGTTCGTATATGCCAGTCTTGTATTACTATGTACCATGTAATTTTTTTTCAATTAAAAAGGGCTGATGAACCAGATTCAGGCTTTTGAAGCTGTCTGACCCATTTCCTGGCTACTTGGATTCCCCCCACAAGGTCTCGGTTTAATTTTATGTTTTGATACAAACTACATTTATTAAAGTGGGCACAACCCAGTTTTTCTTTCAGAAATCAGGTTGGTTGATATTAGATTTTGTCTGGTAGGTGATTGAGCAATGGAGAAGCTGGATGACGTAACAGTATCTATCCTTAAAGGTTAGATTATGTATTTATCCTTAAAGGTTAGATTATGTATTTATCCTTAAAGGTTAGATTATGTATTTATGTATATACCTTTGTATCGCCACTTGTACAGTTTAACTTCCCTCTGTCTTTTTGATAGCTGCAAGCATTGACGAGTGTATGCTCTTAACATTGAATCATGATGATCTGAGGGACCTGTTTCCCAGGCCTGAGCACTTTATCAGAAGAAAGCATGTGTTGTCAATTAAATTTACTTTAAAAATACTTTATTGATCCCAGAGGGAAATTAAGTGTTGGTATAGCTCATATAATTAATTATTTAAGGAGTTGTTGTAGATGATAGCTGGGGGCAGGAAGGATTTCCTGTAGCGGTCTGTATTGTAGCGAAACTGAAGAAGCTTCCGACTGAAGACGCTCTGTTGTTGTATGACTGTCTTATGAAGAGGATGCTCAGGGTTGTCCATAATTTTTTTGATTAGGGTAAGAATTTATCATGAGGTATTGTATAAACATAATGAGTTAAACTAATGTCCAGAAAGTGTGGTAATATTTTTGCAGTACTTAACATTATTCTTTTCTTGCCCTAAACCAGGAAGACCATCCTGTACCACAGAAACCTGAAACAACTTCACCCATGGTGGTTGCAACAGCCAGCCCTCGAACTGCGACTGCGAATAAAAGCCCGCTGAAAACCTTGCAGCTCCCCAGTCCGGCAGTATGTTGTGTACACAGACAGTGAGTTAGAGCATTGTCGAAAGAGTTACTTTGAGTTGGCACACTCAGGCAGGGAACACGAATGTGTCATGTCAAAAGAACTGAGATGCAGGCTGGTGAGAAATACAATCACAAGTATGGTGTCCCTTTTGAGAGCAAGCCAAGACCAAATGGTGCGATACCCCTCTAAGACTAAAATTACTGCAATGGCTAAAAGAATTGTGGAATATTATCCAGTGCTGCAGGATAGTGATGCAAGCGTGAAATACGGAAGTTATTTTATTCTTGTCTCCTCCATAGCTCATTCAGTTTTGGTCAGTAGCATACAATAGATGTATTAGTCACCAGGAGAGCATCGCTGCCGAGTTACAAAAAAGGCTGCAAAATATAAAAACCCCAGTGAGAAAGCAAGGACCAACACCAGACAGAGGACGGCCCAAGAGAAGGCTCACTGATCTCTCTCCAAGTGATAAAGAAGCTGATGATGAAGATGCTGATTGTGTCATGATGCAAGGTTAGGGAGGACCCAAATGCAGCAGAGTAACGTCAAAAAAAGGATTTAATGAAAAAACACAAGGAAGGGGAACTTACAAAACTCAGGAGGATACAGGCAGCAAACAGGGAAAAACAGGAACCAGGATGGGCAACAACAAGGGCAGGAACCGGCAAGGGAAGAACGACAACGGACCAGCGAGTAGTAACTGAGAGAGGACCGAATTTATACTGAGGAGGAAATGAGGAAGTGACTGAGAAAACCAATGATCCATTAGTGGGAGCAGATGCAGGTGGGAGGTAGAGAGCAGGTGGAAGTAATCAGCTGGGAAGAGAGGTAGGAATGTAGGGAGACAGAAAACTCTAAAGAAACTAAAGATAATATGTCTGGAAGGGAATCTAACTGGAAACACCGGAAAACGAAGGGAGGAATAAAATATAACCACTGGGACTAATGAAGGATAAGTATGAACTTGGGGAAAAGAGATTAACACAAACAACTGCAACCAAACACAAGACCACCAGAGGGAGACAAAGAACAACTAAAACATAATAGAACTAAATAAGGAAAATTACCAAAACACAAACACCCTGGAACCATGACAGATTGCAGTTCTTCCAGTGGTGCATCCACTCTGCTGTTATCACCTGCCAGCAATTCAGATGATGCCTCCCCTTCATGTAAGTATATAAATGTAATTTTGTAAAATGGTTGTCAACACACAGCCAGTTACAGCTAATGGTTTTTGTAAGTCTATCTCTGTTATTAAAAACTGAAATCCTCTTGTACTTCTGTCCATCTTAGCTGACAAGGATAGTCTGCTAATACAAGCAAGACATTACAAAACATTACAAGAAATGTACAAGAAGCCAAAAACAAACCAAGAAGATGTGTCCCAGCTATTAGACCTCGAGTTTGATGCCAGAAGAGCCTTCATTGACTCAGACTCCATGAAAGAGGAGAACAGAGCTTCCCTCATCTTGGATGCATATCCATGCTTTAAAAAATTTCATCATAAGTTCATCACAACAATAAGTTCATCGGTCAAATATAACTGAGATGGGAGGGTACAATTCTATGGCGTGTCCAAGAAGGCAATGAATCCACCAATGACCATGGACCAAAGTAAGTATAAAAATTTGAATACTAAGTTCTCATCCTTTGAAATGTAGGTTTATGGAGGTTTGTTTTTGCTTTTTCCAGCTGAAGCCCACCTTGCATTGATGAAGGCTCTTACAACGCTCTTTCCCTCACCTGCCCATCCACCAAAGAAAATTACTGCTTATCAAGCGTTTCTACATGTACTGAAGGTAGACTTTGTATAATTTGCCTTCATAAAGCCTGACTACAGGCTCACTACAAAAAATTGGAGGGATTAACCAAAAACAACATTTTATTGCATGTTACAATGTTGTTCTGTAATAAAAAAAGACATGCTTGGAGTTGTTTCAAGTCACTCGAGCATGTTTGAACAAAATTTAAATCTTTCACCGGGACTGTTCTTCCTGCTGTAGTAACCCGAAAAAGCTGGATAATTGCAACCAAGTATTTTACTCCTTTTGGAGCGGCTTATGGTCAAACACTGACAAACCAGGATTCAAAACTACAGTATAAAATGTGTCTAACAAACAAGTACAAGATAATGACATGTTTTTGAGGTTGTGACCAAATGCCAACAAAAAGCATAACATGTCTTTAAATGTGTGCCATATCTTTTGTGTCTTGCAGCCTGCAGAAGATCCAGATGCTGTACTCCAGAAATGAAGCTTGTCATGTCCAGTTGTGATGTTCGATGGCTGCAAGTGTGTCATTGCAGTTGGTAATTTGCCAGTTACAACATTTGACAAAGAGAAACTTGGTGAGGCTATGATTTATGTGATGGCATACCTTTATGCGCTCCATCTCACTTATCCCAAATGCGTGGCAACCATGCTGTCTTTCATTCAGACAGATGTTCTCCAGGATGCCATTCATGAGCGTGACACTGCATCATCTTACAGAAAGGCCCTGGCAGAATGGCATGCATTTATTGGAAAGTAGTTTGTAGATTTTAGAGATTATTGGGGGGGGGGGGGGTTACTTGACTGGTGGAAATGTGTTTTAGAGAGCCTGACTTTTGACCAGAGATCCTTTTTTTCCAAAAAGACAGACTTTATTTATGGGTCTATTCAGGAATCCAGTCTTCGTCTTGATCTGAAGATGACAAACAATTCCCTTTTTAGTGGTCTCTTGAACTCTTCCAGTTATCCAGGAATTCCGTGGCACTGAATCGCCCATGATGATCACGATGTCTCCTAGCATGAAGTTCCGATGTGGGTTGCACCACTTTTGTCTTTGTTGCAGTTGTGGAAGATATTCCTTAATTCATCGTTTCCAGGATAGATCTGACATATATTGGACCTGTCTCCATCTCCGACGATAATACAGGTCATCCTTATGAAAACATCCTGGTGGGAGTGATGGTTTAGTCTTCAGAAACAATAGGGGATTAGGGGTCAATGCTTCAAGGTCATTAGGATCTGTAGAAGCCTTTGTAATGGGTTGGTCATTCAAAAATAGCTCCGGCTTCACAAGAACTGTCTTGAGACTATAAGTCTCTCCCATACGCCGCCGTGATGAGAACCAGTTGGTGGATGAAAAGTCCAATTTATGTTCTTTTGGAGAAGCGCATTGTGTATCCGACTTTGATTCCAGCCTTTCATCATTTCCTTTAGCTCCCGATGGGCTCCAACGAAATTGGTGCCATTGTCAGATCTTAGTTCTTTCACTTGACCACGTCTAGCAATAAAGCGACGAAGTGCATTGATAAATGAGTCTTCGCCGTTTCAATGTTAATGGCTCTTCATGCCAAACATGTGAATATCACACCATAGCACTTTACAATGGTTCTTCCCCGCTTTACTGGAAAGGTCCAAAATAGTCAACTCCAACATAGGTGAAAGGTGGTTTATCAGGTGTTACTCTGTGTATAGGCAAGTCTGCCATCTGCTGTTGTCCTGGTGAAGCATTTACGCATCGACACACAACACATTTAGCCACGATTCTTCTGAGTCTTTAGACAAAATAACAGGGTGTTTCATCGCTTCCGGCATGGGTGATCGGTGCAGTTGTCCACCAGCTCTTAATACTCCTTCCTCCAAGATAGGATTGAGTTTAAGAATATGACTTAACGTTCATTTCTTTTCTTTAACGGGAAATTTCTTCTCCAAAATCTTTCCTTTGGCAAAAAGAGATTATAGCCATTTCAGCATTGTCCAGCTCTTGAACCGAAAGGTTGTCTGTGAGCATAAGCTTTCCATTCATTCCCTGTTGATCATGTAAATGCTCAGGATTGTTCTTAGCTTGCATCCTTCTTCTACTGTTGCATAAAAGTAGGTTTTTAACTCTTAAAATCCATGCTACTGCTTGTTTCAAATTAGTCCAGGAGGAGAAATGTTGGATGAAGCGAGAAACAGCTTCTATTTCCCTTGATGTTTAGACAGCATTCACGGTTGCCTTAATTTCTGCATCATTTGATGAGATTTCTTTAACTTCAATAGGATTGTGAGACCACTCCTCTTGTGGTAGCAGAAGAAACGGAGGCCCAGACAACCATGTCTCTTTGTGTTTTAGGAACGATGTAACTGTCAAACCCCGAGAGGCCAAATCTGCTGGGTTGCTTTCTGTCTTAACATATCTCCATTGTAGTGCCTTTGAAACCTTGGCAATCTCGGAAACTCTGTTGGCAACAAAGGTGCGAAATCTGGTTGTCTTATTGTTAATGTATTTCAGCACAGAGGTGCTGTCAGTCCAAAATACTGAATCTCTCAGTTCCATCTGGAGTTCTTTCTTCCACATTACGTCCATTCTGCTTGCTACAGTAGCAGCAGTCAATTCCATTCGTGGAATTGTAATTGGGTTTTAATGGAGCAACACGGGACTTTCCCATGACAAACACACAGTGTGTCTGGTTCCGTTCATCTTTGATTAGTAAATATCTTATGGATCCATAGCTGTCCTCAGATGCATCCGCAAAATGATGTAGCTGAGCAGTCTTCAGTGTTGCAAAACTGTTAGGTTTAAAGCAGCGATTTACCTGAAAATCCTCCAACTTATGGAGATCTTGCAGCCAAACAGTCCACTCCCGTATGACTGCATCAGGTAAAGCATCCTCCCATCCAGTCTTCTTTCGACACAGATTTTGTAGAATCTTTTTAGCGGTCAATATCACTGGTGCCAACATTCCAAAGGGGTCATAAATCGAGCTTACTGCAGAGAGGATTCCACGTCTTGTTAATGGTCGATCTTTCTAAAAGGATTTTGAACTTGAAAACATCTGATTCAACACACCATTGAACATCCAAAACTCTTTCAACTGGAAGCTTGTCGTTGCTTAAATCTAAGTCTTTTATTTATTTTGCTCTGTACGCTTCAGGTATTGAAGCCAATACACTACGACTGTTATTTATCCATTTATTCAGTAGAAAGCCTCCTTTCAAGCATATTGTACTGAGTTCATAATAGAGAGCCTTTGCTTCCTCTTCTGAAGCTGCTGAAACCAGGCAATGATCAACGTGGAAGTTGTTCAACATTGTATCCACAGCTTGAATGCTGAACTTTGGTCTATGATCGTCAGCACATTTTCTTAGTGCAAAGTTTGCACAGCTTGGGGATGATGTTGCTCCAAAAACATGTACTGTCATTCTATATTCTACCATGTTTTGAATGTAATCTCCACCAGGCCACCATAGGAATCTTAATAAATCTCGATCCTTTTCTGGTACCTTAACCTGATAGAACATTGATTCAATGTCTGTCGCAATAACAACAGGTTCTTTGCGAAACCTTGTCAGGACTCCAATCAATCTGCTAGTTAAGTCAGGACCCTGTAAGAGCTGGCTATTTAACGATACTCCATGGTACTTTGCCCCACAGTCGAACACCACTCTGAGTTTCTTCTTTTGTGGATGGAGGACGCCATGGTGAGGAAGGTACCATTTCCTGCCATCATTGCGTTCCAGGTTGTCTACTGGTACTCTCTCTGCATAACCTTTGGAGATTATATCAGACATGAAGTTGTTGTAGTCCTGGTGAAAAGACAAATTTCTAATGAACTTTCGCTTTAAGTTTTGAAGACGTTGCTCGGCGACAGCTCTATTATCTGGCATGGAGCATTTTGAATCTTTAAATGGGAGTCCGATGTAATAATGACCATCAAGCAACTTGGCACTATTAGAAACTTTATCCAGAAATTGCTGATCTTCTTTAAAATGCTCTTTTTCGTCTTTGGCACACTCTGGAAAATCTGTTTTTAAACTGTAGATTCCAAAGCTCGTCAAGTTTCTCTACAGATATTCTGTTGACACTTATCTGTGGCTCCTCTTGTTCTTCCACTTTTGTCTCTTCCTAAGGCCCATTGACTGTCCACCCAAGTGCAGTTTTGACAGCATATGGTCCATCTGCAACACTCCTGATGACATCTAGTGGTTCTAGAGCCTTGGGCACATTTGAGCCAATTAGCAAATCAATTTGCTATCCGAGTTGATTTCAGGTAGATGCACAGACTTCAAATATGACCACTGATTTATGCTGTTCTCATTTGGAAAGTTTTCTTTATGCACAGACATAGCCTTCTGAGTATAAAGAATGGAAAGATCACAAAATTCATTGTTTTCTAGTCCAGCAATTTCCAAATGTGTAAGAATATGGGTTTCAACAATTTTTTTTGTCCCTTAGTTCTTAGCAAAATATTAGATTCCCTTCCTTGAAGGTTTAGCTTGTTCATAAGCTTGTATGTGCAAAATGATGCTGTACTACCTGGGTCAAGAAATGCATAGGTACACACTGTCACATTTCCTTTTTTTAGATTTAACTCTCATAGGTACTATAGATCGCTTGATTTTGTCTCTACCGGCCCAAGTAAAAGCACTCGTCTGAATAGAGACTAGTGATGGTAAATTCAATTATTTTTACTGAATCGAGTTTGAATGAGTCACTCACCAAAATGAATCGGGTTTTTTGAGTCATTTGAGTCACTGAGTCTGTTACCCAGAGAGTGCAAAAATTGTAGCCTACATTTTCACTCAAACTTAATTTGTTTCTCTTTTCATGTAAATCCTACTGCTAAGACGAGTTATTGAAAAAGAAAAAACAACTATTTTATAGAGCAAAAAAAAAAAAGATTTTTAAAGGGAGCATTTATTTTTCTTTCAATAGAACATCAAATGAAATTTCTGAAAAAAACAGAAAATGAAATGTGTATCAACAAAATAAAAATCCATAATATAAATTTAAAAAATGAAGTTAACAGATTAATGTGTTCAAAATTTAATTGTAAGCTACTTCAACTAATGAAATTAGTTTACTATTAGTAACAGGAATGAGTCAGTAAATGAGTCAACTTGGGATTGTGAATCATGATTCACGAGTCAGTAAAGTGATTCTCGAGTATTGAACGATTCGTTCATGACTCACACATCACTAATAGAGGCTATGTGCACATGTAGTCGGGTTTTTTAAATACTAATATTTTCACCACCTCGTTTAAAAAAAAATCTCCGTCCACACCTAACCGCATAAGTGTGTTGTTAAGCACATTCATAAACATGCCAAACCTGTAGGGGGCAGTAGTTCCCCCAAATCCTATCCACTCAGAGTAACTTTCTATGTTCTAACTTCTACACAGAGGAGTAATTAAGCTTGTAAAAACAAGCAAGCAAAAAGCGCTTGGACAATCGATGATGCCAACAGATCTCTGAGGGCATAAATGCTGTTTCTGAGTGTAAACACTGGTCGCACAAGTAATGTCGGAGCATTTTTGTCGCGGAAAGTGACGTTGCGGAGCTGAAAACTCCAGTTAATTCTGTCCACATGCAAACACTTAAAATGGAGAAAACGCAAATCTCCGCTTTGGCTGGAGTTTTTAGAAATAATCGTTTTCTGTGATAAAAACGGGTTTTTCGTGTAAATGAGAGGCCAAACCGCAGGGAAATGTCTGCGTTATTCCTTCGTGTAAACAGGGCCAGAGACTACAGCATTGTCACCAGCTTGTTCATTTGTTCCTTCTTGAACTGTGTTGGTTTTCTTTCTATGATAGATGTGCAGGATTTGAGGATGTCTTAAATAGGGATGGGTATCGTTAAGGATTTATCGGTACTACTACTCTTAACGATACTCCTTATCAATCTGGTACTTTATCGGTATCCTTATCGGTACTTTTTTTTTTGAAAGTCTAAAACAAAAGGGGAAAAACACAAGTAATGAACTGTAGTTTAAGAATTTTTTTTTTAAACTTAGATAAGGAAGCTGTTGTTCAAAAATATCCAGCATTTATGAATTGTAAGAATAAAATAGCAGGTGAACTGTAGTTTAAGACATTTTTTTTACTTAGATAAGAAGGAAGCTGTTGTTTAAAATATCCAGCATTTATTAATTGTAAGAATGAAATGGCAAACTTATGTCCATGCTTCACGTGTTTACTTTGCATACAAACATACATATCTGTTGTATCTGATTCAAGGGTTGTTGTTGCTGCAGCACTCAGGCGGTCAAACACCGTGCATCTTTCGGTTTGTAGTTGGTGTATTTTGGCAAGGTGTTTGGTCAAATTACTTGTGTTCCCGCCTTTGCAAGCAAAGCTTTTATTACATATGTGACAGAATGCATTGTCGGCATCTATTTTCGTAAAATTAAGCCAAATTTTGGATCTTTTCGTTCGCACTGCCATCGTATCTGTAAAGCAAACACACACGTGAGCGCGCAGCAGTCGCCACTCTATCCCCGCAGCGTGTGTGCTTGTTAAGGAGGAGTGGGCTGTAATACAGTGTTTGGCTTGTGTTTATATCTGCCACAAAACATGAATACGGCCTTCATTTTACCGTTAAGAGGACCGGTAAGGCTGAAGCTTATTGGTCCGGGGCCAATTTAATACCGGGTTTCGGTACCCATCCCTAGTCTTAAACCACATGTATTGCACTTCAAGCGCTTTCTGCAGTTCGCACTAATGTGACCTTTACAAAGACACCCAAAACAAACACCATTTGTTTTTAGAAAACTGATTTTGTCTTTATGTGTTTTAGTTTCCAACTCTTTACACTTTTCTAAGACATGATCTCCTTTACAAAACAAGCATCTTGTTCTCTCTGTAGCATTTTTCATTTTCTTGTCTTTGTCATCTTCTTTGTCAGCCACTGCCACAGAGGTAGCAAAATAACTTTCCTTGGACCTTGAGTAAACCTGTGACTTAATTTTTCTTGTTCGTTGTGCATGCATCTTTGATGTCCCCAAAAACCGGGTTGGATGCAATCTTTACTTGCTTTTCCAGAAAATCCACCATATCCTTAAATTTACCTTGTCGATTATATTTCTCGCCAAAGTCACAGACTAATGTTCTCCACTTATCTCTAAGCCGATAAGGTAACTTCCTTGTTATGGCAAGCATGTTGGCTGCCATTTCAAGCTCCTGCAAATAGTTTAAATCCTCCATAGCATTACAACAGCCTCTGAGAAATATTGTGTATGCTTGAAGAGCTTTTTTGTCCTCTGTCTTTATTGACACCCAAGAAAGAGCCTTGTTCATGTATGCTGTAGCAAGTTTGTGTTCATTGCCAAAATGCTGATGTAATAAAGATTTAGCCCTTTCATGTCCTCTTTCTGGACTCATGTGCAGGCAACTCCTTACCAGTTCTCTTGGCTGCCCCCCTGTGTGTTGTTACAAATAACAAAGAAAATCGCCAGGATTTTTATTTCTGCTTTCAATATTGTGCTCAAATAATTTGATAAAAGTTTGATACTGAAGTGGATCACCATCGAAAATTTGTATTTCCTTCTTAGGCAATGAAGAAAGGCCTTGCTGTTGGATCAATAAAGCAGTGAGTTCGTTTGGCTTACTCATGATGGATATGATGTTAGAATCATCTTCATCACCACAAACCTGAGATGTTGCAAGTCTATTTTCATGTAAATTTCTGCTGTTTGTTTGGTATGTCAATGGCTCTACGGAACGAGTCTCTGATTGAGGGCCTGTCCACACGGAGACGCGTTTCGCTGTATACATATAAATTTTTTATCGTATTAGCGTTTTGTCCACACGGATCCGGCGTTTTCGGAAACTGAAACCACTATTTTTTGAAACCGGGTCTCAAAGTGGATAAATCTGAAAACGACACCCTTGCGGTTTCGTGTGTACAGCAAATCTGTATATTTTCTGAAACGATGATGTCATCACATCACGTTTCGGCTGCGTCACACGTAACTGCAACAACAATAATGGCGGACTACATGATTTTGTTCGTGCTGCAGAAGCTACTAAGCCTACTAGCTTTATTACAGCAAAATCTATTGCTTTGTTATAAATGTATTCTTCTTGGTTCGTATACAGCGTGCAAGGTTATGCGCATGCTCAAAGCCTTCTTCTCCGTGTATAGTGTTTTCTGTGGCAGAATTACAGCGCCCCATACTGGTCTGGCATATATACTACACTGTTTTCAGTTGGTTTCAGTGGTTTCGTGTGGACGCAGATATTTCTTGAGACGACGCCGTGTTTACGGAATTTCTTTTTAGAACGAGGAAAAAAAATTATCGGCTAGGGAACGCACCGGCTTCGTGTGGACGTGGCCTGAATCACAACTCTATCTGTAGTTAAAAGAGGTTGAGAATCTGCAACATTAAGCTCTGGGTATTTATGTGCATTTTTTATGTGGTATATCATCAGTTCCAGCATCAGACATATTGCTTTCCTTTTGTCCCTTTTCAAAATATGACATCATACCTTAAGATATTTTTGATGATTTACTTTTAATGCTGGATCCTTTTGAGCTTCCAATAACTTTCATCTTTGCAACCGTAGCAGCGATGTCCATTTCCAGCTCCAGTTGCTCCCTCTTTCTCCTTAACTGTGCCTCATGTTTCTACAAGGCATGCTTATCTTTAAGTAGTTTTTGTCTTACAATCAGTGCAGCTGTTTCAGCTTCAGCCAATATCCGAGCAGGTTGGGAGTCAGACACTCTGGAGCTCGAGCCTGAAGAGCTTCCTTTACTTCTTTTGATTCCCACATTTGAAACACTATCACCAGGTTGTATTTCATCTTGTAGGTCTGACATTGGCTTAAACTGTTTTGGGGATTTTGGAGTGTTGTCTTGTTCAGTTGAAAAGGAAACCACCTCCTTTGATGAAGTGATCTCAGAAGAAACAGGTAATTCTGAAGCAGCTGCAGCAGGCAGAATCTCATGAACATGGCCTCCTTTTACAAATGGTTCTCCAATTTCATGAAGCCACTGGGTCACCTCCTTGACAAAATCAGCATTACATTTTGTTATGCGTCCAAACCAGTCAATTTGAGAGCCTTGCTCATCTTTTGGGATTAAAAACATAAATGAATCATGGGCTGGTTTCGCCTTTTCATACAGTGTGTTCAATTTTTCCAAGTTCATTTGTACATCTTTCGCATCATCATCATTCTTCATTCTATAATATCACGGGTTAGACCTTTAACTTAATTCACGTTGAATTGTTGCTCTTTCTGCAGAGTTTCCACTTTAAAGCCAAGCGCTTTTGCCGTCGGCTTATCAGATCTTTTTTCTTCAAATTTGCATTCCATGTCTTTTGTTTCGCTCATTGTTGCTTTATCACATGCATCAAACACAGCATCAAATGATTTTAGACGGCTTTGGTCGTCGGGAACAGCTTTTATTCTGTGCGAACCAATATGCACAGTCACGAGCTGTCAAAATCAGAGCAGCTTCTTCCGGCCTTCCTTATCAAGCAAACGCACAGGACACACCCCAAACAAATGTCCCCAATGGACAAGCGGTAACACTTCCAAACTGTGTTCATAACGACCAAGCAATACACAGAATGAATCAGCGTCCTACTGCTTCAGATGGGTGCGTTGCACTGCTTTCCATTAACTTCTTCCATGACAGATCAGCTGCTCCATTTCCAATAACTCCATTACAGCCTCCAAATCCTTTCAGACAAGGAAAATAATCAGATCCACAGGGCCGTCAATCCAAAATAGCCCGCCGTAGTCATCTTCCTCTTCATCTGATGCATGCAGTGACAGCATTTTCTGTTGAATAATTGTAGCGACTTCTTTCCACACCAAAAGCCGCTGTGGGTGAGAGGTCTGTACCGTAAACCATTCTGATTTCCTCTTGTGTTTTTGCTGATTTATTGGTAAACTGTATCAATACATACTGGATAAACAGGCTCTCTTTGATACTTGATGGTTTCAAAAACGTGACGATGGTCAACAGAAAAGTTAACAAAGCAACTGCTCACCAATCCAGTTCGACATTCTAGTGACAGATAAGTAATGGGCAACCACACCCCCCATGCATTCACCTGCAGTGTATGACATAATTCCAAAACACCTGCGCGACAATAACAATTAAACAAAACATTTACTTTGGCTCTTACAACTAGCCTTTTATCATAATATTGAACCCCAATATCATTTTAAAGATTTATAAAACTTTGATACATAAACATATTTCTCTGGACTGCAGCTTTAAGAAGCAACAGACCACTCACAACAAAACACCATATAACATAACACACTTAACAGTATCCTATACATAGATTACTGTTAAGATTTACACAGGACAAAAGACAGTATAAAATAAATCTGAAAAAAATGAAATAGTGTACAAGGGAAAATCATTGTTCTTTTTTGTATTTATCCACTTTTTTTCTTTTAATGCCAAGAAAGGTTCATCTTACCTCACAAATTATAAAACTGGGTTAAGAAGAGCAAACAAAAAGATATTTCAATTCAATTTAATTCAGTTTATTTATATAGCGCCAATTCACAACAGATGTCTTCTCAAGGCACTTAACAAGAAGTCATTTCAATACATTTATACAAACATTCCAATCAGTTAAAAAGTTTCCTATTTAAGGAATCCCAGCAGATTGCATCAGTCATTGGCGTGAGGTTGGGCCCCGTTGATGCAGACTTTCCAACTACAGCAATCCTTCAGCAATCCCTCATACTGAGCAAGCATGTAGCGACGGTGGAGAGGAAAAACTCCCCTTTAACAGGAAGAAACCTCCAACAGAACCAGGCTCAGTAGGAGCGGCCATCTGCCACGACCGTCTGGGGTTTTGAGAAGACAGAGCAGAAACACAGAAGGAACAGAAGATCTGATATAAGAGAACTTTCTATGTTGCAGAAAGTAAAACATTAATAACAGGACACAGTGGATGTTCAGTTACTGGGAGGATCATCCCAGTCGATGCCCCCCGTCCAACAGGGCATTGCAGCCAAGCAGGATACCAGACCAGGTATATCTTCTATGGAGAGAAAAACACTGAGAGAACACAAAGTTAACAGTGGAAATAACAGAATGTACTGTAATACAACTGGAGAGTCGTAGGAGAAAAGGAAGTAGCAGAGTGAAGAAAATTGGTAAGTCTGTCATCCAGGAGTCTAAGCCTATAGCAGCATAACTACAGAGATAGCTCAGGATGACCTAAGCCACTCTAACTATAAGCTTTATCAAAAAGGAAAGTTTTAAGCCTGGCCTTAAAAGTAAACAGAATGTCTGGTTCCACAGGAGAGGAGCCTGATAACTAAAAGATCTGCCTCCCATTCTACTTTTAGAAATCCTAGGAACTACAAGTAAACCTGTAGTCTGAGAGCGAAGGCCTCTGTTAGGAACATAAGGAACAATTAGATCTCTGATGTATGATGGAGCTTGATTATTAAGGGCTTTGTATGTAAGAAGAAGGATCTTAAATTCTATTCTGGATTTAACAGGGAGCCAATGAAGGGAAGCTAAAACAGGAGAAATGTGATCTCTCTTTTTAATATTCATCAGAACTCTTGCTGCCGCATTTTGGATCAACTGAAGGCTTTTAATGGCATTTTGTGGACTACCTGATAGTAAAGAATTACAGTAGTCCAGCCTTGAGGTAACAAATGCATGGACTAGTTTCTCAGCATCACTCCTGGACAGGATGTTTCTAATTTTAGCAATATTCCGGAGGTGAAAGAAAGAAATCCTAGAAACCTGTTTAATATGGGATTTAAATGTCAAGTCTTGGTCAAAAATAACGCAGAGGTTCTTTACGTTATTACTGGGGGCCAATTTAATGCCATCCAGATGAAGGGATTGACTAATCAGTTTCTGTTTAAGAACTTCTGGTCCAAACACAGCAACTTCTGTTTTGTCAGAATTTAAAAGCAAAAGGTTTAGGGTCATCCATGTTTTTATGTCTTCCAGACATGCCTGTAATCTACCTAACTGACTGGGTTCATCAGGATTTATGGATAAATATAGTTGTGTATCATCTGCATAGCTGGGGAAATTTATCCCATGCTGTCTAATGATTCTACCAATTGGGAGCATATAAATGGTGAACAGAATTGGTCCAAGCACAGAACCCTGTGGAACTCCACAAGTAACCCTTGAGAGTGAAGAAGATTTATCATTTAGATGAACAAACTGGAATCTATCAGACAAATATGATTTAAACCAGCCTAGTGCTGTTCCTTTGATCCCTGCAACATGTTCAAGCCTTTCTAAGAGAATATTATGATCGACTGTGTCAAAAGCAGCACTGAGATCTAACAAAACCAGAACAGACACCAGTCCATTATCTGAGGCCATGAGAATATCATTAGTAACCTTCACCAGTGCTGTTTCAGTGCTATGATGAGCTCTAAAACCTGACTGAAACTCTTCAAACAGCTCGTTACTGTTTAAATGCTCACAGACTTGATTAGGAACAATTTTCTCAAGGACTTTGGATAAGAAATGAAGGTTAGATATAGGTCTGTAATTCACTAAGTCATCTTGATCAAGGGAAGGTTTCTTGAGTAAAGGTTTAATTACAGCTATTTTAAATTCCTGTGGTACGTATCCGTTTACTAAGGATAGATTCATCATATCCAAAATGGGGCCAGGAACCAAATGGAACACTTCTTTAAATAATTTGGTTGGAATTGGGTCCAACATAGAAGTTGAAGGTTTAGATGAGGCTAATATTTTTGATAATTCTGAAAGCTCGACTGAATCAAAACAGCCTAAGCACAACTGAGGTTCTACAGTTCTTTCCGATACTGCCTCATTTACTGAGGAAGAAGTAATCATGTTTGGGAGGATGCCAATTATTTTATTTTTAATAGAATTAATTTTATTTATGAAGAATCCCATAAAACCATCACTGCTAAGAGCTGGGGGAATAGTTGGCTCAACAGAGCTATGACTGTGTAAGTTTGGCAACTGTACTAAAAAGAAACCTAGGATTATTTTTATTCGCCTCTATTAATGATGAAAAATATGCTGTTCTAGCTTGTCGAAGGGTGTTTTTATACAGCAATAGACTGTTATTCCAGGCTAAATAGGAATCCTCTAGGTGTGTAGAGCGCCATTTTCTCTCCAACTTCCTAGTATTCTGCTTTAAAGTACGCAACTCTGCGTTGAACCAAGGAGTCAGCCTCCTATGGCTAGCCACTTTCTTTTTTAAGGGGGCTACACTATCTAATGCCAAACGCAATGAGGACGTAACGCTGTGAACCAGATCATCAATTTCTGAAGGGTTAGAGATAGAATTGCTGCCATCCACTGTGTTACCCTGAGACACTAAGGAAAGTAAGAATGGAAAAGAGTCTTTAAAACTTGTTACAGTATTGTCTGATAAAGCTCTACTATAATTAAATTTTCTTTCAGATTTAAGATGGTCAGTTAAAGTAAATTCAAAAATTATTAAGAAGTGGTCAGACAGGACCGGGTTATGTGGGTGGACTGTTATTTCCTCACACTCAATACCGTATGTCAGTACAAGGTCCAAAGTGTGTTTGCCCGAGTGGGTCGATCCCTGTACTTTTTGAGTAAAGCCAATTGAGTCTAAAATAGCACTAAAGGCTGCATTTAGGCTATCACTTTCAGTATCCACATGAATATTAAAGTCCCCCACTATAATAACCCTATCAGTATTTAATACTAAATCAGATAAAAAAATGTGAGATCTGATCCAAGAATTGAGAGTAAGGGCCTGGTGGACGATACAAAACCACAAACAAAAATGGTCTTAATGTTTTGCAACTTGGATGAGGAAAATTAAGGGTTAGATGTTCAAAAGAACTGTAGCTATCAATTGGTCTGGGACTAATTAGTAAATCAGAACGAAAAATGGTTGCAACTCTTCCTTCTCGCCCAGTATTTCTAGGAATGTGAAAATTTAAATGACTGGAAGGAGTTGACTCATTTATACTAACATAATCCTCCTGCTGCAACCAGGTTTCTGTGAGACAAAGGAAATCAATGTGATTATCACAAATCAAGTCATTTACTAACAAAGTCTTTGAGGAGAGAGATCTTATGTTTAATAAACCAAATTTAATAGATTTATTTTTCTGTTCAGTCAAAGTTGTATTTATTTTTATGAGATTTCCATAATTTGCTTTTGTTGGCTTAACTTTTAATCCATTTAATTTTGGCCGTGGGCAAGACACTGTTTCTATAGGGTAATGGGTGGGTAACAGTACAGAAGCAGCAGAGAGGTGGGTTAAACTACGACTCTGCTTCCTGGTCTGGACCCTGGGTTGTCAGTGTTTTGGAGGACTAATAAATTCGGCCATATTGCTAGAAAGAAGAGCTGCCCCATCCAAAGTGGGATGGATGCTGTCTCTCCGGATCAGACCAGGTTTTCCCCAAAATGTTCTCCAGTTATCAATGTAGCCCACATCGTTTGCAGGACACCACCCAGACAACCATTGATGGAATGACAGCATGCGGCTTAACATGTAGTCACTGGTCCGATCAGGCAGGGGACCGGAAAAGATTACAGAGTCTGACATTGTTTTGGCAAACATACACCCACATAACACCAAATTGTAGTGTAACAATACAGCATGAAATTATCTTTACCAAAAACAGTTACCTTCAGATCAAGCATGTATTGTGAAAATCATTAGTCCATCATTTGTCGTTCCAACAAGATGTGATTCTAGAGCAATGTCTGGATCTGAGGTTGTAGCAGGAACCTGGTCTGGGTAAAAGACCATTGGAGCCCACACCGCAAGTAGAGTTGACATCTGGCAAATTAAAGGGAAGCGGATCAGAGTCAATGGCAGTGTGTATGGATAGGGCAAAGTGGGCAGCAGTATCAGTGTCCAGCACCTCTGCCTCCGATCACATGATGGGAGGCAGAGCACAAATGTCTGAGTTGCCATTGACAGTATGCTCTAAGATCTTTCAACCTGTCATGAGTCAGAGGTAGGGGTTTGCAAGACAGCACATTTGGCACTTTATTGTGTTTCCTGTTACGACCCTTAGGTGTTTGTGTTTTGAGTTTCAGTTATTTCATTTCCTTACTCAGTTTACCGTATCATCCATCCATTTATTATCTATACCCACCCATCCACTGCAGGGTTGCGGGGGACAGGTGCCTACCTCCAGCAGTCATGGGGTAAAAGGCAGGGTACACTCTGGAAAGGTCGCCAATCCATCACAGGACAACACAGAAACATACAGGACAAACAACCAAGCATGCACACACTCATACCTAAGGGCAATTTAGAGAGACCAATTAACCTAATAGTCATGTTTTTTGGACTGTGGGAGGAAGCCGGAGTACCGGGAGGGAACCCACACATGCACAGGGATAACATGCAAACTCCATGCAGAAAGACCCCAGGCCAGGATTCGAACCCGGGCTTTCCTACTGCAAGGCAACCGTGCTACTTTACTTTTCACTTGTCTCTCCTTAAAGTGGAACTGAACTCCATGAAAAAGCATAACCCCGCCCCTGGACAATATTTGAAAAATTCTACAAAGTGGGCAGTGCCAGGAGGCATGGAGGGGCATGGCCAAGTGGGGGACAGAGGGGGGTGGTCAGGAGGACAGTGACACCTCGCTTAATCTGACACTGAAACATGGACAGTGACCGAAGCGACGTTGGCAGTTTTGCGACTGATCGATCTGATCGATGTTCATCTGTTTTGAATGTTAGCCTATGTTAGCATTACCACTCAGAGACTGGACCGGACCCATCCTGTCTCCCTCTGCCTCAGCAGCACCGGCCTTAGGCAGCGCTGACTCAGCACCCTGAGCCAGCGGATCTCCTCCGCCGTCACCGGTGGTAGAGGGGTAGAGGGAGACTTTATGAAGCCCCGAGCCATAACAAATCGAGCTACTGGCTTAGGGCGCTGAGTCAGCGCTGTCCGAGGTTGGCACTGCCGGTGCTGCTTAGGCAGAGGGAGACAGAATGGGTCCAGTCTCGGAGTGGTAATGCTAACATAGCCTAACGTTCAAAACAGTATGTTAGCTATGCTAAGTGCTAATGTGATAATAATGGCAACCTGAAAAACACAATCCAACTCCAAACTCGCCATGGGGCGGATGTGTCAGAGATGGTTTTATACCCAAACCCATGGGGCGTGTCTGAGACCATGCCTGTGAAGAGTAGAAAAGATGTACCGCTCTCCACCAATCACAAAATTCAAATGCAGTAGCCATACTTCAACCTTAAGAGGACAGCACTAAGACGATTTTAGACCAAAAAGTGTAGAATTAAACAGGTTTACATGAAAATTTAAAAAACATTCCCAGAAACTGAAAGATTGCATTGGTAAAGACCCATTTATAGTTTATAATAAATAAAAAAAGTTGTTTTGGGGTTTAGTTACTCATTAAATATTTACACTTCTGTTTAATTGTTTTTGGGTTGTTTCAATCTCTTTATTTGTTTTTCCTTATCTCACCATTTTTTCTCTTTTAGTTATATTTAACTTAATTCATCTTATTGGGATGGTTTTCTTATTCAAATTTCTTTCTAGTATTTATACTTAGGTTTCCTTCTGTTCTTTCCTCTCTTCCCTGTTCGTTAGTGCTTTTATTTTGAGTTTCTCTTAGTTTCATTTTTTTCCTTATTTTCTTAGATATCTTTTATCTTTAGTTAATTAAGAATTAGTTCTTACTCTTTTCTTTTAGGGGTGTTTTCTGTCTAGTCTTCTCTCCTGTTTGTTCCTTTGTTTTTCTTTTCTGTTTCCACCCTGCCATTCTGCTTCCCTGCCCGGCTGCTAATTGCCTCCACCTGCTCTCTCCCTCTCACCTGCAACTGCTTTCCACTTATTAGTCCTCTCTCAGCTCCTTGTTACGTCCACTCCTCTTCAGTGTATTTAAGGTCCCTGGTTCCTTCTGTTGCCCGCTGATTGGTTCTGGGGAGGAGATTGAAGGTGTCAGGGTTGAAATTGCTTTCTGACATCTATAACACAAAGAACATTCAACATCAACAAGGATTACCAGGAACCAGCAGTGTATTAAATGAATTTTTACTTTCAAGGAGTGAAAACAGTACAGAGGTACAGGGTTTTACACTGAAGAAACATCCCTTCACAGCACACATTTATGCATCAAGAGGAGCTGTTTCCTCCTCCTCACATTTCAGTTTTTTTCCACTGACCATGAGGCTGTCATGTACCTGCCATGTGGTCATCATGCCTCTGACCAATCATTAGCTAAAAATGTGACAGAGTTCTCCATGTTCTTGCAGCAGCACATCATTGACTGCAATAATAGTCAGGAGCTTCCTGAGGCAGGGTAAAAACACAAGATGTAAGTAACAAAATAGTATAATACAATTTCAATTTGTATCAGGATTTTAGCAAAACCTGCTTCCAGCTCCCCGTCAGCAACCAAGTTAGGCCTCAAGTGTACTGGTCCTGTTTTAATAATCGCTGAACTTTCTAGATTAATCCCATGTCATCCCAGTCTTCCATTTACTTTTACTTTTGTTGTAGAAGTAAAAATTTTCTTCCAATATAACTTCCTGTTTGATCATGAACTTCAGGCTCAAAAACTGTCCAAACCCTGGAGGAGAGTGAAAAATCTGGAAACAGATCAGTAAGATTAGTGAAAGCTTCTACATATATGGGCAAATGTTCTACAGAGTATGGCATTTGAGAACAAACAAAACAGTTAGTAACGTTTTGTTTATTTGCTAAGATATCTTGCATATTGGTACCATACGTTAGTTTCAAATGGGTTTTTGTGTGTCCTTCTCTGAGTGAACCAAGACAATAAATCAGTATTCTTATGTGCTATATGTTGTTTTTCTGAGTCCTAACATTCCTATTGAATAATGCCACCAAAAAGCCGTAAGCTTAAAAATGCAGGAAAACCTTCATAGTTACCATATATCCCTTCAAGTAGTCTCTATAGAAAAGTTGATCTCATGGTTCTCTTAACTGAGGTTGAGACAGGTGAAACCTGTCGTTTCCACCTCCCTTTGTAATCAGTCTGAAACACCACTTTTCTTAGACTGCTTTTTTTCATCTAGTGATGGTCTGTGCTTTTTACAATGGGTTAAATGTATCCAACTCGGTCTTTCTGTGACCAGTTTTCTGTTTACAGCTTTAATCAGGATCCAGTCTCTTACATTCAGCTCACTTCTTCCAGTAGGAATATAGGATCATCTGACATATGATTAGTTTACATTTATAACTTATTTACTTTTCAGTATTTGGATCATGAAATCCACTAGATCTTAATCACATTGTTATTCAGGAGAGTGTCGTGGAAAATTGTTGACAAATAGGAATTAAGTGTATATTCTCTGTTTAGTGAATGCATCTAGGGTAAAATGACAAGCTTATTGTTCCAGCTTAATGTTATGAGAAAGATATATCTATCAGGTCACCAGAGAGACAGACGCCGGGGCAGTAAGATAACAGTCTGGCCTTCGGATGTGCTGCTTTATGCGTTGGTATCTGCTGGGTAAGACTCGTGTGAAACAGTTACTCCGGAGGTGGGGCGTGAAGGTTGGAGAAGACATCTACAGAGATAAACAATGATTGCTGAATAACATTTAAGCGGATAGTTAGAAAGGTTGGTTAGGGTGATGCACGAGTAACTCTGTCCCCTCCATGGTCTGGCAAGAAATGTTTGAATTAAATACTTAAACGCCTTCTGGGACTCAAGTCTCCTTTATTATGGAAACCCTGAGATACTTTTTTTTGCCATAACAAGAGAGTATACCAAAGTAAGGAATTCTATATCTATGTCCATAGATTATTTCAAATATAATAAGGCCAATATTCAAATTTGGTGTTATATGCATGTATAGTTTACTAGATCAAGACAATATCCAATTTTGTCCCGTTTCTTCTATTGCTTTTTTTCAATTTGCAGCATCTTTGTCATAAAATCATAAATCAGTTTGTAATTGTTCCTCTTGTTTTAATATATCAAACTGTAGGAGGGTGTAAGGTCTCCCATAGATTGTTTCAAATGGTGTCAGCCCGGTTCCACTACTTGTTATACTCTTATGTAGCTTAACCATAACCAAACAGTAAATCCAATTCTGTTTAGTCTAATCCATGGCCTTCCTTAGTCTGCTTTTAGAATCCCATTGTCTCTTAAAAATTATCTATAATCTTTGTCCTATCTTATCAATTATTTCATTCACAAAATGTGTTCCGTTATCACTATAGATTATTTGTGGATTCCCAAATCTAGGCATCATTTCTCTAAACAACATTTCTGCAACAGTTAGTGTATCAGAATGTTTCACTGGTAACATTTCAATCCATTTGGAGAAACTATTCTTGCTAGACATAACTTTTTCCCTTCGCATTGATTTAGTTCTATGAAATCTATGCATATTCAATTCAATTCAATTCAAATTCAAAAATACTTTATTGATCCCAGAGGGAAATTAAGTGTTGGTATAGCTCATATAATTAAATCTTTAAGGAGTTGTTTTAGATGATGATGGCTGTGGGCAGGAAGGATTCCCTGTAGCGGTCTGTATTGCAGCGAAACTGAAGAAGCCTCCGACTGAAGACGCTCTGTTGTTGTATGACTGTCTCATGAAGAGGATGCTCAGGGTTGTCCATCATTTTTTTGATTTTATGAAGAATCCTTCTTTGCATTATCATCTCCAGATTTTCCGCAGTTGTCCCAAGAACGGAACCAGCCTTCTTTATCAGGTTGTTTAGCCTATTTAAATCCCTGGCTCTGATGCTGCTACCCCAACAGATGACGGCTTTTGCTATTGCTTCAGAAGAATAATTTGTAGTTGGAAATTTACCTCTTTGTGGTTTTATATATCTTTGCCGTTTATGCTTTGCGCACATTGGACAGGCCAAACGAATGTTTTAATAATTTTATGTGACTGTAATCATATCCCCCCTGTTTAGACATGACAAGGCTCATGACTCAATATTGCCGCCCATCTGTATATGATTTTTAGCAAAGAAATATTTTGGAGTAATGACGATGTCAGGATGGAGTGTTTGTTTACTTCTAATGTATATAAGTTAGCCTCTTTTGTTACCAAAGCCTGGATGAAACATCAGGATGGTTTATATAGTTAGATGTTAATATTGTTAAGCATCTACTTTTGGTTTCTGGTCTGCCTATGTTTTGTTATAATGGTGTCTTGTAAGCCCTTGTTGGGCTGGGCATGTTAATGCATAACATAATAATAAACATCAATCATCAATAATCATATTTTCCCTCAGGTCAGACGGTGAGACCATCTTCTTTAGTACAGCTTTTGTTTGCACAAAGCTGCTTCTCAATTTTATAGGGGAAGCCTTTTTTTCTCATGTCTGACACACTTCTATGTCCACATGCTAATCGGTTTGGGAACTGCGTTGTCTGTAATAAATGCTCTAATTAGTTTGCAAATAAAGGTCACCATTCCCCTATTTCCCATTGTTGGCCAAAAACATGCAAGGTTGAATTTGCATCTTCTATTAGCAATAATAGTAATTATCGTATATTTACCTAATTTACATACTTCAGTTAGAACTTCTATTTTTGCTCCCCGAGTAAAACAGCTCTTTGGTAGCTGTCCCGTTTTAATAGTTTTATGAAAATCTACAATTTGGATCATAAATTTATCTCCTACAAATAACATCCCCAACTTCAAGTAAAATTGGAAATCTCTTCCTAACAGATTTAGAAAACAATTTGGAGATAATATAATTGCCACAACAGGTTCTTCCTGTAACTGGATCTATTATTTTATTTCATTTTTTTTAACAACTCAATCTCAGGTTTTGTCTCTGTGGAAGACAAAATTTCTCTAAATTCATTACTTTCCTCTCCATCTGGCTTCATTCTCTTCCCTTAGTTCTTTCTTTTCATTCTCTATTCCCTTCAGCACAATCACATAATCAATAACTGATTCTTCCACAATAAAACAGTTATCACATTCTCCATTCCTTGCTCTCTGCTTATCTGCTGCTTCATAAAGATTCTACAAATTACCTTATTTTTATGATTATATGTGGAGGGGTCTGTTCCTGGATGTCCCAAAATTTTGGTACTATTATTCAACTCAGATTGGGCCTGGGCCGGAAACCTTTCCCAATCTCAGGTGTAGGTCCAGACATTTTTCCTGCTTAATCAGACCCTTTCCTCTCAACACATAACCTGAATTTTACCCAACTAGCAACAACTTCATTGAGTGTAAATATTGAAGTGTGCTCATAGTCTGTGTGTTACGGTAACTAAAGGTGAATTTCGGAGTGCGTTCCTAAATTCTGTACTACGGTAATCCCGTAACGAAAAAATGTCCTCTCTTCTGTGCAGTCTCTAACCCGCGCCTTGCGAGATTGTTCCCTACAACATGTACCTTTCTGTCATTAAAATTTAGAGGCTAGCACCTGAAGTTGCCGCTTGTCACAAAGAGTAAATCCACACGTAGCCTACCCAGCTGTCGCTACCCCACAGTACCTGTAGACAGCCGCCTGAATTTCAAAATAAAACCACTCTGCTCATAATTCGTCATTATTGAACCTTTTCTTTTCTACTATATGAGAGATCTCCCAGACATCACATAAATATTATTCAAAATATTAGCTAAATTCTTCAATTTTGTTATCATAAAGTAACAGTCGTCTTGTAGGCTACTTAGGAAGGTCCAACCTTTTGGAAACAGCACTTCCATATGCATGCAGGTCACCGTCTCTGGCTCTCCCATAGAATGCATAAAGCTCATAAAACATAGTCCCCCCCTCCTTATCAGCTAACGGGGGAGGTAGTATTGCTTTAGATTTCACCTCTGCATTGCTGTCGTCTACTGGCAACAGTCAAGTTTGAGTAACTTTTAGGAATGCTTGAAACGCATGGTGGATTTGGTTTTAGTTCTGGAGGAGGAGTTCTAGGAAAGCAATAAAAATTCAAACACAAGTCTTCTCCCTCTTCTGTGTTTAACAAACCATCATTTTGCACATTTTTAACCCCGTGTTAAAAAAAACTTACATTTTTCAGTCAGCATTTTATCATCATGCTTCAGCACCATATTTCACCCAATAGTGGATTGAAGACTTAGATCCTACAGGAAGAGCATTTACCAGTGCTGACATACCTCCACTGCAATTGGTTGGTTTATAAGAGAAGGGAGTCGCTTGTTTGAGATAAATCATTAAGATCAGGGTAAAGCGGTTTTCGTTCCTCTTCAGAGGATTTTTACAAATATGAAAGTGATAGTTTTATCTTTTACTTTCTTTTGTGGAACTTTAGGAGAGAACAGAAATTTTAAACATTTGTCATCCTCCTGGGTGGTAAAAAGTACATCTTCTTTTTTCTCAGTCGTTTATTACGCTACGTCTACCGGTCACGACCCCTTTTCCCCTTGCTTTGCTTCTTTATGCCACTCCTTTGCTTGAGTAGACCAATGCTTTTTCTTGATTTTTTGATCATTTTAGTTTTATTTTAGATCGCAACTACCAGAAGTGCGAAAAATTCCTCAGTTAATGGTCCTTCAAATTCATAATCTCTTATTTATTTTTAAATAAATTTTGTATTGTCTTTTCTTTTACAATACATAAATATAGCATCTCCTTTAAATTCTTCTTCTTTGCTATTTTTCCCCATATTTGAAAAGTTAAATTTTGCTGTTTCTTTTTTCCATTTTTAATATTTATCATTCCCATGTTAATGAGTTAAATTCAGCTATTTTTTCTCTTTTATCTGATCTATTTATCTTATTGTAGTGCTGTTTACTCAATTTTCTAACCATGAGACTCTTCTCAGCCTACTTCAACAGTCAACAGAGATTTGTTAACACCAGCTAGGTTTCCACCCTGTCCTGCTGCTTCAGAAGGAAGAAGTCTCCTTTCACACACTCACAGTCACACATCTGGTTTATTACTCATCAATATCATTATGTATTTTATTATCATGTTTTCACTCTTTTTTCATTACTACTACTATTATTATTATTATTAATTATTTATTATTTCTAACTGACCTCTGCGCGCTTTGCTGGAGTCTAACCCCAGTTCTATTCTGTTTTACCATGGGTTTTCATTGTGAGGTCCCTGACCATAACTCAAAGATCCCCGATCTTTGTCTTTATTTGCAAAGTCCCAGACTTGCATTAAAGGTCCCCAACCTTTTTCTTATTTGCGAGTTCCCAGACCTGCGCTTGGGTCCCTGACCCAGTAGGCATATTTACTTTTCTTTTTTTTAACTCTTTCACGCATCAAATTTTGTACTCACTGGCTTGTGTCCTTGTGAAGGAAGAATCCCATCACCAACTGTTGCTTTGGGAAGGAAATCCGTGGGTCTGCAGGATTCCTTTTTAGACAGTACGCTGAGGTGGAGCGCTTCAATCCAGGTCCCAGACCAGGCCGTGCACGGGCTCTCTGCAGCCTGCGGTTCTTCCCAGAGATCCAGTCAGATTTTGGGATCCGGCTCGAAGGACCAAGAAATGTCAGGATTTAAATTGCTTTCTGACATCTATAACACAAAGAATATTCAACATCAACAAGTATTTCCAGGAACCAAAAGTGTATTAAATTAATTTCTACTTGCAAGGAGTGAAAACAGTACAGAGGTACAGGGTTTTACACTGAAGAAACATCCCTTCACAGCACACATTTATACATCAAGAGGAGCTGTTCCCTCCTCCTCACATTCCTGTTTTTTTCCACTGACCATGAGGCTGTCATGTACCTGCCATGTGATCATCATGCCTCTGATCAGAGTGCAGAGGCCCCCACCCAAAGCATATGAACACAAGATGAATCTTCAAAGTTTTATATAATTCTACACACCATACTTCTCCACAAGCATAGCAAAAATAAATGATAACAACCGACCAGGGACCTGCCAACGAGGGGCCCCTACCACTGCGGGGACCGTGGCCAGCCGCCACGCGCCACCACCACCCGAGGCTAATTTCCACCATCAACATCCCAGTGCCACACCCCTGCCCCACGTCGGGGCACTCCACCGATAGCCGCAGCGCATCAGTTCTTTCAGGGGGGCGGATTTCCAGTAGGGGGCTGTAGAGGGAGTCTCAGCGGATTGGGGGAGGAAGTGTTGACGTGGCAGATGGCGTGGGGGAGAGGTGCGGCTCAGAACCCGAAGATCATTGTCCAATGTTAACTGCACAGCGGCGTCTAAGATAAGATAAGATAAGAAATACTGTAATAATCCCCGTGGGGAAATTAAGTTTCAGTACAACCAATCCAAGATCATACAAACATTTACAAACATTAACACAGTACAGGATATGGAAGACCGCGGTGGCAGCCGGCTTACCCAGCGCCCCTTATAGCAGATAGAAAAAAGGATTCACAGAAGGTAGGGGGGGGGGGGACAGGGGAAAAAAATAATGTGCAACTCTGCCCAGCCCCTTACAGGGAGCCGAGCCGGGGTGCTGAAAAAAAAACCCACTGCAAAACATATAAGCACATATATCACTCATCACATGTGAGAACACAAATAGGACGGGGGGGAGGTTCGGGAACCCTCCACACAGGGAAAAGCGGTCGCACCCATCCAAGCGCGCCCAGTATTTCACTGTCCGAAGAGTGGGCAGGAGACTGTAAGGTTAACAGCGAGGACATTGAACTCAAGGAGCGTCTGTATCTGTAGTTGTGGCGTGAAAGTTCGTGCGTGTGTATGTGTGTGCGTCAGTAAGTAGCTGAGACAGTGACACTCATGTAAAAACAGGGGAATGGTGTGGGAGTAGGAGCCTCCGTTTACATTCTTCTCTTCACAGGGGGAGTTTGTGATGTCTAGCCTTTCAAGGCCGCACCGGGCTCCAATTCAGATAACATTTTTGGTTCAGGCTGGGACTTTTCAGCCTTACAGTTTTTTCAACGGTCTCATAGCCACCGTGGCGCTCCAAACATCCGAATAATTGGCTCAGTTTCCATCAGCCCAGCTGAGCAACTTCTCCAAGTTGTTTCCCATCTCGCGTACGAGTCCATCCGCCGCATCCTGTTTGCCAGTCATGGCATCCAGTTTGCGGTTTTGCTCGTTCAGCGCATTAGTCTGAGTGTTTACAGCACGGCATAATCCTTCTTGAAGCTGCAGAAGCTTGCCAATTACTTCCGACTGCTTCTTCTCTTTGCGATACATCAGGAATCCACCCAAGCCAAACAGCAGAAACCCGATTATCATGAATCCAATTATGTAGATATCTTCCACGTCCTCCACTGACATCAACGACAGACATACGATATTCCACTTACTCCAGGAATCCATCGTATATCCTGACGGATATGTACCGGCAGGGCAGGCGGGTTCCCCCTTTCCCAATTTATGGGTTGAAAAAATTTGATCGATTGCATTCAGAGACCAGCTGACCAGATCCATAGTTGCTTTCCAAGAAGAGTGCAGACAGATGCTCCAGATAGGACACAAGACAGAGAGCAGGGGCTGGAATGGTAACACGAGGGAGGAGAAGGAAAAAGCGTCTGTTCTTGTCGAGAGCCGGAAGAAGTCTAGAGTATGGGGGGATTTTTTCCCCACCATCTCGTCATCGACATAATCATCCAAGCCCTCCAGGAACAGGGTGAGCAGAGTCAAATCTCCCCAGGTGAGCTGAGCAGCCGGGGTCCGGAAATCGGCGTCAAACGTATGCTCCTGACGACGGTGCTGCCATAGATGGAGGAGTTGAACCTCAGCTTCCATGTTGCTGGCGAGAGGAACAAATGTATTGCAGAGTTCCGTTATGAAGCGTGATTAATCATTGCACACCGGTGATTGTTGGTAGTAGAGGTCAGCTGAGTACTAAGTGGCTCAGTACTCTGTTCCGTTGTCCTCCCGTTGCTGTAATGGTTGTCACCGCCAGGCTGCTCCTACATTTCAGGAGTGCCAGCGAGATGTCCCCGCTGCTCCTCGGGGGACCGCAAAGCCCGCTCTTTGCTACGGCTTTCAGGCTGCAGCTCCCGCTCCTGCTCGTTGCCATGGCCCCCTGGCCTCCATCTGGTCTGACAGCAGCGAGGAAGTGTCGGAGGAGATGCCACGACTTCTGCCTGTGGAAGCAGCGGAAGTGGCACCTCCCCAGCCCCGCCGCACTCCAGTTCCGGTCCCGGCACACCGTCACTCTCCAGTACCAGTCCCAGCGCCCTATCAGTCTGTCACGCGACAGATGTCATCGCTGTCGAGCAGCAGCTGTCTCCCTGACTGTTGCCACTGTTGAAGAGGCACCTCGCCAAATTGCTGCTGAAATCCCTCTGGCAGCTGCCTGCTAGCACAGCTGGTCTCCTCTGCCTCCCAGCCTGTCATTTATGCATCAGCGGAAGTTCAGCTTGTTACTTCCCTGCGTGCTGCCAATGTGGCTCCTTGTCCTGCTGCCCCGGCCAAGATGTCTTTAGCCTGGCCGTCAGCCAGCAGCCCAGCCCAGCCGCAGCTACATCAGCTGACTTACAGCCTCATGCCCCTGACCATTCATCAGCAGCTACAGACCAACTGCCATGCGCTCCCAAGGGTCCCTTCATGGGCTCCAGCCCGCAAAGCTCTTCCGGGAGCCCCATGCAGCTGAACCTTCAAGTGGGCTCCAAGACGGTTAGCCTCCTTGTGGGTCCCATCCTGCAGACCTTTCCAGTGGGTCCTAGCCCATTGACCTCTCCAGTGGGTTCCAGCCCGCAGACTTCTTCAGTGGGCTCCAGTCCACAGACCTCCTCCACAGGCTCCCAGCCATGGAGCAGGAGGATGGGCTTCTGTCTCCTGAGCCTCCTGCTTCAGAGCTTCTTCGTGGGTCCCTAGAGCCAGAGCTTCTTCGTGGGTCCCCAAAGCCGGAGCTTCTTCGTGGTTCTCCAAAGCCAGAGCCTGTCCACGGGTCCTCAGAGCCAGAGCCTCTTCGTGGGTCCCCAGGGCCTCTCCGTGGGTCCCCAGAGCCTCCTGGTGGTTCCCAGCCATCAGAGCCTCCTGGTGGTTCCCAGCTGTCAGAGCCTACTGATGATTCCCAGCCACCAGGCCCTTCTTCCCCAACGCCTCATCGTGAGTCCCCAGTGCCTGCAGTCGCTGATGGTCTCCATGAAGGCCCCTCAGCAACCACCGCTGGCCTGACACCCTGAAGTTTCCTCATCGCCGGCAGCCCGACGCCCTCACTGTGCCTCCTCGCCTGACTCCAAACTCCTCCTGCGTCGCCGGCCAACCGACTCCAAGCTCGTCCTTCATTGCCAGCCGCCCGACCACAAGCTCCTCCATCGCTCCCTGCCCTACTCACAGGTTCTTGCTCCTCAGCCTTTTCTTTGCTTGAGTCAGAGGGACCAGGTGCTGAAAAAAGCTGGACTGGGCTGGGTCTTGTAGCATCCATAGTTCTTTGTGTCAAATAAGGTTGGTTGTTACAGTCCTCAGCAGGCAGTTAGGTTCTATGGGGTCCTGCTGATAACCTAATTATTTGATTCATGTGTGTTGAAACAGAGACATGACTAAAAGTTGCAGTACACCAGCCCTTGAGGACTGAAGTTTGACTCCTGTTGTCTAGAAGATCTGTAAATTTAAATCCAGTAATAGGCAATGTCCTGCCTGTGGAACACAGGAATGCTAACTGGCTAAAAAATACAGTTTAAATCATTTGTTAGTTCTTAAGCAGAGCCCTGTTAAATAATATGAAGATGAGCTAAGTTCTTTCCACATTCCTCACTCCTCCAAAGAACATTGTTTAGTTCAAAGTTCTAAAAAATGAAAGATCCACTCATGGTGGTGGTGGATACATTATGGGTTGGGGGTGTTTTTTTCGGGAGTGGCTAAAAGGTAACCTAATCAGTGCGGTAGTAAAAAAAAAAAAAGTAGCAGCTAGGTTGAGATTGATGCTTATGTCATTTTTAAAATATTTTGTGATTTCAAACCTCTTTTTCTTAAATGTATCCCATTTTTTGATAAATATTTTTGATTAATTGTTCTAGGCCTATAAGTAACAGTATGTTTTTAGGTTGTATGCTTCTGTGGATGTCTTGCTCAGTGTTCATACTCATACACATGCAAATCGTTATGCCAAACAACTATTCCAGCAATCTCTTATTGTTGTTGTATGTTAAAACCTACACACACCAGAGACATCCATGCACATTATCATGCAGGGTGGACTCCCTGGCTTGCTGCATTATGCATGGGGCTAGGGGGAACAAGACCAGTGAAGTGTGCCGCAAGAGTCCCAGGAGCAAGGAACACTGTTGGACACATGTCAATGCAGTCACACCACCTCTCAATGGACTTTAAACATACACACACACAATCATGCAAGGTACAAAGTCAAACACGTAGCTCAGTTGCTTGACAAATCTGTATGCTCAGTCACTCATCTGTAACCTGTCAGACAAAAATCTGTGTGATGCATTCCAAATCCTGTGACATGGTTTCACTGATGAAACCCCGAATCATGCAACAACTCCATGAAACTTCAATCAGGTTTTAATACCACAGACAGCCAGATGTCAACCAGCTGTTCAATGCCTTTTGTTGAAGTTAGGCATAACATCCACATGATGTTGAGCCTCATTACAATACAGGTACTAATTTGCCTCCAAAGGTGGAAGGGTAATTCCCTGCAAAGAGGAATTATTCTCTTGATGTTGGTCAGCAACTGGCTGCCTCACAAAGCTTTGTTAAAGGTCCTTGCTTTGTGTGTTTCCAATGCATATATGTGTGCTATGAGTCCAAATCACGATGCCCATATGTGCATATCTGTTGACAAGTAGTCATTGTGTCCCTGAACATGCATGTCGTACTTTGCAGACAGACTTGATCATTTCCTTGTGAGAACCACAGCTCACTGCTTCTTCACTCCCTCTTAAAGGACATTTCTCCTCTCAGATTGACTAGCTCATAAAGACAGAACAGACCTTCCTTTAGCAACATCATCAGCTCTTTGCTATGGGTTTGGCCTGCAGGCGTGCCTACTGTGCATCTGTCCCTATACACAATGGATGGATCCATCTGTCAGCTGCCTAAGGTCAAATTGGGATGTTGAATTAAAAACAATCACCAGGAACCCACACAAAAAAAGCAGTGAATGCTGTAATATTGGAAATTTGCCTTTGCTCAGCAGCTATCTTCCCACTGTAAATTTTCGAACCCAAAAGATTTTGACAACTAATATTCAGTATGTTTCTTAGCTTCTCACATACAAGATTGTAACATTTATAAAAAGTAATGCATACTAAAAAAACAAATTTCAGGTTTTCCGCTATAACTACTTTGACATAAAAGGTAAGAAGCAGTCAATTGTTGCCAATCAAATACACTTGCTTAACCCAAAACAATTGTGTGTGCCATTCTGCATTATACCAAGCCATCAAACAGATGATCTTAATGTTCAAATACTCCCCAGCTCTGGAATAAATAAATAAGAGTAAATAAAAGCGAAATAAACAAATAAATAACATAACTTTTAGATTTTCTTTTAGATTATCCAAATTGCTCCCCTGGGCCCAATAATTCTTTTATTTTTTTGTTGACATATTGGACTGTCTGGAGGTGAAGGGCTGCTAGTTTATAGACCCCCATTTGTCTGCCTGAGCGCCCAGTTTTTTGATGAAGGTACGTCTCCCCACATTTAAATTAGTTAATCAATCAATTACCCCCCAAATTACCTTTTATATTACGAGAAAAGGAGCATGGAAAACTCGTTACTTTAACAGTAATTAATTAATCAATCAGTTAATAATTAATCAATCAATCAATCAATCAATCGTATGTTAGTAAATAAACACGAAACCGCTAGCAAACATTTCACCCCTGTGAGTACAAATAAAATTCTATTATCATATTTGGTTAAAGGACTCAGTCTTACTGGGTTCTGTCTCAGGCGACGTAAGGGCCGACAGAGACGCCTCAAAGCCTCCATCTCCCAAACAGCTACTGGAGGTAAGAGGCTGGTAGACTTTTTTTTCCCCAGGACGCTAGCAACTCCCTTGACCCGTCCCTGCTGGTCCATTCCATTCGCTGAGGCTACGTTGAGGCCAAGTGCAATGGCAGAAAATATCTCACGGTTTCCATAATAAAGAAGACTGAATCCCAGAAGGCATTTAAGTATTTAATACAAACATGCTTTGGCTAAAACATGGAGGGGACAGAGATTACTCATGCATTGCCCTACCCAACCTTTCTGACTAACAGCTTAAATAGTATTCAGCAATCACGGTTCATCTCTGAAGAACGTCCTCTCCAATCTTCACGCCCAGCCTCTGGACAGCTTCTCCATGCGAGTCTGATAGCGAGGCATGAAGCAGCACATCCGAGGCTAGACTGTTATCTTGCTGCCCTGACGTCTGTCTCTCTGGTGACCAGACACATCTTTATCATACCATTAAGCTGGAACATTAAGCTCACCCCTAACCTTGTTCTCTGCCTTAGATACATTCACAAGACATAGAATATACACTTAAATCCTGATTACATTAGAATTTTCCACCACAGCTGATCCAGTGTTTCCCACAGATTTGAAAGCAATGTGTGGTGGTTGGGCAGAGGGGTAGAGGTAGAGGCCTGGGGGGGGGATTCCTAAAGGGATTTTCTAATTCCTAAAGGTTAATAATAATAATAAAAAAGTTAATAATAATTATTATTAACTTTTATTGTTAACTACTCATCTGGATTAAAGCAGAAATGTCGCTAGATTTGTCGCTAGGAGCTTTTTGGAAAAAAGTCGTTAAGTGGGTCTGAAAAGTTGTTAGAAATAGCGACAAAGTCGCGAAGTTGGCAACACTGGCCTGCTGCTAGCCTTGTATTCAGAACAGGCCACACTTCCACGGGTGATCCAGACAGACGTGGTGTGCATGGAGGGGAGGGGCTATGTGTGTGTGTGTGTGTGTGTGTGTGTGTGTGAGAGAGAGAGAGAGCGAGAGAGAGAGACGCTTGAGTGACAGGGAGACGAAGAGAGAGCAGGGAAAGGAAAGCGTAAAAAAGAAAAAAGAAACGCAATATGTGATGGTCGGTGTTGAATCTGTGGCAGTCGGAGTTTAATCTGTCGCGCACCGCCACAGATTTGTCTGTGTGTGGGAAACACTGGCTGATTACACCATATCAAAGTGGTTTCTGTAAGGGAAGAACAGCTATGGATCCTGTAGTCTGTCTGGAGAATGAGGTGTGTAAAGCACAAGGTAATAAAGTCCTGTCCTGGCTACCTTTTTCGACATAGAGAAGGCTTATGACATGCTGTAGAAAGAAGGATTGTTAATTAAGTTGAATAAATTGGAAATAGGTGATCAAATGTTCAACTGGATTAAAGATTTTTTAAGGAGTAGAACCACAGAGGTTAGGATAGGGTCAGAGTCATCAAGTACATACACAACAGAAAATGGCACTCTACAAGGTAGTGTATGTACTCCAAATCTGTTTAATATAATGATTAATGATATATTTGATGAAGTGAACCAAAGGATAAACAGGGCATTATATGCAGATGATGGAGCGTTGTGGGTAAGAGGCCGTAATATTGACAATTTACAGCAAAGGATGCAATTAGTCAGGTTGAAAAATGGTCAATGGACTGGGGTTTCCACTTTTCAGTGGAAAAAACACAATACATTTGGTTTTCTAAGAAAAGGGTAAAACTAATAATAGATCTCAAGATGTATGGACAATCCATCAAACAAGTCAAGGACTTAAGATATATTGATGTGTGGTTTAATAGAAAACTCACTTAAAAAAAATCATGTTTAGATGATTAAATGGCAGTCCGATTGTTGTTATTTTTTTCCATTTAGTTTTTTGTTTATTTTGCCCAGCCAGTGAATCCACCCTCTAGCCAGTGACCGACAGCCGCCTGACGTCGCTTTTTTAGTCCCTGCTTGGCCCTGATGGAACCGCAACGAAGCTGGTACAAAAAATGGAAATGGAACATTGGCCCGACTCAGCCCGACTTCTGCCAGTGGAAAAACAATGGAACCAGGGCTGAGGCGGGCCAAGTAGGTACTAGTGGAAAAACCCCATTACTGAGAGAGAAGTAATCATGTTTAGGAGGATGCCAATGATTTTATTTTTAATAGAATGTTATTTAATAAGAATCATATAAAGTCATCCCTACTAAGAGCTGGGGGAATAGTTGCCTCAACAGAGCTATGACTCTGTGTAAGGTTAGTAACTGTACTAAAAAGAAACCAAGGATTGTTATTATTCGCCTGTATTAGTGAGGAAAAATATGCTGTTCTTTCTTGTCGAAGGGTCTTTTATACAAAAGTTGACTATTTTTCCAGGTTAAATAGGAATCTTCTAGGTGTGTAGAGTGCATATGGCTTTCTTTTTTAAGGGGGCTACACTGTTTAACACCAAACTCAATAGAGAAGTAATGCTTTGAACCAGACCATCAATTTCTGAAGGGTTAGAGAATGAATTGCTGCCCTCCACTGTGTTACTCTAAGAAACCAAGGAAAGTAAGAATGGAACAGATTCTTTAAAACTTGTTACAGCCTTGTCTGATAAAGCTCTACTGTAACTAAATTTTCTTTCAGGTGGTCAGTTAAAGTGAATTCCAAAGTTATCAAAAAATGGTCAGACAGAACTGGGTTACTGTATGTGGGAAAACTGTTATTTCCTCACACTCAATGTGGTATGTCAGTACAAGATCCAAAGTGTGTGCGTCCGTCTATTTTTTTGAGTAAAGCCAATTGAGTCTTAAATAGCATTAAAGGCTGCATTTAGTCTGTCACTTTCAGTGTCCACATGAATATTGAAATCGCCCACTATAAGACCTTATCAGTATTGAATATTAAATCAGATAAAATATGTGAGATCCGTTTTAAGAATTGATAGTAAGGGCCTGGTGGATGGTACAAAACCACACACAAAAGTGGTCTTAATGTTTTGCAACTTGGATGAGTAAAACAGTTTATGGTTTTACGGTTTACAAATCATGTTTTACACATACTAGTACCCAAAGTTACACACAAACAGGCTGACACAAGTTACAAATAAAGTGTTACGAACACACAGATGTGTTAAGACACATTTTTCTCCATACATGCTCAATGTATGGTGATTGTCTATGTGCACCTTAGCAGCAAAGACTCAGCCCATAATCTAGCCTTGTGAGGACCTACATTGGTAACTTAGGATGATTTATCTTTTTCACTTTAAACTTGATCATGCTTCCTTAGGCTTAATTTGATACAGTACGTAAGGATATTAACCAAAGGCTCAACACCCAATCTTTAAACTGTGTAAGCTTTATTGTACAACTTTTAACATAATAATTGACATAAGCTTTTAATAAAAGATACTCTTCCTATAATGCCTTTAGGGCTTGGTTGTCCTTGGGGACTCCTGAAGCAGCTGATAAGTACAGGGCGGCAAGAAAGACTGGCTTCTGTGGTTGCTAGAGCCAAAACCAAGGCATGGCAGGAATTCAGAGAGGCGATGGAGAGAGACTTTTGGTAAGAAGATCTGAAAAACCATTCAGTGTCTTAGAAAGGAGAAATAGGGGCCGTCATAAGCTGTGTATACTTTTGGAGGAGAACTGAAGACCCAGAGAATATGTCTCTACTGTCTATTTATGAGTTGTGGATCTGGAGAAGGTCTATTATTGTCACCCCTAAAGTAAAACATTTTGTGGAGGGGTGCTGCAGGAGTATGGGGTGTCTGGGTGGCCTTTAAATGTCTAATTTACTCGTTTTCTTCAATAAATTTGCTATGGTTGCCAAGATGAATGAATACCTTGTGAGGCATTTTATTTTTGGAATAATTGCTCTGGCACTCCTGTTTCAGGAGGTTGCAGTTTGTCTGAGGAGTGGGTGGGGAGGAAATGTCAGGACCATGAATCTAACCAGAAGGGGCGGCCCTTTGTAAACTATCCTGTTTGTAGTGTTCATGAGGAGGATGTAAAGGCGTAGTTGTGGAGGGAACCCAGTTTGGGAACCTCAGGATCTCATTTCATTGCAGCTGATGTGGTTCTTTTGGCTTCTTCAGGCCATGACCTCTAGCGTGAACTCAGAGGTTTGCTGCCAAGTGTGAACCAACTGGGATGAGAGTCAGCTTCTCTACAGTAAGTTTGATGCCATGTTTCTAGAAAAAGGTGGACAGCCCCCTGTGGGTTGGGGGTCAGTCTATGCCTCAAGTGGAGGAGTTTGTGTATCTAGGTTCACAAGTGATGGTAGGATGAAACAAGAGTTGGAAAGACGGATTGGGGCTTTGTCTGCAGAAATGTGGGCCCTGCTAGCACTCCAGTCTGTTCTAGCAAAGAAAGAGCAAAGCCAAAAAGCAAAGTTTTAGATTTACTGGTCTATGTTCAGACGTTCCCCAATGACAATGAGATATAGATCATAACTGAAACAAGATCCAGAATACAATGGGCTGAGATTAGCTTCTGAGCTTCCAGTGATTGGGGTTGGAGTCAGTCTTAGAAACCACAGTAGTGTCACTGATTCTCCGCATCGAAGGGAGTCAGTCAGTACGTTTACATTCAACAAGAGAAATTCGAATAATTGCCTTAGTCCGACTGAAATCAGACTTTTAAAATGCATGTATACACTTTAGTCCGGCTGGAGTCGAACCGAACTGGAGTTTCAGAAGCCTGACTACTGCAGCTAGATCATGCGGTTAGAAATTCAAATTTCTCTGCATGTATACTCTCCCTTTGAGAAGCCGAGCTATCAGGAGCTGTGCCCTGCCCCTCCAGGAAATGATGAGCTCGGAAGCCCCATAATCAACAAAAAAAGCTAGTAGAAGAAGCGTGTAATACGATCAAACAGTACAGAATGTAACAAATGTACAGCGCGGCAGCGTTGTCGTCATCCTTTTTTTTTTACTATGTCGGCTTCTCTTCCACAAGTGTTTGTTTACCCTGAGTGTGTGACGCGAACCGGAAGAATGCCACACGAAGGGTTGCATGTCGCCACCTACCGTTGCGGTGGTCGGCACACTTCTTTCAATAATTCGATTTTCTGAGTAACATGTAAACTGGGACTTGGCTCGCTGCAGGAGGGAAGTCTTTAGGCGGATAACTCCAAAAAGCTCGATTTAGCTGTGCATGTAAACGTACTGAGTGTCATGTTTCAGGAATCTCCCTGACCCACATGCAGAACTCAGACAATGATAACAAGCGTAAAACAAGTTTTTATTAAATAAAAAAGATTCAGGAACGTTGATCCAAATCCTGGGGTGGGAAACTGGGTATCTGTAGATGACAGTCCAGAGTTTATATTTGAATCTTTAAATCGAAGGTGCAGAAGAAAGAGGAGTTGACTTACAGTCTGTAGGGAGGTTTGTGAGCTTGAGGAGGAGGTTAGGTTCTGAGGTTGGAGCGACTGTGCAAGGAGAGAGATCCAGGACGAGGTTACCGAATGAGTTTGGTGATGCTGGAGAGTGGGCAGGCTGATGAGATCCGGAGTAGGAGGGCTGGTGGCAACCTGGTGGACAATAGGCGCTGAAGAAAGATCCACAGAAAAACACTTGGAGCTGGCAGGGAACGATCAGAGAGGATCATGGAGGAACAAACACAAGGAGTTTAAACAATGAGGAGTTCAGAAGGAAACTGGTTAGTTCCTTGAGGCTCAGGGATTAGGCTAAGTGTTACCAATAAGGCGTCGAGTGAGAGTCTGCCAACTCCTTAAGAAGCTCCTGGACAGCTGATGCCTTAACTGGCACCAGGTGTGCACAATCAGCCTGCCCCTCACAAAGATGACTCACTCGACACCTAAAACACAGTTGCTTACACAGCACCTAACATTACCCCCTCCTCAAAGACCGCCACCTGGCGGTTCGAAGGAACTGGTTGCACGAGAGGCCTCGAAATCTGGAATGAGAAACTGATCCGTAATGAAGTACCCAGGACCTCTACTCGGGGCCGTATCCTTCCCAGAAAACGAGGTACTGGAAACCCCGACTCTAACGACGGGCATCCAGAATTTTGTCCAGAGTACAAACTAAATGTCCATCAATAACGCAGATGGGAGGGCAGGCTCAGGACACAGGAGACTCGAGAGAACAGGCTTAATCAGGGACACATGAAACACAGGGTGGATCCTCATGGAGGCAAGGAGCCTGAGTGCCACCTGTTGTGGAAAGAAATGTCTTCTTCACTTCATAGGAATGTGGCTGGATTCTGCTCATCAGTGGGAAACAGGGGAGGCTGGTAACCCGGGGAGATCTCGAAAGGAGAAAAACCAGTAGCTGCTGAGGTGTGACTATTGTAGGCATATTCCACCTATGACAGCTGTGAACTCCTATTGGTGGGATTGGACGAGCACAAACAGTGGAAGGGGGCTTCCAGCTCCTGGTTCATCCGCTCAGACTGACTATTAGTCTGAGGATTAAACCCTGAGCTGAAAGCCACCTTAGACCCCAGGATGGTACAGAAGTCCTTCCAAACCCTAGAAATAAACTGGAGGCCTCGATCAGACTCTTGAAGGCAGTCTTTCATTCATCTCCCTCTTTCATGTGTACGAGGTGATAAGCGTTCCGGAGATCCAATTTAGAGAAGACAGTTACTTCCCGCACAGGCTCAAAAGCAGAAGTGAGTAGCGGTAACGGGTACTTATTTTTCACAGTTATTCTGTTCAAACCTCGGAAGTCAATGCAGTGCCACAGAGATCAAACCTTTTTGGCCACAAAGAAAGATTTTGCCCTTAATGGTGAGGTTGATCGGCAAATGATTCCGGCCGTTAGGGTTTCTTAAATGTACTCCTCCAGACTTTCGAGCTTGGGTCGCGACCGGTTGAATAATCGACTGGAGGGAAGCGGAGCACTGGGGAACAGTTCAATGGAGCAGTCATAGGGTCGATGGGGAGGTAGAGACAGTGTTTTGGATATACTAAAAACTTGCTGAAGATCATGATACTCAGAAGGAACGTTGGTCAAATCAGGAGTTCAAACCCATCTTTTCTGATGGGCTGGAGGGGGTCGGAGAGGAAGCTAGAGCCGACTTAAGACAAATGGATAAACAGTGCAAACTCCAGGACTCAATCTTCCCCTTCTTCCAATTGAGATGGGGGTGGTGCTCTATGAAGTGAGAACGCTGACATAATCTGAAACCGAAAGAAAAAGTTTTAAAAACTTGAAAATCAGTGGGTGAAAATTTAAAACCTGAAATGAAGTTTTGAAAGTCTGAAAATAAGTTTTGAATCTCTGCAATCATAATTTTGTACTAGCATTTTTATTTTTCATAAATTCAACATGTAAAGTACAGATTTTCAGCCTCACATTTTCAGAGATTCAAATCGCTTGTTTCACCCTTGCTGTTTTTCAAGTATACATTTTCAGAGTTTCAAATATGGCATTGTTTTCCCACCATGTTATGGCAAGCCATTGTAACATTTAATCAATGACCACTCCTATCTACAATTCCTATTTTAGATCGGAATAATATAATTTGTCCTAGTACAAATACATTCTTCCTAGTCAAAATTTTAATTAAAGATAACAACTGTACTGTTACTAGGAGAAATTGTATTTTAGGATATTCCTGATTACAATTGTACTAGTAAAAATAAAGTTTGAGATATCTCTAAATTCTTAAAAAGTTAAAAGGTAGTCGTTTTAACATTTAATAGGTAAACTGGATATGTATTCCAGATATCTTTAGGAATTATAGATAGGAGTGGTCATTGATTAAATGTTAAACAGCTTGCCATAGCTGTCTAGCACATGAACTCAAACCGGCGCCGGAAGTGGACTGAGCTGCAAATTGAGCTATCTGGCTAGATTGGCATCAATTAAATTTTGTTCACATCCAGAATGTTCCAAGGCCAGGGTCTAAAAGTAATCTTGCTTAAAGGGTAAGATAACAGGTATGGAGTACCTCTCCAATCAGTTTAAACACTCTCAGAAAACTCCAGGAGTCAGTCGATTCATTCCATAAAGTTTACTGAGAACTTGTAAAACTGTAACACAATACATGGAATATCTGAATTACTGATCAAATAAACACAGTATGAACAAACATTGAATAGCTAGGCAAGCTAAATTGCTCATATGGCAAAACACAAAGCTAAAGCTAACTTAGCTAACATAGCTTACGAGCAAAATCTGTATCTTTGCAGTCTGAACATATGCACAGGGTTGAAACACTTAACATCTTATTGTTGCAGAATAAACATTACTCAAAGACGTTGCTTGAGCAAGGAGAAGGAAAGAAAAGCTCCAACTGACGAGCTAACAGCAGCATGTGCTCACACGACTGGAGCTGGTGACTGAATGACAGATTCTCTTCCTGTTTCCCACCATGCACTGCTTCCAGACTGCCAAAACTCAACCAATCACATTGAAGTGAATAAAAAAACATTTACCCAGAGCATCACACTCCACTCTTCAGAGAGCCCACATCAATGAACAGAGTCAGTCTTTGGAGAGAGAAACAGAACTACTTCTGTGATAGGACGGGAGAAGATCTTTTTGTTTCCATCTTTGACTACTTCCATTTCAACTTTCCGGACCAATCCATCTTCTCCTGAATAAGCTTTCGTAATGATGCCCATAGGCCATTGGTTTCTCTTTGCCTGTTGTCTTTCAAGAGGACGATATCCTTTTCTTTAATGTTTGACCGTTTTTCTTGCTACTTGTGCCTAAGCTGCAATGTTTTGAGGTACTCTCGTTTAGACCGGTTCCAAAACATGTCAGCTAGGACTTGAACTTGTTTCCACTCCTCCCTGAAGAGATCTGCCTCCTCAAAGCTACCTGATGGGAGAGGGGGTGGAGAGCTTGTCTTGAGGGTCAGGAGCATTGCTGGGGTGAGGATGAGAGGTAACTCATGATCTGATGACACTAGGATGAGCGGCCTAGCATTCATGATAGCTGCTACCTCAGCCATAAGTGTGGTCAGTATCTCATGTGTCACATGAGACTTTCTCTGTTCAAGCAGCATAAAATCCAAAATATGGCGGGCAATACCAATCATTCGCTTCCAATGCACCAGCCATATGAGAAGCATGGGGTGGGTTAAACACCCAGGTGCAGCTCTGTGTGGTCAGGTACCGTTCCACGCCATTGAAGCCTGGATTTGCCTTGTCCATCTCCAGATCACGGGAGGCACCGATGAAATTAGTTCCGCAGTCAGAGCGTATCTGCTTTGCAGGGCCCCTGATACCAAAGAACCTCCTCAAGGCATTGATAAAGCTGCTGGAACTCATTGCCTCTATCACTTTGATATGAACTGCCCTTGAACACATACGTGAGAACATCACTGCCCATCGCGTGGGGTTGGAAACTCCTCCTCTTGTGCGGCGTGAGACGATGTCCCACAGTCCAAAGACGTCGACGCCTAGGTAGGTGAAGGGAGGAGCTACTTGTAGTCATTCTGCCGGCAGGGTTGCCATTTGCTGATGTTCTGTCTTTCCCCACAGTTTTCTACATAGAATACATCTTTGATTCAGACTGCTGATACAGCGTTTGCCACCCACCAGCCAGAATCCTGCAGCTCGAATGGCACCTTCAGTCAGATGTCTTCCTTGGTGTTTCACTGCTTTGTGATAGTGAGACACAAGCAAGATTGCCAGATTATGCCGAGCAGGTATGATGATGGGATGAGTCTCATTTGTGCTCAGCCCTGACTGTCCAATCTGGCCTCCCACCCTTAGAAGTCCATCTTGATCCATTGTGGGGTGAAGCTTCCACAAGCTGCTGGAAGATGGGATGTTGGACCCTGAGCTGATGCACTTTAGCTCCTCTGCATAACACTCAGTCTGGACACTTTTCACAATGCACACTTTGGCTCTCAGCAACTTTTCCTCTGTAGGACAACAGAAGGGCCACCCCCGACATTCATTCTGAGTGAAGTGGGTGAAAGAACGAGCTACATGGATGAGGTGTGCTATGGCTGTGAGAAGAGTGTTGAACTTGGAAAAGCGTTCAAAGCGTTGTGGGTGTATCACATCTCTGGAAACATGTGTGAGGCTTGTCATTCCCCCAGCTCTTAGCAGTGATGATTTTATGGGATTCTTCATAAATAAAATTAATTCTATTAAAACTAAAATCATTGGCATCCTCCCAAACATGATTACTTCTTCCTCAGTAAATGAGGCAGTATCGGAAAGAACTGTAGATCCTCAGTTGTGCTTAGGCTGTTTTGGTTCAGTCGAGCTTTTGGAATTATCAAAAATATTAGCCTCATCTAAACCTTCAACTTGTATGTTGGACCCAATTCCAACCAAATTATTTAAAGAAGTGTTCCATTTGGTTCCTGGCCCCATTTTGGATATGATGAATCTATCCTTAGTAAATGGATACGTACCACAAGAATTTAAAATAGCTGTAATTAAACCTTTACTCAAGAAACCTTCCCTTGATGAAGATGACTTAGTGAATTAAAGACCTATATCTAACCTTCCTTTCTTATCCAAAGTCCTTGAGAAAATTGTTGCTAATCAAGTCTGTGAGCATTTAAACAATAACGAGCTGTTTGAAGAGTTTCAGTCAGGTTTTAGAGGTCATCATAGTACTGAAACAGCACTGGTGAAGGTTACTAATGATATTCTCATGGCCTCAGATAATGGACTTGTGTATGTTCTGGTTTTGTTAGATCTCAGTGCTGCTTTTGACACAGTCGGTCATAATATTCTCTTAGAAAGGCTTGAACATGTTGCAGTGATCAAAGGAACAGCACTAGGCTGGTTTAAATCATATTTGTCTGATAGATTCCAGTTTGTTCTTCTAAATGATAAATCTTCTTCACTCTCAAGGGTTACTTGTGGAGTTCCACAGGGTTCTGTGCTTGGACCAATTCTGTTCACCATATATATGCTCCAAATTGGTAGAATCATTAGACAGCATGGTATAAATTTCCACAGCTATGCCGATGATACACAACTATATTTATCCATAAATCCTGATGAACCCAGTCAGTTAGGTAGATTACAGGCATGTCTTGAAGACATTAAAACATGGATGACCCTAAACTTTTTGCTTTTAAATTCTGACAAAACAGAAGTTGCTGTCTTTGGAACAGAAGTTCTTAAACAGAAACTGATTAGTCAATCACTTCATCTGGATGGCATTAAATTGGCCCCCAGTAATAACGTAAAGAACCTCGGCGTTATTTTTGACAGAGACTTGACATTTAAATCCCATATTAAACAGGTTTCTAGGATTTCTTTCTTTCACCTCCGGAATATTGCTAAAATTAGAAACATCCTGTCCAGGAGTGATGCTGAGAAACTAGTCCATGCATTTGTTACCTCAAGGCTGGACTACTGTAATTCTTTACTATCAGGTAGTCCACAAAGTGCCATTAAAAGCCTTCAGTTGATCCAAAATGCGGCAGCGAGTTCTGATGAATATTAAAAAGAGAGATCACATTTCTCCTGTTTTAGCTTCCCTTCATTGGCTCCCTGTTAAATCCAGAATAGAATTTAAGATCCTTCTTCTTACCTACAAAGCCCTTAATAATCAAGCTCCATCATACATCAGAGATCTAATTGTTCCTTATGTTCCTAACAGAGGCCTTCGCTCTCAGACTGCAGGTTTACTTGTAATTCCTAGTATTTCTAAAAGTAGAATGGGAGGCAGATCTTTTAGTTATCAGGCTCCTCTACTGTGGAACCAGCTCCCAGCTTTAGTCCGTGAGGCAGACACTCTGTTTACTTTTAAGGCCAGTCATAAAACTTTCCTTTTTGATAAAGCTTATAGTTAGAGTGGCTTAGGTCATCCTGAGCTATCTCTGTAGTTATGCTGCTATAGGCTTAGACTGCTGGAGGACAGACTTACCAATTTTCTTCACTCTGCTACTTCCTTTTCTCCTACGACTCTCCAGTTGTATTACAGTACATCCTGTTTTTTCGACTGTTAACTTTGTTTTCTCTCAGTGTTTTTCTCTCCATAGAAGATATACCTGGTCTGGTATCCTGCTTGGCTGCAATGCCCTGTTGGACGGGGGGCATTGACTGGGATGATCCTCCCAGTAACTGAACATCCACTGTGTCCTGTTATTAACTTTTTACTTTCTGTAACATAGAAAGTTATCTTATATCAGATCTTCTGTTCCTCCTGTGTTTCTGCTCTGTCTTCTCAAACCCCCAGACGGTCGTGGCAGATGGCCGCTCCTACTGAACCTGGTTCTGTTGGAGGTTTCTTCCTGTTAAAGGGGAGTTTTTCCTCTCCACCGTCGCTACATGCTTGCTCAGTATGAGGGATTGCTGAAGGATTGCTGTGGTTGGAAAGTCTGCATCAACGGGGCCCAACCTCACGCCAATGACTGACGCAATCTGCTGGGATTCCTTAAATAGGAAACTTTTTAACTGATTGGAATGTTTGTATAAATGTATTGAAATGACTTCTTGTTAAGTGCCTTGAGATGACATCTGTTGTGAATTGCCGCTATATAAATAAACTGAATTGAAATTGAATTGAAATCACCTGAGGACGCACTTCAGAGTCAATGTTGGGGTCAATAAGATTGTAAGTCTCTTGAAGCTCGGATGAATGCAAGGATGCATCATGGAGAAAGGCTGGTCCTTTAAGCCATGCTGTGCTGCTAAGCAGGGCTGGTGTCTCGGTTCTTGACCCAATATCAGCTGGGTTGAGGTGCGTTGGGACATACTTCCACTGGCTGGGACAATGTGATTGTCGGATTCTTTGGATTCTGTTATGTACGTAGAAATAAAATCTCCTTGACTGATTGTGGATGTACCCCAATACAACCTTGCTGTCTGTGTAGTAGGTGATGTTTTCAAGTGTGGTGTCCATCTCTGAGACTATAATCTCTGCAATCTCAACTGCAAGTACAGCTGAACACAGTTCTAGTCTCGGGACAGTTAGGCCAGGCTGAGGGGCCAACTTTGCCTTCCCAAAGACAAAGCCAATTTCAGTCTGCTCTTGGTGTTTTGTCATTTTGATGTAGGCCACGGCTGCTATTGCCTTAACTGATGCATCTGCAAAAATACATAGTTCTCTTCCTAGTGTGCCTGCGGTTGAAATGGATGTATAAGGGCGTGGTATCTGGAGCCCCTCTAGGTCTTGGAGGGTCGTTTCCATCGGGTCCACTCGATCTCTATGTCTTTGGGGCGAGGTGAGTCCCAATCCTCTGCTTGTGTGGTAAGTTGCCTTAGTATCAGTCTTCCGTGAACTGTGATGGGTGCAAGGAACCCTAGGGGATCATAGAGACTATTCATAGTTGAGAGTACCCCTCTGCGCGTGAACAGCTTCTGGTCATGTACAATCTGAAACATGAAGGTGTCTGTGAGCATGTTCCAAAACAATCCAAGGCTGCGTTGAATAGGCGGATCATCAACAAAGAGATCTAGGCAGTTGATGTCCTTAGAGCGATTTTCGGATGGGAATGCCTCGATAACTGCAGGTCGATTCGATGCGATTTTGTGTAGCTTGAGGTTAGAAGCCGCAAGCATCTTCTGTGCTCGCCTGAGAACACTGATGGCTTCTTCTTCGGTGCTGAAGGACTTTAAAGCATCATCTACATAGAACTCACGGTCAATTAATCTTTTCGCATCGCTGCCATAGTCGGCCCCATCTTCCTTAGCTGCCCGTCGCATACCATACAAGGCAACAGCAGGTCAGGGCCAGTGAGCAAAACATCATTAAGCGACATTCCTTGATATGATGCACTGCTGTCAAAGACCACACAGATCTTATCTGGCTTCCTGGGATGATACACATCAAACAGGGGCAGGTACCAGCACTCTTGTCCAGGTTGCACTGGTTGGGCAACTTCTGCGTGTGCCTTCTTGAACATCTTCTCCATAAACTCTAAGAAGTCAGCTTTCATCTGCGGCCGTTTTTCCAATGAGCGTCGAAGTGAGAGAAGGCGGTCAAGAACCTGTTTCCTGTTGTTAGGCAGCCGCTGTCTTGACGATCGAAAAGGTAAAGGTGCAACCCAATTTTTGGAACTATCCTGATAGCACTCAGCTTCCATTATCTTCAGAAACTCCAGATCCTCCATGGATGGAGCAAGTCTGTGATCGTCGGGAGTACAAGCAAAGACAGTTTGACCCAAGGTGTCTCCGTTGAGTGTCATTGGGCTGCACGCGGAGGTTGGTGCTATATGGTGTTGCTGTTTAGGGGTTTGACCAAATAACTCTTTTACTCTGATGTGGTTGTCACATGGCTGAAGATGACTCGCAAGACCATTCTCCAGGATGGCTGTCTTATAACTTCTCACCTCCAGTGGCCTGTGAGCGCCTCCAAGGCACATGTCACCAACGATGGCGAAACATTCTCTTAGACTCTTCTCGGCATCCATTTGGAAACATGCTTACAAGGCACATGCACATGCTCTGGGGCTTATACCTTCTCCACATACTTGCGTGCACGTTGACTTGACCTCCTGGCTGCCTGCTTTGTCCTCCTCCCCGCCATCCTCTGAAGAGGGAGGTGACGAGTTAGATTTCCAGGTAGGTGGGTTGGGGTGAAGTGCTGACACATGAGCGGTGCTCTCACACTCAACAGTGCAGTCCTTTGCAAGGTGTTCGGTGGAGGAGCAACAGCGGAAGCAGATGTAATGTTCTTTCTAAAGCCGTTTACAATCATCTATAGTCTTTCCACGGAATGCTCTGCATCTCTTCAGAGGGTGAGGTTTATCGTGCAGTGGGCAATGTTTCTTTGGGTCAGTTCGTTCCCTACCTCCCTTAGACTCAAACTTGGCAGCTCCTGAGACCTGTGTCTTTTGAACATACACAGATTTTTGTGGGCCTGTCCCACTTGCTTTTCCTCTCTGGTGGAGCTAGAATGAAGAGGTTAAAACTTGGGTCCGTGCGAGCTCGTGCCTCTGTACAGATGAAGTTTACCAACACAGAGAAAGGTGGAAAACTGACCAAGTGTTCCTGCTTGTATCTTGTCCCATAATATAACCATTTTTCTTGTAAGTTATATGGGAGTTTCTCAATAATAGGCTTTATTCCTCTTGAGGTATCTAAGTATGATAAGCCTGCAAGGTAGCCGTCTTCCTTGGCTGCTTGTAGCTCTGTTAACAGATCTGCTAGATCCCTGAGTCTCTGTGGCTCCTTTGTTGTGACCTTTGGAAACTTTAGAACCAGTTTATTAAAGAGAGCCTGTTCAACAGCCTCTGGTGAACCGTATGTCTCATCGAGACGCTCCCATGCCATGCATAGTCCTGTAGGCGGATTCTTAATGTTAACTGATCTTATTCTTCTTACCTGCTCTGCTGACTCCTTTCCCAGATATTTGGCTAGGAGATCGAGTTCTTCTGCAGCAGACAGATCTAGGTCAGCGATAGCATTTTGGAACGATGTTTTCCAGGCCCAGTAGTTCATTGGCTGATCATCATATGTAGTGAGACCTGATGTCACCAGGCGGTTGCGGGCAAGATATTTAATGAGGTCTCCGGTGGTTGTAGAATGGTCATGGCTAGCTCCATAAGCCATCCCATGAACAGAAGGGTGTGCAGGATTTGGGGACTTGTTCTGTTGTGGAAGAGTTCCACGAAGCTGAGGAGCCGGAGAGAAGTAGCGGTGTAGCTGTGTCCCGCTCATCTGAGGGGCATGAGGAGCGTGGTGCGGTGTAATGGCACCAGAGACAGCAGCTTGGTTTTGGTCAGCATTAAGTGGGTAAAGTGACGAAGGGGAAACTTTAGTTGGTTGAGTACATAAAAGGATTCAATGCTGGCAGGGCGTTGTTGCTCTCTATCATGGCGGCTGGGCCATCACTGTGCAGGCTGGCTTGTGCTGATATGAAGGCCGGTGTGCGCTGATCTTTAATAACTTGGGGAACCAGGCTATTGGCCTCGCTGCGTACTTCAAAGCCCATATCTTGTAAACCAGCCATGAGAGTATTTGCCTCTGCTATGGCAGCATCTTTCTCTTTTTCTTCATTTAATGCATCAAGGTTTGCTTGGATACGTGCCTGCTCCACTTTCAGTTCAATTTCCTTTTTTGAATGTGCCGCTCTTGCTTGTGCTGCTTCAGCTTTTGCTTTTGCCTTAGCGATGGCCATGCTAATCTTTGAGCTGGATGATGTACCAGAAGAGCGACTACTCCTTGAAGACGCAGACTGAGAATCTTCATTTCCTTTGTTACTTTTGCTGGGTTGTGACATTATGACTCAGTGTATTTTCGATGTCAGGAGAAATGCTGGCGTGAAGCTGCCTGGAAGCTGTGGTATTAGCCACTTATCTCTTGATACTGAGTAGCCCCGTTTGATGGCAATTCTTGTGTCCCCCGTTAGCTGTGTTGCCGTCTTTTCACTATCATGGACTACGTCTCCAATCCAATATCATTGACTACGTCCCCAATCTGTTGATACACTCTCAAAAAACTCCAGGAGTCAGTCGATTCATTGCATAAAGTTTACTGAGAACTTGTGAAACTGTAACACAATACATGGAATATCTGAATTACTGATCAAATTAACACAGTATGAACAAACATTGATCAGCTAGGCAAGCTACATTGCTCATATGGCAAAACACAAAGCTAATTAGCCAGCAAGCAGCTAGCTAAAGCTAACTTAGCTAAAATAGCTTAAGAGCAAAACCAGTATCTTTGCAGTCTGAACATATGCACAGGCTTGAAACACTTAACATCTTATTGTTGCAGAATAAACATTACTCACAGATGTTGCTTGAGCAAAGAGAAGGAAAGAAAAGCTCAAACTGACGAGCTAACAGCAGCATGTGCTAACACGACTGGAGCTGGTGACTTAATGACAGATTCTCTTCCTGTGCACTGCTTCCAGACTGCCAAAACTCAACCAATCACATTGAAGTGAATAAAAAACATTTACCCAGAGCATCACAAAATCAATAAAAACGGACTACATTTTTTGTATGCATAGCTATATTAATATAAGCCTGCATATATTTATACATATGTTGTCCAAAATATCTTTACACAGAAAAACAGAGAATAACTGTTCTTTTCTATTCGTTTTCCATGGAATGAAGAATTTTGTTCTGACTTCCGCATTTATTACTGGCTTTTATCGCGAGATCTCGCAATTCCCGCGCATGCTTCTTTGACCACCTCTGGGCTGCGGACCAGACCGGATCTAGAGCGCATGCAGTGGAAATTGCGAACGGCTGTGGAGTGCGTGGCAGACCAGACCGGAGCGGAGCGCATTCAGTGGAAATCGGGGGTCACTCTGTACCTAAAACAACCGAGGCTCACACAGAATCTAACAGTCAGTTGAGTTGGTTCGTGAATTTGATACTCCCTTTGGAGGTTTTCCTGGCACATCCTACTAGGAGGAGACCCTGGGTAAGACCCATAACTCACTGAAGGGATTACATATCCTGTCTGGCCTAGGAATGCCTTAGCATCCCCCAAAATGACCTGGAGTGCTTCTCTGGGGAATGGGATTTCTGGGGTTCTCTCCTGGATCTGCTGCCCATGTGTCCCGATCTCAGATAAGTGGAAGACAATGGATGGATGGATAGATGCAACAGTACCAGAAAAAAACTGCAGCCTTATCAGACAGATTACTGGAAGTGTTCTACATAAAAGGAAACACAAAGACTTGCATATTAGCTTAAAAACAGTACAGAAGACCAAGGTTAGAGTAGGACTAGATCTGCCTAACTTCAATCATTACTTCTTAAGCCTAGTTTATACTTCTCTGTCTGTGGAGGTGCGGAGACATGCCACGATATTATCCATTGACGCTTTTGGTTACATGCGTTTTTAGAGTATTCAATGAGCTGGATTTTTTGTAAAAAGCTTTCCAGCTCAATCATAACTCACTCTATCGGCCATTGCTCCTTGAGTGGATGTATATTTACAAGCTGAAGTAAATAAACTGTCATCAATCAGAGACGTCACAGCAAAGGTAGGCAGACCCACCAGAACAGGTCTTCATCCCTTGCTATACTGGCGAATAATAGCTTTGCAACACTGACACACCAACAAAGAAGTATAAAAGGAAAAAGGTTTCGTCAATACGTGTGCATGTAAGTGCAAACTTGCTGACAGAGAAGTATAAACTAGGTTTTAGCCAGCAGGCTACAATACTTCTGAAGATGGTTAAAACGTAGCACCCTAGATGAGTCCTGGCTAGATGTAGAACAGACACTATGTAATATTATAGTGATTTTAAACCTACCATTTATTAGCTCAAACATATAACATGTATGTTTTAAAAGCATTACAGTTTTCTAAATAGCTAAGGCAGTGTCAGTGGCGGCTGGCCAATAGAGGGCGATAGGGCGCCGCCCCTCCAGTGTTTCCCAAGTGTTTTTGATTTTGATTTTTTAAATGAACAATAATTACATATTCTAGGTTAATTGTGAGTTTAAATTCATAACAAAGTATCATATATAAAAATATATATCATTTCCTGAGAAAAAGCTCCCGCTGCGTAGCAGCTGGGGCGACAGAAAGATCGCCCCAAGCAGTGCAGCAGCCAGCCAATTACTGAGAAGAAATTCGCAACAGGAATATATCCAATCAGCGTCGTAGATTCGGCCGCACGAAGGGCAAAAAAGAAATCGCCCCAAGGCTGGTGTGAGGGCGGGTATGATATCTAGTGGTGACATTGGCAGTGTGATTTCTCTGCCACAAGGGGGCGCTGCTGTAAGAGTTAACAGCTTTGTGTGTAAAATTTCTGTGTAAACCTAATAAGTTATTTGTTTCCAGTTTGGTTCTAAACTTGTTTGTGCAATATTGTATTTATGTTTAGTATAAGCATGCCTCAAGTTGTTAATATTGGCATTAAAATAATCAGTATTTCCCATAGTAGTACTGGTATCCAGGCGTTTATGTTCAATTGTTTTGGGTTGATTACTGAAAATGACTTGATAAGCTATATGCACAGCTTCACTAGGCTACTTCCTGAACTAAGTACGTTCCTTTTATTTCCTGTCTGTATTGGACAAACTGATCAATCCAGGCGTGTCTGACCTCAGTAGTCACAACAATAATGGTCAGACACACCTGGATTAATCAGTTTGTCCAATGATGTAAGACAGGAAATAAAAGAGCTGTACTTAGTTCAGGAAATAGTGGAGTTGTGCATTAAGCTCAGAAAGCACAAGTTTGATTTAAAAAAAGAAAAAAAAGCACAGCCCCACCAAGAATATTTTTCACCAGCCACCACTGGTCAGCGTTATTGTCGCTTTCGTCCTGTGATCCATTCTCTGTTGGTCATCCTAGTAAGTCTTGTGAAATTGAACCACCTAAATTTGTTCCCTGACTGGATTCATCATTAAAGAGTTTATACATTGCATCTCTGCCTGTCTGCGCTTGAGTCCAACCACAAATCATGACATTCTCAGACACTAAGCACATTTCAAGTGTATAGCAAAACTGTAAACACTGTCAGTGAAATGTGAACACAACTAAAACATAACTGTCATCTTTTACACACATCAACTCACAATTCAACACACATGTATCTGGTGATGTGATCCGACGAATTGGGCAGCATACAAGTCAGTTCAGAAGTCAAAGGTCGTACATAGATAAACAAATAATCTCTAATCCCAAATTACAGTCTAAAATATAAAGCACATAGTCTAAAATAGATTAATCAATATCCCTTCCTACTGAGCAATGGGGGTTGGAATTATCAGTTAGCTTTGACCAAAACTGCTGGTCTCAAATATGTTTAAAAAGCTTTAAAATGGCTAGAAACCCTAATCTACAATTACAGTTTTGTCAGTTGCTGACAATCACTTATCCATACTTCAGATCCTTTTTTCCAAACACTTAGCACAGAAACATACCTACAAAATACAGTTAGCCAAATGGTTTATATTTCTTTTTCACAAAAACAAATTTTGTTAAATATATACTAACACTTCATTTCAAAATACAATACAATACTTTTTCTGCACACACTAACTTTACCAAAACACTGGTAATCTGCCTCAAAATTAAATTATTCTGTCCAACAATAATATGGGGTTTCAGTTCACAAGGTACATGCAGTCAATAAAATTGCACCAGGTTTCAAAATACTGGCAATTGTTGGCATTACAAAAACTACATAGACTTTGCTTCAGTAACACAGGCACCTGTATGCAAAACATGCAAACAGACATGCAGGGCAACACAGAGAAACATAGGACAAACAACCATGCATGCACACACTCATACCTAAGGGCAATTTATAGAGACCAATTAGCCTAACAGTCATATTTTTGGACCATGGTAGGAAGGAAGCCTGAGTACGCATGCACAGAGTGAACATGCAAACTCCATGCAGAAAGAGCCCAAACCGGAATTTGAACCCAGGACCTTCTTGCTACAAGGCAACAGTGCTACCTTGTATTGCTTAAAGTGAACAAAAAATTAATGAAACATACAAGAGTAAACACAAAATACAGCAACAGAAAAGCTCAAAAGAAAGAGGTCCGTTACCTGGGCCCCTAACTCTTCCTCATCCAGATATTATTTTATTTGTCTTTTCCTGTGTATACTCCCAAAAACATAACTCCTTAAGGCCCTACTTTTATATTTATCAATGTAGTTTTAAAAATGTCAGCAACTGAAATCCAGTCTAGAATCATCTGTGGTTGGTGCAATTTATCCTACACAAATCATTTATATGTGAAGTATTGAATTGTTTATTTATATTTTTGACCCAATATTATTGCAGAAGTATAGGTTTTATACTGTTGCTATGGTTTGACATATTTTGTTTTTATTGTGGTATGTTTTGCCTTAACATTTGTAAAAAAGACAAAACCGATCCATAATTTTGGTGGTGGGTATAGCTTGTCTATTAAGAAAATTTCATAATTGTAGAAATGTGTTGACTACATATTGTGTAAAATTTGTGAATGCTATGGCAAAAAGAGAATGAGGCTGTGCACATTGTATTAAGAGTTTTGAAAATATGACACTTGTTTGAACAAATGCTTCTTAGTGACTGACAAAAACTGTAATACTATACAATATCCTGCATAGAGTACACTATACAGGTCAACGAATGTTTAGGATGGGTTTTGTGCCGTCTGGTACTTGCTCACACTGCACAGGCAATATACCTGACAATTACATTCACGCACTTTAGTTTAGTCCACCTGTGCAGAGGTTCTGGTGCCAGGTAAGTGAAGACTTATCAGAGCGTCTGAAACTGAATATTCCAGCTTCCCCTTCATTTTGCTGATTGAGCAACTTACATGATATGGCTGGCCATGGAGATGAATTCAGTTCCCCAGGTTCTTACTACCCTATGTATCACTAAGAATAATATCCCCATGAACTAGAAAATTAAAAATAGTCTTTGTGTTAGCCAGTATACAGGTGTTTTTGTTGGACCATATTAACCAGCGTTGTGACTGGTGTGGGGTGTATCTGGGTTTGCGGTGACAGGGGTTTCCTGGGGGTGGGTTAATTGGGGGGTCTGGTGCTGGGGGCTGTGGCCTCCACCTTAGTTGGGCTTTGGTGGCTTTGGGGTGTGACCTTCTGGTTGCTGCGTGTAGCAATTTTGGGGGTCTGTACGAGTGGACATAGGTTACTAGCCTGGCAGCCATGCTGCTTCTGGGTAGGTCTGGAATGGACTCTGTGGATGTTTTAGTGGGGTCCTGGCTGGGCTTGGGGGCTTTGGTCCTGGCTGGTAAGTCAAATACATTTTGGACTTGAGCATGTGCTAGTCCCCAGCCCTGGCTCTGGGGCTTTTAGTGCATTGGTGGTCCTTGGGTCTCCTAAGCTGGTGGGAAGGTTTTTGCCATCTCATTGCAGGTGCTCGCTCTTTTAGGTAGAGGATTCTACAGGGGAGGAGGATCTGTGAGAGGCGGTGGGGTAAACTCAGCCTGGGTATCTAGTGTCTTATGTAGTCTGGAATTTGATCGAATGTATGGGTGGGTGTAGCTATTCTTCTAGGGGGGGACGCTGACCCACCTAAACACCCTGACTTATTTTGTCCCTGAGTTCTTCCCTGCCTTTTTTCTGGACACTTCCGTTCTTCCTTTCCATCACACCACCACACATGCAGGGCCTTGAGGTACAGGTGCCTATCCAGTTTTTCTGGAACCAATCACAACCTGGCTTATCCACCTTGCGCGCTATTGGTGGGTTCAAAACGATGACGTCAGAGAAGCGACGGAAAAGTCGGGAACCAGCTTGTTGTTTACATTGGTCATGGCAGCCACCAGAGCACAGCTATCCGTGTCATGTTTGCATGTAAAATAGGACCCAAAGGCAGCAAAAACAAAAACTTAAATGATTTATTAGTAACAAAAACTAACTGAACTCGGAGAACCAGAAATATTGGGATGAGGAAGGAAAAACAGGAACTGGGCAGGAATCAGGAACAGGCAGGGAAAGAATGACGACGGACCAGCGAGTAGTGACTGAATGAGGGAAGAATTTATACTGGGGAGGAAACGAGGAAGTGAGAGGAGACCAATGACCAATTAGGGGAATCGGATGCAGGTGAGAGGGAGAGAGCAGGTGGAAACAATTAACAGCTGGGAAGAGAGGTAGAATTGTAGGGAGAAAGAAAACTCTAAAGAAACTAGAAACTAAAGATAATATGTCTGGAAGGGAATCTAAATAAAACACTGGAAAACAGAAGGAAGAAATAAATAGTAAACTATCTAGAGGGAATAAACTAAGGAAACAAATGAGGACACAAACAAAAGGTGAAAATATCTAAGAGCAAGAAGAAAATACTAGATAAGGAAAATAACTAAGTTTAAACACAAACAGGAGGGACAAAACAAGAAAGCAGCTTGGGGCACAGAGGGGAAGAAAATCAAGTGGAAGAAAAACAAACAAAAATCCACAGAACCTGACAATCTTTTGACGCTGTAGTTTTAAAAGATTTAAAAGTTCTCGGCCATTACTGCTTGTGCAGACCGCAATCCTACAAACTATCCACATTTGTTGACAAGTTTCCTGCCTGGAGTTTCGCATTGCTCTGCAAAGTACATCACCTGGATCGATGGTCTGATTGGTGAATGCTCTATCCAATTGCGTACAGAGTTATTTGAACTATGCCTGACAATACGTTGAATATGATTGCGCATGTTCGGGAGCAGCACCCATCGTTGTATGCTAAATTCAAGGTAAAGTTAATGCTGTCTTGAAATGAATGAGCGTATTAGTGTGTTGAGGCTATGGCCTTTACTGAACGAACTGGATATCCCAGCATCCTTTCACTGAACGAACTGCATCTCCCAGCATCCTTTCACTGAATGAACTGCATCTCCCAGCACCCATTGCGCTGCCCCACGACCCATTCTCATTGGTTTGTGGCCAGTGATGACATCACAGAGTTGATAAAAGCATCTCGAATATTGAAATCTTCGTCTTTTGGTCCCGGCGCCATAAGGAGACGCTTTAATCCACTGCTAGCATTTTCCCCTTTTCGTTCAAACCTGCTGGACCAGGAAGAACTTCCCTTTTAAACTTCGAAGTGAATCGGCCGATCAAACAGACTTCTTGTACGGGTAACCAAGGAGTCAGCTGGCCATCTGAGCTCTATTGAAAACAGGCCTGAGTCCCTCAGCACCTAGAGTCGGACGTCCGCTTTTCTGACCTCAATTTTGTGCAAACCGCTCCTTTAAACTGGACACTTTCTACGTTCTTCGTCGTGGACTGTGGAGAGCTGCCCCACCAAGTAGGATTAAACTGATTTATATCTTCTGGGTCTGGGTAGAGGAGAGGTCTTGACGGTTAATATCCGTTTTCTGTTGGTTAAAATAAGTCTGTCAACTTGTTAACCACTGTTATTCTTGGTCGTCTGTCGCTGTACACCGACCCTGAATGTGCATGCTTTTTGTGTTTTATTATTTGACTTTGGTTGCAACCAGAAGCAGTATATTATATTGTATTATTTCCTTGTTTGTTTATTGTCTGCTGCGGTTGGCGCGTGTCTGTTTAGACAGGTCGCGTGGACTCAGTAGATCCCTTTTCTCCGTCGCCCCCGTTTCCTTTGTCCAAGCCACCATTGCTAATGAAACTAGCCTTTGTTGAATTCCCACGCGGTCTTCCTTTGTCTTCCTTTGTGAAGCCGCACACACACGGCCCCTTCCCTCAACGTTAACTTTGTTCTATATTTTTGCATGCGTTAGAATAGATGGAAATTATGAATGAAATGTAATCTGTAAGGTTGACCTATTTCATTAATAAATTCCCTTAAGTAACGAGAAGTTTCCTGTGCTATTTCAGTGTGTGCTGTGAAGTTTGTTTTAACCCGCGGACGAACTCTACGCCTTTTCAGAGAGACTGACAGTCTGGTTTAATTAAAATTATCTCATTTATGAGATTGGTGCCGCTATATCTTTAATAAACAGGTTAAACTCGAACGTCATCAATAATTATATTAATATTAAATAATTGATTATAATTATTGATGCTCAGAAAACCAGACAACAACTTTTTATTATTAATAGTTACAACAAGTGTCTGACATTATTGAAGTGAGCTTGTTACCTTGGCAGATATGGTAACTACCTTATCTTTTCTTCATCTCTATCCTTAGTAACTTTTTTTAACTGGGGCAGATATGGTTACTTGCATGCTAATGATGATTTATCTTAGCATGCTAGTTAGTTACCATATCTGCATCAGTAAAACGTTTTTTCCTTTAAAAAAAAAATACAGAATTCAAAATACACATTTTAGAGCTGTAATCATACTACCTTAAAACCGTGATATTTTTGCCTACGGTTATAATACCATCAGAATCTCATACCAGCCCATGCCTAGTCTCTACCCACCCCCGTTCTCTCTTTGTCATCCGGGGCTGGAGGCCGGTAGAAGGAGTCTGTTGGGGTCTAGGCTGCTCTATTACTGTGGGGGTTGGGGCAGTCTACTTGTGTCCACCCTATGAGGAAAGGGATCATCCCATGGTTTTGGGGTGCTTGCTATACCTGAATCTGAGAGCATAGAATGGCCTGCATTTTTATAGCTCTTTTTCAGTCAGAGGACCACAAAGTCCTTTACAATACATTCCGTCATTCACCCTTTCACACACATTTAGAGGCTGGTGGTGGTGAGCTCCCCTGGGGGATGCTGACAGAATGCCGTACACACAGGCGGCACCAGGCTCTCTGACCACCAGCAGGCAAGGCGGCAGGCAAGGCGGCAGGCAAGGCGGGTGAAGTGTCTTGCCCAAGGACATGACGACTGGGGTTCAAACCAGTAGCCCACCGATTACAGGGCGAACTCCTACCACCTGAGCCATGGTCACACTAGAGTGCGAGTAGGTGTATGGTGTCCATTCTTGTGTGTTTTTATGTTGAATGAGTGTACATACAGACACATGCTTGTTCATTTGTCAGATCAGGTCCGATCAGGTCAGGCAGTGTGTGGTGCTTCCACCCACTGCTGCATTGGTGGTTCCCTGTGTCTGGGGCTCGGTGCTTGGGCATTTACCACACAGGTGTCAAAGTCTCCAGTCTTTAAGGGCCGGTGTCCTACAACTGTTAGACATGTCTGCTTTTCAACAAACCTGAATCAGATAATTAGGTCATCATCAGGACCACTTAGAACCTAAGTGCCTGCTGAGGAGAAAATGTAACCATTATATTAGGTGTGTTGGACCAGGAACACATCTAAAGGTTGCAGGACCTTCGAGGACTGGAGTTTGACACCCCTGGTCTACTGGCTCACTTCCAGTGGCTACTTGCCAAAGGCTGGTCTACATGGCGAATGCTGGTCCCCCTTGGTTTTGCCGGGTCTTGTGTCTGGGGTTAGACCTGCTCTGGTGAAGCAAGCAAAGCTTGTGGCCTCATCACTGCTTTGGCACTGCCTATTGGGTGGTTGCCCAGGGGCTCTCCTCTTCTCTCCTTTGGAGGGGGCTGTCACTGCCATCAGTTAAAGTTATTAAAACCTACCCAAGCCTAGTTGTTTGGGAAACAAGAATATGCAAACCTTGAACAATAACAGTCCTGATACAGAGTAAAAAGATATTAATGAGCTTTTTTAAAAGAAGAAAAAAATGTTTTTGAGTGGTATTTACTCTCCTTGGTCTATTCAAAGAAGAAATACTATTCAACAGGTAAACTCAAATACTGCTGTTTTAACATCAAATCAAAACTGTTTCTGATGTAAAACAGAGCAGAAAACAGATCATTCAATTCAATTCAAAAATACTTTATTGATCCCCGAGGGAAATTAAGTGTTGGTATAGCTCATATAAATAATTCTTTAAGGAGTTGTTGTAGATGATGATGGCTGTGGGCAGGAAGGATTTCCTGTAGCAGTCTGTATTGCAGCGAAACTGAAGAATCCTCCGACTGAAGATGCTCTGTTGTTGAATGACTGTCTCATGAAGAGGATGCTCAGGGTTGTCCATAATTTTTTTTGATTTCATGAAGAATCCTTCTTTGCATTATCATCTCCAGATTTTCCACAGTTGTCCCAAGAACAGAACCAGCCTTCTTTATCAGGTTGTTTAGCCTATTTAAATCCCTGACTCTGATGCTGCTACCTCAACAGATGACGGCTGAAGAGATTACACTCTCCACAACAGACTTGTAGAAGATCTCCAGCATCTTGCTGCAAACCTTGAAGGACCTAAGCTTCCTCAAGAAGTACAGTCTGCTCTGTCCCTTCTTGTAGACGGTTTCACTGTTGCGCCTCCAGTCCAGTCTGTTGTCAAGGTGAACTCCGAGGTATTTATACTCCTCAACCACCTCCACTTCTTCTCCCATGATGGAAACAGTTTTTGACTTATCCCTGTTTCTTCTGAAATCTACAATCATCTCCTTTGTTTTGTTCACATTCAAGGTGAGACGATTGTTTCCACACCATGTCACAAAGCGGTCCACAAGCTCTCTGTATTCAGCTTCTTGTCCATCTCTGATACATCCGACAATTGCAGAGTCATCTGAGTATTTCTGCAGATGACAGGTCTCTGATTTGTTCTGGAAGTCTGAGGTGTACAGAGTGAAAAGGAATGGTGAGAGTACGGTCGCCTGTGGTGCTCCTGTGCTGCTGACCACCTGGTTTGACACACAATTCTTCAGTCTCACAAATTGTGGTCTGTTGGTCAGGTAGTCATTGATCCAGGCGATTGTTGAGGGCTCCACCTGTGTCTTCAGGAGTTTTTGACAAAGCAAATCAGGCTGAATTGTGTTAAATGCACTGGAGAAATCAAAGAACATGATCCTCACAGTGCTGCCTGTTTTGTCCAGATGACAGTGGGTTGGTTGAAGTAGATGGATGATGGCATCTTCAATTCCAACTCCACAGCGATAAGCAAACTGCAGTGGGTCCTGATACGTTCTTGTTTGCTTACTCAGGGGTGCCAACAGGAGTCTCTCCAGGACCTTCATGATGTGGGATGTCAGGGCAACGGGTCTATAGTCATTAATGACTGATTGGTGAGTTCTTTTGGGTACTGGAACAAGGCAGGATGTCTTCCACAACAATGGAACCTTCTCCTGAGTTAGGCTAAGGTTGAAGAGGTGCTGCAGAATCCCACAGAGCTGCTCTGCACGGGCCTTCAGGACTCTGGGGCTGACACCATCTGGACCTGCAGCCTTGTTCCGGTTCAGTTTCTCCAGCTGCCTTTTCACCTGACTTTTGGAGACAGACAAGTGGGAGGGGGAGGCAAAGGGGGTAGCACCATTTCCTGACTTGGTTGAAGTCAAACTTGTGGAATTAGAAGAGTCCATGGCTGAGGTGAAGGATAAAACATCCGAGGTGTAACAGGAAAGCTGTTGATCAGAGGAGAGTGGGATGTCTGTTTGGCTGGGAACAGGAGAGGGGGGTGCTGAGCTGGTTCCTGAACTGAACCTGTTGAAGAATGTGTTCAGTTCATTGGCTCTGTCCAGACTTCCATCTATCCAATCCTTCCTGTCCTTAAAACCTGTGATCTTTCTCATTCCTGACCAGACATCTCTGATATTGTTCCTCTGTAGTTTGTTCTCCAGCTTCTTCCTGTATGCCTCCTTGCTGTCTCTGATCTTGACCTTAAGTTGCTTCTGTATACTCCTCAGTAATTCCCTTTCTCCCTCCCTGAAGGCTCTTTTTTTCTTGTTTAGCAGTTCCTTCAGGTCACTGGTGATCTAGGGTTTGTTATTAGGGAAGCATCTCACTCTTCTGGTGGGGATAATGTTGTCCACACAGAAGTTTATATAGTCAGTCACACACTCAGTCATGGCATCGATGTCCTCTCCATGTGCTTGGCAAAGAGTCATCCAGTCTGTGGTTGCAAAACAACCCTGCAGGGCTTCTTCAGCTTCCTGTGACTATTTTCTCTATTTGTCACAGGTTGCCTCTGAACAAGTGGTTTGTATTCTGAACAGAGAAAAACAAGATTGTGATCTGATTGTCCCAGATGAGGTCTTGGTTTGGACATGTATGAATCCTTTACATTTGCATAAAACAAATCCAAGGTCCTGTTCTCTCTAGTAGAGCAGCTGACAAACTGTTGAAATGTTGGAAGTGTAGTAGAGAGCAAGGCATGATTAAAATCACCAGATATTGCCACAAATGCATTGGGGTGCTGTGTCTGTAGCTCAGCAACAACGGAAATGATGACATCACATGCAGTGTCGGCAACGGCTTAAGGTGGAATGCAAACAACTGCCAAAATTACACTGGTGAACTCTGTTGGTAAATAATATGGATAAAAACTCACTGCCAAGAGTTCGACATTTGGGCTGCAGAGACGACACTTCACAGTAACATGTCCTGGATGACACCATCTGTTGTTGACAAGCACTGCTACTCCACCACCTTTTCTTTTTCTGCTCGTCTTCAGATCTCTGTCTGCTCGTACAGTCAGGAAGCCTGGCAGACAGACGTTGGAGTCGGGGATATGATCCAGCAGCCACGTCTCAGTAAAACACATAACACTGCATTCCCGGTACTCTGGCTGAGTCCTTGTAAGGGCTTGGAGTTCATCCATCTTGTTAGCCAGTGATCTTACGTTGCCCATTATGATCGATGGAAGAGATGGCTTGAACTTCCTCTTTCTCTGTCTCCTTTTCGCTCCTGCTCTGCATCCACGTCTCCTCCTTATGAACTCATCAGGGATTTGTGGCTTCAGTTGAGGTATTATTTCAGCTTTCGCGATGTTAATCAGCTGCTCCTGGCTGTAAACCACATTGTTGCCATGGTTACACATCATAAGAAATTGTCATAAAGGGAAAAATTTACAGCAAAAATCTTTCCAGCTTCACAGCACCAAAAACTAGAATGTATACAGGTCAAAAATGCAATCTTCTTTAAGAAAAAAGAGCAACCAATGTACAAAAAACCAAAACTTAATATGTAGCCAACAGAGCCACTCCAACATGCAGCCATCCAGAGCAGCGCAATTAAATAATATGCTAAATTTAATTTGTAACAACAACAGCAACATTCATCCAGGATCATTAGTCATACTCTGGCTTAAACAACTAAAGCTGAGACCCTTGAAACTGAACACAGTGATTTAAACCCTTTTTCTTCTACTTTACAACCATCCACTACTTTGTATTATAAAATCAAAATATACTACATGTAGACTACATTGACAAAATGTTGAGAAGTTCAAAAGGTATGAAGGCTGTTAGAGTAGAATAGAAATATTCTTTATTGTCCCACAGTGGGAAAATTCAGGCATCACAGCAGCAAGTTAAGGTTAGAGGGAACATGCATATTCACACAAAGGAAAAAAAGAGGCACCGTATACTTTTTGCCTGTCCAACAGGCATTTATATCAGGTTTAGCTACATTTTCTTTAAAACAACAATTTAAGGATAATGTTTATGTGTTGAAGTTAATTTTTTTCTTGTTTTTCCAACACTAATGTTGTGAAGAGGAACTTGGTCCATGGACAGAAAGATGTATGTTCCATCCAAACCTCACTGTCATTGTACTGATGCCACAGCAGTCCTTCATTGGACTATTTAACAAGTCCAAATTCAGTCATAGCTTTATTGTTGATGTCAAAGAAGCCATTATGGTTCTGCCAACAGACCATATGATACTTAGATACTGCACAAGGCCACAGTGTTTAAGCTGAGAATATACAAATAACGATGGAAAACCTGTTCTTGCCTCATAGGTTTGAAGCATGTACTCATCTATAAGCCTCTCAGTTTGGGCTTCTAAAATACATTGTTGCTGCTCAGCAGTGTCCTTTTACTATGTATTACCAAGGAACTGCATGCAAAGGGGCGCAGTGAATCCTAATATAGGCTTTCTTTCCAACTGGAGAAGAACTTAGCTGTCAGACCTGATCTACACAACACGTGCCATCGTATTGTTGTGGAACGTTCCACAGACAGAGCTAATTTTAAATGCTTTTTGGTAAAGGGTCAGCAGTGCATAAGCCAAAAGAGTTGAAGGGCCCTCTGCACCACTTGAATCCATGTTACAAGTCTGGCTGACATGTCCCCAGTGGAACACTTGACATCCAAAGTACTAACTAGGCTGGCAAAGTGCCCATGGCATCCGGGCAACCAGATGGACATAGCTTGAAGATGATCAAAGCTCAGAGACTGCCCTGCAACACCCTGAAGGACACAACTTTAGTTTGCTCTCCCTACTCTTTATCCAGCATCCATTCTTCTTATGTGTGTCAACACAGAAAAGACAAAAGTAAAATTTACACATTTGAAGCATGTGGAAATTTGAGCCAAAGTTCAATCAAGAGTCTGATATAAAAGCAAGAGTGGGAAAGCAGGCTGGACTGTGCATTTTGAGGTGTCAATAATCTGGTATTGTCTGAGGCAGGAGGAAGAGAAGGAGGAGGAGCAGATCAGAGAGCCATGCGCAGCGAGAGCTCAGTCTGCTGGGGGCAATGCTTCTGGCAAACCCCCTTACCCCTGCTCTGACCTGGAGGATGCCCTGATTGCCACATAGTCCAGACTCACCAGGCAGAGAAGATGTGTTGAATACCAACCAGTTACCAGATTCAACATCAGCAGAGGAACACAATAGAACAGTAAATGCAGGACTGTAACATCACCACTGTGACCATGTGAGGCTTTAAATATGGGACAGACCATTATTTATTAGCAAACCAGGATGTTAGGGAGACAAGCCTTCTCCCCAACAAGTGGTGGCATTTTGCTGTCATGCCAATAGTGTGAATGATGGGATGCAAACTTGTCTCGACATCTTGAGCAGTTCCTTATAACATATCATGTCAGTCATTCTGGTTGAGGCCATGGGAGCATCAGTGACAACTGTGTACCCAGGTGTATGAGCTTGACTGGTCCCATTATCAATATGGCACTGGATGGCTTTAACAATAACCAAAGTACAAGCTCTCAGCACCACTGTGATAAAAACTATTACCCTACTTTCAAACCCCACCTTTCAAAGCACCACCAGAACAACAGGGGAGCCCAGACCTATTAGCTTGTCCCTTTCTGATATGTCACACAGCTCTGGAATCTCTTGACAAGATTTACTTGTTTTATGGAGTCAATCACTAACTTGCTGTTGAGCCATGTGGGGTCAACTTTCAGCAACAAAAGTTACAATTATTGACAAGCTGATTTACAGTAAAGCAGTTGTAGATAAACTGCAAACATGGACTAAGTCACTTTTTTGCTGAACCAAAAATTTATTTGTTTCAAAACAGCTCCAACCTGAACTTCACTGCTAAATATTCCTTCTCAAGTTATTGTGATTTGCTTCATACATACATTGTGTGCTTTCTGTATCCATAGAGATCAGCTTTACCAAACAAAATGCATGTCACTTTTAAGATATTTTAATATTCATTCCTTTTCTTTATTTTGCCTAATCCTTTTCAGGAACACTGGATGACTGGTATCAATTTCTAGGGATAAACAGGTGAGAAGATGGTTACACTTGTTGGGCCTCACCATGACTGGAAAACAAGGACTAACAAAGAACAAAAGAAACTGGTAAAAACTAAATTCCAGATAGAACTGCATTAACCCATTTTCATTCAAGTTTCCAGGAAAGAGGAGTTTCATAGCGAGACCACAACACCACATCATGGTTTAACAAAGCTCTGGAGCAAGGCTTGTAATGGTCTCTTTCCTGCAGCTGGACACATGCTTAAAATAATTTTTCTCCACCTGTTTCGAATGTTATCATCCTATTAAATGGCCGATATTAGCGGTCATCACTCCTATACAATAGCTTCAGAATGTGCCTCCTCTACATCCTAGCATGTTATTAGCGCTCATCACTCCTATACAATAGCTTCAGAATGTTCGTCCTCTACCTCCTGCTCGGTAGGTCGTTATCTTGCGACTTTAGGTTTAGGAACGTGTCCTGAGTTTTTAGGATGAGGGATGGGGGTAGGGTAAGGTTATAAGTAAATATCCATCGTTAGCTAAATTGTAAACACATGTTTTAAATAAAGTTAACAAAAAGGAAGCTTCCGGTTTTAGACGTGGGCGATGCTGAAAAAAATTTAAATGCATATTATCAGCGATAAGAATGGTAGATGGGTACCTTCTGGCCTGCTAAGAGGTAGAGGAGGCACATTCTGAAGCTATTGTATGGGAGTGATGATCGCTAATAACTGCCATTTAATGCCACACAAATGACAACGAATAAGGTTCTCCAAAAAGTTTACAGTTAAATCAAGAAATATTTACTCTGGTTACTGTTTAGATGACCCTTTAACAAAATCTACAGAGAGTTTGTTGTCACCTCTTAGCATTTTGGACAAATATATTCCTGAAAGTGACACAAAAGCCTATCCTGGATAGGCATTATCAGGTATTTGACTTGATGTTTCTCCAAAAATATACAATAACATATTTATTCTGAAAAATAGTATGGAAAAGTAGTAGGTAGGCTATAAATAAAAAAATTTGATGGTTAAGTCTCTCGCTTCTTTATTTCATTGTTTTCACCTGCAAGGCCGTTCCAATGCTCTGTTACCGTAATGTACTATGTATGCACAAAGCTAATCTTTAGAAGAGTGCTAGCGTCGGCTTGCTTGACTCAAGTGTCCGCTCCCTTGACCGCGGTCCTGATTGGGGAATTCAATGAGACATGGACAGGTGGTTGTAAAACGTTGTCAAAAACTTCAGATGAAACACGAAGACGGGCTGAGCTCTCAGTTGTGAGGTGCTACATACCCCATAGCTTCGCGCTAGCTAAGCTAGAAGCTAGACCGGGAAGTTTAGCCTTTACTTGCCAACCCTGCACCCCAGCACCTTACCACCTAAAGCACCTCCGTTTTCGTCTGTTGTTCGCAGGAGGCCTCCCTAACAGGGACAGGCCTGGTGTTGAACCAGCATTTATTTGGTTGTAAGATTCCAGTGGCTGGGTATCTCAACTCTGTGGCAGACACACAGGGCAGCCAGCTGCTACCAGTGTTGCCAACTTTCTCAGACAGAAAGTAACTGAAGTTGCCCCAGAAAGTTGCTAGATTTCACCAGATGATGTCATACACTAATTTGCATAATGATGATGTCATCAAGTGATGACGAATAAAACAGAAAGGAGGAAATTAGGATTTTGTCATACAGGGTTAAACAATATATTATTTAAACAGGGGAAACGTGCTACAGGGAAATGCGACTTTTGTCTTCAAGAAGCGACTGTTGAGCATGTTATATTATTTTGCCTGAAGTATATTGTTGAGAAAACTGGTACAAAATTTACAAGATATCAAATTGCAACTGGACATCAGATACCTTTTAAACAAAATGTAAAGTTCTGAAAACGAAAAAAACAACAACATTTGCTTAGATATCTCAAGAAAACGAAATTAATACAGAGAATGTAGTTTTGTTTTTTAGTATTTTGTAAAAATAGGGTAGGGTAGAGTAGGGCGTATTTAGCATGCATAAAATCTTTATTGCTTATGGTATGATATTCAGTGGGGTATTTTTTGTCATAAGTTTTAAATGTCCTACGTTTTTGAACTCATCATACATTTCGAATGTTCCTTGAATCCACCACAGGTGTGCTACGCAGTGTAGTACAGACAAGCTTTTGCCTTAATTCCCGTTGAAAGATCGGTCTTATATACATGCAGATTTATTTTTTACTTTTGAATTAACATTAAGTACAAAACAACTTCGTTTGTGAGTGGATGAAATTAACCGAAAAAGGTTTATGATTGGTCAGTGGACATACTCTGATCATGCAGCATACACGCAGATCATTCCTTTGGGAAGGAGCTAGCTTTAGAGATAAACTGCAGGAAACAAAGTTTCACAGAAAGTAGTCAGAGATTTCGCTAGATTTGTTGCTAGGCGCTTTTTTATGGGATCAGAACAGTATCACCTTGAAATGAAACTGAAAATAAAAATTGGCATTGAAAAATATTGTAACTGAAAATATAAATTTTGAATCTGAAATAAATCTAGTGAAAATTTTTGTATTAAAAGTGAAAAGAAAATTGAAAAGTATTTTTTTTCTATGAAACTCATGTATATGCATTGAAACAAATAACTTTCTTTTTTTTTTACAATGCCAATCTTTTTTTACAATGCCAATCTTTTTTTCAATACCAATCGATTTTTCAATGCCATCATTTTTTTCAGCTTCATTCAGGTGATACTGTTTTGACGCTTGTGTGTGCACGTGCATGAGGGGCGGGGCTTCAGCCCCCCATATGTTTGCATGAATGAGGCAGGAGGGAAACTCTGACTGTCCGAGGTGAGACAGTAGGATCAACATTTTCTTTGCTACTTATGTGGTTTGTGGAAGGTGATAATCTGCAGTTGGCGACCCGATTTATGACAGTCTTTCTGTAGTCTTTTGAATCAAACATGTTTGATATTATCGCAAGTCCCAGTGTAGTTGTTGTGATGTAAATCAACCAACAACCAATAAAGCCGTTCTCACACAAGCGGAAACACAAAGCTACAGAGCCCGGCAGGGTCAGGTGTAGAAATAATTTTTGAGGCGTAAGAATCTGTACCCTCGGTTTATTAAACCATGCGCATGGAGTCGTAATCTGTTCCCTCCGTTTATTCAACTATGTGACCGTGTGGGGGTCCTGTCCGATTCATAGTGTACCCTGGCTGTTTTGGGGTTGTACTTTACTGCTAAGGCACAGTGGTTAAAAAGCAGGATTACAACCTCAATGATATTGTCTTACACTATGCCACATATCTATTTTTTTTCGCTTCCTGCGGTAAAGTAGGCTATAAACATAGGTATCATATTTATAAATAACAGTTTTGTAGCCACCAATGGAGCCTGACACGGTCTATACAAAACAAATACAATATTTGTGCTGCATGGCTGAGAAATGGGCCATAAATTACAAAGTGTTTGCCAACCTTGGCAATCCCTTGGATTGGCAGACCGGGGTGGTTGTCCCCCTGTTTAAAAAGGGGGACCACAGGGTGTGTTCCAACTACAGGGGGATCACACTTCTGAGCCTCCCTGGTAAGGTCTATTTAGGGGTTCTGGAGAGGAGGGTCCGACGGATAGTCGAACCTCGGATCCAGGAGGAACAATGCGGTTTTCGTCCTAGCCGTGGAACACTGGACCAGCTCTACACCCTCAGCAGGGTCCTGGAGGGTGCTTGGGAGTTCGCCCAACCGGTCTACATGTGTTTTGTGGACTTGGAGAAGGCGTTCGACCGTGTCCCTCGGGGGGCCCTGTGGGGGGTGCTCCGGGAGTATGGGGTACCGGGCCCCTTGATACGGGCTGTTAGGTCCCTGTACGACCGGTGCCAGAGTTTGGTTCGCATTGCCGGCAGTAAGTCGGGCTTATTTCCAGTGAGAGTTGGACTCCGCCAAGGTTGCCCTTTGTCACCGATCCTGTTCCTAACTTTTATGGACAGGATCGCAAGGCACAGCCAAGGCGTTGAGGGGATCCGTTTTGGTGGCCTCAGGATCGGGTCTCTGCTTTTTGCAGATGACGGGGTCCTGTTGGCTTCATCGGAACGTGATCTACGGCTTTCGCTGGAGCGGTTCGCAGCCGAGTGTGAAGCGGCTGGGATGAGAATCAGCGCCTCCAAATCCGAGGCCATGGTCTTGAGCCGGAAAAGGGTGGGGTGCCTTCTCCGGGTCGGGGATGGGGTCCTTCCCCAAGTGGAGGAGTTTAAGTATCTGGGGGTCTTGTTCACGAATGAGGAAAAAATGGAGCGGGAGATCGATAGACGGATTGGTGGGGCATCTGCAGTTATGCGGGCGCTCTACCAGTCTGTCGTGGTGAAGAGAGAGCTGAGCCAAAAGGCGAAGCTCTCGATTTACCGGTCGATCTACGTTCCTACCCTCATCTATGGTCACGAACTCTGGGTGGTGACCGAAAGAACGAGATCACGGATACAAGCGGCTGAAATGAGTTTCCTCCGCAGAGTGTCTGGGCTCTCCTTTAGAGATAGGGTGAGAAGCTCAGTCATCCGGAGGGGGCTCAGAGTAGAGCCGCTGCTTCTCCACATCGAGAGGAGTCAGTTGAGGTGGCTCGGGCATCTGGTCAGGATGCCTCCTGGACGCCTCCCTGGTGAGGTGTTTCAGGCACGTCTCACCGGGAGGAGGCCCAGGGGAAGGCCCAGGACATGCTGGAGGGACTATGTTTCTCGGCTGGCCTGGGAGCGCCTTGGGGTTCCTCCCGAGGAGCTGGAACAAGTGGCTGGGGAGAGGGGAGTCTGGGTCTCTTTGCTTAGGCTGCTGCCCCCGCGACCCGACAACGGATAAGCGGAAGAAAATGGATGGATGGATGGATGGGTTTGCCAACCTTGCCCCCTGGAATACAGGCACAATCCAGCGCTATCTGTGCATCTGCATGGAGCAAGTGGTACAGCATAAACACCTTGCATTAAAAAGATATGAGTTATCCAGTTGCTTGATGATACAGTACCCATTTTGAATGCAAGTCTTTATTTGAGATAACATTAATCTTGGCAAAGAATGCTACAACATTCGCACATAAAGAAAGTGTATAATGCTGAGCATAATGGGAGGAATTTTGCGGGAAGCTAAAATAGCCTAGGTTTAGTCTTTTAAATAGTGTCCCAACCAGATTCAGTGTTTATAAAATCTTTAGTCTGAGACTAAAAAACTGTTAACCCAAGATGTGAGCTGATAATCTTCAAGAGTCTTTTCTAAATCGTTTCAAAGTCTCTAGGTGTACAGAAAGCATAATGTGGTTTGTGGAATAATAATATTTAAAAAATAAGATATAAACGGTTTCTTCTCAGTTTGCCATGGCAGTTGGCGCACATTACCGCCACCTTCTGGATTCGAATGTGTGACACAATTACGTTTTGCACTCTAATAAAAAAAAAAAAGAATTGTCAGTGTTGTTAGCTTTGCTTACACCAGTCTTAATTGATTTGTTAACGTTATTGACATGTATAGTAAATATATATTGTGGATCTGAAATAAATACAGTTATTTAATATGCTATATATAGTGTGTATTTACATCCCTTCATACCACACTGTCTGTAATGAGGAGAGCCTCCAACAAAGACAGGCTACACAAGCATAAAACTTTATCACAAGACTTCTAGCCTACTGGTCAGTAGAAGAAACTGAGAAGAAACGATTTATGTCTTTTTTCTACCACAAACCACATTATTAGCAATGTAAATGTCCTGTTGTTTCTCGCGTCTCGCCTCGGACAGTCGGAGTTTGCCTCCTGTCTCATTCATTCAAACATATGGGGGGCTGAAGCCCCGCCCCTCATGCGCGTGCACACACAAGCGTCAAAACAGTATCACCTGAATGAAGCTGAAAAAAATGATGGCATTGAAAAAACGATTGGTATTGAAAAAAAGATTGGCATTGTAAAAAAAGATTGGCATTGTAAAAAAAAAAATGAAAGTTTGAAATCTTGATTGTAAGTGAGTTATTTGTGTCAATGCATATACATGAGTTTCATAGAAAAAAAAATCACTTTCAATTTTTTTTTTACTTTCAATACAAACATTTTCGCTAGATTTATTTCAGATTCAAAATTAATATTTTCAGTGCCAATATTTATTTTCAGTTTCATTTAAAGGTGATACTGTTCTGATCCCATACTTTTTGGAAAAAAACTCATTAAGGGGGTCTGAAAAGTCGTTAGAAATAGCGACAAAGTCGCTAAATTGGCAACACTGGCCTAGCCTCTTCAAAAGAGAGCCAGTTCTATTTGAGCTGGAGTCTCGGAGCTGGCCAATCAGGCTTTAGTTCAGTGTTAGAAACGCCCCCCTTATTAGAATACACTTCAGTAAATAAATAAATGTGGAAATGAACAAATGTGGAAATAAATAAATGTGGAAATAAATAAATAAATGTGGAAGGAAATCAACCATATTAGCAAATATGAAAATAAATAAATATGGAAATAAATAAACAAATGTGGGGATAAATAAATGCGAAAATAAATAAATAAATAAATGTGAAAATAAATATATAAATAAATAAATTTGGAAATAAAATAAAATATAAATAAATGTGAAAATACATAATTACATTTCCCACATATATTTATTTATTTGCAATTGTATTTACCCATTTATTTATTCATGTCCACATTTATTTTTATTGCTATATTTATTTTTTGATTTAGTTTATTTATTCATTTATTTACAGGTGTATTTTCAATTTTATTTATTTCTATATGTATTTATTTATTTATTTATTTACATATGTATTTTCAATTGTATTTATTTACAAATGTATTTATTTATTTTTATATTTTATTTATTTACTCATTTATTTATTTCTATATTTATTTATTTACAAATGTATTACATCATCCATCCATCTGTCTTTTCTGTACCCGTCCATCCTAATGCAGGGTTGGGGGGGGGGGGGCTGGTGCCTATCTCCAGCGGTCAAGGGGCAAGAGGCGGGGTACACCCTGAAGAGGTTGCCAATCCATCACAGGGCAACACAGAGACATACAGGACATGCCTCTTGTTTGACATACAGGACAAACAACCATGCACGCACACACACTCATACCTAAGGGCAATTTTTTTTAGAGAGACCAATTCACCTAACAGTCATGTTTTTGGACTGTGGGAGGAAGCCAGAGTACCACGGGGAGAACGCATGCAAACAGAGAACATGCAAACTCCCTGCAGAAAGACCGCAGCAAGGGATTCGAACCCAGGACCTTCTTGCTGCGAGGCAACAGTGCTACCAACTGCGCAGCCTGTATCACGTCATTTATTTATTTATCTTTTGTCAGTTTTCCTCCATAGTATAGTTGTTATTTATTTAAAAATTAAACATAGGAAGCAATCACTTATCATCTTTTGACTTATCACTTTCATCAGAAGTCTCCCATCTGTGACTCTCTGTTACTCAAACTCTCTGTAACACTTCTCTTTGACTGCATCAGCTAATCTCAATTCGTTCCCCATCCTGGATCGCCTTAACTTCTCCTCCCCTGGATAGTACAGCTCAGCGAGGGAGTGTCTGACTTCAGCGGACTTTGGCAAACTCCCCAGCCCCTCCTCTCTTCTCTCCCTCCCTCCAGCCCCGACTTCTGCCAAGCCAGTCTGTTGCATGGATTTCATGTTTGGGCTGCTCACATTGATTTTCACACAGGTTCATGTATCTTACTGCTTCTTTCTCAAGCTTCATACTACAGCGAGAGGTGAAAAACATTATCTTTGAATGTCCCTAAATAAAATTGCTGGAAAATCAGCCTCCTCTTCAATCAGCACAATCACATCAAATACAGCATTCACTCTAGTTGGGTCTTCATTCTTGTATTCTCTGCCCCATCTGGTCCCTCAGCTTGTTTCATCTCTGTTTTACCTGCCTTTCGAGACCATCATCATCATTACACATACATTTTTATCTTGTGCTGTAAATTGTAGTTACAATGTCCCAAATTATTTATCCCCTTGTAGATTTCTTCCATTTCTTCTGTTGTCATATTTACATTTTCACATCTTACAAATGTTATTAAGCCAAGAAAATCTGAGGTTTTACAGGAGTTTAGTTTTGATATCTGGTTCACTAAGCAACACAAAATGGTCTGTTATTCTAAGCTAGATGCTACAAATAGCTGAAGGTGGAATTCTTTTGTTGATAAACTCTTGTATTTGTCATTATTCCATATACATGGGTAGTAACTTGCTGTTAGAAAACAACAATGCTAAACTTTTCTTCATCTATTAAATATTTTTGTTATTATTTTAATACCTGAGCCTTATCAGGCAGGTATTCAGAAACAATAACTGAGACTAAACTATTTGGCTATTAATATAATTTCCTGAAATCTCAAGTGGTGCCCTGACTGGACTAATTTTTATCTAAAATTCTAGTCTTGTTAATAATTCCTCTAAGTCATTATTCATACCAAAAACGGACCTATTACCAGCATTTGTATCTTTTTAAAAGTGCTTGGAGGAGTTACAATTACATAATTTTTGTTTTTTTCTTGGACCATCACTGGCAGGTGTTTTCAGGCTGTTCAGCGTGAATGGCAGAAAGCACCACAGACGTACTCATCATACCATTTGACTATGCACAATTTCCCATCTGCCTGTGTCCATCTTCCTTGCTGTTTCAGGCTTGGGTCACTGGGTAGCGTCTCCATTGCTTTGGGGACTTGGTTGTTCATCAGTATAACAGTAAGGTACACCTGCTTCTTCAGCATGACATCCGCAGCTGGTATGGTAGGAAAGAATCGATCGATTTTTTACTTGCATGTATCATTTCACATAGATGTTTGATAACCAGTGCACCTAAACCCAATCCTTCGGAGTCCTGATCCTGCAATATCAATGTCTTTGCACCTTGGTAGACTTAAAAGTCCAGCACAATTCTTTCTGCTGATGCCAGAACAAAGTTCCTCATCCCTACTGGATTGGGCTTTTGTGGCACACACTGTAGGAATAGACAGACTTCAGTAAATGGGATCATCTGCTCATCTATTGAGACACATTCTGGTTGAACCAGAAGGTGACATCCTTTTGAGTATGCGATTCATAAAAAGGACTCTTTCCAGAATTTGGCAGTTTTCTTCTTGCCTTCTGGTATGTCATTATCAATTACTACCTTCACATTGCTCCTTAGTTTGAAAAAACAATCAAGCGACATTCTGTGGGTAATGCACACACCACATCAAGATTGCTGTCCCAAAAATCTGGCACTGTTGTACTGAGAAACTTCCCACTGTCACTGGTGGTGACATGGTATTTGTTGAGTCGGCAAAGGGTTTCATCAATACTGACTCAAGGTATTGCTGTACATAATCTATTAGCTGCCAATGTAGTCACTCATCTTTCAGTTCATCCTCTTCACCCTGAAACTGAACAATACTTGGAGTAAATGATTTTCAGCTCTCTCCATGTCCAGAATTTCTAGGTCCTTTCCAGAGCTCTCTATGTTCTGGCTCATCTTTGTCCAGTTCTGATGGTAAAAATATATCACATTTTATTTGTAATAGAATTGGAATTTTAAAACCAATTGAAGTGCTAAGGAGTAAAACATGATAATTGTGTTCTGGCTCACAATCAATCTCAAAACGTTGTTGTTTACATCCATGTTTGTGCACATGTTGATGTTGTGGCTCATTTTCATTATTACTGTCAACATTTTCAACAATGGTCTATAACCTTCATCTGAATCATCATCTGGTGAATCAGGTGAATATTCTTCTCAATCAGGTTGACGTTCCACAGACATCATGTCAAAATAAAATGGAATATTTTCATCCACAGCAGGATCATTGTCTTTAACATCTGACAAATCTTCAAAATCAGTTTTCTGCAATTTCTAGAGCTGAACACACTTGCAAGAAATAAATACTCTTGTAGACTCAAAATATTTCCAAGTTTATTTGAACAAAGTTGAAAAAAAAATCTAACTTACAGTAATTATTTACACTTCAAAGTTCTTAAAAAAGTTTGCACATTTTAACCACATAGTTCAATCAAGAACTTAGACCAGTCCCAATGTCTTCAAACAAGTAGGCCGACATCAAATCTAGGTATTCTTGAGTGTTTAAAGGAAGGCAACTAGCCTTTTCTTGTTGTCTTGAATACGTTTCGTCTCTCTCACCCTTGGATGAGAGTCGAAACGTATTCAAGAGAACGTTTTCAAGACAACGAATTCAAGACAAGAAAAGTCCAGATGCCTTCATTTAAAACTCTCTGTCACATAATGGCCACTGTAGTGGACAGCTATTCAAAATAAAATAAAAATTCTAAACACTAAAGATTTTTTTGCTGAAACTTCATATTGTCCACTAGAGTGCGCACTGCTACGCCACTCCATTGAGGTCAACTCAGTGGTCAGTCATTGTAACTGCAAGTAAATTTCCTATGAATCCAAGATGGCTAATAATCAGCCACAGCTGTTGACTACTCAAGGAATATCCTGTCAGTTCTCCTATTCTAGAAGAGCCCTAGAACTAAAAATAATATGATGGTATAGAGTAACATCTAAGTAATACTTTATTTTGTCTAGTTTTAAAAATAAATTTTTAATAAGTAGTAATTGGGAATTAATCATGTGTCCACGGAATGCATCATCAAGTGTGTTTATTATTCCAGTCATATAATTGTTTGATCTCATCTTGTGACTACTGTGTTTTTAAAACCATTGTATTTTTGCTATATTGTATAGAGTATTTATTTAAAAATAGATATTGTTGTCCAGATTAGTTGCAAATGATGTAATGCTCTTAATTGTGTCATATTTTGGAGACTTGAGTGCACCACAGAATAGGGAAAACTATAGAACAGTCCAGGATATTCCTTCCGGCTCCATTGGTGATTATAGTAACAACACTGAGAATGAGTGGCGTCCAGAGAACAGTAGAGGCTTAGGACATGAGGATGATGAAGGAAATGCAGTCATTCAGGATCCAAATAGCCAGGAGGATTAAGGCCAAGATATAGATGTCAGCTCAATAAGGGAGCTATGGAAGATGTGTACAATCTGCACATCTTCCCTCATGAATGTATGGAAGATGTGGAAATGTGCACATGTACCAGGCCACACTCTGACAAGTAGAAATGTCTGAAAATTAAAAGAATTTGTTTGGACTTAGTTCAATTTCTTAGAGACTGGAAAGTAGATGTCGAGGGAAGAGATCCAGTAGATCATTTTCCCAAAGCTCCCACTGATGAAATAGTTCAGCACACCAATTATTATGCTTATTAGAACTGGAAAGAAAGTCTAGCCATGACAATAGAAGAAATGCAATTATATTTAGGGATCAATTTGGTCTTAAAATACATTTGTTATCCTATGACACGTTCGTACTAGTCTAGTGAGGATGGCCGCCATCTCACAGTAATTGCAAGCACAATGTCTGTGAACAGATGTAGACTAATCAATTTGCTGGTATTGATGAGAACATGTAACACTAGTGTAATTACATAGTAATGTGATTGCCAGTCCAACACCCAAGGAGAAATATGGAATCCCAAAATTTTGTTCTTCAAAATGGAGATATTTAAAACATAGAGCATATACATAAGTTTCACAGTTGTGAGCACTGTATGTTTTTGTATCTAAGCTATAGCAATAAGCCATACCTCTCATAACTGTGCATGGATTTATCATAGAACATGGTTTAATATTAAGTTCATACTGTTTTATACTGAGTGCTCAGGCGCATGCAGTTCACTGGAGTGGACACATATGTAACTCCCTGAAACAAAAACATTTTAGAAAAAAATATTAAGATTTTTCATGCCCTCAAAAGAATTAAAATACCAAAGGAAAATGTTTAACTCAGGCTTTCATAATTCATGCATCAGGGGGTTAAACACTCAAGTATATCATGTCCTGGATGACTGAGAATCTACATCAACATATTTAGGTATGTTGTAGATTGCACATATTTTCCAAACATGACAAATTTGTAAACCATATTAAGCTACAGACCTTACTCTGCATTGATAGAGATTTCATTAATGTATATTATGAATAATCTAGTACTAAGGATGGAAACTGGAGGGACCCAGAAAGGATTTTGACCAGTTCATACTGAACTTAACTTTGACATGTTGGTATTGATTTTCCAGATCACTAGTTAGCAGTGATTATGGTCTCCTTCTAAAATCATATTATTCTAGTTTCAGTATAATATGATTTTAATAAACTATGATTAATAGTGCCAAAGGCTTTAAAAAAATTATAATTTAGGTTCTGTTAAGACGATGCGAACCACACCAGCCAGTAGACCTCGGAATGGATTAAAAAAAAAGATTTTAGAGTTGCCTAGTCAAAGGCTACACCTAAATGATGTAGCCCAACCTTAAATATGGTGTTTGTGCCTGAAAACCTTCCAATGTGGCTGAATTAAAACAATTCAGCGAACACCCTAATAAACAGTTGTGTGACAAAAAACAAAACAAAAAATTCTGTAATCGACAAGTGCCTAATGCTGAAATTGTGATCTGATTACAATAGTACTTTGTTCACAGAGAATCCCACAGATGATGAGAGAACTTTGACTTTTTTTTTACCACCAGAGAAAGACTCTGCAAAAGCCACTGCAACCAGGTTGTAAGCCATTCCACACAGATGCCATGGCAGACACAAATTGACCTATGAATCTCAATCTGTACTAAAATTGCTTCGAAGTGATAGTCTGCACTGAGAATTGGATCTAACCTGTCCCTGTTTACATTTTCTGCATAGAACTGAAACGCTATAGTTTAAATTAAACTGACCTAAATTGAAAGTTTCAAACTGTCTGGAAGCTAAAATTTATGTTTCAAAATTATGTATGTGCTTAATATAAAAATAAAATGTGATGCCTGTTTTGTTTGTCCACTCTATCCACATTTCCCAGGCCTGTCTCCAGGGGGCATATACTCAATTGCTGTTGTTGGCTGTGCAGCACTGCTCGAGTATAGCAGGAATGACCTGTGACAGATGTAGAAATGTCACACACTTCATTTGTGCTACAGTAAAAAGCACCTGCTGTCTGGGAAGTCATTCATCTGACAAGTTATTACAGTGGAGCAGGAGGAGGCCATCACGACCTCCCTCTCATTCTGCCACTGTCTACCCCTCTTACCCTTCATGTCATATTCATGTCTCTTTTCTGGCTTTTTATTTCCCCTACATTGTCCATCCCATCTATCTGTCTTAGCATTTATAAACATAACTTCTGTCTTGGCACCATGGCTTGTAAGGCAGATGTTCTTATTTTGGGTTTGGAGTAATAGTTAATGAGGCACCCTAAAAATAATCCATGCAACCTAAAAACCGTTTTGGAGAATATGCAAATAAATGTCAGTCATCACTATATGAAAAACCTATTTGCAATCAGCTTTCTGGAAGCATGGATGTCTACCAGTCAAATAGTTTGGGGAAGAGAGAAAATGGTGGAAGAATCTAAGTATGTTATTTTCAAACATTTTGACTTCCTTGATGTGAATGTTTTGTCTCATACTTCTTCATTCTGCAGTATAGTTACAGAAAAAGTAGTTCTGAGTCTGCCATTTCACATCTTAAATATTTTTATCTGATTTATTTGTGCTTTAATAGTGATGTGGTGGGCTGCACAGTGGCACAGTTGGTAGCACTGTTGATTTGCAGCAAGAAAGTTACAGGTTTGAATCCCAGCCTGGATTCATTCTAGATGCAGTTTGCATGTTCTCCCTGTGCATGCGTGGGTTCCCTCCAGGTACACTGGCTTCCTCCCACAGCCCAAAAACATGACTGTTAGGTTAATTGGTTTCTCTAAATTGCCCTTAGGTATGAGTGTGTGCGTGCATGGTTGTTTATCCTGTGTGTCTCTGTGTTGCACTGCAATGGATTGGCAACCTGCCTCTTGCCCAATGAATGCTGGAGATAGGTACCAGCCCCTCACAACCCTGCAGAGAATGGACAGGTATAGATAATGGATGGATAGTAATGTGGTGCAATTACAGTGTTTGCTCTTTAACCATTCAACCTACTTTTGCCATTTTTCTATTCTGAATTGGCTGCAGCAGTTGTGTTATTTTCAGTCTAATTGGAAGATGAAAATCACTCTAACCAAATGACTGCTGAGGTGGGTTGCAGCCCCCACTTGACTTTGAACAAGTTGGTGCAGGTACTGAAATGGATGTATGGACAAAGTAGAAGAAATTTTTTTTGTTGTTGTTGAAAGCATTTGGCTGCTTGTTTTTGTGATTTTGGAGTGCATACATTGTGAGGCTGTCACAGCTGAACATACTTCGTTGCTGCTGCATTGGGTTTCTTAACAAAGCCTGTTAAGTGGCAGACTGGGGTGGTGGCCCCGTTTTTTTAAATACGGGGTCTAGAAGAGTGAGTTTCAACTCCATGTGAAAGTTCATTGTATTTGTATTTCAGTATTTTGCATGTTTAACTTACACATATGTGGATCTGCCAGTTAATTTAATTGTCCAGGAAGCTGTGTAATGACAATACAGTATCTTGAATCCTGATCTTGAACCCTGAACCCACCCCAGACCCACCCTGGAGCAGTACGGCCACCAGGTAAATCACCTGTCTTCTGATACGGACCCCTTAAAAGCATTGCATGCAGCCACCAGAAAGTCACCTCACTACACCAGCTCGACAGGCTAAGGGAGTCCAGACCCTTTAAACGCAGAACTGGTTCGGGCTGTCTTACTGTGCAGTGAGGCAAGTACGCCGACAACAATAATATCTAGACGCTGCCATTGTCCTCCATTCTATCTACTAAGCTGTTCAACCTCTGTCAGCGTTTGTGGAGATTGGCAGTGAACGACTCTTTTTAAGTTCAGCCACAAATTCTTTATTGGATTGATGGTTGGGCTTTGACTGGGCCACAACAGAACATCCACCTTCTTGTCTTCAAACCATTTCTGTGAAGCTTTAGCTGGGTGGTATGTTTGTGGTGATGTGCGGTGTTTGGTGTCTGCCAAACATAGCGCCTTGTCTGATGGCCAAAATACTCACATTTAGTCTCATCTGAAAAAAGAATGTTCTTCTTTTTGACCATGGAGTCTATCATGTGTCTTTTGGCAAACTCTAGTCCAGCCTTAATGCCTTGATGATTTCTTCAACAGTGGTTTTCTCACTGCCACTTTCCCATAAAGATTTGACTGGTGAAGAACCTGCGCAACAGTTGTGTGAAGAGTCTCCACTTTCTCAGCTGCAAAAGTTTGTAACTTCTTCAGCGTAGTCAGAGATGTCCTGGTGACCTCTCTCACTAGTCTCCTTCTTGCATGCTCACTCAAGTGAGAACGGCCTTATCTAGGCAGGTTTTCACATGGGGCATATTTTTTTCTATTTCCTGATGTTGGTTTTATATGAACTCCAGGGATGTTTAATGCCTTAGAGATTTTTTGTATACATCTCCTGATTTATACTTTTTAATATCTTTTTTTGTCTTCATTCTATAATAGTAGCAAGGAACACTTACAACTACTAATTAATCAGTAAATACTACAATCACTTGAGACACAGTCACTGAACTCAGGTGATCTCCGATCCACTCATTTTGAGATTACTAGAAGCAACTGACTGGACCTAAGTCACTTTAAAGGCAGTGGATAGTTATGCAATCAGTAATGTTATGTCTTTATTATGATTGATTTGTAAAAGCAACAAAAAGGGTAAGACACCACATGGTGATGAATACTTTTCATAGGCACTGTAGCTTTTCTGTCAATGATATCCTTGAAGGAACAATACATGAATTCCCCGTATGGTAAATCAGAATGACTTAAAAAGTACAATGTTTTACTTTGTTTTACATGCTGTATTTGTCTGTTTCCAAGCTTTGCATTGGAGGATTCAAATATCCTGGCTAAAACAGAAAACAGATCATGGGGCGGGGAAGAAGACAATCATATTTCTATATGGGAGACATCACTGTAGTGTAATAACTGCTCAAAGTAAATGATGTTCTGGTGCAATATTAAGTTGTTAAACGTTGCGTGCTGGATGGATTTTTATGGAGATAAACCCTAAAGACAAACACAGCAAGATTGAGTTACTTGCACTTGGGGGTAGCCAAGTCGGCAAGGATCTATAAAGGATACAAACAGCTATTCATCTTAGCGAAAATATTTTTTAGGTTTGTAATAGCCTTCTATGGGAAGATGTCAGTGTCTATTATTAAAAATGATTGTTTGTTGTGGGTCGAGACTTCACTCATCTCAGATACTCGATGGTTGGCAGCTCAGACCACATACAGCTGTCAGACAAACAGGTAGGAGGACCAGATGAGGGGTGGGGGTTACGGCCCCAAATAGATGAATAACCCTCTTGATTGACGCTGACCTTTGTGTACATTTCAGAGCTGCTGCTGATCTGACACAAGTCTGTTACACAGTAATCTGTGATCAGAAGAAAAGGGCAGCAGCAGCAGCTCTGATCATCATTCCACCCAACTCCTTCCATCAAACCCCAACCGCATCCCCCCATACTAATGTCAGACAGACAGAATCACACTTGACACTGAACACAAGCTTAGCAAAATCAGCTGAGCAACAACTCAAAGAGGAGTTAACTGGTGAACTGTGGGGTGGAAGAATGATAAACGACAGCCAACTGCTATTAATGTGAGAGGCATGCTAATGCACACAGACTCACCAAAATTCTTGTTAGTGGCTAACATCAGCTAGTAAGTCAATGCAACAACCCCAAAACCTTTGTAAAATGATTAACTTTAACGGTTCCTTTTAATAACAGTATCTTAACCACTTATACGGGAGCCATTATCTGTAGTGACTTAACGTTACAGTTAACTAGTCATCCTAATCGTGAATGGAGAAAGTGCTACATGTTTAACATCTGTGAACATGAACAAGAACTAGATTTCACACTACAAGATTCATAAAAAGGCTTTTGTGTAAATGTTTATGTTCATAAAGGTGATAGTTTCCACAGGTTCCTGTTAAGGTCCAGAAGTGGTAATAATAAACTGAACTGGAATTTTCTTGTTGTCTTGAAAGACAACAAGAGAAGTCCAGTTGCCTTCATTTAAACACTCAAGAATATCATGTCCTGGATGATTGAGAATCTACACAAACGTATAAATAATCATGAAAAACTTCTTAAACTACTAAATAAAGCTAACATTGGCACAACGTGGAGTCTGTTTACAGTAAAATGTTTACAGTTAAATCAAGAAATATTTATTCTGGTTACAGTATAGATGACAGTACAGATAAAGAGTGGAAAAGATGTACCGCTCTCCACCAATCACAATATTCAAATGCAGTAGCCACACTTCAACCTTAAGAGGGCAGCATTAAGACGTGTTTAGACCAAAAAGTGTAGAATTAATCAAGTTTACATGAAAATGTAACAAAATGCCCAGAAACTGATAGATTACATTAGTAAAGACCCATTTATACAGTTTATAGGCAAAAAAATTGTTTTGGGTCTTAGTTACTCTTTAAACCCATTGTTTTCAGGAATGCGGAGCTATTTGCTTTTGCTACCGTTTTTTTATAGCTTAATAGCTTTTGATAATAATAATAATAATAATAATAATAATAATAATAATAATAATAATAATAATATTAATAATAATAATAATTTACATAAATATATTTCATATGGCCAACTTCTTCTAAATGCATGTATAATTCCTCATTTACATGAGGGAAAACTTTGAAAAAGTAATTTGCTTAGTAGTACTATTTTAGGAGAAGATCTAGTTTCATAATTAGGACACACGATGTTACACATAGTTACATCTGACAATAGCTTCAAAAACTTGCTCCTTATTATTTGTTTTGTTCCTAGAAAATCTGGCAAAACAACTAGCAATGTAATAAATGAATCAATCCTTCTGTTCCATTTTTAACAAGTTGAGGGTTGCTGATATGTTTTTAAAAAAACATCCAAAAAGTAAAACAGAACACTAACTGCTAGTTGATACAGGTTAGATTCTGGCTAGTATTTCTTGTTAAATGAAGATTTGAACGAAGATTTCTCTGAATGTTTTTTTAGCTTCTGTCCAACCTGATCTCAGAGGGCCCATCACTGTTGTATGAGATGACTTTGGGTGGTGTGTTTGAGGGGGATGGGGGTTACTGTTGAATTACTTGTCGTCACTTAAAACATATGCTCTCATTCACTGACTAATTGCACTTTATTATGTTGTAATCACAAAATCCACAGAGAGTGATGACAAAAACTAAACAGTGGTTCTCCAGCCAAACCACCCTGCACTCCATGCAGTAATTGCCCCCCTTGGCTTTGATGAATAAGGAGATGATTAACCTTAATTCCCAAACAGCATTGGAGCATTAGCAATGAATGAATTAGGGGAAAGTGGCTGTGACTAAGTGACTTAATATGGTAAATTGCTTGAGCATCCAAAGTGACAACAGTGATCTATTTGCTCAAGGTCCTTTTTCCCGCTTCAAGTGATTCCAGGTCTGAGCCTCTTCAGTTTGGTTCTGGCTGGGAGACGAGCTGCTTGCTGTCCCTGCACCGCATGAAAAGTAATCATCCACTTCACCGAAAGATTCAGCCACAACCTCACATCAGGGTATCCCAATTATGGAATCTGGATGGATTCATCCCTAACACATGGGATAATGACCGGAAGCTATCAGGATATAATCTCCAGCATGTCAGGAAAAATACACAGGAGTGAGCGCTGAATGGATGCCACAGTGTCCTCTCCCTTGCAATTCACACCATGCTCACTTTTAATAGGTAAGGGATTTCACTTCCTATTCTCCTAATGCACCCGCTGCCCAGCAGAAGAGGCAGCTTTTTTTTGGCTACCGAAGCAAAATGCAGATTGTGTGAACAAAAACTCCACTTGCATGGCAAGTAAATATGATGACATTGCAAGCTTGTCTTTTGCCGACAAAGTTACAATCCTGTTTTTTTTCCTTTTTTTTGATGAAGCAGTAAAACAAGCCACTAAGAGTGCATCGCTGGCTGTGGGTGGAGGATGCAGACACCCCAGCTGTTTCCCCCTCTCCCCCCTTTCACTGGAGCTGGAATTTAGAGGTGCAGACAAACCTGTCTCAGATGATCTGCAAATTAGCTGCGTAAAGATCTTAATTCTATGCTGAAAAAATAGGATTCAGTTTGAGCGTGTTTGTGTGTGTATGAATTAAAGAGAGCAAGAGATCAATGTGCACAACAGTCTTTGTGTGCACATATTTTTGCCTAAAGATGCAAGGGGCTAATTTTGCTCACCAGAACCATTTTTGCTTATCAACAGAAAATGAGGAAAATATGGATCTTAGCTCATTATGGTGTTGTTTATGTTTACTCAAATAAGCCATTAAACCTGGAAGAGAGACCCCTTTAACTATGAGCATGTTAGCAATGTGGACTCAGTCATTGGAGGAGGCTACTCATTACTCTTTAATGTGCTGAATAAACATTTCACCGGCTCACTGTTCCCCACTATTGTTCACATTGTTGTGAGTGCTGCATTTTCTTATTGTTAGAGCATGGCAACAGATATGCTGCACCGTGCAGACAAGTCACACAACCACACTGTCCCTGGCTGAAGGAGAATCTGGGGTGATAAAGAAGGCCCACTTTGGTTTCTTACCAAAATGCTCAGGGATATGATGCTAAAGATGTTATTAAAACCATCATTTTATATTAAAATGTGTACATCTGACTTTAGCGTCATGAAACCAGGCTTATTAAAAAACTATAAATGTGAATGTGAAATGTGAAAAAAGTGATCTTAGACTGTTTCTAAAACTATTTCTTATCTACTGGAATTCGACTCCCTGGTCTTGGTAGACCAAAAAAAAACTTCCTTGGATGTGTGTGCAATAGGACGCTCCATCCCACCTCACTCCCCCATCGCCCACATGAGCCTGTGAGCTCCCTGACTCAGACCCAAGGTCGTATATTACATCACAGGCGACAGATTCTGGGATTGAACTGAGAGGAGTTTCATGGTCTCACATTAATGCACACACACATACATGCACGCACGCTCATGCCACATCTACAGACATGCACGTGCTTCTGGATCTCAACATGCTCGCAGTACCCTATGACTCTCGATCCCACTCCCGCAAAGTGGGATAGTGCCGCAAACCCAGTCTGCCAAGTTGGGGTTCCCAGAACCACCCTTCCTGCATTGTGTTATCATGTGTTGTGAATGATATATGTGCTTTTATGTATTGAGGTGTTTTTTTTAAGCACCTAAGCTGCCCTCCAATAAGGGACAGGGCTTAGATCCCTTACCCGACCTATTGTAACCGTTCTCATCTGCATAAGGTGGGCTGTAACTGGCTGCAACTTTTCTTCCAATCCTGTTTAGTGTAAATGTGTGTTGTTGTATGTTCATGTTCTTGGATTGGTTGCGCTGGAATGAAATTTCGTGGTGCTCTTTTTTGAGTATGATAACAATAAAGCTTATTCATTCATTCATTCATTCAATTAGGAGTTTCCTTGGCTTGTGTGTTTGAGACTATTATTTGCCAGGAAATGTACACTTGCTTCAACTTTAGAGTCTTCTCAAGAATGTCTCTTTTCATTTCTCCAATCAATTACACTCACTGTCCACTTTATTAGGTACACCTTGCTAGTACCGAGTTGGACCCCCTTTTGCCTTCAGAACTGCCTTATACCTTCGTGGCATCGATTCAACAAGGTACTGGAAACATTCCTTAGAGATTTTGTTCCATATTGACATGATAGCATCACGCAGTTGCTGCAGATTTGTCGGCTGTACATCCATGATGCGAATCTCCTGTTCCACCACATTCCAAAGGTGCTCTATTAGATTAAGATCTGGTGACTGTGGAGGCCATTTAGAGTACAGTGAACTCATTGTCATGTTCAAGAAACCAGTCTGAGATGATTCAAGTTTTATGACATGGTGCATCATCCTGTTGGAAGTAGCCATCAGAAGATGGGTACACTGTGGTCATAAAGGGATGGACATGTTCAACAACAATAATCATGTTAGACTAATCTTTGAGTCTCTGCTGGTAGTTCTTGGGGTTGCTAGAACGCCTGCTCCCACCTATCCCCGCCTTTTCCACCCATCCCCTCATCCGACCTTACGTACTCAGCTGAGAGCCTCGCTCCTGCAGAGCTCCCCTCCCCCTCCCCACCTCACACAACTCCGGCTGAGTCCCAGATGCAGTAATTATAACACACCAGCTGCAGCTGCGCGTCTTTTGTGGGATTTTTTTCCGACTCCATGCATGCTGCGATGATGTATGTGACAAATTGAAGTGGGAGTGTCAGAAAGAGTAGGAGGGTCTTAGAGAAGCAAAGGTGAAAATCAAGACGTCCAATACAGAATTAAATTTCTTTAAGGTGGATTAGGATATATGATGGACTTTTGACAATTTTATTGGAGTGTGCTATAGAAGGGTAATATGTGCCTGGAAGAAGCCTAATAACCCCCCTTTAAAGGAAAAGGAAAAATGTTTCATAGTAATGAACTTAGAATTTTATATGCATTCAGTTTTCACAATTTTATTGTTACATTATACATTTGTCTATTATTTATTCATGTAGATATTAATTTTATAAGGTTTCATTTAGATACTTTTGGCATTCCATATCCTTTACTTTTTATTTTTACTTAATAGTTCAGTTGAATGTTACTAGCCAAGTTAAAGAGTTTGTTGACAAAAATATTTTAAGTTGAACTATCTATTTTGGCGAGAAGTTGTCTATGTTTATTCTGCATATGTGTGCAGGCCTTGCAGTTTGAGAACACCAGTGCGTGAATTCACTCCTTTATCTTTTAGTACACAATATCACACCTCATCAGGCTGTTATTCCTAATACAATAACTGAGACACTGAGAGATCTTTGGCTATTTATTCCTGATAATCAGGTGCTTGCGTTACTTAGTAATTTAATTTTTAAAAGTTATTGAAAGTAAATTTTTCAAAATTAGTTAAATTTCGAACTATGCAAATGATTGCCTTTTGGTACTTATTGTTATTCATAGCCAAACCACACCTTTGGCTGCACATCAGTCAACATGAGGGGAAGGCAGAGACCCATAGGTAATTAACTGTAGGTTAATTAAGGAAATGTGCATATCTGTATCTTAAAAAAGAAAGAAATGCTTAGTCAACAAAAAGAACACACTCATGAGAACAAGAACATGGTAACTGTTGGTTTCTATCCCAGAACAGTGCATCATTCACTGTGACCATTAGACCCTCCAAAAATGCCATGTGTCTCCTTCATGTTTTATTTTACAGCAGGTGACTGTAGACATATTGGTTCTGAACCCCTGACTGCCATCCAGTGGTATCTATTCTCTGAAGTAGAGAAAGCTGATTGCTGACATGGTCTGTACTCAGTTATACATCCATCACAGTTGTGTAACATTAAGCATTTTACCCGTCCTGATATGCTTCTAATCATTGTGAAAAAATGAATATGAGTGATTTCTTTTATCTTATTATAATTTAATCTGTCACAAGTAAGAATTTTAACCAAGGCTTTATGAGTGAGACTCTATTTTGTTCTTTAGAACCTCAATGCCAAGAGAAACATGTATTCTGCAGGTTAAAGAAAGGCTCTATTAAGAAATGTTGGTGCAATTTATATCACAGGTTTGATAATCAAATATGCATATATAGCAGGGTGTAGGTGAGAAGTAAGGGACACTTTGTCATTTGTATTCTAGTGACTGCTGCAGTCAAAGGTGCAGAGTCGAGGTGGGGACTCAAAATCAGCCCAACAGACCCAGGGCAGCTTATTGGGATCGAGTATGAGCCCAGACACTGGCTTAGATGGGCTCAATGCAAGGCTCAACCCATCACACGCTTGTCAGAAAGACACCTGCCGCAGCGGGGAAAGTTACATATATGTACCCCACCCCATACGCACGCACGCACGCACACACGCACGCACGCACGCACGCACGCACGCACGCACGCACGCACGCACGCACGCACGCACGCACGCACGCACACACACAAATCTTCCCGTCCCTACTGCCTTCTTAACCTGTTGTAATGTTTTGCTGTTCCTCTCATATTTCTGTTTTATGATGCTTTAGTCACAAACACATTCCGTGTTATTACTCAGCATGTTAAGCGTATTTGATGGGCAGAAGGAAATTGTGGCAAAGAAAAGTCCACTTTCTTTGACTTCTGGAGGTGTTTTCCAGATTCTAAACTACAATTCATCAAACCACAAATGTACAAAAGCAGTAAACAGATTTGGCCATGTTATTATTCATTAAACCAGAAAGAATGTAAAATTGAACAAGTTGTTTATGAAAAACACCCTATAATTACAGAATCACCTTCACAATAAAATCTCTCCACTGAAAATGGCTGTATGACTCCCACATCATTGTGAGGAAGTTTTGGCTTTCTTTTTATGCTTCTGTTTACTGATATTTAAACATATTCGATTCAGCTCCCTTATAAGGAATCTATGATCATTGTTTGCTGAACCCTGTAAAGCCAGTCGTGAAAATCTTTATTTCTGTAAAGCTGTCATATGCTACAAGAGTGACTCTTGCTACAGGGTATTGTCTGAAAGCATGTTCCTTTTAACGGGAACATTTTTTTGAAAATTGTGGCATATATAATATTTTGTTATAACTAACCACAATGTGCAGAGCCAGATCATCAAACATTCAAAGGAATATTTGGGAACATTATCAGTTATACACGATTTACATCAGATCAAGATACTATACAGGGTGGTGTGAATTGCTTCCTTATGTAAAAAAATGCTGCTTGATCTAACCTTTACCATGCCAGTACTACAACTCAGATTGTTCCATAACTTAATCACAAATGCAAACTCATACCTGCAATTTTTCTTTTCTATCTCTCTGCTCCTTTACTGTTTTTCATGGCTCATGTCCTCCTTTTCCTCTCACTCTTTCTCTTCCGTCACAGTGCTCTTTCAATTCCTTTTGTTTCTCAGCTCTCCAATTCCGCCCTCATGTCTCTCTCTGTCTTCCTACTATTTTCTTTTTTCTTGTTAAAAAAAGATGGAATTAGTTCAGGTAAACTTCACTAAAACCTTAACGTACCTGATGAAAAATTTGAAAATAAATGCAGAGTTTAAAAAATAATTTTACAATAATAATAGTTTCTTTCAGAAATTGATTATGCTGTGTTTCATGTTGATTTATTTTCAGATGCACACACCTGAATCTGTTTCTCATGGCTGCTGTCTCTCTCCTCTCTCAGGGCTCTTGTCTCACTCCTCCTCTTCTGTCTCTCATAAGTTCCAAAATGCCAAGAAAGTTCCCATTGTGTGACCGTAGATTTGACAGACCCGATCCCAGTGGCTGATAATGTTGCACTGATTTGTGGTTTCCCCATGGATACGCACGTGTTCAGGATGATTTCAGTCACAGAAACTGCTCATTTTTTACTTTGTTACACATGACATGCAAGGAAAGCAAAATATATTACCATTGGTCGGCCTACATGTGATCCAGTCTCAAGAGACATTTTCTCCATTTGGGAGAGGAAACACAACAGATCATTAGTGAGAGACAGCCCTTTATTGCCCAAACCCCCATCATGGGTTGAAGCTGAATATCTGGTCACGATTCTGAAAAACCGGAGCTCCATGATTGATAAAGACAGTGGGGGGGATTTTCATTAAGTGGCCCCCACAATGCAGGGTCACACACCTGATAAACACAGTCTGAACTGTTGCTGCTACAGCTAGCCTCAGGTCGTGTTGTAGAGCTAATGGTAGCCTTCCCCAGACTAAGATTATTTGACACACCATCATCCACAACATCTTCTTCCTCCTGATTTTCCTCCACACCTTTCACAAAGGACGTGTCAATAGATGGCATACTTCTCAATTAACTCAGCTCTTTCTCCTTTCTCTCGTTTTCTTTTTCATTTTTTGAAACCACTTTTTCTCCTTCTCCTTCAGTGGTGTCTGTTGGAGAAGCAGCCTCTCTTGCTCTCTCCTGATCTCTTGCCTTATTTTCTTTTATGAGCTCACTACTGCTTTTTTCTTCGCTATTTTTTTATGCACCAGCCTCTGGAGTTACTTTATTACTAAAGTATTTATTACTTTTTGAATTTACTTTGAGCTCATGGAGCTGGATACGGAAAAGGGACGGCTTTACCGATGATTGCTAATAGTAGAAAAATAACCTGGCAGCACTGCAGTAATCAACCTTCAGTGCAATGGTCTCAGAAAGAAGCCCTAAGACAACATTGATCCCTCAACCAAAACAAGGTGCTTAACTGGAAGGACACAGCGCTCGCAATGGGATGAAGAATGGCCCGCTCTACAACACAACAACACATCTATCACTGCTCCGAAGAAGATAAAACCAAAATAAGACAGCACTGCATCTTGGAATCATAAATTAACATCCAAAACTGGAAAAGCCCATTAGCCACACAGGATCTATTGATATAAAACAAAAAAATAACCAGTCAGAAATCTCAAAGAGGAATTTTTCATTTTTACCTTAGACTTGAGAGACTTAACACCTGCATCTTTATCAGTGGACTGGTGCCTACAGGAAATTATGAATGATTTAGCAGACTTTCTATATAAATTGCTTAAAATCACCTGCACTGAGCTCAGTAACATTCATTAATAACTTTAAAATATTCTGTGGTGAAAAACATTTCCTCAGAGAGAGTGATTGTTATCTGAACAAAGCTGGACTAAGACCCCTGACTTAGAACATGTTCTTCTTTCTCAACCAAAAAGCACTGGACGTTCCAAAATATTTGATAACGCCTACAAGGTCAGAGCTATCAGCTATCCCTGTCTGATTGTCCACAGCTGTCTCTTATTTGTCTCACCTGATCCTCATTCCCTCCTTGTCCACTTAATCCCCTCATGCCCTGTCACTCACCGTCGGATCATTGATGTCAATCCACGCTGTGTCTCACCCTGCCGTCTAGTTCATATTTCGCCCAGTGTCCTGTCTCATCGTTCCAGTCGTCATCATCTCAATAAACACCCTACACCAGTAACTAGCATCTGCGTTTGGGTCCATGCTACATCCTTAGACAGAATTATTCGACTGTAAATATGTACCCAGCAGAGGATCAACTAGCGGATCTTCTGGCTGGCCTCATCTGGGACCAGCTGGACATGATCTATACCCTTCTGTCGCCCTGTATTCGCCTGGAGGAGATTGAGGTGCTCTGCCAGCTTCTGCCTCCGCTGAAGCCATCCTCAAACCTTGGGATTGTGAGGATCTGAAGGCGGAGGTAGACGAGACTCACCAGGCGCACTGCACTCGATCCTCAGCCCACTACAGCTGGCTGGTCTGACAGCGGAAGCCGAAAAGTCACACCAGGCGGCCATGGAGCTAATCTCCGGTCCTAAGAGGCGAGCCGTTCTTCCAGCAGCCAGCGCAACAGCTCTTTCAGTCGACTCAGGCAGCAAATTCGGCCCTCTAACTGCGCTGGTTTCCCTGCTCTCAGAGTGGTCGGAATTGGAAGAGGAGCAGACGGATTCATTCCAATGCACCCACATCATCCCTTACTCCACGATCAGCTACATCTCTGTTCTCCCTGGCGTGTCAAGCACCGAGGAGCTTCTGGAGCAGCAGAATCCCTTCATGGGCACGGGGCTGGCTTACTTCACTCCCGGCACCAGACGCGGCAGACAATAGCTTCCTCCACCGCCTCCCCGCAGGTAGCGACATCATCGTGGCAGAGCTGCTTCCAGGGCAGAAGAGCGAGCTGCTCGCTAAACACCGGTTCTCTCTGCCTCTGTCTTCACCTCGGCTCACCCCATTCCTCCTGCTCCCGTCAGCCTGTCGAGATCTGCTCCTCCTGTCAGCTCAGTACCTGTCCGCTTCCCACTGCTTGTCTCCTCCTCAGTCTGCTCCACTCCAGCCTCAGTCACTCACAGTCGGATCATTGATGTTGCTCCATGCTGTGTCTCACCCTGATTTCCTCCCGCCTTCTCCTTCATGTTTCACCCAGTGTCCTGTCTCGTCGTTCCAGTCTTCATCATCCCAATAAACATCCTTGCACTAGTTACTAGCGTCTGGATTTGGGTTCATGCTACATCTTTAGACACGCATCCTGACACACAAGACCTGACCCTGAAGCATAGCCTGTGGAGATTACAGGAAACAAGTGCTTCCTCTCTCTCCACCCGCATGAACAACAGCAAGCAGGAATGTACAGGGTTCTTCATCACCATCCTGATCTTCATCACCAAATGACTCTCCCTTTAAAATGTTTCAATCTCTGTCAGATTGAATGTTCAAGATAGACTTGGAACTTAACATCAAAACTTGGACTACAGCAGGCCTCTGGGACTAATACCAGATGTATTTCCTCTCCACCTGGTAATAACTGATCTGATATAGAAGGGAACTGAGCATTAACTGTTTAAGCGCCAAAGTCGCGAAATTGCGACAAGCTATATTCCTGATGTTAACAAGCTGCAGCTGAAAATATTATCCCTCATGTAGTTACTAATTTACACCAAGAGATGACACACATCTATAACTTCAATCTGAGCAACATTTGTGGGTATGTAATCATGAAGATTTTTGGAGTATTTAAAGGTTGAAAACCACCCGCAAGTCGAGGAGTCGTAGTAGCAGTCAGAGCGTAGAGAGAAAACTTACCATGGCGAGGTCTGTTCACCGCTGGCGAAGCACTTCGTCAAGTAATTGCTGATTCAGAGTCTGACTATATCCAGCAAGACAGAAAGTGTTTCAGTGCGTAGCAACAGCCAGTCCGTTCGTCATGATAATCCAAGGATGCTCAAAATGGGCCTGACGCACAGCTTCAGCTTGTCCGGGTTGGGAGAACGGGACAGGGAGCCGGTAGCAGAGGGGTTCAAAATACTGCAGCTGCTTCTGATAGCCATGACGGTACACAAGCAGTACATATAGTGTCCGATTCTTTGCTTCACCGGAGAAGGAGAGGGTAGCAGAGGGGGTCAAAACACCGCTGCTTCTTCAGCGCACAGCAACAGCGAGCCTGTTAGCCATGAGTATCCACAAGCAGCTCATATCAGGTCCAATGCTTTGCTCCACTGTCTCCAGGGTATGAGAACGGGACATGGTGGCGGTAGTATGGGTTTACAAAACACCGCTAATGGTAACAAGCGAAGTCAGGAATATAAAAACCCACAGAAATGGCAGCACACGCGGGAGAAACTCCCTATGGAGTAGGTCTGTGGCAGTACCTTGCAATGAAAGATGCCACACACTGAAACACTACAAGCAATGTCATCTAGATAAATAAAAATCTGCAAATATAAAAACACTCCAAGGAAACTTTAAAAAAATCCCAAAAACTAAAAAAAGACCCTTCCAAAAAAAACATATACATATGTGTGTCTGTGTGCCTGTGTGTGTGTATATATATATATATATATATATATATATATATATATACATATCAAAATTTTAGATTTTACTGAAAAAACACTGGCGCCTAAAGAGTTAATTGTAGACCCATTATCTCCCAGGATGCATTTGGCCATCCTATATAAAGTAGGATCAGGGTACTTATGAACAGGAGAAACTATATCATTTAATCCAAATGCAGTCGAATCAAACCAAATCTCAAATTGATCACCTGTCATAAGAATATGTTACCCACAATTAAACCACTTAAACTAGCTTTATTGAACATTAGGCATTTGTCCGGGAATTCGTTTCTATTTTTTTTTAAACGTGTCCTGTCTGGTAGTGTGGCACTCAGAATTGGTGTCTTGGTACTGTTGGAAAGGTGTTTTTACTCTAATTTAAAGCATCTCTTAAAGGAACAGACACCCATTAAATTTTGACCCTGGGCTCTCATTTCACCTTCCAGCGTGCTCGTTAATTTCTGTAAAAAGAAGCAATAAGAACAACAAACAACAATTATATATTTTAACAGTGAGACATCGTTCGCTGGACTCAGTTCTATTAACTATATATATATAGATATATATATATATAATATGTGTGTATATATATATATATATATATAAATACATATATATATATATATATATATATATATACACATCTATACGTCAGGGTTTCCCCCAGTGCTTTATATTTATTTATATTTATTTATCTATATAGGCCTGTGTGCTGGGTGTCCTGCATGCTGTCTTGCTTATGGAATCGCAGTAGCACCCCCCCCCCCTAGCTATTTTTCTGGGGGACGGCACGTTATGTTCTATCCTCTTATTATACGGCTCTATAAAATGCTGCGATATGTTCCATTCATATGTATGGACAACTCCCACTCAGCGATTTTTTTCCATTAAATGACTGCTGAAATTGACTACACGCGGATCATGAGTGGTCCACCGCCCTCCTGTTCACACCAGACTCCATATACAGCCAAAGCACCAGACGCGTATTTCTCTGCGGCGGTCGACAAGCACTTCTGCTCAGATGTTTATTCAGAGCTATTTTTTTCATCACAACATGTGCTGGGGATAATATAACTCCCTGTACTTCTCCACTTCTAAGATTCATTTTACAGGGATTTTCATGTCTGGTTAAGCCTCCTCCCGCACACCCCTCCCGCAAGTGCCCCCGTAGGGGGAGAGCACCTGTCGCTAGATAGCAACAGCCTCCCCGCCAGCAAAGGAGGCCTCCAGCGCCACCTGCGCATCAAAGGCCCCCGTGTCCAAAACCCTGGCTTAGCAAGCGACCAAATCCAAAAGCCCACCCACCCGCCCCGTACACCCATTACCCAGCCAGTCCACCGGCAAGTCCAAACGACCCTGGCCAAACGCCCGGCCCCAGGAACCTGCAGCACACAAAGACCAAGACCCAGGAGCCAAGTCCAGTGCCAAAAAGAGTGATGAGGCCCAGAAATGCTGCCCAGCCGCCGCAACCACCAGCCTGACACCCCAACAAGCAAACAAGGCGAGACGCCATACAGAAACCGGCGATGAAAATCAGCCCAGAACAAAAGAGAGAAGCGGCAGCACATGCTGTCCACCGGCTATCCCAGACCCCCCCCAGGCCGGCACCGGCAACAGAGACCCCACACCGGCCAACCCCCAGCCAGCACCACAGCCAGGGGCGCAGTAACCCATGCCCGACAGTGCAACCCCCCTAAGGCACCACATGCAGCCGTTAGGAGTTACCACCCAAAGTTACCAAAGCCCCACCCCAGGTGGGGACCACAACATCTAGCGCCCCATCTGCCTAGCGATCCCACGCCCAAGGATCCCCCCCAGACGCCCCCAACGCCAAAAGCCGCCACCTCAGCAACAATATCCTACACGACAAAACCAAGGGCCCCCCACCCCTACTAGGTGATGGAGCCAATCAAAGGAGCCCAGAGATTGATCAGATGTGAAGGCAGAGGCAGTCTCAAGACCAATGTGGTCTAACAAGAGATCTCTATACTAATTAATATTAATAGCCTTTTTATTTTTCCAGTTCTGAAGGATAGTTTTCTTAGCGATGCATAAGGCAATGTGAACCATTAGAACTGACTTTGTGTCCATGGGGACATCATTTAAATTTCGTAGCAAGCAAACTGAGGGAGAAGGTTGAATATTACATTTCAGACACTTTGATAAGTCCTCACATATCTGGCACCAAAATCTGTTAAAGCGCATGAATATAAGTATCCAGTATATTGCTTGTGCATTGTGAGCAGCTATTAGACGACATGATACCCATCCTGAACATCCGTTGACCTGTATAGTGTACTCTATGAAGGATTTTGTATTGTATTAATTGTAAATTAGGATTTTTTTGGTATTTTAAAGGTTCTTAAACATATCTGATACCAGAAGTTTTGGTCAAAGTGGACTGATAAATCCACCTCCCATTTTGAAATAGGGAGGGCCATTGATTCATCTAATGTAGATAAGGTTTTGTATATTTTATACAGCAATTTGGGGGTGAGATTAAGAAAATCTAAAACTCTTGGTGGCATTTGTAATTCAACTGTTTTGAACCTAAATGTACCTTTCATAATAGATTTAATTTGTTGATATTCTAAGAATTTGTTTTTGTTAATTCCATTTTGTGTAACTAATATATTAAATGGGATAAACTCTGTTCCTTCAAATGTGTTTAAAGTATTGAATTCCTTTACACCTCCAGTCTGGAAAACTTTTTTTTGCAAGATGTCAAAGTTTTTCCAGATGGGTGGATGTTTGCATGGGATTAGTGAGAACTCTGTCATTTTTAGAAATTCCCACCATGCTGTCAGAGAGGAGCTGATATTAACGCTTTTAAAGCATTCATGTTGTTTTATATTTGAGGTAATAAATGGTAGGCCTGACATTTTTATCTTATTGCATAATGTCTGTTCTATGTCTATCCAGGACTCATCTAGGTAGCTATATTTTAACCATCTTGAGATGTATTGGAGCCTGTTGGCAAAGAAATAATGATGAAAGTTTGGTAGGTCTAGACCTCCTTTTTCTTTTGTTTTCTGCAGTGTTTTTATGCCAATATGTGGGGGTTTATCTTTCCAAAGAAATTTAGAGACAAAGGGGTCCAGAGATCTAAACCTATCCAGTGATGGTTTGCTTGGGATCATTGAGAAAAAGTAACTAATTCTGGGCAAAACCATTATTTGTATTGAAGCAACCCTTCCCATAAGTTATATGGGTAGGGATTTCCATCTAACAAGATCATCTTTCACTTTAAAAAAAAGTGGGATGTAGTTTAGCTTTGTTAAATCTGCCACTCTTGGTGAGACATTGATACCTAAATAAGTAATATTCTCTGACTGCGGTTGTGTATTAATTGGATTCTGGAAAGGAAAATTGATTGGAACTGTAGATTCTAACCAATTTATACAATATTCAGAAACTCTTGAGTAAGAGTTTATCGACCCGATTACCTGAGAGTTACCTTTCAGTGTTTTTACAGTAAAAACAATCTATTAAATATATTAATTTATGTGATTTTGTGGATGAATGTCTCCCTTTTATAAAACCAGTTTGGTCAGGATGTATTATAAGAGGGGTTACTTTCTCTATAATTTTTGCAAGGGCGTTGCAGATTATTTTAAGATCAACATTAATAAGGGATATGGGACAATAGCTGGCAAGAAACACAGGGTCTTTACCTAATTTTAATAGAAGACTAATGTAGGCAGAATTCATATTTGGTGGAAGTCTGCCATTTTCCTTTGTTTCCTGCAGTATTCTGTAGAATGTTGGTTCCAGAATATTCCAGAATTCTTTATAGAACTCTGCTGAAAATCCATCTGGGCCTGGAGCCTTCTTATTGGGTATGCTTTGGAGGGCCTCTTGGAGTTCAGCTGCTGTTAGTTGTGAATCCAGGGCCATCGCTTGACTATCCGACAATTTAGGAAGTTTTATTCTATCCAGAAATTGTTCGATTTCATTATTTGATGGTTTTATCTCCGGTGAGTATAAAGCCTTGTAAAATTCTTTGAAAGTGTTGTTTATTCTTTCAGGATCATGTACTATATTTCCGGTCCGATCTTTAATAGCAGATATAGTTGTTTTTTCTTTATTTATTTTAAGCTCGTTACCCAAAAAACTACCTGATTTATTACCTTGTTCAAAGTTTTCTATCCCAAGTCTTTGAATTAAGAACAGAGTCTGTTTAAATTTCATTTAATTCTAGCTGTGCTTTAAGGATTTTGCCTAGTCTCTCCTTATCCCAGGAAGCTTCTAATGATTTAATAGTTTCTTCTAATTCATTAATACGTTTGTTTTCTATTTTCTTTTTATTTGATGAGAATGAGATTATTTTACCTCTAAACACAGCTTTTCCTGCCTCCCAAAGAATGGATGGTGACGTACCAAGGAGGTCATTATACTCCAAATATGAAGCCCACTCTCTTTCGCAATATTTAATAAATACTTTATCCTTAAGTAATATATTGAATCTCCAATTTTTGCTTTGAGGTGTTTCTTTTTTATTTACTAGAATTAAAGAAACAGGAGCATGATCACTAACAGCTATAGGGTGTATCTCAGTGTCTGAAATGTCAGTCAACAGTGAGCTGCTGACTAAAAAATGATCCAGTCGAGAATAAGAATAGTGGACATTTGTATACTAGTCCGGAGTATTTGAGGGTGAGAGATTTTTTAAATCAGACGTACCAAGGCCCCTCCCAAAACACTCTTCACTCCCCTCCCCTCCCCTTCCCTCTTTCCAGCCCTACCACAAAAGCTCGGTGTGAAATACATAGGGGTCTACGGGAGGAAGGTGGGATTAAGAAAAATAACAAGTATTGTGGACCACTAGCCTTTTATCATAGTATTGAACCCCACTATCATTTTAAAGATTTATAGAGCTTTGATACATAAATACATTCTCCAGACTGCAGCTTTACCTATATCTAAGGATTGCCAGCTGTGCTGAGTCCCTGCTGTACTGAGCCTGTCTATTTCTTCATTTAAACCAAAGTTGAGGTCGCCCCCAAGAAGAAGTGAACAATCCAAGTGTTCAAGGAGTATTGAGAAGAAGGTATGAAAGAATTAGGGATTATCAACATTTGGGCCATATATACTGATAATACATAATTTTTGGTTATGTATAGATCGTTTTATTATAATAAATCTACCATCTGGATCTGTAACTGTATCCATTACTGTAAAATTAACATTTTATTTAATATTTTGCTACCCCCCTTTGTCTAGAGTTATATCTTGCAGAAAGCACATTAGGAAACTCAGGTGATTTAAGATAATCTGCAGCTGAGGTAGATTTATGGGTTTCTTGTAATAAGATAACATCTGCCTTTAATCTTTTAATTTGGTTAAAAATCTTAACTCTTTTACCTCTAGGGCCAACTCCATGAACATTCCATGTGACAAACCTTAGAGTAGCCATAGTTGTGAGACTAAAGTTGGACAGTGCATGTCACCATGGGAACAGATAAACACAGGTGCATTATTAGTTTGTGCTTGGGGTTGCCTGATTGAAAATCCAGAAGCAAAGATAAAAGAAAGAGAAAAATAGAAAAAAGTTAGGAAGGTGTTAAGGGTGAGGGTGACAGAAAATATATAGTTATTTTATAAAAAATTGAAGTGTGTGTGTGAGTGATAGAAGTAAAAAGACTGACAAAGAAATTTGGTGACAGACATATGAAGACGAGAAGAAAAGACCCAATATTCCAGTGCACAGCCCTGGCCCCGCCCACACCGAGTAATATAAACAACCTTCTGATCTGTGCTTTTATTAAATAATAGTTGACTGATAAAACAGCTCTTATCTAGCCAGTGTTACATGACTAATAAAGCCAAGGAGTAAACTGGGGGTCCCTGAACAGCTGCCCATTAACATACAGTTTGTCTACAGCTACTGTGGCTCTGCTGCCTTCACTGATCATTTTGTTCCTGATTGGGAACAAAACGCGGTTTCTATCCAGGATCTCTTTCGGATATTGATCGTTAATGCTGTAATTCGTCCCATGCAGCTTTCTGCCCCGGCCTCTGACCTGCTCTTTTTGCTTGTAGTGCTTAAATTTAGCTACAATTGGTCACGGCCGTTGTTGGCTGTTGTTGGGCTTCGTAACTCCAAGCTGGTGGACGCGGTGAAAAGTGAAGTTTTTCACCGTGTTACTTGGGAGTTTCAGCTGACATTGGAGAAATTCTCGGACAGTGGATTCAGCGTCTTCTTCTGCCTGTTCTGGGATTCCGGAAAAAACAAGATTGTCCTGCATTCCCCTTGCCTAGATTTCCAAGATAATATCTTTCATCCTCTTACTTACTCCGGATAGCTGCGTCATCCCTTCGATGAGTTTGTTTACACTGTCTTTCAGCGTTTGGTTTTCTGCAGAGTGATGCCACGTGTTCTTGGCTGAACTCCAGGGACTCCCTTAGAGCTTGAAATTATTTTTGGAGAACCTCAACCAGGGCCAGGCGGATGTCTAGGCTGGTTAGCTTCTAATCTATTGAGTCCAGGAGATCGGTGTAGCTTTTTTTGGAGAGATGGTGGAGGTGCTGGCCTCAGAATGGGTGCGTTTCATGGATTGTGTGCTTGTCGTCATGGCAGAGGTGGATTTTTGTGGTTTGCCCATAGCAATGTTGTCAAAGCACTCGTCCAAGTAGCTTTCCAGGCTGTCCAAGGTTTCCTTGTTCAGTTTGTTTTATGGAGAAATACAATATAATGGTTATTATTAATAAACATTTTCTATATTTAGCTCGAATGTATTGGCTTGTTATCACCTTAGTTTGTTTGTTTTACCAGTTTACTGTCATGTTACTTACGCACAGATCTCCGCAGCAGCTCATCCCTCCAACTGAAGCCTCCATCGTTTCCTCTCCGTCAGAAGTTGTTTCTAATTAATGACTTCATCACTGAGCAGAAACCTGGTTAGAGATAAATAATGAAACATCTACATTGATAGAGTCAACTCCTGCAAATTACAATTTTCTAAACGAGAGCAGGAAACAGACAAGGTGGAGGTGTAGCCTAGGGTGACCATACGTCTCGGACATGTCCTCCTTTTTGGCCATAAAATTATGTCCGGGGGGATTATTTAAAATATCATAAAATGTCCGGGTTCACCCCCATATTTCACCTGGTTTAACCAACTTTAAAAGCAGTCAATGCCCACAAAACAAATGAGGAGCTGCGCTTGCATGCTTGTAATGTGCCACTAAAATGACGAAAGTGTAGTTTCACAATTGTAGAAAAAATACCAAATGTTCAGTCATGGTCGTCAGAGCCGTTTTTACCGGGGGCAGTGGAGCTCAGGTGAGCAGCACACTTGAGCTAACACAATCTGATCTGCAACAGCAGGTTAGGATTCATTTTGCGACGACACAGATTAATTTTTATCCGAAGTTCAAAGTTATCACCGACAATCATTTGACTCTGAGATGTCGCAGTAAAAAACACTAATCTGACTGTATTTACCTCATCAATCTAATATTTGAGTATTTTCTAACCTGAATCCATATTAATTTACAGATTTGGTTCGGGGGGTAGTCACGACCATGCTGGGGAGGGTGTCCTCTTTTTTGATTCTCAGAATATGGTCACCCTAGTGCAGCCACAATTTTTCTTAGCTCAAACTTTAAAAAGGTATTCCTGGGCACATTTGATCTCTTGGAGTATCTAGCTCTCCAGGTAAAGGACCCTACCAGAGCTCTATTCATAACTTACTGTATACAAACCCCCAAAAGAGAGTGCTAATTTCTTCAATGATTTAGCGACCTTCTGTCTGTAATATGTATCAACTTTGACCAATTAATTATTGTGGGGGATTTCAATGTCCATACTGACAACCCCCAAGATAGACAGGCAAAAACATTAAGTGACACTCTTCATAACTTCGGCTTGACCCAACATGTCAAACAGCCAACACACAATCGACGACACATTTAGATCTACAAAGAGTCTGAACAGATAACACTTAACTTTGAAAGATAGTGTCATGTGCGGATTAAGGTTCAAGACCCACATATAGAACACCACTAGGGCGACCAGTTGTAAAAGTTATAAGTTTATAAGTTTTATAAGTTTATTGAAAAAAAGATAATGTGAAGATGATGAGGAAGGTCGCAAGAGCTGGAAAAACTGCACAGGAAAATTGGAAATGAGATTAAACTGCGGAAGGTGAAGCCCAGAGGTGAGACCAGATCTTGGAATGAATTTTAAGGCACTTAGGTGTGGCTTACTTGATTGATAGTGGATGTATCGTCAGGGAGGGGAAGTTAGCAAACCAGCATCTCTGCTGGAGCTTCCTGGGGAGTTTTTGGAGGTGTGGAGATGGTGGGAGCTTTCTGCTGTGTTTCTGGAGATGTGGACATGGTGGAATCCGGAAGCCTGGATTTTGCACGGAGGCGGGCAGCCAGAGATTGAGCATGGATCACAGAGGAACTTGGAGCTTGAAGGCAGTTAGAGGTGGAGGAATAACCAAGGCTTACTGAGAAGCTGGGGAACAGATCATGATGAGATTGTGATGAGAAAAAACCTTAAAGGAGCACGGAGAGGTATTAACAGGGTTGTCATAAAAATCACACAAGGAACTTTGGAGATTGCACAGAGGACTTGACATTTCTACCAGACAGTTTTTAACACACAGGCACCGAAGGTTTGACAACCAGTTCCTTATATCCTCATCAGTGATGAGCTCAATGAGCTTGCATGTGTGCAGGTGCAGCAGGCAGGTTCCGCCCCCAGCTTTATGGACAGGTCCTCAGTTGAAACTCTCATGAATAGTGAAGAAATAAGCAGCAAGCAGACAGACCAAGACAAACACAGACAAAACATGGAAAAACACCCCAGACTCCTAACAGATGCAAGGGAATCATTATCTTAACTCTTTAACATAACCATTAATAAGGCGCTGACTTTGTTTGCAACAGTTGAGAGACTAACTAACTCTCCTGTGACTGTAGCCCCTAAACTACATTCCACCAGGGTTTGCGATGAATTTGCCAACATTTTTACTGTAAAGATTTTTAAAATTAGAGGGTAAGGTTGTACCTCGGTACCAAACCCATTAACAATGTCATCAACACCAAACCAGAGAAAATGTCTGAATTCCATGAATGAAACCAAATAAAGTTTTTTTTTGTCATTGGGTCTGATCTGATTCAAATAGTTAGCTCATCCCTCCTGTCAGGTGTCTTCCTCCAGGCTTTAAACTCAGCAGTTATCAAACCACTGCTAAAGAAGAACAACCTGGACAACACATAAATGCAGAACTACAGGCCAATCTCTAATCTCACATTCATCAGAAAAATTATTGAAAAAACTGGTAAATAAATTCCTAACAATGACTAACCACTTTGATGATTTTTAGTCTGGTTTTCCTGCTCACCACAGCACTGAGACTGCCCTCGTTGAAGTTTTCAATGACATCTTCATAACTACAGACTGTGGTAGAACCACAGTGCTGGTCAGTGCAGCATTTGACATTGTTGATCATGACCTACTGTATTATTAAAACAACTGGAGAGCTGAGTTGGACTCTCTGGTACAGTACTTGGCTAGTTAAAGTCTTACCTAAAGAATAGGGACTATAAGACCATGTACACATGTAGCCAGTTTAAAAAAAACAAAAAAATATTCTCACCACCTCGTTTAAAAGAAGATCTCCGTCCACACCTAACCGCATAAGTGCGTTGTTAAGCATGTTCATAGACATGCCAAACCTGTAGGGGGCAATAGATCCCCCAAATCCTGTTCACTCAGAATAACTTTCTATGTTCAAACTTCTACATGAAGCAGTAATTGAGCTTGTAAAAACAAGCAAACAAAAAGCACTTGGACAATCGATAATGCCAACACATCTCTGAGGGCATAAATGCTGTTTCTGACAGTAAACAAAGGGTCGCACAAATGATGTTGTAGCATTTTTGTCGAGGAAAGTGACGCTGCAGAGCCGAAAACTCCGGTTATTTCGGTCCACATGCAAACACTTAAAATGGAGAAAATGCTAATCTTCACTTTGGCCGGACTTTTTAAAAAGATTAGCTATCGGTGCCATAAATCTGCATTTTCGTGTGAATGACACACCAAACAGTAGAAAAATATCTTCATTTCGTGAGATACTGTGGACAAGGCATAAGTCTCCTGCAGCCTGGCGGGGTCAATTTGTGCCCTGAAATTTTCTTCAGGATTTTGCAAGCCCCACTGATGTTGTCCTGCTGCAGGTGGTCCTCTATCTTCTTCCTGTAGATGTTCTTCCTTTGCTTTATTTTCCATTTCAGTCTCTTCTGTACAGCTCTCAGCTCCTCCTTGTCTCCAGATCTAAACAGCTGCTGTAACAATGAGTTCTGTTTAGAGCTGCCTTTGGATAATTGATTAATAATAGCTGGAATGCCATAACATTAATATGTTTTAATGTTCTTTATGTTTCTGATGTGTTTTCTGTTTTTATTGTTGTTTTAATGCTGGTGTTATTTTATCCCCTAATCACATTGAATTGCCTTTGAAAATAGCCTTTTTCATTTCATTTCATTTCATTTATTTATTTATAAAGCACCTTCCACTACCAGTCAATGAAGCCCAAAGTGCTGTACACTGAAAAGTACAGTGCAATATACAATATAAAACAATAAAATGATAACAACCAATAAAGCTAGGCAGAATGTAAGGCACGGTAATGCAGGAACAACCTGGCTTTACAACTCTGTATGCAGGTAGCCTCTCTGATAGCAGGCAGCAATTGATTCCATAATTTCGGAGCCAGCATAGCAAACGCACTCTCACCCCGAGACTTAATCCTGGTTCTCGGAACAAGCAACACACACTGGTCTGATGAACGAATAGATTTTAGGGGTTAATATTTTGAAAGTAAACTAGAAAGAAAAAATGGAGCCGTACCTGCCAAAGATTTATAAACAAGAACAAGGATTTTAATAAATATCAGGTACCGTATTGGCAGCCAATTCAAAGAAACAAGAATCGGGGTAACATGCTCAAACTTTTTTGTACCACAAATAAATCTGGCAGCCACATTTTGGACCAGCTGCAGCCTTGCCACTGAAGCCTAACATAGCCCAGCATATAAGAAGCTACAGTAATTTAACCCGGACAAAACAAACGCCTGTGTCACAATATCCAAGTTGGTTTTGGAAAGCTAATGTTTGTGGCCACCGCAGCTAGAAGAAGCATGACCTTGTCACAGCATTTATTTAGAGATCCAATTTTAAGGCAGCATCAAGTCTCACCCCCAGATTTGTAACTGCAGACTGCTCATACGGGGCAGGAGATGGGAGGTCAAGACCATGCTCCTTTCGACCACTAAGAGAAAACACAATAACTTCCGCCTAGCTTTCATTGAAACCAAGGAAGTTAGCAGACATCCACAGTCTAATGTCAGGAAGACAGTCAACAATCGCTCTAACACTATTTTCAGACCCCATTCCAATGGCAGCAAGTAAAGGGAGAACAGCAACGGGCCCAGCACCGACCCATGGGGTACCCCCACTTCAGCGGATAAGGTTCATATGAGTGAGGACCCATGCTGACACAAAAAGATCTGTCGGCAAGATAGGAACGCATCTATTGAAGGGCTTCACCAGCTAGCACCCAATTTTCCAGCCAATCAAAGAGCAGTCTCAGTCCTGTGTTCAGGCTTGAACCCCAACTGGAATGGTTCCAGGATATTATGATCTTAAAAAACTAAACAACTGATTATACACAATGTTCTCTAAAATCTTTGCACAAAAAGTCATATTTGGTATACATAACTTGAAAACATCGCAGGATCCAGTCCTTGTCTTTTCAACAGCGGTCTCACCACTGCCTGTTTATAGTTGAGCGGAACCACAATAGAAGTGAGACTGGTGTTAACGATGGTTACGACAACTGGAGCTATCGAGGGAAAGACATTCTGAAAAAACCAAGCCAGCAAAACATCACAAAAAGAACCAGCTGGCTTTAACCTTGTCACTACCCTTTCAAACTCAGCCAAAGACACCATAAGAAAGAGTTAAACTTGGCTACTGGTGTGGCCGGGAGAACTTTCCAGAACATTTCCACTCCCACCTGAATCAAGTAGTGCACCCAAAGTCTTAAAAAGTGTGTTTCTTACAGATGGTGTCAGCCCCAGAGTCCCGAAGGCCTGTGACCAGCAGCTCTGTGGGATTCTGCAGTACCTCTTCAACCTTAGCCTAACTCAGGAGAAGGTTCCAGTGTTGTGGAAGACATCCTGCCTTGTTCCAGTACCAAAGAGAACTCACCCATCAGTCATCAATGACTATATACCTGTTGCCCTGAGATCCCACATCATGAAGGTCCTAAAGAGACTCCTGTTGGCACCCCTGAGTAAGCAAACAAGAACGTATCAGGACCCGCTGTAGTTTGCTTAATGCTGTGGAGTTGGAGTTGAAGATGCCATTATCCACCTGCTTCAAACAACCCACTGTCATCTGGACAAAACAGGCAGCACTGTGAGGATCATGTTCTTTGATTTCTCCAGTGCATTTAACACAATTCAGCCTGATTTGCATTGTCAGAAACATCTGAAGACACAGGTGGAGCACTCAACAATCGCCTGGATCAATGACTACCTGACAAACTGACCAAAGTTTGTGAGACTGAAGAATTGTGTGTCAAACCAGGTGGTCAGCAGCACAGGAGCACCACAGGGGACTGTATTTTTACCATTCCTTTTTACTCTGTACACCTCAGACTTCCAGTACAAATCAGAGACCTGTCATCTGCAGAAATACTCAGATGACTCTGCAACTGTCGGGTGTATCAGAGATGGACAAGAAGCTAAATACAGAGAGCTGGTGGACCGCTTTGTGACATGGTGTGGAAACAATCGTCTTACCTTGAATGTGAACAAAACAAACGAGATGATTGTAGATTTGAGGGGAAACGAATACGTCAAACACTGTTTCCATCATGGGAGAAGAAGTGGAGGTGGTTGAAGAGTATAAATACCTCAGAGTTCACCTTGAGAACAGACTGGACTGGAGACTTAAGAGTGAAACCATCTACAAGAAGGGACAGAGCAGACTGTACTTCTTGAGGAAGCTTAGGTCCTTCAAGGTTTGCAGCAAGATGCTGCAGATCTTCTACAAGTCTGTTGTGGAGAGTGTAATCTCTTTAGCCATCATCTGTTGGGGTAGCAGCATCAAAGTCAGGGATTTGAAAAGGCTCAACAACCTGATAAAGAAGGCTGGTTCTATTCTGGAGATGACTGTGAAACCTCTGGGGATGATGATGCAAAGAAGGATTCTTCATGAAATCAAAAAAATTATGGACAACCCTGAGCATCCTCTTCATGAGACTGTCATACAACAACAGAGCGTCTTCAGTCGGAGGCTTCTTCAGTTTCGCTGCAATACAGACCGCTACAGGAAATCCTTCCTGCCCACAGCCATTATCATCTACAACAACTCCTTAAAGAATTAAATGTATGAGCTATACCAACATTTAATTTCCCTCTGGGATCAATAAAGTATTTTTGAATTGAATTGTTGATCAAAATCTGAATAAAATTTGATCTTAACATTTTTCACTGCTTCATAATACAAATACAAATTTTAATCTTTTCCAGATTGATGGGGAGTAACATCTGCTTCTCTGAGGTCACTGCTGATTTCCTTTCCTTCCCTATGTTATGTTACCAACCTGTATATTCCAAAGCAGTAAACGACCAAAATATACCTCACAGGATTTTAGTACCATTCCGTGTCTACTTTTTCTCTTAATTTTATGTAAACAGCAATGATGCACTTTATTTTTCACATAGAGATTTAGGATTTGGGCATTGTTTTTTGTTTTTTTGTAAATACAACTCTAAAACTATTTTGGACATCATTATAATAAAATCCCCACTGGTGGTATGGGTAAGATTCACAAAGCGAGCTTATTCAGGCAGTGATGGAATCTGCTTTTGGACCTAAAACACAGTGATTCGCAAAGTGAGCTTATTCAGGCAGTGATGGAATCTGCTTTTGGACCTAAAACACAGTGAAGCTTCGAAGGTAACAAAGCTCCTCTTCTCTGCTAGTACTTTACACATTGTCTCAGGTTGATAAGACAGGTGTGTTGTCACTGTTTAGTGCTGCTTTAATGATGTCTTCACCAATTTGGTGGCATACTCTGTTGTTGGTGGCTGCATGTTGCAGCAGATCGCTGTCAGAGCTGCGCTCTAACTGCAAGAGGTTCTGCCACAGTCAAGTGCACACAGCTTGCTTGTGTCATACTCAATTATCGCTCCTCCACTTTCCAAGACAGTAATTGAGCTGGGGGCACTCCCTCTATTTAAAACCACAGGGGCTCTGCAGTTCTCATTGTATCCGATGAAAGCTCCACCTATCCTGATTGCCACCAGCAGAAGCCTCAGTATGAGACTTGGTAAGGCCAGTTGGGTGAGCCTGTGTCCTCAAGGCACTGTTGGGAACAAGGTGTCGACACGCACACACACCTTCACACCACCAACCAGCTATTTTACTTCCTTGCCAATTTAATAAAAGATGGATCAGTCCATTAACTGTCAACTTCAATAAAGGTTAAGTGGTGCAAAAGTGTCTTGTCTCCTAAAATAATTTGTTTGTAATGTTTAGGGCCAACTTCTTCTGCTAAAGTGAAAGTTATATTTTATAACATACAAAAAAATTGTACACTTAGCTTAGAGATATATGGAGGAGGAGCTGAGCAACTCCACAATGCCTCATTTGGTTTTAAAAGGTCAACATGACATATTCAACATGAGCTGCTTCCAGAACACTGTGATCATATCTGCCTCCAAGACGTTCATTAGTTGCTGTTCAATAATCATGACAAGGTGTTCAAACGAGGTATGTAACTACTTTACAAAATGATTAAATAAAAAAAGAAACAAAGAAAGCTATAAAAAAGGGACTTTGTTAATATTACATTTGGCGGGTCAGAGTCTAACTGAAAATTCATGACGAACAACTGCCATTTTTATTTTACAAATACAAATTTGACAGTGTTTTATGGACTGAATTCCCAGTGGATCCTAACAGCTTACACAGGCCTGCTAGAAGACCAGTTTATTGTGAGAGTCCGTGAGACACTATTTTAAACGTTTTCCCACCTTTATTGTGAGATTTTAAATCCTGTTTAATTCATGTTAAAACCATAGACTGTATAATAACTGGACGAAGCCTTGGTGACGTCACCCATAGGTTTCTGAAGAGCAAAAATTAAGCCAACTGGGCGGTACCCACAGCCCAGTTGGCTTGTCTGCGTCACGCGTCTCATCACTCCCAGAAAATACAAAGATGGGCAAAGAGGTGGAGCTGAGAGTGGAGCTGAGAGTGGAGCTGTGAGGGCGGGGGCGGATGATTGACACTCTGAGCCGATGTAGCCGGGAGCTAGTCCTGGAGCTAACTGGAGCTAACTGAAGCTAACCGAGGTTAGCCGGCGCCTTTAGCCTGAAAACCGCAGTATAGCAACTCTCCTACCCTCTTCCATCCAGGCTGTAAATACAATATTAAATCGGTGAGTTGACATTTAAATTGAAATAATTTATTGAAACGAAATTATCATTAACTTAATGCAAGTTTTCAATAATATTTTTAACTTAGTTATTAATAGTGTATGAGATCTATTTAGTCTATGCATGAGATACATGATCAAGCTAAGTTAGTTAGGATAGTTCACATATTTATATTAATACTTGTTTGTATTTACCCTAATTGTTAGTGATTGTACTACCATGTAGGATCTCCCAGTTGTTCACACAGCTATTGTAGATTAGCAACAGCTAATATGAATCATTTCGATCCTATAGTGTATTCTGCAATGTAGGAATTTTACTAATAATTTATTGAGGTCTGTGAAGGGATAAGTTGCACTTTTAGTAAGACACCTGTGTTTCCTTTTATAGATTTTGTTTACCAGGTCACAATGGCTGCATGCCTGTCCTCCACAATAGCCAAACAAAGCAGAACATGTGAGAACCTGTCTCCATCACTTCATGTAGAATTTTAACAGTATTATACTTTCAACCAATAGGCCACACCTGTGCAACTGCCATTCATTATGCTAGTTTTTTTTCTCCATAGCCATTTGGATCATTGGAGACAGCTGAAGAAACCATCTGAGGAAACCTCGGCCTCCTGGACGTCCGTATTTCCTGGTTTGCCTGGGGGGGGTGCTGAGGTGGAAAGCCCCCCCCCCAACTACCTGTGAGGAAGAGCAGCTCTAAATGTCCTCATCATTAGCTGAGGCGGGGGTGGTCAGCAGTGTCCAGTTGGTGAACATGATGAAGGAGGACCTGCACCAGCTTAACCTTCTCCACCCTCAGATGTCCATCATCTTCTCCTCCATCACCCAAAGGCGTCGATAGAGGGCAGGTGTAAACCCAGCAAAAATAGAAAAAGCCAGCAGGTTTGTCAACAGTGTTATGGCTTCTTTTATTCCTAGTTTAAATGCTGCTATCTTTACGCATCCTCACATTAGACATGACAGTCCTTTTGAACAATTGATGTTAAAGCAAAAAGTATAACTATAGCCCTGATTGTTATGTCTAATGTGTTGTTGGTGTAGTTTTTTTATTTCAACCATTACATCTGTTGCCATAACACTGTTGACAACTCTGCCCCCCAACCCAATTTTTCTGTACATAAGTCTCTTTTGCTTTCTTTGTTTTTTTATCTGTGTCCCTTTCTTTTATAGAATCCTGTGTTTAAATAAATAAATGTTTTATTCTCTATAATGACAAAAAATTCTTTCAACAGTATATAACAAGGGAAGAAATAAAACAAACAAGTAATTAATCAGCCAACTGCATTTTTGAATTTGATAAATTCCTTCAACATCTCAATAATAAAATAAACCTTGGCGTCTGTAATATTACAAAGCCAAATCATACTTCTTATGTAGCTACAAAACTATGATTTTTTTTTTCTTGAAATGGAAACAGTATCTGTGTGAAAGAAAAACAGAAACTTCATTGATTTGTTGTTTATTTAATCAAAAACAAAAAACGGACAGCACCTAAGGATATGAAAGAAGTGGCATTATAGGTGATGCACATATATTGTTAATTACTTCTCCTTATGAACTTCCTGTAGTTTTCGGCGATTGATATAATCTGTAAGGAAAAAAAGATTGTATACTAAAAACAACTTAAAATTTCAACATTGCCCATCTTAGTTGGAAACCAACTGACCACAAGACAAACGTGCCGTAAACAAATGACTACATAGACATATACCACTTATGGGTGTATGTATAAAAGTACAAAAATTAAGGTGAATCCCATATGACAGCATATCAGAAATGGTTAACACCTTAACTGACAACTCTTATACATTTTTAAAAAGTAAAAAATCTCTGACAACAAAATATGAAATATATCTGGATTTAGTTGGACATTTTTAAAAAAAATTTTTTAAACATGTGCCTCTAAGATAAGGCTGCTTGGTCGCTGATGGGTTGAAATGATCACATTTCTTATCTACTTTACATGTTAAAACCGTCAAAATAACGTGCTGGTACACACACACATTATATATATATATATAATGTGTTTGTGTCTTGACCGCGAACCGATCAATAAGTTTTTTTGACGGTGAAATGAGCAATCATTTTGTAAAATAAAATCATGAAGCCCCGTTTGTCCAAAGCTTTTACTAAAACTGTGTGAAGTTTGAATAAATCAACAAGTAAATAAGAAATGTAATCATTTCAACCCATGTTCGACCAAGCAGCCTTATCTTAAATGCACAATATCTTAACCTGTTCATTTTGTAGTTTCCCAGTGTGATTAACTAGCTACTTTGTTAGGAGCTCAGCTACCCGGAGCTTCATCTACAAAATAACGTACAGAAATATTATTTTACATACCGAAAAAAATGGAGCAGAGACTTCTTGGACGGTCTGTTAGTGCAATCCGTACCACAGCAAGCCATCTTTGTCCAATAAGTGCACGATTTATATCTTAACACTAATAAAGTTTGTGGACACAACTGATGTTCAAGTTCAGAGAAAGGAAATGGACAAAGTCTTAACGTGAGTCCCAGGCTGAAGGCCTTCCCCGGGGCAAGCAGGGGGATAAGCGGTCCATGCATAGACTGTATAGTCTATGGCAGCAAGCTGCTAGCCACCGTTAGCCACCAGCTCTAGCGCTGACGGCTCAACCGACCTGTCAATCAAAAGGACACGGCCCTAATTATTCATAATTTCAAGATTAAATTTCGTCTAAACGGATGAGTTAGAAAAAAATTCACCCCCCTCAGAGATGTCATGACGGTAAACCTGACCTATTAAACCTAAAATGGTTTTTAGAACCAGGCTGTAAACATGTTTATTTCTGCTGTGAAGTTGGCCTTTTTAACACGGAAGTCAATGGGAAATTGCTCCTTTCTGGAGCCACCCCCCAGCGGATGAGGGGTGAACTGCAATTTTTGTTACTTCCGGGTTGGCCTCAATTCTGAGCGGCAGAGTTTGCCCCTTGGTTAAAACAAAGAAATGTGTTAGCAATTCGATTCGATTGCACAGTGGCACAGTTAGTAGCACTGTTGCCTTGCAGCAAGAAAGTCCTGGGTTCACATCCTGGCCTGGGGTCTTTCTACATGAAGTTTGCATGTTTTCCCTGCGCATGCATGGGTTCTCTCCAGGTACTCCGGTTTCCTCCCTCAGTACGAAAACATGACTGTTAGGTTAATTGGTCTCTCTAAATTACCCTTAGGTGTGTGTGTGTGTGTGTGTGTGTGTGTGTGTGTGTGTGTGTGTGTGTGTGTGTGTGTGTGTGTGCATTGTTGTTTGTTCTGTGTTGCCCTGTGATGGACTGGCAACCTGTCCAGAGTGTACCCCGCCTTTTGCAATGATTGCTGGATATAGGTACCAGCCACCCGCAACCCTGCACAGGATAGATGGTACAGATAATGGATGGATGGATCGATGGATACATTCAAATCTGTTTAGTAATTGCGCCAATTCACAACAGATGTCATCTCAAGGCACTTTACAGGAAAAGTAATCTCAATTTAATTGTACATACATTCCAATCAGTTTAAAAGTGATCCATCGAGTCATTGACTTGTAGCATTCACTCCTCCTGAACGAATATGTAGTGACAATAGACAGTCACCTTCGCTGTGTTGTTGACTTCACAGTAATCCCTCATATTGAGCAAACATGTAGTGACAGTGGAGAGGAAAAACTCCCCTTTAACAGGAAGAAACCTCCAGCAGAACTTGAACCTGGCTCATTACAGCTGGTCATCTGCCACAACTGACTGGGGGTTCGACAAGACAGAGCAGTGACACAAAAATAACAAAATGAATGTTGTAAGAGTACTTTCTGTTTCGACACACACAGCCATTGGGCGGCGCTAACCCACATTCTAGCTCCAACAGGAGAAGAAGAGGACCAGAGGTTTTATAAGGCAGCCATTCACATTCTAGAATTGCGCTGCTCTGGGTGGCTGCATGTTGGAGTGGCTCTGTTGGCTACATATTAAGTTTTGTTTTTTTGTACATTGGTTCCTCTTTTTTCTTAAAGAAGATTGCATTTTTTTTTTACCTGTATACTTTCTAGTTTTTGGTGCTGTGAAGCTGGAAGGATTTTTGCTGTAAATTTTTCCCTTTTTGACAATTTGTTATGATGCGTAACCATGGCAACAATGTGGTTTACAGCCGGGAGCAGCTGATTAACATCGCAAAAGCTGAAATAATACCTCAACTGAAACCACAAATCCCCGATGAGTTGATAAGGAGGAGACGTGGATGCAGAGCAGGAGCGAAAAGGAGACAGAGAAAGAGGAAGTTCAAGCCATCTCTTCCATCGATCATAATGGGTAACGTAAGATCACTGGCTAACAAGATGGATGAACTCCAAGCCCTTACAAGGACTCAGCCAGAGTACCGTGAATGCAGTGTTATGTGTTTTACGGAGACGTGGCTGCTGGATCATATCCCCGACTCCAACGTCTGTCTGCCAGGCTTCCTGACTGTACGAGCAGACAGAGATCTGAAGACGAGCAGAAAAAGGAAAGGTGGTGGAGTAGCAGTGCTTGTCAACAACAGATGGTGTCATCCAGGACATGTTACTGTGAAGTGTCGTCTCTGCAGCCCAGATCTCGAACTCTTGGCAGTGAGTTTTCGTCCATATTATTTGCCAAGAGAGTTCACCAGTGTAATTTTGGCAGTTGTTTACATTCCACCTTCAGCCGTTGCCGACAATGCATGTGATGTCATCAGTTCCATTGTTGCTAAGCTACAGACACAGCACCCCAATGCATTTGTGGCAATATCTGGTGATTTTAATCATGCCTCGCTCTCTACTACACTTCCAACATTTCAACAATTTGTCAGCTGCTCTACAAGAGAAAACAGGACCTTGGATTTGTTTTATGCAAATGTAAAGGATTCATACACGTCCAAACCAAGACCTCCTCTGGGACAATCAGATCACAATCTTGTTTTTCTCTGTTCAGAATATAAACCACTTGTTCAGAGGCAACCTGTGACAAAACGAACTGTGAGAAAATGGTCACAGGAAGCTGAAGAAGCCCTGCAGGATTGTTTTGCAACCACAGACTGGATGACTCTTTGCCAAGCACATGGAGAGGACATCAATGACATGACTGAGTGTGTGACTGACTATATAAACTTCTGTGTGGACAACATCATCCCCACCAGAACAGTGAGATGCTTCCCTAATAACAAACCCTGGATCACCAGTGACCTGAAGGAACTGCTATACAAGAAAAAAAGAGCCTTCAGGGAGGGAGACAGGGAATTACTGAGGAGTATACAGAAGCAACTTAAGGTCAAGATCAGAGACAGCAAGGAGGCATACAGGAAGAAGCTGGAGAACAAACTACAGAGGAACAATATCAGAGATGTCTGGTCAGGAATGAGAAAGATCACAGGTTTTAAGGACAGGAAAGATTGGATAGATGGAAGTCTGGACAGAGCCAATGAACTGAACACATTCTTCAACAGGTTCAGTTCAGGAACTAGCTCAGCATCCCCCTCTCCTGTTCCCAGCCAAACAGACATCCCACTATCCTCTGATCAACAGCTTTCCTGTTACACCTCAGATGTTTTATCCTTCACCTCAGCCATGGACTCTTCTAATTCCACAAGTTTGACTTCAACCAAGTCAGGAAATGCTGCTACCCCCTTTGCCTCCCCCTCCCACTTGTCTGTCTCCAAAAGTCAGGTGAAGAGGCAGCTGGAGAAACTGAACCGGAACAAGGCTGCAGGTCCAGATGGTGTCAGCCCCAGAGTCCTGAAGGCCTGTGCAGAGCAGCTCTGTGGGATTCTGCAGCACCTCTTCAACCTTAGCTTAACTCAGGAGAAGGTCCCAGTGTTGTGGAAGACATCCTGCCTTGTTCCAGTACCCAAAAAAACTCACCCATCAGTCATCAATGACTATAGACCCGTTGCCCTGACATCCCACATCATGAAGGTCCTGGAGAGACTCCTGTTGGCACCCCTGAGTAAGCAAACAAGAACGTATCAGGACCCACTGCAGTTTGCTTATCGCTGTGGAGTTGGAGTTGAAGATGCCATCATCCACCTACTTCAACCAACCCACTGTCATCTGGACAAAGCAGGCAGCACTGTGAGGATCATGTTCTTTGATTTCTCTAGTGCATTTAACACAATTCAGCCTGATTTGCTTTGTCAGAAACTCCTGAAGACACAGGTGGAGCCCTCAACAATCGCCTGGATCAATGACTACCTGACCAACAGACCACAATTTGTGAGACTGAAGAATTGTGTGTCAAACCAGGTGGTCAGCAGCACAGGAGCACCACAGGGGACCGTACTCTCACCATTCCTTTTTACTCTGTACACCTCAGACTTCCAGTACAAATCAGAGACCTGTCATCTGCAGAAATACTCAGATGACTCTGCAATTGTCGGGTGTATCAGAGATGGACAAGAAGCTGATTACAGAGAGTTGGTGGACCGCTTTGTGACATGGTGTGGAAACAATCGTCTCACCTTGAATGTGAACAAAACAAAGGAGATGATTGTAGATTTCAGAAGAAACAGGGATAAGTCAAACACTGTTTCCATCATGGGAGAAGAAGTGGAGGTGGTTGAGGAATATAAATACCTCGGAGTTCACATTGACAACAGACTGGACTGGAGGCGCAACAGTGAAGCCGTCTACAAGAAGGGACAGAGCAGACTGTACTTCTTGAGGAAGCTTAGGTCCTTCAAGGTTTGCAGCAAGATGCTGCAGATCTTCTACAAGTCTGTTGTGGAGAGTGTAATCTCTTCAGCCGTCATCTGTTGGGGTAGCAGCATCAGAGCCAGGGATTTAAAAAGGCTCAACAACCTGATAAAGAAGGCTGGTTCTGTTCTTGGGACAACTGTGGAAAATCTGGAGATGATAATGCAAAGAAGGATTCTTCATAAAATCAAAAAAATTATGGACAACCCTGAGCATCCTCTTCATGAGACAGTCACACAACAACAGAGCATCTTCAGTCGGAGGCTTCTTCAGTTTCGCTGCAATACAGACCGCTACAGGAAATCCTTCCTGCCCACAGCCATCATTATCTACAACAACTCCTTAAAGAATTGATTATATGAGCTATACCAACACTTAATTTCCCTATGGGATCAATAAAGTATTTTTGAATTGAATTGAATTGAATTGAATTGTTAGCCTGCCGGCTAACGTTGTGTTAGCTTCCCCCATCATCCACAGAGCAACCTTGAAAACTGGGCAGAGGCGAGATTAGTTTAGAATAAACAAGACTTAAGGGTTGTTTATTTTCACTGTGATTTGTTACTTTGTTAAAAATTTCATTTATTGTTTGGGTACAAACAGGCTGGTCGGCCTAGAGGTTTAAACAGCGATTTTAGAGGTTTCCGATGGAAGGTCGTTTATATCCTGCAACCTGAGTTACTCAATCCGACAGTGTAAAATAGAATCAGTTATCTACAGGTTATTGATTTCAAATTCAGCAAATGGTTTATTGAAGCATTGCTTCTTCCAAATAATGTTTTTCTTCACTTCTGCTTTGCATTGTGAATTGGTGGTTTGGAAACAAACCAGAAGGGGCTGGTTAGTCTTAAACTGACCACAATTAATTTAAAACTAATTTAGCTTCATTCCCAAAACTCTTCAATACAAGCCTTGGTCTTTAAGCAAACACATTTATTCTGAACTGTGACATCATTATCAATTGATTGGATATTGTTTCTAGTTCTGTGCATGTTTATCACTTTTACTGTTTACTTGTGGGTATTAGTTTTATTATAGTTATTCTTTTATTAGTGGTTTATTTGTGTATTACTAGTTTGAGTTTCTTGATTAAAGTATGTTAACTGAAAGTTTAATTCTTTTTGTAATAAACTCTTGTATTTTGGAAAACCGTTGTTATTTTACCTACATGTGTAGTAACTTGCTGTTCAAAGAATGCCAAGAACTTATATATATAAACATATATTGTTTCATTACCTCAGCCTTATCAGGCAGGTAAGCATAAACATAAACTGAGACTGAACAATTTGGCTATTGTATTCCTGGAATCCAGGTGGTGCCTCTAAACTTGGTAAATTTTACATAAAATTATTATTCTTATTAATAATTGCTTAGGGCAATTATTAATAAGAATAATTATTCATAGCCAAAACCTACCTATCTGTGGCACAACATTTCTATATTTAAAAAAGTGAAAAGTGATACCAGGACATGGAGGACAAACAGTTAGTGGGAGCAGCATCCCAGTCGATGCCTTCCTCCAACAGGGCATCACAGCTGCACAGAGTGCCAGACCAGGTGTAGCTTCTATGGAGAGAAAAACACTGAGATAAAACAAAGTTAACAGTCGAAATAACAAATAATGCAATTGGAGAGTTGTAGAAGAGAAAAGTAACAGAGTGAAGAAAAGTGGTCAGTCTGTCTTCCAACAGTCTTATTTATAGCAGCATAACTACAGAGATATTTCAGGATGATCTAAGCCAATAACTATAAGCTTTATCAAAAAGAAAAGAAGTTTTAAGCCTGGCCTTAAAAGGAGGCAGAGTGTCTGCCTCAGGGACTAGAACTGGGAGCTGGTTCCACAGGAGAGGAGTCTGAAAACTAAAAGATCTGCCTCCCATTCTACTTTTAGAAATCCAAGGAACCACCAGTAAACCTGCAGTCTGAGAGAAATCTCTAGTAGAAATGTAAAAAGCACAAAACAAAAAGCTGATATAACATTTTAGCAAATGTTTGCTCCCAATTAGACAAAATATATGTTAAAACTGATTTGGAATCTGTTTGGCCAGAAATGAAGTTCAGCTGTCCTACAAAAAAATTTCTGACATTTGCTCATTTGGAACCTTTAGCTAAAGCCAGACCCTGCGAGGATGTGACAAATGTTTTCACTGATCTTATTATACAAATCTAAAACAAAGAAGAAAGGTACCGAAAAAATTCCACAAACATTAATACTTATATAGAGGACTTAAAGCTACATTGTGTAAGAACAACCAACTGAATATTAGATTCTAGCCCCACCCCATTCCGAGCGCGTTTTAACTCTTACGGTGGCCGTTTCATGCCAAGGTTAACATGGCTTCCAGTACTACGACTTCGTCCAGTGTTCCTTCCAGTGATGAGGTTACTTTAGAAAACTACATTGCATTTAGTTATATAGTCAGACGTCTGCCGCGTCGCGAGTAGACAATCTCCCTCTGGCATTCGTCACGGTGCAACTGAGTGTAGCCAAAGCGCGAAAGGCGGAGCTAGAACTTCCAGGAATGTCCCTTGTTGGCGAATGTATTTCAAAGATTGAGGCTCGACATGGATTGACATGTTGAGCCTCTTTTGACACTCTTTCTATGTAAATATTCATATTATACATAATTTAAAAAGGGACTGGCTGAGGAAGGTTCTGGAGTTTTTCCGAACGATTGCTCTGTTCTAGATAGGTGTTCAGAAGGTTTGTTTTTGTTCATCAAAAGTAGCCGCGGTTAAGCCACAGTCACGATCATATTGTGTATTGTTGTGAATAAAACTTGTTGTCCTTGTTGAATTTAGTGATATTTCAGTTAGGATGGCCTATGACCTGAAAGGGAACTATGGTCAGTCAGTCAGCCCGCGTCAGTCAGCCCACCAAGACTGGCTCCCTATCAAGCACGGTTTTTAACTGGTTTTAAACCTTTTAAAGACTGGTTCTAACGGATTTTTAAACACCACTGACTTATTAATAACCAGGACGTGTTTTACCGGATCGTTTTAATCGGTGGGAAGCGCGGATTACTTCTCCCCCACCATGCCTCCACTCACCTGCAGTCCTGGGTGTGATGGCTGCGCAAAACGTAGCCAGAGGGTTCTGGAGCTGGATCAGAGGATCTCAACACTCCACCAAATCCAGGACCAGCGCAACGTGGACATCATCTTTGGCCGGACTTTCGCCGCCGCCAGCAGTGCACAGCTGGCAGACACCATTCCCTGCCAGCCCGGCGAAGCTGTGGGGGGAGGATCCATCGCTGGGCCTCCAGGCAGACTCGGGGTGCCAAACTCCCGCGTAACATCTGCAGCAGAGGAGGACCGCTGGTTCCAGCAGAGGGCTAAACCAAAAGCCCCCATCAGCTCCACTCCGGTGCTCCAGGGTGCCCAGTTAACGGTTGTGCCAGGCCGCAGTGGAAGCGCTTGGAGCAGCCGCCACCGCTCTCCTCCAACCTGGCTGCCTCTATCAAACCGTTTCAGCGCCCTGGATGCGGATTTCCCTCCTCTGACAGCCCCTGGTCGCCGTAGATCCGTAGGAGCGCCGCCTAATCCCTCCCAGCAGCAGGAGCAACAGCCGGACTCTCGCAGCCCCCCACGTCACGCCAAACCCCGGGCTGCAGCCAGAACTCGCCGAGGAGTGCTCCACTTCACCCCGAACCCACGGAACGAGCCCTCGGCAGCGATTAAACATCGCTGCAGTCCTGGGGAAGCTTCTACACCTGGCATACAGGAAGTCCTGGATGGTAAACATCCTCTCCCCAGTGCAAACATCCGCCTGCAGACCCGCCGCCCACCACACTCATCATCGGGGACTCTATCATCAGAAACGTGAGGATGAGAGGAGCACTTACACTGTGTTTCCCTGGAGCCACTGTCACGGACATTACCGAACAGATCCTGCAGCTCATTGATCATCACAAACCTGTGAGTAAAGTTGTGATTCATGCTGGCACCAATGACATTTATAAACAGCAGACTGAGCTCCTGAAGCGTGATTTTATTCACCTTTTTAATCTTCTAGAAAACACACATGTCTCTGTTTTTATTTCTGGCCCCACTCCCACTATCGGCAGAGGAATTGGCTGTTTTAGCAGACTTTTATCCCTTAATACTTGGCTCTCCTCCATCACCGCCGTACACAATATTGGTTTTATAGACAATTTTTAAATTTTTTGGGGCAGGAAGCACCTGTTTGGACCAGATGGGCTCCATCTGAATAGACAAGGCACTCGTACACTGACATTGAGCCTGGCATGTCCACGCCCCCCCCCTGTCAACTACACTGGCCACAGCTGCCCCTGCCCTCTCTGATTCCTCCGCCACATCCTGATGTGCAAATGGTCCCTGCTCCTATGAACTCAAACCTGATTTTAACAGTAACTCACATACTGGACTTGGACCTTGTTCTACCTCATCCAAACCTGTTATCAGCAGAGAGCGGACTAAAAATCATGAACCGAACAAATGCAATCCAAATAATCTCAAAAAGTTGCCAAAAGCCCCATTTTCTGTAAATCATACAGTCCCTCCATCTCCAATCACTATTAATATGGCACTTTTTAATGTTCGCTCTCTGCTGAACAAAACTTTTATAATAAATGATCTGATTTTAGACCATAATCTTCATTGTTTATTTTTAACAGAAACTTGGCTGAGTGCAGATGCCCCTGTTGTTCTTACAGAGGCCTCCCCACCTAATTTTAACTTCACTTATTCTACGAGGAGTAGCAAAAGGGGAGGCAGAACTGCTTTTATAAGTTAATCAACACTTTCGCCAAACCTGTTTTATTTGATAACTATTTTACTTTTGAATATAATGCAAATGTTTTTAGCCCTCCTCAGATTTTATGTGTCACAATTTATAGGCCTCCTAAAAAGAGTTTTTATCAATTTTGCACAACTCCTTTGAAAGGATCATTTTAGCTGGTGATTTTAATCTACATATAGATAACCTTTTAGATCCTTTATCAACAGATTTTTTAAACATCCTGACTTATATGGATTTTAGCCAACATGTCATGCAGCCGACTCACAACAAAGGACACACCCTGGACTTGATCATCACGCATGGCCTGTCCACCCGTGTGTCCTCTGTTGTTGACTTGGCTGTCTCTGACCACTACTGTGTTTTTTAACATCACCAGTTTTATTAAGCAGGAGACCTCTGTGAGAACTGTCAGGAAGCACCATCTAACACCTGAAGTGGGTGCAGGTTTTCTGGAAATTTTTAAAAAGAATTCTCCTATTGTTTTGCCTGCCCCCTGTGATTTTATTGTCAAGGACTTTAACAGAAGGCTTCAGTCCACTCTTGACCGGCTTGCTCCACTACAAGTTAAAAGTTTAAAATCTAAAGCTGCAACGCCGTGGAAAAATGAAAATCTCAGAAAAATGAAGAGAAATTGTAGGGCGGCAGAGAGAAAATGGAGGAAAAGTAAAACCATAATAAAGCATCACATATACACAGATCTTCTCAAATTATACAACAATGCAGTAAGAAATTCAAAAAATTCATACTTCTCCAAAATCATCTGGGAACATAAAAATAATTCCAAAATCCTTTTTTTCACCATTGATAAACTTTTTAACAGAGCTACTTCTGCATTTCCTAAAACCCCCTCAAACACTCTTTGTGAGGAGTTCGCAGACCACTTCAGAGGGAAGGTAGACACCATCAGATGTAAGATTTTATCTTCTCAGAGTAACATGGTTTTAGACAAATCTGAGTGTGTGTCTTTACCAGAGGAAACGCTGGACAGTTTTGTCCTGGTAGAAGCTGGGACTCTTGATAAAGTTTTCTCCTCAGTAAAGCCCACCACATGTGTTTTGGACCCGATTCCCACTTCCTTTTTTAAGCAATTTTATGGATCTTTTAGAGATGAGATTTTAACCATAATGAATTACTCCCTTCAGACGGGGGTCTTTCCTGCCGCCTTTAAAGGGGCGGTAGTGAGGCCCCTGTTGAAGAAGAGCAATTTAGATTTTAATGATTTTAACAATTTTAGACCAGTATCTAACTTACCTTTTTAAGCAAAATTTTAGAAAAGGTTGTTTTAATTTAACTTAATGATTTTATTATTGAGCACAATGTCCTGGAGAAATTTCAGTCTGGTTTTAGGGTGAACCACAGCACAGAGATGGCCCTTCTAAAGATTTTCAATGATTTTAGATTAAACTATGATGCACAGAGGGTGACAGTGTTGGTTCTACTGGATCTAAGCGCTGCCTTCGATACAGTAGACCACACTGTTCTTTTAACCCGTTTAAAACAGACTGGCCTCTCTGGTGCTGTTCACAAATGGTTCACATCCTATCTCACAGACAGGACTTTTATGGTAAGTTTAGATACCTGCTCCTCTAGGGTCCATAGGATTACATGTGGTGTGCCCCAGGGTTCGATATTAGGCCCAGTGCTTTTTAACCTGTATATGCTCCCTCTTGGCATTGTCATCAGAAGACATGGAGTCAACTTTCACAGCTATGCTGATGATACACAGCTGTACATCTTCATGTCTCCCAGTGACACACGGCCAATGGATGCACTTTTTAACTGCATTTTAGACATTAAATCCTGGATGGCAGAAAACTTTCTCCAGCTCACCCAGGACAAAACTGAAGTTTTAGTCATCGGTCCTGAGGCTCAGAGAGAGAAACTTTTACCAAAACTACAATAACTGTCTTTTAATCCCTCTTTACAAGTGAAGAACCTGGGCGTGATTTTTGACTCTGAGCTGACTTTTATTCCTCACATAAAAAATATTACTAAAATAGGCGACCTTAATTTTATCGTTAAGGTGGACCGTCAGAATCAGCCCCGGGGCCAATTTAATACCGGGTTTCTCACAGTATATATGAATAGAGTAATAGCCTTGAACACAGAAAAAGGGAGCGAGGAAAAGAAAGATTTAGAGAAAAAGATGAGAAAAATGTGGAAAAGGCAGGGTCGTGATTCAGAGGGCAGAATGTCTCTGAGTCAGACCTGTTTTGAGGAAGGAAAGTATCAGGAAAGAAAAGCAGAAGAAGCAAGCAGATTTACAGGAAAAAAGAGTAGACATTTGAAAAAAGAGTAGAGTGGAATAAATTAGGCATACTGGGACAAGGAATTTAACATTTATGCAAAAAAAAATGACCCTGACACAGATGACTTGGAGGACATAAATCCACCACCATATGTAGGAATATATCCCAGTATGACTGTGGGGAGACGGGGACTGGACAGGCTACAGTGACATGGGCATTACAAGACGCTGAGACAGGTGATCATTGCGTACCACCTGACGAACTAGATCTATCAAGACGTGCTCGTAGTAGGTCCTCTGGACCCTCGAAATCTAGTCCCTCAGCTCCTCCATCCCCTAGCACAGACAGACAGCAATTGTGGGATCTGATAACCCAAGGATCAGGTAAAAGAGGTAAAGAGAAACCAGAAAAGGAGAAACAAGGTAGACAAAGGAAAGGAAAAGGGAAAGGACAGAAAGAGGAAGAGGAGGAAGAAACAAGTTTGCAGATTCTAATGGAATGTAAAGGTCTACTGAAACATGAGGACGAGGAAACGAAGAGATTGATGGCATAGAGACAAGCAGAAATGGACAAGTTAAGAGAAAAGCTGGAGAAAGAATTGAGAAAACAGATTAGAGAAGAAATAGAGGGAGAAAAGGATAGATCTAAAGAGGAGGATTCCCCTGATAGGGAGGGTCAACATCCACCACTGGAGAAGGTTGACCCAGAGGAGTAAGGAGACATTACAGGGGAGGGTGGTAAAAGGGACCCCTTGTAACCCGTAGCAAAAGCTTAAAAGGCAATAAAGACTCAATGGGACCCTTAATAAATGCACCTCTAGTGGCAGCACTAGGAGGAGAAGTTTAATATAAACCATTAAGACTAGCAGATCTCACAGGCATCGTGCAGCAACTCCCATCCCTGACAAAAAGAGGAGGCAACTGGCTTAATGAGCTATTCAGACTAACTGCAGGAATGCAGTTAGTGGTAGTAGATTGGAAGGCCCTGATAGGCAGAGTGTTAAAAGGAACAGACGTGTGAAATGATGATACAATGTAACTTGGCTGATGTAGGCGAGGCAGAACCACTATCTGCCCATGCACAAGCACTAGGGGAGTGGGTAAGAGAAAAATATCCAGGACATCATGCAGGCAAAATACCAAAATTTACATGGAGACCAGAAGTCTCACCTATAGATTATCTGTCCCAAAGTAAGGATACCTGGATGGGTCAAACAGGTCAAAATCCAGGTAACACAGGTACCAGCCAAATTTGGTTCAGAGAAGCAGTGCTGGCAGGAGTTCCGGAGGACAAATAAAAGATAATCCAGACTTAACCACACTTAACTGAGGCTGATCAAAATCAGTGGTAACGACACATAATATATAATTTACAAAAAGCAGCGGATGAGGCAAAGAAAGGGGGAGATGAAAAAGAAAAAATGGAAATTGCCTTGTTGAAGCTTCAGTTAAAAGAAGCCCAAGCAAAATTAACAGATCAAAAGGTTAAAAAGAAAAAGAAAACAGATGGTAGTAGAGGAGGCTCCTATACCCGTGGCCACTCCCACCGTTCCCATACTGTATGCAGGCCCAGCTTATCAGCCCCCTCCTTATGTACCTCATAATACATACTGAAGAGGTGGACATGGTAAAGGGAGAGGGGGTAGGGGGTAGGGGCAGAGGGGGAAGAGGGAGAGGCCAGGCTTATGGCAGTTGTCACCGTTGTAAAGACTCCTTCCACTGGGTAAAGGACTGCCCACAACCAGATACAAGAATGCAAAGAGGGGGTGGAGGACCGCCCCAGGCACCTCCCCATGAAATTGGGGGCCACAATCTTGTGCTCACCTGATGGACTTGTTCTCACTTTACCTAATGGACAGTTTTACACCTGTGGCACTCAAAGTGGACAATTTATGCTGAAAGATGAGACTTCAGCAGTGGCTGACATCTTTTTGGGACGTCTGACAACTCCCCCCGAACAACCAGGAACTGTGTCCGCTTTTCTATCCAGCTGGAAGCCATGGTTACTTGAACTCCAACCTTTTGTTCCTCCCCCAGACCCACTCCATGTCACCTTGGTATATGACAGAAATGATCCCAACCTTTGTCAAGAACAATTTGAAAAACAAATTGAAGGCCATATTTGGTCTCTTTCTTCGGGTCCGTGCTTTGTGGGAGAGGAGGGAGTCGTCCTAGGGGCCAATCTGACACCGGATGAGATTAAGTGGTATATGATGGAGGAGAAAGCAGTTCCTCATGTTTCTCTCCTCCTCCATCCTAAACATCAGGCTAAAGATTTGGGTGGATTAGCAAAGAGAGCTATGGAAGTAAAAGATTGGGGACCGACGCAGTTGGCTGATTTATCATTTTCCCCCCCTACAGGCATGTATAGAATACAGATGAAATTTTATTGGAACATCCGCATGTATCAAGGAATCATGGAAGAGAAAAAGCTGATCATCCCTCAGCCTTACTGCTATGGACAGACTCCCTGCATCACTGTGGTCCTCTGGTCCAACTGATGTCGGTTTAGTAAAAACAGAACCAATCACCTTTGAGTTAAAACATGGAGATCCAATTTGGTGCTCTCAATATCCCCACAAGCCTCAAGCAGAGGAGGGGATTAAAGATACCATAACAGGTTTAAAGACGGAAGGTGTATTGGAACTCTCAAATTCACCTTATAGCACTCCTATTTTACCAGTAGAAAAGCAAGGTACATGAAAATATAGGATGACACATGATCTTAGAGCCATTAATGATACGCTTAAAACAGCCCCATAGCCACACCAAATCCATACACAGCTTTATCCTCATTGACCCCAGATTTTAAATGGTTTACCTGCATTCATTTGGCTAACGCATTTTTCAGTCTCCCCTTGCATCCTTCAGTGCGAGATGTATTTTCATTTACTTTCCAAGGACAAAAAATGAGATACACCAGACTGCCCCAAGGTTTTGCTTTGTCTCCAGGGATTTTTAATCAGGTGTTGAAAGGATCTTTGAGTGAAATTCAGTTGCCACCAGGGTGCGTTTTGGTCCATTATGTTGATGATTTACTCCTGGCCGCTCCTACAGCAGAAATATGTACAGAAGCGACAGTGTCACTTTTACAAACATTACACAGGGAAGGGTAGGTATAAAGTGTCTAGGGATAAATTGCAATTAGTCAGACAGGAAGTGATATTTTTAGGCAGGAGAGTTACAGCTCAGGGCTCTGGGCTCACTAGCTCCCACAAGAGTGCTGTTCTCCATCATCCTAAATCCTTGACTGTAAAAACCATGCTGGGTTTTTTAGGTCTTACGAATTTCTCCCGACATTTTGTCCCAAATTATGCAAATTTGATAGCCCCTCTTAGGAGACTGTTCAACGCACAAGACATGAGAAATCTGACTGCGTTGTTAACACTGAAGCAGAAGCTGCTTTTACCAGAATAAAACAACACATGGCTTTAGCCTCTGACCTCTCTACTCCTGACTATAACAAACCATTTCTACTTGACACCGCTGAACATGATGGCGTGGTGAATGGGATTCTTTTTCAGAAGTGAGAAGGACACAGAAGAATCCTGCAGTATCTCAGTGTTAAACTTGATGCCACAGAATCTAGACAACCTCAATGCACCAGACATGCTGAAGGAATCGCACACTTAGTGTTAAAAACCTCTCACATAGTTAGAGGACACCAACTTCATATTTTGACAACCTACAGAGTGATAGCTTTGGTTAATTCTGAATCATTTACTCTTTCCACCCTCAGACAACAGCGACTCAGTAGGATATTGGAGGCACCTGATGGTATTAATATGGCTGACCAGATGACACAAGACGGAGAGTCCCATGACTGTGTACAACTGACAATTAAAGCTCAGAAAATCATACCCGACCTGTTGACCGAACCAATTCCACTGGCACACAATCTCTGTACTGACGGCTGTTGCTATAGAGAAGAGAAAGGGGAACTGAGAGCAGGTTTTGCTGTAGTTTTGCAGGCTAATCAGGAAAAGGAAGTTGTTGCATCAGGCAGACTACAGGGTAAGCAGAGTGCTCAAAGAGCTGAGATCAGAGCGTTAGTTGAAGCATGCAAATGGGGTAAAGATCGAGCCATTAATATTTTTACCGACTCGTCATATGAACACTCGGTCATCCATCTTGAATTGCCCCAGTGGAAGAGAGCAGGGTTTTTTACTACAGCTGGTACACCCATACAACTTCATTCAGACATAATGGATTTATTGGAAGCACTTATGTTGCCATCTAATCTCGCTGTAGTTAAATGCAAAGCGCATACTGGAGCTGACTCTGACGTAGGAAACGGAAATGAAGCTGCTGACATCGCTGCTAAGCAGGCTGCGGGACATAAAGCCGGTATAAAAACCACACATAGTTATGACAGCTATGGCCGAGAACAGAGACTTATTTCTTCAGGAATTAAAGGAAGCACAGCAAAAGGCTGCACCACAGGAGAAATCAGTGTGGAAAGACAGAGGAGCAGGGTGTTCACAGGATCTCTGGAGAGGCCCAGATGGAAGATTGGTGCTATCTGCTAGCATGAAACATTCCATTTTCAAGAAGCTCATGGTGGTGCACATTTATCATTTTTCCAGATGAAAAGAAATCTCTGCTTCTGGTGGCATCCTTACATGACAGATTGGATTAAACATTTCTTACATGAGTGCAAGGTTTGTGGGGACTTTAACCCCAAACCTACTATTAAACCTTAGATGGGGACTCTTCAGAACCTGCCCAGGCCAGGTGAAGAGGTGGTAATCAATTACACAGACATGGTAACCCCAATTTGAGGTTACAGGTATCTTTTGGTGTTGACTGACCCACTGACTGGGTGGCTTGAGGCCTACCCTGCTAAAAAAGAGGACTCAAAGACTGTGGTGTTTGATTAATCAATGGATTCCAGCATATGGGTTTCCGCGTAAAGTTCGCTCCGACAACGGATCTCATTTCCGTTGTGCTCATCTGCAGTGGGTGGAAAAACAATTAGGATTAACTCATAAGTTTGGCTCTGTATATCACCCTCAGTCACAGGGTGTGGTGGAGCGTATGAACCAAAATATTAAGTCTAAATTGTCTAAAATAGCTGTGCAGACAGGGCTGAATTGGCTGGATGCCCTCCCTATTGCTCTTATGGCCATAAGATCCTCTGTGTGTCGTACGAGGTGCTTACTGGACATATGTTCTCAGGTCCAGGGGCAGGTAGAGAACTACAAGTATTTTCCCTTCCAGATGCTGATCCCAGAGGTGAACACCAGCAGCTGAAGGTTTTGGTGAAGGCTTTTGCCACGGCTTCACGGGTGGTCCAGGGACCTGCACCAGAACCCAATCAGGCAGAGTGGGTGAGCCTGAAGGTCATCAAGTGGAAGTGGCAGGAACCACGCTGGACGAGTCCATTCCAGGTTACTGCTAGAACTACACATGCCGTGCAGCTCCGTGGAAAGGGTTCTATTTGGTATCACTGGTCGCAATGCAGCCCAGTTTCACCACCATCCAGTTCTCTTCCTGACATTCGTGAGGATCTGCAGGAGGGTTCTTACTGTACTCACACCGGTGAGCTAAGCCACTAGGAGGCAGGGCTTGAAGCACCCAGAAGATTGTTTTTTTTTTTTTTGGGGGGGGGGGGTTATTCCTTATGTGCCAGTGGGGGGTGGTGTGAGATGAGCAATTGATATTGCCATCTCAAAAGAGGGAATATTAAGAAGAGGAGCAGATCATCACACCACACAGTGACGCCTGCAGCTGCCAGCTGATTTATGCGGAGAAGGAAAGGACAATGGGGGTCTGAAGATATATTAAGACATTTTATTTAAATTTTTTACTTATATTTTACCTAAGACATTTTTCTTATATTCATTTTTTTTTACTGATGTTCGTTTATTACTAGTTAGTATTAACAGTTATTGATTTGAAGAAATCTATTTGTATTTTCACGGTTATTTTGTAGATGGTAGTTTCAAGTTTTTTATTAAGACAAATTGGGGAATTAAGCTAAGGTCAAAATTAGTACAAGGGTCGGAAGAAAGGTCATTTATTTTAAGATTTTTAATTAAAATCATAACCAGTGCATTGCTGTAGGTTGCTTATAATAATTTGAGTTAATATTCTTTAAGAGAAGTGTTATTGAAAACTAGAGGGTTCCCTTGGGGTCACAGGTCGTATTAAAACTAGAAGGGTCTACAGTTTTATGAATTAAAAGTAACAACTCAAGGTTACAGACAAATGTATTGAACGAGAAATAGGCAAACAGGTAAGTAATCTTCATGGGCAGTATGCTTTTATTCCTGTGGATGATATTTATGTACAACCGGAGCACCAGGAGGTTCAGATAATTTAGGTGATTCTCTATTAAGAATCAAAAGAGGGAAATGTTGTGAATAAAACTTGTTGTCCTTATTAAATTCAGTGATATTTAAGTTAGGATGGCCTGTGACCTGAAAGGGAACTATGGGTGTAAGAGACAATAAGAAGTTTCAGTCACAAACTGTTACAGGATGCGATTCCTGATTAAAACAATAAAATCAGCCTGACACACATGTGTGAGCCAGACCGTCTGCCCACCTGTGGTTCCTGTGTCTGCTGAAAGACCTGTTTTCCATATAGTACTGTATGTTTGGGGTTGTGTAAAGGCTGACACATATGTGTCAGTCAAGCTGTGTGGCCACCTGTGGTTCCTGTGTCTACTGACAGATGTGTTTCCATGCTGTGCTGTGTGCTGGGGAATGTGTAAAAGGGGCGGGGAAAGCTTGTGCGACTTAACCAAGAGCGAAATAAAAGCCTTTTGCTCACTGGAGTTTGGCGTTCAGTTGATTCTATACCCACCTGCAGGTGAAATTGCTGGCAAATGTGTGAGTGTTGTCTGTCTTTGTTACCTTCTTTTGCTCTGGAATTACAGAAAACAACGAAGGGTGAATAGCTGCTGCAAGCGGCAGCTATTCAGTCAGATAATATGGAGTCAGATAATAATTTAGGAAGCGGTCCCTTTAAGGGAGACTTTGGTATAAATAGTATGTGAGTGAGCCATCTTCCTTTATAGATGATCATTGTCGCTCAGCGGGAGCTGTGGTTAAGTCATGCTGATTCAAAGGGAAATGAGGAGACGTCACCAAACAAAAGGATTTGTAAAAATAAGATTTGGTCGCAAACCCGTTAATAACAACAGCAAACAGAAAACACAACAACAAGCCCTGCTTCTTCCATGTTAACTGTCTTGTTATTTTTCTGCTGCTTTGATCAGTGACGCTACTCGCTGCTGAAACTGTCCTGATACACTCAGAAAGAAAAATAATGTAATGTCCAACTCACCATTCTTAGCTGCGCCTGCACACAGAGCCATCATCTCCAACAAAAAAATACTTTAACATCCAGTTAATGTACTCCAATAAAGTACTTAGTCTGCAAGTCTTCCTCAATCCAATTCTGCCGCTAAAAACCTTTGTAAATTCCTTTCTTGCTTGTATTTCTCCGAATGTTTACATCGTGACTACCAGTTAGCATGCTCTTAATAGCACGCTTCTTCTTCTTGTTCTTGTTCTTGATAGTTATTCACGGCTGGCAAACAATAAATTGGTGCGTTACTGCGACCAACTGGTAAGAAGTGTGGACCAGAATGTCATTTTAGGATCATGTCCATTTTGCACCCTTCTAAGGACCCGTCCTCAGCGGTCTACATAGGACGGGTCCTTCCTCGACCGGGTAGACTGGATGTTAACGGCTGTGAATTTTGACAGTTTAGCCTTCAGATTAATTCCTCTGCAAATGTCCTGTCGCCTAGCAACCGTGATGACGCTAAACACAAACTGGTAAAAATGGAGCTTTTCTTTTTTTATTCTAGGGGAGCTACAGCAGCTTTAGTTTTGCTGGCATGCTTTATATCCCCGGCTGAGAAGTAGGCTGGACTACTGTAATTCTTTACTATCAGGTAGTCCACAAAATGCCATTAAAAGCCTTCAGTTGATCCAAAATGCGGCAGCAAGAGTTCTGATGAATATTAAAAAGAGAGATCACATTTCTCCTGTTTTAGCTTCACTTCATTGGCTCCCTGTTAAATCCAGAATAGAATTTAAGATCCTTCTTCTTACATACAAAGCCCTTAATAATCAAGCTCCATCATACATCAGAGATCTAATTGTTCCATATGTTCCTAAAAGAGCACTTCGCTCTCAGACTGCAGGTTTACTTGTAGTTCCTAGGATCTCTAAAAGTAGAATGGGAGGCAGATCTTTTAGTTATCAGGCTCCTCTCCTGTGGAACCAGCTCCCAGCTTTAGTCCGTGAGGCAGACACTCTGTTTACTTTTAAGGCCAGGCTTATAACTTTCCTTTTTGATAAAGCTTGTAGTTAGAGTGGCTTAGGTCATCCTGAGCTATCTCTGTAGTTATGCTGCTATAGGCTTAGACTGCTGGAGGACAGACTTACCAATTTTCTTCACTCTGCTACTTCCTTTTCTCTTACGACTCTCCAGTTGTATTACAGTACATTCTGTTATTTCGACTGTTAACTTTGTTTTCTCTCAGTGTTTTTCTCCCCATCGAAGATACACCTGGTCTGGTATCCTGCTTGGCTGCAATGCCCTGTTGGACGGGGGTCATCGACTGGGATGATCCTCTCAGTAATTGAACATCCACTGTGTCCTGTTATCAACTTTTTACTTTCTGTAACATAGAAAGTTCTCTTATATCGGATCTTCTGTTCCTTCTGTGTTCTGCTCTGTCTTCTCAAACCCCCAGACGGTCGTGGCAGATGGCCGCTCCTACTGAGCCTGGTTCTGTTGGAGGTTTCTTCCTGTTAAAGGGGAGTTTTTCCTCTCCACTGTCGCTACATGCTTGCTCAGTATGAGGGATTGCTGAAGGATTGCTGTGGTTGGAAATCTGCCCAACCTCACGCCAATGACTGACGCAATCTGCTGGGATTCCTTAAATAGGAAACTTTTTAACTGATTGGAATGTTTGTATAAATGTATTGAAATGACTTCTTGTTAAGTGCCTTGAGATGACATCTGTTGTGAATTGGCGCTATATAAATAAACTGAATTGAATTGAATTAATTATATTTTATTTACTTCTACAGAATTACAAGTTAATTTTTTGCTAGTTTTATGGATAATTTCAGCAACTGAGTGACTGGTGATCAAATGTATACATTGATTCAGATGATTAGGTTAATAGCTCGTTTGGAGAACCTTTTCATGATATGCTAATTTTTTGAGATAGGAATTTTGGGTTTTCATGAGCTGTATGCCAAAATCATCAGTTTTAAAACAAAGAAGACCTGAAATATTTCAGTTGGTGTGCAATGAATCTAAAATAAATGAAAGTTTAATTTTTATCATTACATTATGGAAAAGAATGAACTTTATCACAATACGCTAATTTTTTGAGAAGGACCTGTATGTTTAACTTTGTTTAACTTGCGAAATAAACTTAATTTAAAGATGTTCTCTGGAAGGGACACTTTCAGGTCAGGGACCCTACAGGTCAGCTGCCAGGCCTGAGAGAATGTCAAGAGACACTGGTTTATAAGGTGTAACAAAGTACTTTTTAGATCTGTTTCCTACAGAGCTGGTGGGGTAATAATACACCCTGGACTTATTAGAGTTTGGATTAGGGGAAAATAACTGAGATGTGGGGTGTGACTGTGTAAAAAACAGGGTTGTAAGTCTGATTTTGTCAGACACAGACCAGGATGAAAATGCATGATCTGTCTCTCTTTGCATGCAAGAAATAAAATCAAAGAACTGTCTCAACCATCTTTGTTTAAAGTTAGCTGTTCTTACAGCTGCCATTTCAGTTTGGTGTCAGAAGTTTTAGGTTTCGACAAGTGACCTCAAGGACCAGACTGGGTGATCGTACGTCCTGGAGAACATTCTCCAGCCACAAAACCTTGCTTAGGCTTCAGAGATGGGAGGACTCAGGTTCGGGTCCTTGGTGGCCATGGCTCGATATCCAACGTTCTCTAGTCTTTTTTTCGGTGGGACCAGTTTCTTCTTTTAAAAAAAGGAGGAAATAATGGATTGCATATTGGGAAAAATGGATAAAATATAAGGTTTAATGTTTGAAATCATGTAACTCCAAGGCTGCTGTGGAACTGGAGGGAAGCAGGTTGTGGTTCGGTCCAGGCTCAGGCTGGGACTTCTGAAAACATGGGTTCAGGAAAAACTACTACGTGCTGCCTGAAAGTCCCATAGTAGACTGCATGAATTTGTGAGTAAGTTTTATATGTTTTTTGTTTTTCCCTGAATGGACAAAGATTTTTTAAAATCTTAAAATATATATATGTTTTGTTCTGGGTTTTTGAAATTGTTTAAGTTTAAGATTTGTTGCTTCATAAATAAATAGGCTTAAAATAGGGTTTTAAAATGGAACACAGAGGGAGTATTTAGACTTAAAATTTAAAAGTCTAATGTTTTGGGCAAGGCAAGGCAAGTTTATTTGTAAAGTACAATTCATGTTACAAGACAATTCAAAATGGTTTACATTAAACATCAAAAGCATTACAGCAGGGTGCAGAAAAAGCAAAAGTACAGGATTAAAAACCATGAATTAAAATGAGTGAAAAAAAAAAAAAAATCTCAAAAGAAGTCATGCAGATTTAAAACTTAGAATAAAAATCTAATCAAAAGCAGCTGAGAACAGGTGGGTCTTTAACCTGGATTTAAATAAACTGAGTGTTTCGGCTGATCTGAGGCTTTCTGGGAGTTTGTTCCAGACATGTGGAGCATAGAAGCTGAAAGCAGCTTCTACATGTCTGGTTCTGACTCTGGGAACTGATAAAAGATCGGATCCAGATGACCTGAGGGGTCGAGTAGGTTCATACTGGGTCAGAAGTTCACCGATGTATTTTGGTCCTAAACCATTCTGAGCTTTATAGACCAGTAGCAGAACTTTGAAGTCTATCCTCTGACAGACAGGCAGCCAGTGTAAAGACCTCAGAGCTGGACTGATGTGGTCCACTTTTTTGGTTTTAGTGAGAACTCGAGCAGCAGAGTTCTGGATGAGCTGCAGTTTCCTAATTGATTTTTTAGGTAGACCTGTAAAGAAGCTGTTACAATACTCAAGTCGACTAAAGATGAATGCATGGACTAGTTTTTCCAGGTCCTGCTGAGAGATCAGATCTTTTATCCTTGAGATATTCTTAAGGTGATAGTAGGCTGATTTTGTGATTGCCTTAATGTGTTTTTCAAAGTTAAGGTCTGAGTCCATCACTATACCCAGATTTCTGACGTGATTGGTGGTTTTTAGGTGTATGGACTGAAGCCCTGTGGTGACCTTCAATCTTTTCTCTTTAGCTCCAAAGACAATTACCTCCGTTTTGTGTTTGTTCAACTGCAGAAAATTGTGGCACATCCAGTCATTAATTTCCTCAATGCATTTGCCAAGAGCCTGTACAGGCCCTTAGTCTTCTGGTGACATTCTAATATATATCTGTGTGTCATCTGCGTAGCTATGGTAACTTATATTGTTGTTATTTATTAACTGTGCCAGTGGGAGCATAAAGATGTTAAACAGAAGAGGTCCCAGGATGGAACCCTGGGGAACCCCACATGTAATTTCCGTCTGCTCAGATGTAAAGTTACTTATTGACAAAAAGTACTTCCTGTTCTCTAAGTACGTTTTGAACCAGTTTAGTACAATTCAATTTTTCAATTCAATTCAGTTTATTTATATAGCGCCAATTCACAACAGATGTCATCTCAAGGCACTTAACAAGAAGTCATTTCAATACATTTATACAAACATTCCAATCAGTTAAAAAGTTTCCTATTTAAGGAATCCCAGCAGATTGCGTCAGTCATTGGCGTGAGGTTGGGCCCCGTTGATGCAGACTTTCCAACCACAGCAATCCTTCAGCAATCCCTCATACTGAGCAAGCATGTAGCGACGGTGGAGAGGAAAAACTCCCCTTTAACAGGAAGAAACCTCCAACAGAACCAGGCTCAGTAGGAGCGGCCATCTGCCACGACCGTCTGGGGGTTTGAGAAGACAGAGCAGAAACACAGAAGGAACAGAAGATCTGATATAAGAGAACTTTCTATGTTACAGAAAGTAAAAAGTTGATAACAGGACACAGTGGATGTTCAGTTACTGGGAGGATCATGCCAGTCGATGCCCCCCGTCCAACAGGGCATTGCAGCCAAGCAGGATACCAGACCAGGAATATCTTCTATTGAGAGAAAAACACTGAGAGAAAACAAAGTTAACAGTCGAAATAACAGAATTTACTGTAATACAACTGGAGAGTTGTAGGAGAAAAGGAAGTAGCAGAGTGAAGAAAATTGGTAAGTCTCTCCTCCAGCAGTCTAAGCCTATTGCAGCATAACTACAGAGATAGCTCAGGATGAACTTAGCCACTCTAACTATAAGCTTTATCAAAAAGGAAAGTTTTAAGCCTGGCCTTAAAAGTAAACAGAGTGTCTGCCTCACGGACTAAAGCTGGGAGCTGGTTCCACAGGAGAGGAGCCTGATAACTTGGGGGCTGTTTACACGACAACGTTGCCGTTTTTGTTTGAATACGCGGGTGAAAACCCTGCGTTTACACGACAGGGCGCGCAATGGAAAACGATGTAGTACATATGCCCAGCCTTTAGATGGCAGAGGGCCCCGTGTATGCAGTGTTTCAAGTTTTCCCCCTAGCAATCCGGAAAAGAAACATTTCATGATAACTAACAATGGCGGTCTTCTTGTAGTTCTCCGCTTAAATAAAAGCATATTGATTATTTGGCGCACGTATTGTATGCGTTTCCGTTGGCGATCGCATAGAAGCCTGATGATCTCTAAGTTTTGCTTACAGAGAGACCAAATAACTTCAGAAGCTGCATCAGCAGTAACCGCATACCTGGATCCGCCATTGTTGTTGTTTTTCTGTAGAAAGGTGGAGTGCGCAAGTGCAACATGTCCGTAGGTGGCTGGCAGAGACGTCATCGTTTTCAAAAGTCTCCGGCTTGCGTTTACATGACAACGAATCCCCCAGCGTTTTAAAAACTCTCCACTCTGGAAGCCGTTTCCCAAAAGCTGCGTTTTCGCCCACCCGTTTTCCCGTTGTCGTGTAAACGAGAGGCCGAATCGGAGAGAAAAACCTCAGTTTTGCTGAAAAATGTTGCCGTGTAAACAGCCCCTAAAAGATCTGCCTCCCATTCTACTTTTAGAAATCCTAGGAACTACAAGTAAACCTGCAGTCTGAGAGCGAAGGGCTCTGTTAGGAACATAAGGAACAATTAGATCTCTGATGTATGATGGAGCTTGATTATTAAGGGCTTTGTATGTAAGAAGAAGGATCTTAAATTCTATTCTGGATTTAACAGGGAGCCAATGAAGGGAAGATAAAACAGGAGAAATGTGATTTCTCTTTTTAATATTCATCAGAACTCTTGCTGCCGCATTTTGGATCAACTGAAGGCTTTTAATGGCATTTTGTGGACTACTTGATAGTAAAGAATTACAGTAGTCCAGCCTTGAGGTAACAAATGCATGGACTAGTTTCTCAGCATCACTCCTGGACAGGATGTTTCTAATTTTAGCAATATTCCGGAGGTGAAAGAAAGAAATCCTAGAAACCTGTTTAATATGGGATTTAAATGTCAAGTCTCGGTCAAAAATAACGCCGAGGTTCTTTACGTTATTACTGGGGGCCAATTTAATGCCATCCAGATGAAGTGATTGACTAGTCAGTTTCTGTTTAAGAACTTCTGGTCCAAAGACAGCAACTTCTGTTTTGTCAGAATTTAAAAGCAAAAAGTTTAGGGTCATCCATGTTTTTATGTCTTCCAGACATGCCTGTAATCTACCTAACTGACTGGGTTCAGCAGGATTTATGGATAAATATAGTTGTGTATCATCGGCATAGCTGTGGAAATTTATCCCATGCTGTCTAATGATTCTACCAATTGGGAGCATATTTATGGTGAACAGAATTGGTCCAAGCACAGAACCCTGTGGAACTCCACAAGTAACCCTTGAGAGTGAAGAAGATTTATCATTTAGATGAACAAACTGGAATCTATCAGACAAATATGATTTAAACCAGCCTAGTGCTGTTCCTTTGATCCCTGCAACATGTTCAAGCCTTTCTAAGAGAATATTATGTTCAACTGTGTCAAAAGCAGCACTGAGATCTAACAAAACCAGAACAGACACAAGTCCATTATCTGAGGCCATGAGAATATTATTAGTAACCTTCACCAGTGCTGTTTCAGTGCTATGATGAGCTCTAAAACCTGACTGAAACTCTTCAAACAGCTCGTTATTGTTTAAATGCTCACAGACTTGATTAGCAACAATTTTCTCAAGGACTTTGGATAAGAAAGGAAGGTTAGATATAGGTCTGTAATTCACTAAGTCATCTTGATCAAGGGAAGGTTTCTTGAGTAAAGGTTTAATTATAGCTATTTTAAATTCCTGTGGTACGTATCCGTTTACTAAGGATAGATTCATCATATCCAAAATGGGGCCAGGAACCAAATGGAACACTTCTTTAAATAATTTGGTTGGAATTGGGTCCAACATACAAGTTGAAGGTTTAGATGAGGCTAATATTTTTGATAATTCCGAAAGCTCGACTGAATCAAAACAGCCTAAGCACAACTGAGGATCTACAGTTCTTTCCGATACTGCCTCATTTACTGAGGAAGAAGTAATCATGTTTGGGAGGATGCCAATGATTTTATTTTTAATAGAATTAATTTTATTTATGAAGAATCCCATAAAATCATCACTGCTAAGAGCTGGGGGAATAGTTGGCTCAACAGAGCTATGACTCTGTGTAAGTTTGGCAACTGTACTAAAAAGAAACCTAGGATTGTTTTTATTCGCCTCTATTAATGATGCAAAATATGCTATTCTAGCTTGTCGAAGGGTCTTTTTATACAGCAATAGACTGTTATTCCAGGTTAAATAGGAATCCTCTAGGTGTGTAGAGCGCCATTTTCTCTCCAACTTCCTAGTATTCTGCTTTAAAGTACGCAACTCTGCGTTGAACCAAGGAGTCAGCCTCCTATGGCTACCCACTTTCTTTTTTAAGGGGGCTACACTATCTAATGCCAAACGCAATGAGGACGTAACGCTGTGAACCAGATCATCAATTTCTGAAGGGTTAGAGATAGAATTGCTGCCATCCACTGTGTTACCCTGAGACACTAAGGAAAGTAAGAATGGAACAGATTCTTTAAAAATTGTTCTATTCTCTTCTATAATGACATTTTCTTTCAGATTTAAAATGGTCAGTTAAAGTAAATTCAAAAGGTATTAAGAAGTGGTCAGACAGGACCGGGTTATGTGGGTGGACTGTTATTTCCTCACACTCAATACCGTATGTCAGTACAAGGTCCAAAGTGTGTTTGCCCGAGTGGGTCGATCCTTGTACTTTTTGAGTAAAGCCAATTGAGTCTAAAATAGCACTAAAGGCTGCATTTAGGCTATCACTTTCAGTATCCACATGAATATTGAAGTCCCCCACTATAATAACCCTATCAGTATTTAATACTAAATCAGATAAAAAATGTGAGATCTGATCCGAGAATTGAGAGTAAGGGCCTGGTGGACGATACAAAACCACAAACAAAAATGGTCTTAATGTTTTGCAACTTGGATGAGGAAGAAAATTAAGGGTTAGATGTTCAAAAGAACTGTAGCTATCAATTGGTCTGGGACTAATTAGTAAATCAGAACGAAAAATGGTTGCAACTCCTCCTCCTCGCCCAGTATTTCTAGGAATGTGAAAATTTAAATGACTGGAAGGAGTTGACTCATTTATACTGCCACAATCCTCCTGCTGCAACCAGGTTTCTGTGAGACAAAGGAAATCTATGTGATTATCACAAATTAAGTCATTTACTAACAAAGTCTTTGAGGAGAGAGATCTTATGTTTAATAAACCACATTTAATAGATTTATTTTTCTGTTCAGTCAAAGTAGTATTTATTTTTATGAGATTTCCATAATTTGCTTTTGTTGGCTTAACTTTTAATCCATTTAATTTTGGCCGTGGGAAAGACACTGTTTCTATAGGGTAATGGGGGGGTAACAGTACAGAAGCAGCAGAGAAGTGGGTTAAACTACGACTCTGCTTCCTGGTCTGGACCCTGGGTTGTCAGTGTTTTGGAGGACTAATAAATTCGGCCATATTCCTAGAAAGAAGAGCTGCTCCATCCAAAGTGGGATGGATGCCGTCTCTCCGGATCAGACCAGGTTTTCCCCAAAATGTTCTCCAGTTATCAATGTAGCCCACATCATTTGCAGGACACCATCCAGACAACCATTGATGGAATGACAGCATGCGGCTAAACATGTCGTCACTGGTCCGATCAGGCAGGGGACCAGAAAAGATTACAGAGTCTGACATTGTTTTTGCAAACTTACACACCGAAGCAACACTAATTTTAGTGACCTCTGATTGGCGTAACCGGGTGTCATTACCGCCATCGTGAATAACAATCTTACTGTATTTACGCTTATCTTTAGCCAGCAGTTTCAGGTAGGATTTGATGTCGCCCGTTCTGGCCCCTGGCAAACATTTGACTATGGTCAATGGTGTCTCTAATGCCACGTTTCTGACTATGGAGCTGCCAATTACCAGGGTCGGTTTGTCAGCGGGTGTGTCGCTGAGCGGGGAAAATCTGTTTGAAACGCGGACCGGTTGATGGTGGCCCGGGGGCTGGGTCCTAGAACTATGGTTCCTATGTACAGTCACCCAACCAGCCTGAGGTCCGGGCTGCGCGGGCTCTACCGGAGGACAGCTAGGGGGTTCTATCCTTGTTGGCTCCGCACTGGCTAATGGGCTTCGGCTATCTGCTGGTTTTTCAACAGTGCGGAGCCGTGCTTCTAATTCTGATACCCTCGCCTCCAAAGCTACAAAAATATTACATTTATTACAGTTACCATTATCACTAAAGGAGGCAGGGAAGTAACTAAACATCTGACAGAGAGAGCCAGAGAGAAGAGAAGAGTTAGAGACAGGAGAGAGAAGAGAGAAGAGTAGCCATAGCCGCAATGAAGCTAAGCTAACTGAGCTAGCGAGACCTTACCACCCCAAGAAAAGCTGTGTGAAACACAAGGAGTTCCCAAAACGTAAAGTATACCACCACAAAACGTGTGTTTTAGTGTGCTTGTGTGTTAAAATAACTTAGAAAGGCCTCAGCACAGAGAAAATAAGATCAATTCAAGAGAGTCTGAACACCAAACAGTTTACAGGGAGCGCAACAGTGACAACAGGAAATGACGCAATACGGCTTACCCCCGTCGAATCAGCTGGATAATAAAATCTACCCTCTGGATCTGTAACTGTATCTATTACTGTAAAATTAACTTTTTTATTTATTAATATTGCTACTCCCCTTTGTCTAGAGCTGTAGCATGCAGAAAACACATTAGGAAACTCAGGGGATATAAGATCAACTGCAGCTGAGGTAGATGTATGGGTTTCTTGTAATAAGACGATATCTGCCTTCAATCTTTTAAATTGGTTAAAAATCTTAACTCTTTTCTCTCTGGTGCCAGCTCCATGAAACTTCCACGTGACAAACCTTAGAGTAGCCATAGTTTTGAGACTGAAGTTGGAAAGTCCATATCACCATAGAAACAGATAAATACAAGTGCATTATTAGTTTGTGCTTGGGGTTGCCTGATTGAAAATCCAAAAATCGAAATATAGAAAGAGAAAAATAGAAGAAAGTTGCGAAGGTGTTAAGGGTGGGAGAGAAATAGTTATGTTATGATAAAATTCTGTGTGAGTGATAAAAGAAGAAAAAAGGAGTGACAAAGACATTTGGTGATAGACATGTGAAGCTACTGTAGCTATAGTGCCTTCACTGATATAAATTGATTTCTTCCTGATTGGGAACAACACGGGCCTTCTATCCAGGATTTCCTTCGGATATTGATCGTTAACGCTGTAATTCGTTCCACGCAGCTCTCTGCCTCGGCCTCTGACCTTCTCTTTTTGCTTATAGTGCTCGAAATTAGCAAAAGTTGGTCGCGGGCGGCTGTTGTTGTGCTTCTTACCTCCGAGCCGGTGGACACGGTGAAAAGTGATCTTTTTTACCGTGTCGCTTGGGAGTTTTAACTGATGTTGGAGAAAATCTCGGACGGTGGAATCAGCGGACGTCGTCCTCTGCCTGTTCCGGATTCCGGAAAAAACAAGATTTTCCCGCATTCCCCTGGCCTGTATATCCAAGATAGTTTCTTTCATCCTCTTACTTTCTCTGGACAGCTGCGTCATCCCCTCAGTGAGTTTCTTTACACTGTCTCTCAGCGTTTGGTTTTCTGCAGCGAGCTATGCTACCTGTTGTTTGCTGAACTCCAGAGATTCCCTTAGAGCCTGAAATTCTTTGTGGAGAACCTCAACCAGGGCCAGACGGGCGTCTAGGCTGGTTAGCTTCTTATCTATTGAGTCCAGGACATCGCTGTAGCTTTTCTCTGGCGAGATGGTGGAGGTGCTGGCCTCAGAACGGGTGCGTTTTTGTGATGGTGTGGTTGTCCGCATAGCAGAGGTGGATTTTTGTGGCTTGCCCATAACAATGTTGTCAAAGCACTCATCCAAGTAGCTTTCCAGGCTGTCCAAGGTTTCCTCGTCCAGTTTGTTTTATGGAGAAATACAAAATAATGGTTATTATTATTAAATGTTTGCTATATTTGGTTCAAATATATTGGTTTGTTTTTATCTGAGTTTGTTTGTTTTATCAGTTTACCGCCATATTACTTACGCACAGCTCTTGCGAGATCTCAGCAGCAGCTCATGCTCACTCCAACTATGAAAATTTTCAAAACGTCTGTTCATGTCAAGGAAGAGTTTTAGAGTACAACCTTAATGTTTGTTTTTGCTTCTTAAAGGGTTTTTTAGTGGGTGGTCACAAGAAAACTGAAATAGCTTGAAATGGAAGTTAAATTATGTTTACTGAAGATTTTAACGACTGCTTGAAAAACAATGTTAAACAAATAGAGAATTTGAGGGCAAAAGTTAAAACTTGACTGTGAATGTTTATACTGTCTCCATTCTTAAGATAGATAGATAGATAGATAGATAGATAGATAGATAGATAGATAGATAGATAGATAGATAGATAGATAGATAGATAGATAGATAGATAGATAGATAGATAGATAGATAGATAGATAGATAGATAGATAGATGGATGATAGGTAGGTTTTCTTACAGAGTTAAAACTTGATGGTCTTCTTGTTACTTTGGGACACATCTTGTCCTAATGTTAAATTTTCTAGAAGTCTTTCTGAGGTAATAAGTAATGCAAATTTTACACTATGTGTGTTTGATTTATGAAAATGTCCAAGATGTGTTTTTGTCTCCTGGAAAGTTGACAGAATATGTAGATAGTTGCTTCTCTGGGAAAGAAAGACTGTGAGAAATGTTTCCCTGCTAAGACCAATTAAAGTAATACTGCCCAGCAGGGTTTTCATTTTTCATGCACATATCAATCAATCTTTTTTTATATAGCACGTTTCCACAACCAGGGTTGACCAAAGTGCTTCACAGTTTTTAAAATGGGCAAGGTTGAACCCATAGTATAAGTATAACAACCTATCAAAAACAAAAACAATTAATACTGATAAAAGATATAAAAATAAAAACTGGGTTACCCATAAATGATAGAAGGGGGGAAATGACCCTTAAGTCCCAAATGCCACCCGAAATAAGTGGGTTTTTAGTTCAGATTTTAAAAGTGGGCAGATCTGGAATTTTTCTAAGCTCTTCGGGTAGGGCGTTCCACAATTCTAGCAGTAGTTGCGTAAAGCCCTGCCAGGCTGATAAAACCTTAAAATGTCACACAGGTAAGATGGAGCAAGACCATGTGTTGCACTAAAAACAAATGTTAAAATTTTAAATTGAATTCTGTGTTCTACTGGGAGCCAGTGTAGGGAGTATAGAACAGGTGTGACATGGCCATGCTTCCGGGTATTTGTTAGTAAACGAGCTGCGGCATTCTGGACAAGTTGTAGGTGATTTAATAGAGTTTTATTTATTCCATAATAAAGTGCATTGCAGTAGTCCAGCTTGGAGCTAATGAAGGCATGAATAGCCTTCTGTAGGTCACTGCGGTACAGGAATGGTTTGACCTTAGACAGGAGTCTTACTTGAAAGAAACTTGCTCTAACAACGGAACCAAACTGTTTGTCTAATGTAAGCTTGCTGTCAAACAGCACGCCCAGATTTTGTACACCCAGGTTCACATGAGGAGCTAAGAAACCAAGATCTGGGACGGGTAACTGGTTGTTGGATGGTTTAGAAGGGTAAAACAGGATGCATTCTGTCTTACTCTTGTTTAAGCAAAGAAAGTTGGAAGACAGCCAGAGTTTGATGCACATATGCTGGTCATACCTTGAGGGTTAGTTTTCGATGATATATGATGTGACACTGTCTTTGGATTTCAATTTTGGAGGGGAGCTCTGCAGGGGGGAGGCTCTCGGCTGAGTACGTAAGGTCGGAGGAGGAGATGGGTGGAAAAGGCGGGGATAGGTTGGAGCAGGCGTTTCAGCAACCCCGAGAACTACTAGCAAAGACCGGCAGAGTCTCAAAGATTACTCTAACATGAGTGAATGGGTCAGAGCAACACGTTGGGTATGTTTTTAATGAGGGAAAGACAGGTTCTCAGGATATCAAGCTTCAGAAAGTCTATTTTGCATGATACCCCCCCTTTAATGCAAACATGGATTTATGTTTAATCAAAAGGGGGGAATTGTGGAGGAAAATAAGCAAATATAGGTATGTTTAACTTTGTTTAACATGTGAAAGAAACTTAATTTAAAGATGTTCTTATGAAGGGACATTACAGGTCAGCAAATCCACTGGTAGGCTGCAAGGCCTGAGAGAATGTCAAGAGACACTTGTTTATGAGGTGTAACAAAGTACTTTCTTATTTTAGATCTGTTTCCTACAACTGGCTGGTGGGGTAATAAAACCCCTAGGGTTCGTAGACCATGTAGACATGTAGCCGTTTTATTTAAACAAATATTCTCAACACCTTGTTTAAAAAAAATCTCTGTCCACACCTAACCGCATACATGCGTTGTTAAGCACATTCATAGACATGCCAAACCTGTAGGGGGCAATAGATCCCCCAAATCCTATTCACTCAGAGTAACTTTCTATGTTCTAACTTCTACATACAGCAGTAATTGAGCTTGTAAAAACAAGCAAACAAAAGCACTTGGACAATCGACAATGCCAACACATCTCTGAGGGCATACATGCTGTTTCTGAAAGTGAGGGAAAGTGATGTTGCGGAGCCGAAAACTCAGTTTTTTTCTGACCACAAGCAAACGCTTAAAACTGAGAAAATGCAAATCTTCAATTGGGCCGGAGTTTTTTAAAAGATTGGTTTTTGGTGCATTTCGTGTGGATGACAGGCCAAACGGTAGAAAAATATCTATGTTTTGTGAGATACTTGGCTACGTGTGGACAAGGCATTAGAGTTTGGATTAGGGGAAAATAACTGTGAGATGTGGGGTGTGGCCTAACTGTGTATAAAACAGGGTTGTGAGTCTGATTTTGTCAGACACAGTCCAGGATGAAAATGCTTGATTGTCTCTCCTTACATGCAAGAAATAAAATCAAAGAACTGTCTCAACCATCTTTGTTTATAGTTAGCTGTTCTTACAGCTGCCATTTCACTGAACCTCCTCCGTGTGCTGTTATCAACTTTTTACTTTCTTTAATATAGAAAGTACTCTTACATCAGTTTTTTTTTGTTCTGTCTCTCTGCTTTGTCTTTACGAACCCCTAGACGGCCGTGGCAGATGGCCGCTCGTACTGAGCCAGGTTCTGCTGGAGGTTTCTTCCTGTTAGAGGGGAGTTTTTCCTCTCAACTGTCACTACCTTCTTGTTCAGTATGAGGATTCTGCATGAACGGGGCACAACCTCAAGTCAATCACTTGATGCAATCTGCTGGGATTCCTTAAATAGAACACTTTTAAACTGATTGGAATGTATGTTTGATTGTATTGAACTGACTTTCTTGTAAAGTGCCTTGAGATGACATCTGTTGTGAATCAACACTATACATAAACTGAATTGGAATGGAAATCAAATTATGTGCTGTGCCCTTTGTGCCATTTGGAGATCAAGAAGATATAGTAAGCATTACAGTACTGTGCAAATCTTTAAGGCAGGTGAGATAAAATGCTAAATAATAATTTTTATAAATCAACACAATGCATTAAATTGACAAAAGATAAATCTTAATCAAATCAATATTCAGTGTGACCACCCGTTGCCTTCAAAACAGCATAAATTATTCTAGGTACACTTGCATACAGTTTTTGAAGGAACTCAGGTGGTAGGTTATTCCAAACATCTTGGAGAACAAACCACATAACTTCTGTGGATGTAGGCTTCCTCACATCCTTCTGTCTTTTCATGTAATCCCAGACACACTCTGTGATGTTGAGATCCAGGCTCTGTGGTGGCCATACCATCACTTCCAGGACTTCTTGCTCTTCTTTATGCTGAACATAGTTCCTGCGGCAGAATAAGTTTGGGGCCAATCATACGCCTCCCTAATGGTATTGCACAATGGATAAGTATCTGCCTGTATGTCTCAGAATTGACAACACCATTCATCATGTAAATGCTTTGTAATCCTTTGATGTATCATGTCTTGTGTGTGCTTCTTGCTTTATTGCTGTTTTTACTTTATATGCTTTGTCTGTGTTTTACTGTTATTCTTATTTTACCACTTAATCATGTAAAGCACCTTGAATTACCTTGTTGTTCAAAGTGTGCTATACAAATAAAATTGCTTTGCTTTGCTTTGCCTTATGTGTTTCAAATAAAACACCATTTAATCATATGCAACAGTTAAAACTGCAGTCCGGAAAATATATTTATGTATCAAAGATAGTGGGGTTCAATACTATGATAAAAGGCTAGTGCTCTACAACACTTGTTATTTTTCTTAATCCCACCTTCCTCCCATGGACCCCTATGCATTTCACACTGAGCGCCATATTTATTTAGCCAATAGTTTTCGAGTTTCCGCATTGTCGGCTGTCAATCAACTTGCATGCAACATGGGGCCGCGCACACAGACCGCTCCGTGTCTTCCCGTTTACAGTCGCCATACTGTGAGAGAGCATCAGTCATAAAGAAATTGCTCACCTCTGAAATGTCCATAGCAAAAATACAATCGGGTGGGTCTCAATAGCGCTTGCTGCTTACTTCTTTGACTCTCTTTGTCGCCACAGGTGATGCGCCTGCACAACTTCTGCTGTCGGGCTGGAGGGAGGGAAGGGAAGGGGGGGTGTTTTGGGAGGGACATTGGTACGTCAAAAAATCGCTCTCCCTCAAATACTCTGGACTGCAGCTTTAAATGTTTGAAATCATTGAATGAGAAAACTTAAAGGCGTAGTAGCTCACACATTATCCTTAGTCTGCTTCTGACTGGTTGATCAGTTCCTCATGATGACTCTATCCCTGGAAGACCAGTTATTCTAAAGATTTGAGTCTTGAGCTTCAGAAAAAAACTTTGAAGGGCACTTCCACAACAGTATAGACTGGTGCACTTGGTTTGATTAGTCAGAGAATGCCAAAAACTTTCACACCTTCATTTAGATTGGTTCACTTTCACACCACTTTTGAAAGTGCCTGGACAGCTATAACAGTTGATTGTTTGTGTACAGTACATTTATCTAGGGGAGATTTTTTTACCTGACAGCATGAGTGTGACTTTAGGCAGACTGAACCCCAGCTGGAGCAGAAACCTGGCTATGTCTCAAGTTAGGAGATGGTTTAGAGAGTAATCAATTTCTTAGCAACATTCTTTAATACTTATTGATATAAATAAAATAAAATAATTAGCCTAATCTTAACATAGTTTTTTTAGATCACGCAAGGTTGTTAACAGCAGCAACAAATGTCACTTAAATGTAGTAAATTTGTCCAAACACATCTGAGAAATTAGGTGATGACTAGGTAACAGAAACTTAGGTAAATAGGCCTTCAGTGCAGAAGAAACTGTTATGCATTAAATTAAATTGAGAACTTTCACTTTAACACAACTCAGGTTTAGACTAATTATGTACAGTAATTACCACACTCAGTGCTTTGGATGTACTGGTCAGTTCCCTGGGGCAAGTTGCAGCAAAATGCAGGTGTTGCCATGCAGCTCCCAGCATGGCTTCCAAAGACAACAAGTAACTGAAAAAAACACTGTGCATATTCAGCAAAAGTGATTTTCCCTGAGTAAAGGACTGTGGAAATGCAGTTTGGACATGTTGCACTCTAACAACCTTTCTTGCCGAACCCGCCCTGCTGAACTACTGAATGTAATCAACAAGATTACTGCAGAATACAAAAAGAAGCATCTAAGTGCTAGGACAGTAATAGGAGTCAGATAGATGTTTTTTTTCCTTCAGCAATACAGGCAGTTAACACCCAATCCCAATAATCTCTTTCTGCTTAAAATTTACGAAGATGAAAAGCAGAGATCCAAATCATGTTAACTGTAGCTGACTTATTCATATTTAGGCTGATTTCAGTCCATAATCTCTCGGCTCAGATGTTCACTGGGCTTATTAATACATGAAAGAAAAGGCCTAAGTCTATAAGTCTGACATTAAAATTTAAACACCCTCCCATATCTTGTCTTTCATCTGTTTTAAGAGAACTACCCTTCACTGGTAGATTAAAACATGGCTGCTACAGAGTGTGAGTTAAACGACCAGCACCAGTTATGGACCACCCTCTATGTTGATGAAACTCTTGGGTATGTTGTACATGCTGTTCTTTATAGTGCAAATCCACAGGCACTCAGATAATTGAAATGATTTGCTTGACACGCTTTCCTCTTAAGAGAAATGATGTCGAGACATGATCAGTGTACTTCCTATGACCACTAATAGGACACGCAGTTTCCAAGTGTGCCTTATGCCTTCAGAACAGAAACAGTAAGTTTATGTATTAAAAAAAAAGGAAAGAAAAAAAACTTGGATAAAGTTAGTTCAGTTTAAATTTAACAATAAAGACATTCCAGTCATTCCACGACCCAAATCCAACAAAAATTTCCTGCCTCCACAACTACAGACCAATAGCTCTCACTTCCGTTATAATTAAATCATTTGAACACATCATACTCACTCACCTGAATGAACTAACATCCCACTTCATGGACAGTCATCAGTTTGCTTACCAGACAAATAGATCTGTTGAAGATGCAATTAACCTGGCCATTTACTACATCATGCAACACCTGGAATCCCCCATACCTATGCCCGGATATTATTCATTGATTTCAGCTCTGCTTTTAACACAATCAACCTGGTCAACCTCTTCAATAAACTCATGGACATGGACATTGGTACCACTCTTTCCCACTGGATCCACAACTTCCTGTTGCAAAGGACACAGAGAGTCAGGATGGGTAGTGAAGAGATAAAAATTCTGTAAATGTTGAATGGGGGTTTAATTCTGTAGTGCATGTGGAAACACTTAGAAACAGTGAACAATCAAGAAGAGTGTAGTACATCACACGTTGCCTTATGTGAAGAAGCTGAGGGGAGGGATTTCATGCAACTCGTGGTTCAATAAAAACTGTGAGCTGACGCAGAACGGGGCTTAGATAAGGAGAACTGAGCCCAGCGGCCGACGTCACGCTGTTAAAATCTGTAACTGTTGTCTGTTGTTTATTATTGCTCCTTTTTACAGAAATGAGCGAGCACGCTTGAAAGTGAAACAAGAGCCCGAGAGAGCCTAGTGGTCATAAAATTAAATGGGTGCATGTTCCTTTAAGAAAGGCTTTAAATTAGAGTGATAAAAAACCTTCCAACAGTAGCCTCCTGTCCTAGCCTCCGACCATCAGTACAGGTCCCCCTCAGGGTTGTGTCCTTTCCCCTTGGCTTTCCTCCATCTACACAAATACCCTCAGCTCAGTCACCATCCTCAAATATGCAGATGACACTACAATGATTGTACTCATCACCAACAATAATGAACACCATTACCATAAACAGGTTGCCCAAGCAGTCACTTGGTGCAAAAACAACAACCTAAAGCTTAACACATCAAAAACACAGCAACTCATAGTTGACTTCTCACGCTCACCCACGCACAAAATACCCATCTCCATCTCTACCCAGCCCATCACCAGCACAGTCATTTACATTCTTAGGCACACATCAGCAACAAACTTAAATGGAAACTACACTCAGACCAGATCTACAAAAAAGCCAATTAAATATTGTTTTATCTCAGACAGCTAAAATAATTTAGAGTCAGGCACAATATCCTGCTTCAGTTTTACACCACCAAGATTCAAAGCACACTCACCTCATCCATAATAGTCTGGTATGGAAATTTGGACTCCCATTAACGCAAAAAGCTACAACATATAATAGACAAATCATCTAAAATAACAGGCCACACCCTCCCTTCTATTGAAACACTGTACCACAGACGCATCATACAATGAGCAATAATAATTACCTCGGACTCCTCTCACCCTGCATATCGTCTGTTCACATTGTTGCCTTCTGGAAGAAGCTACAGGTCCCTGCCAACAAATTCAACCAGCTTCAAAAACAGTTTTTCCCAAAAGCTGTGCGGACACTAAATCAAAGATTTATCTGAATGTTCTATGTGTCTTTTAATTGGTTGTGTTGTGTAATGACACAGAGATGTGAGCATGTCATGCTGTACCAAAAACAAATTCCACCAACTTGTTGTGTGGTCAATAATAAATAAATCTGAATATGAAAAGACCAATGAGAAGAAAAAAAAGTAAAGTATGTCTCTAATTTCCAAATAAAAAAAAATATCCTGAGATAGCCAGTAAATCCTTCCATTAACATCTCCTAATCTGAGACTGTGGTAACAAATCCAGGAGGGAAGCCCATACATCTCCCTTCCAAGCACCACTTTCCATCTGATTCCTAGGACTCCATATGTGTTCCCTGACTAGAAGGGAGATCTGTTTCTTATCATCAATTTCTGGGTCCGCCCTGGGGTCTCCTCTGAGTGGGAGGAGCCTTAAAAATATTCAAAAGGAGGCCTCCATTGGACATCCAAACCAGATGCCTGAACCACCTCAACTGCCTTGTGTCAGTGAAAACAAACAGCAACTATACTTTGACCCTGGATGACATGGCCTGGGGTGGTCCTAGCCTATTTGGTGACCTGGGCGAAAACTGGCTTTGATGCCCTAACCCCAATCCACCTACCCTACCACAGTTCTGAGGGGTCAGCTTGGAAACTTAATTTGCAAGTGTACTATTCTCCGTACAGACAGCAGACAGTGCTAGGAGCGACTTTATTCACCCTGTGATAAATCATTATACCATATAACAGCTTAAAGTGTCACTGAACCCCATGAAAAATCAGGGAGGGGGGAACGTGGGGGTGTGTTCAGGAGGACAGTGACAGCTATTAATTTGAGCCGCTGGCTCAGGGCGCTGATTCAGCTCTGCCCGAGGCTGCCGGTGCTGCTGAGGCTGAGAGAGACAGGATGGGTCCAGTCTCTGAGTGGTAATGCTAACATAGGCAAACGTTCAAAACAGTATGTTAGCTATGTTAACTAACTGCTAATGTGATAATAACTGTAACCCTGAAAAACACAATTCAACTCCAAACTTGCCACGGGGCCGGTATATCTGATAGTTTTATACCCAAACCCACAGGGCGTGTCTGAAGAGACCATGCCTGTGACACAGTCGATGCCTGTGAAGTAAAGATGTACCACTCTCCACCAATCACAAAATTCAAATGCAGTTGGATTGGTCAGGTGCTGGCGGTCGGGAGTATTGGGGATCGCTGGAGATGTGGAGCTGTCCTTGGGTGTGCAGCATGGGTGCTTAGTTTTTTTTTGTACTGTGATCTGATCGTGGCAGTTTGGTTTGTAATTTGTAGGCGGATTAAGGGGAGGCCCCAGAGAGGATGTACTGATGGCTGGTTTTGGTGCGCCACTGTGCTGCATATATAATGTGGTGGTTCAGGTGTGTCTGGGGTGTTCATTGTGCTTTTCATGGGCTGGGGTGGGGATGGATGCACTGCAGAGATACCGAGGGTTTGTTAGGTGGTAGCTGTAAAGAGGCTTGACGGGGGTTGGGTCCTGCATCTATATCTGATCACATGTTCTGTTTTTTTGTGCTTGGTTAGTTTATTGCTGGGTTTTATTGGCTTTGGTTGGATGCTTGGTCTTGGTGGGGTATGCAGGCTTGAGCTGGTTGAGTTTGGTGTTCAGGTGCTGGTTGGGCTTGGCCTGTGAATGTTGTTCGTCCGCTGTGGCTATTGGTGTGGTGCTTTGATGTGGTGTGGAGGTGCATTGGGATGTCAGCTCTGGGGATCGGCTGGGGGAGGCGGCGGCGCATGTCGACCATCGGCTGGCCATAGCCTCTGCAGCTTGGTGGCGGGGATCCCTTGTCGGTTGATCTTTGGTTGGGTCTCTGCTGGGGGTTTGGATGCTCTCAGGCCTCGGGTCTCTGAGTCCATGGCTGGATCTGCCCTGACTTAGGCGGCTGCCAGCGGAGCCCATGGGCTCGTCACTGCAGCTCTCTGGGGCTTCTGTATTGTAGCTGCTAGATGTTCCCCCAGGCTCTCCTCTGTTCCTTTCTTGGGGGGTGCGGTCAGCCCTGCGTTGATCCACCTGGGGCTCCTGTGCTCTGGGGGTCTTTTGGATGTCTATGGCTCTGATCTCCTTCATGTCTTCGTTGATTCCTGGGAGGCGGATTGATGGCTCCTCACTACAGCTATTTGTAACATATAACATATAACATATAACATTTGTATGGAGAAACCTTATATGCAGCAGCATGCTCACGTACACACACGCACGCACACGCACAGACACACACACACACACAAAAACGCACATACTTATCTTGCTAGCAAAGTATGTAATAGGTATGTACTATGTACTTTTACATAGCAAGTACTAGGACTTATAGTCATAACATCTTCAGCATATCCTTTTGTGCCATTAAAGCATTACTGGTATGTACTTGAAAAATCAGTTGTTTTTGTACTTCATATTCACAGAATGGTCCATCTTTACTCTTTATTCTTTTAAACCCCTTTGTTGCGCACTGTCCACATATGTGGACAGTAAAATAACTTATATATAAAATCATATAAAAAAAATTCTAAATGCTTTTCAGTTTTAGGCTCATGTAGAGTTATAAAATCAATATTTAAAAAATCTAGACAATTTTTCTCATAATGTGTACATGAAAGGGTTAACTATGATAATTTCACAAAAGTTATTGATTTCTAATTCAGCAAATGATTTAATGAAACATCACTTGATCCAAAGAATGTTCTTGTCTTCATTTCTGCTTTGCATTGTGAATTGGTTGTTTGAACACAAACCAAAAGGTGCTAATTAGTCTTAAGCTAAAACAGTTAGTTTAAAGGAGTCATAACCTAGTATTACCTTGGATACCTACGCTCTATTATAGTCTTTCAGGCCCTTCCAAAAAAGAAAAGTTGAAGAAAAGTGAAAAAAAATCAACACAGAGCTTCTCTGACCCTTGTTTCTGAAGGCATTTTTGTCTCGCAAGGTCTGATGCAATATTTTGGCTGTCGTGGACGGTCATTGTAATAATGCAAATGAGGGGCGCGTTGATTGGTGGCAGGAAGGAGGGGGGTTACTCTGACTGTCTTGCTCAGTTAGCGAAACTTCAATTGTAACTGCATTCTAGGTCATTTGTTGTTTGCAAAGTAGCAGCCATTACCCGTGTTGTCCTCGAAGCTACTACTCCTGCTAGCATACAGTAGCCGTGTTAGCACTTAGCTGCTGTTTGTTACACACAGCAGAGCAATATAAACACAGCCTTACCGTTTCAATTGCAGGCAAGTCTCTGATTGTTGGAATGGCTCCTTTTTCCAAACGAAGCTCGAGTTCGTACTTCGAATTGGAATTCAGTAATGGCGGCGCTCGACTCAATATGAGGGGGGAGAGGGGCAGGGCGGGCTTCCTGCAGCATAGGCCTGCGATGTCCATATTTGGTATATCCTGCGCCGACTTGACGTCAAGTCGGACAGAAATTTAACATTGCGTATTTGAGTGCGCGTACACGTGGGCTGGTTGACGAACCCAAGGGTAAACAAATGCTTCAAACAAACGCTATCGGCTTCCCGGCCAGTGTATAATCGTTAGGCAATCATAACATAAATTTTTTCTCGTGGAAAAGTGAAAATTACAGGTCATGACTCCTTTAAAACTAACTTAGCTTCATGCCCAAAACTCAGTACATTTAATACAAGCCTTGCTCTTGCATACATATTCATATGTAACATCACAATCAAGTTATTGATTATTATTGCCACTTGCATATTTGTCCATTTTACCGCTTTACTTTCAGTAGTTAGTTTTATTATTCATTCTTCTTTTACTTAGTAATTTAGTTGTATGTTACCAGCTTAGTGAGTTTTTTGATTAAAGCATTTTGACTGGAAAGTTTAATTATTTTTTTAATAAACTCTTGCATTTTGGAAAATCATTGTTATTATTCCAAATACATATGTAGTAACATGCTTTTCAAAAACACCAATAACTCATTCTTTCATCTATTGTTTAATTATCTCAGCCTTATCAGGCAGGTAATCATATTAACATAACTGAGACTGAACTACTTGGCTATTATTATGCATAAGATAATTAATCTTATTAATAACTGTCCTAAGCAATTATTCATAACTATTCATAGCCAAAACATACCTATTGTGCCACAACAGCCATCTAATGTAGGTTAAAACCTTTATCATCCAAAGAAAACCCAAAAGTTAATTTACCTTCTCTTTATTAAGTTGTCAGGTTACAGGTTTATAGATGTCCTGTTAGTTAATTAATTATTAGTGTGATTAACAGTAGTTTTATTGTTGATTATTTAGTGATTACATGTAATTTAATTGTCCAATTTAAATGTGAATATTGTGATTTTGTGATATTGTGTTTAAGTTAACACATTAACTCCATATAACAGCAACAATGCTTTCTAAATATTGACAGATTTTGTTGATTTCTTGGCTCTTTAAGCCTATTTGCACATCGTTTTCTTCATGTGTTTAATACTTATTCCCTGAGTCATTTCAAACATTTTACCCATGACCTCATTTGTAAACCCAACTGTTTTAATGTAATTCTATCTGTGGATTATTTGGGTTGTTACCAGCATCTGCTGTAAATTTAATGTTGTTGGCCCCATTAAAAGTATCTATACTGGGAAAAATTATGACTATTTACTTCCAATTGAATTGTACAGGACAAATAGAGATAGTAAACCAACTGCATTTAAAATGCAGCGCATCGGGCATCTGCTGCTGGGGGCGCTATAGAAGTTTTACTTTTGGCCGATATTTTGTGGGGCTGTGTAATGTTTGTCATTAATAATATAGTGAATCATCAATTCCTTTTTTCATACACAACCTGGTAATTGGATTTTTGTTCTAAGTTGACTTCAAATACAAAAAGGGAAAAGTGGCACAATGTATTTTGATGGAAGATGGTGTACAAAAGACAAAAAGTAACGCAGGTATTCTACATGAATCTATGCACATAAGAATCCCAGTACTGTCTGAGTTGATTTGTTTACAGTTTTTTTCTGGGCTTCCTGTGTTCAATAAATTGATATCTTTCTCATTTTAACTTGGAGTTCAAATTCAACATTATAAAGTTGGAATGTCAATCTCCCAAGACTGAGCTCTGATCTCTAACTCTGCAAAGGGAGACTGCTGAATACTAGTTGAAAAATAACAACTGCAAACAATAAAAAGAACAAATTCTGAATTTCCATTCTATTGTGTAGCAAATGTGAAAAACATTTTAGAGAGGCGTAAAATTTGAAACCAATAATGACTATTATTACGAGGCGGAACTTGCCTCCGAGACATAAGTGCTTTCCCACTTGTATTTTAATCAATTCTGACAGATGCTGTGAAATGTTAGCATGAACAACGCGCTCTTTGAGATCTTTAACAGCCTTGTATCTAACTCTACATGTCCAGGGTTAAAAGTTGGCCAAGCTCTCTTCCTTTATATCCAGATCTCTGCCAAATATCTGTCTTGGGTCAGGTCTCCCATCTAGAGTGTGGGCTGTGTTATAGTACAGAGTCAAGGCTCTACTCAGAGAGTTTGGTAGTCAAGGCCTCGGGCCTTGGCACTCCTGATGGCTGCTGGCCTCTAGTAATCAACCAACCCCCTCGCTCCTTTTCCTCCTCCTCTTGCTTTTCTTATCTGAGAGTGTGGTGAGGAACCAGTACGAAGGAAGGACCCCAGCCTGAAGTCTGGAAAACTTTGCTCTCTGCTCTCTCAGTGTTTGCTGTATGTCTCCCCCCCGCCCCCAACACCCTGGTACACCACCTCACCTCCTCTGCTGCTCTCTTTACATACCTTCCATCTCCTCTGTTAAAATAATGCTAATGCAGAGGCCAGCTAACCCGCACATGGCTTTCTGAGGCCAAAAGCTCCCGAGGAGGTGCTTTTGATTTTCAGCTCCATTGAGCTGCACTTATTCAATATTTACTCTCCAAGACCTCTGCATTAATTTTACACCAAACTTCTAAGAGAGTCTACTTAGAAAAACCCTGCAAAGGGCCTGATGAATCACTCTTAAGACCCCCCCCCCCCCCATACCCTTACACACACACCTACAGATTCCTATTTCTTTTCTGTGTGCTTCACTGAAGGCTTCATTCTCTGCTCGTCTTTGGCTCTAGTGGGAAGGCCAATCCTGAGCTAGTTATTGTTATTGCGCTGTTCTATCATTACCACTAACCTTGACTCCTGGCTGCTTGCTGTAATCACGTGGAGCCACTGGGGAGGCAGTCTGGCCTGGGGTGAATTATTAATTAGCAAGGCTGGTCCTCCCCCTCAGCGGTCCCTGGGAGAGGCGGTGGGGATTGGGGGGGGGGGGGCTGTTAGGGGTTACCCACCATGCAGATGGTATTAACAAACTTATCAAGGTAAGAAGGATCAGCTCTCTGAGCTACTTGTGGAATTGTTAAGCAACATGAAATCAATAACCAACAGTGCACCGCTTCCTGCCATGTATGATGTGTGCCCCCTACTATCCATCCTTGTGAAACGTTGTACAGCATGATTGGTTTGGAGTTGGGGTGGGGTGTTCATTAAGATGAACTTCACAGGCTTCCTCACTGGGGACATGCTGGAGGTAGATGAATTTCAGTTTTCAACTAATGATCAACTTCTACATAAGGTAAAAAACAAAGTGAACCTTCCAACTACCTTTACCGACCTTTCTACACCTTGCCCCGAGCTAACACAGTGCCAACACACACACACACGCGCACACACACACACCACATGAAGCCCTCTTTGACAACAACACACTCTCACTCAGTGAGGGACAGACTGCACAACTACTGATGTACAGTTACCTTACAGTGTGTTTTTGAGAGCCTCAGCCCGCTTGTTTGGCTGATTCCCTGGGGTCCTTCATTTCCAGCACCCCCACCTCTCCTCTTCTTAACAGCAGAGACTACAGGGACTGCGACCAAAGCTTTGATCATCTCACTACTTCCTTAAATCACAGGAAGGAAGGATTTTCTCCAAAGGGTGTCTCCATGCTTGCATTTCCCTGTAGGACTTATCCAAGTCATATATAAAACTTAGGGAATTGTGGAGCAAAACAGTGCTCCCCTGGGTGAAGAAACAGATACCGGGCCATCACTTTACTACTTTGCTGATGAATAAACGTAATGAAAAATGTACCACTGTGTGATGTAAAGTACCTTCAGCAACTCAACTTACTGTTACCTGATTCTTTCAGACATACATTACATACTGTACTGTTAAAGGAGTCATAACCGAGTATTATCTTGGATACCCATGCTCTATTATAGTCTTTCAGGCCCTTCTAAAAAAAATAATTTGAAAAAAATAAACACAGAGCTCCTCTGACCCTTATTTCTGAAGGCATTATTGTCTCGCGAGATCTGATGCGATACTTTGGCTGTCGTAGACGGGCATGGTAATGATGCAAATGAGGGGCGCGTTGATTGGTGGCAGGAAGGAGGGGGGTTGACACCGCAGGTAACGCTTAACCCATATCTACTGCTCCCGCTAGCATACAATAGCCACATTAGCAGTTAGCTGCTGTTTGTTACACACAGCAGAGCAATAAAAACACAGCCTTACCATTTCAATTGCAGGCAAGCCTCTGATTGTTGGAATGCCCCTTTTTTCCAAACGGAGCTTCGATGCCAACTTCGCCTGATATTGTCCCAAATTCGTAAAGGATTCCGGTGTAAAAAAAATATAAAAAATATTTCTATGTTGATTCTGGCAGTCAACAACAGAGCAACTCACGTGTGCACTACGTTTCTGGTAGAAATGGTTTTAGCTGATTTAGCTGATTAAAATAAAAGGCTGACACGAGTATGTCTTATTCATGCATCATTGCGTGAAGAAACTTTCTGCATCTTTCACGGTGGAGTTTGTACTTCGAATCGGTGATGTGTCGGTCGCGAACGAACCGGCTCTAAGAGCTAACTCTTTGAAGTGAACAATGGGAGCCGGCTCATCATTGGGAACCGTTTTTTTTTTTTTTTCATTTCCCCTGCTTGTTTTGGTACACATCGTTTTGCATTAATTTTGGTAATAAATACACTTTAAGCAACAGAAAATCTGAGGAGCCGAAAGAGCCGGCTCTTTATGGTGAGTCAAGCCAAAAGAACTGGCTCTCCAAAAAGAGCTGGAATTCCCATCACTTGAATTCAGCAATGGCGCCGCTCGACTGAATATGAGGGAGAGAGGAGCGAGGGGGAGAAGGGAGAGAGGGAGGGCTGGCTTCCCACAGCATAGGTAGGTCTGCGATGTCTATATATGGTATATCCTGAGCCGACTTGACGTCAAGTCGGCCAGAAATTAAAACCACGTATTTGAGTGCGCGTGCACGTGGGCTGGTTGACGAACCCAGGGGTAAACAAACGCTTCACTTTTAAATATCGGCTTCCCGGGCAGTGTATAATCGTTAGGCAATCATAACATACCTTTTTTTCTCATGGAAAAGTGAAAATTACAGGTCATGACTCCTTTAATGTGGAAGGCTTCTCAAAAAAATCCATTTATATAGATTTCAGTATGTTTAGCTTTTTAATTCTTTTCTCATTGTATTGCTGTCATGATCCTTATTAATTTGATTTTGCTCAGTAAAAATGTTTTCAGTTTTCAATTAGCCATTTTCATTCAGTTGATATATATAGTGCTAAGTCACAACAAATATCACCTCAAGGAAGTTTGAACAAACAAATCCAATTTCTATATAAAAATATATCATCAAAATAACCCAATGATAAAGACAGATTGAAAAGTCAGTTATATTTATTCCAGTACAATCTTAGTTGCAATACAGTCCAGCCAAGCTTGCTATTGCATGCCAACTAATACAGCTTTTTATACCATATCCTGTACATTCAGTTTACCTCTCCTCTGAAACTTTCCAGTAATACATTATCCTACAGTGCTCTTCACTATCCAAGTCAGGCCTTCTCCTCATGTCTGTACCAGCTCCGTCTGCTCAAGCCACCAAGAATACCAACTCCCCTGACTCTGCTCACTCCTCCCTGGCGTTATCTACTCATCAATCCACTGGCTCACCTCTCACCCTCACTGTGTTGCTGTTCCTGTGTCCAAGAACTATCAAGACCATTGCACTGTTCACATTCAATGTTTCAATACATTTGTTGAACTTTTACCTGTGTCTCCATAGAGTGTCTTGCATGTGGGTCAGAAGCCTTCTGAAAACCATGACAGATATTATGTTAACTGTGTGTTGATTGATATTCTGATACGCAGTAGTGTGATAGAGGTATAACGTTTTCCATGGTTGTTTCAATGTTAGGGTCTTGCTGCAGTTTAAATTCAGTGATTTTTTAATACTGTGTGTAAAAAACAGTTGAGATGTGAAAAACAATAGAGTTGATGGAGTTTGAGTCCACATTTATTATAAAATGAGACAGGTCATTTCGCTTTACTGACAAAAGCTAGAGCAACTGAGGGTGACAAACAAGCAACTGTATGCATAAAGTGTTATTCCTTTTAGTTGTAAGCATATTTCTTAAATTAAGTGTGATTCACTACATTTTTATCATGTAGCAACATTGTGATCGTTGCTCAGGAGGTTGGAGTTCGTCCTGTAACTGGAGGGTCGAACCTCCGCTCCATCTGTCTCGACCGTTGTTGTCCTAGGGTAAGACACTTAACCCACCTTGCCTACTGGTGGTGGTCAGAGGCAGTGGTGCCAGTGTCGAGCAGGCTCTCTTCTGCCATCCATTTTCTATAACCATCCATCCTATGCACGGTTGTGGGGGGGGGGGCACTGTTGCCTATCTCCAGCAGTCACGGGGCGAGCACTATACAAGTACAGGCAATTTACCATCTTAATAATATTAATAATTAACAATTTGTATTGGCATGCAATTTCTATCTTGTTCTGTGTAGAACTGAGTTTCTGTCATTTAGAAGTGTTAAACATCTCTGTGTCAGTCTTTACAGGCACTGCATTTCAGTGAAAAATTTATTTTTACAGCCAATGCATGAAATGTATCGATTCCCCATGCCTGAATGCTACATAAATTAAATTAAGTCTATTTATATAGCACCGATTCACAACAGATGTCATCTCAAGGGACATTACAAGAAAAGCCACTTCAATTCAAGCATACATATATTCAAATATTTTTTAAAGTTTTCTATTTAAGCAATCCCAGCAGATTGCATTCAGTCATTGACTTCCAGCTGTGTCCCGTTCATGCAGACTCCAACCATAGCAATCCTTCATCAATTCCTCATACTGAGCAAGCATGTAGCGACAGTGGAGAGGCAAAACTCCCCTTTAACTAGAAGAAACGTCCAGCAGGGCAGAGACACAGAAAGAACAAAAAGAAAAGATGTAAGATTACTTTCTATACTAAAGACAGTAAAAAGTTGATAAAAGGATATGGAGGATGAAAAGTTACTGGGAGCTTCATACCAACCAATGCCCCTCTCCAACAAGGCATCACTGCAAATCAGGATGCCAGACCAGGTATAGCTTCTATGGAGAGAAAAACACTGAGAAATTACAAAGTTAACAGTTGAAATACAAGCAAATAATGCAACTGGAGAGTAGTAGAGAAAAGTAGCAGAGTGAAGAAAAGTGGTCAGTTTGGGATGACCTAGGCCACTCTAACTATAAGCTTTATCAAAAAGGAAAGTTTTAAGCCTGGTCTTAAAAGTAGACACAGTGTCTGCCTCATAGACTAAAACTGGGAGCTGGTTCCACAGGAGCCAGATAACTAAAAGATCTGCCTCCCATTCTACCCAGAAATCCTAGGAACCAGCAGTAAACCTGCAGTCTGAGAGCGAAGTGATCTTTTGATATTGAACAATCAGATTTCTGATGTATGATGGAGCTGAATTTTAAGGGCTTTATATGTAAGAAGGTGAATCTTAAATTCTATTCTAGATTTATCAGGGAACCAATAACTGGAATCTAATGACGGGCTAAAACAGGAGAAATGTGATATCTCGTTTTAATATTTATCAAAACTCTTGCTGCAACATTTTTGGATCAACTGAAGGCTTTTAATTGCATTTTGTGGACTTCCTGATAGTAAAGAATTACGGTAGACGAGCTTTGAAGTAACAAATGCATGGACTAATTTTTCAGCATCACTCCTGGACAGGATGTTTCTAATTTTAGCAATATTCCAGAGGTGAAAGAAGGAAATCCTAGAAACCTGTTTATTATGGGATTTAAATGTCATGTCTTGGTCAAAAATAACTCTGAGAGGGAGCACGGTGGCACAGCTAGAAGGTCCCGGGTTCGATTATCGCCGGGACGCTGTGGGTGCTGAGGGTGTGTTCCCCTGCATCATCGACACCCACACCCTGGATGGGGTTGGCGAAAGGGCCTTTCTGTGTGGAGTTTGCATGTCCTCCCCGTGTTCCCTTGAGCAGCTAATGTGAACTACTCCCACAAAAACATGCACTAGTCCTGGGGAAAGCCTGCCCCATCAGGTGAAAAGAAGGGCCTGCTCACTCCCCAAGCATGAAGGAGGCTTGGGTTTCAGTGCGGGGCCCTCCCTGGGCTGGCAGAGGGAGAGCAGAACCCCAGGACTAGAACTAGGTAGGAACACTGGGTGATAAAAAAAAAACAAAACTGTTCTGTAAGGCCAATTTAATGCCATTCAGATTAAGTGATTGACTAAGCAGTTTCTTTTTCAGAGCTTCTGGTCCAAAGATGACAACTTCTGTCTTATCAGAGTTTAAAAACAGAAATCTTAGAGTCATCCAGGTTTTAAGTCTTCAAGACATGCCTGTAATCTACCTAACTGATTGGATTAACCAGGATTTATGGATAAAATATAGTTGTGTATCATCTGAATAACTGTGGAAATTTATCCCATGCTGTCAGATGATTTTACCAATTGGAAGCATACTGTACATACATGCATACATACGTACGTACGTCCATACATACATACATACATACATACATACATACATACATACATACATACATACATACATACATACATACATACATACATACATACATACATACATACATACATACATACATACATACATGCCTGTAATGACTTGACACAACAGCTAAAAAAAGAAGCTGTGAATGTTGGCTTGGAGACAGAGAGATATTTTTATGATTATAAATGCAGATAAAGTATCATTTTGTATGTGATTGTAAACACGTGTAGGCCTAAACTGAAGTTAGCAGCAGGTCACAGTTAGCAGGTGCTTTTCATTATATTAAGCTTTCAGTTGACCTAATAATAATGGTTCTATGTAGGCTACTTAGTTTAGCGACAAGAGTATTTCCCATTTGCTCAATCTAAAAACAAACGGGACATGCTGGTCCAACCGGCGACTTGTCCAGTTTCTGCCTATAGGTTCTGCCCTGCTTTTTACCTGATGACTGCTGGAGATAACCATACCGCCCCCCCTCCCCGCAAATATGCAGGAATATGGATGGATGAATATGGAACATTTTCGACTTTCTGTTACTTAACCAGTTTATACAGGCATAGAACATCAGCTCGTAAAAACACCGCAGAAGTATTACTTTTTATAAATTATTATGTTGTGGCGTGAAAGAAGGCGACACAAGCTTGCTGCGAGTGAGTTAACTTTATTCCTTTAGAGCCAACAGACAACAGAGGAAAATTGGGGACGGACAAGGCAGGTGAGAACTAAGACACGCCCCCAAACCCGAAAACCTGCTGGGTGAGAGGCACCTCCTTAACATGCCACACAGACCCCCCCCGCGCAACATTGTCCATAACAGATTAAGAAACACGGTCAGGGCAATGAGGCAGGGTAGGCAGTGTGGGAGGCGGACGGCCACGTTGAGGAACCTGGTCTGGCAACACAGTCTCACCCGCCAAAACGTATGCTGGCTTAAGGCGGTCCAGAGTTACCAACTCCCTACGCCCGCCCATATCCAAAACAAAACCCTTGGACCCCCGTTCCAGTACATGGAAGGGACTGTCGTATGGAGACTAGAGGGGCGAGCAGTGGGCGTCGCGGTGCATGAAAACAAAACGGGCAGATTGGAGTGCGGTAGGTACAAACGACAGTGAGAAATAATGTTGCATAGGGCCCGGAGCAGAAACGCCACCAGATGAAAAGGGATCCAAAGCTGCCTGGAGGCTTGGCGCAGCAGACTCCATCAAAAACTCACCCGGCACGCAGAGCAGCTGACCAGAAACCAACTCAGCAGAAGAAGCACTTAGGAGCCAAGTGCAACCCGAGCAAGACCCACGGCAAACGATCCACCCAACCACCACCTGTAAGTGCAGTGTGTAGAGCTGCCTTACGCAAACGATGGAAATGCTCACACAAGCCATTCGCCTGAGTTTGGAACGCCGTAGTACGGTGCACCTGCAAACCCAAGGAATGTGCCATACCTGACCAAAGCCCTGAAATAAACTGGGGGCCTCTGTCAGAAGTGATATCCGACAGCACACCAAAATGAGCGACCCAAGCTGAGAGAAACGTGTTAACCACATCAGCGGATATAGTGGATGACAGAGGCACCACCTCTGGCCACTTGGTTGTGCGATCCACCATAGTAAACAGATGTGTAAAACCTTTCAACGGCGGCAGAGGACCAACCAGATCCACGTGCACATGGTCAAAACGCCTGGCTGGAATCGGAAAAGGTTCCAGAGGGGCTTTGGTATGCCAGTGCACTTTAGCACGCTGATATGCAACACAGGATGCCACCCACCCCTTGACCACTTTGCGCAAACCAAGCCAAAGAAAACGGGAGCTGACTAGCTTTACCGACGCGCATACCCCCGGGTGCGAAAGAGAATGAATAGTGTCCCGCAGCTTGCGACTAAAAAAAGCCAGAGGCTGCCACATGTCTGCTACCCGCTGCTCCACAACAGCCCCCACAGCTAGATCGGAAGCGACGGTAGTCAGGGCGATCGGAGCATCAGGATCTGGGTGAGCGAGGAGAGCTGCACTGGATAACGCAGACTTAGCTCCATAAAAAGCGTCCAGACAACGGTGTCAGTTTCCTTCTGTGAACGCAAAGCATCGTAGAGCGGTTGGAGGAGGTGGGCAGCGTGAGGGATGAACCTATTATATAAGTCACCATGCCCAAAAACTCCTGCAATCCCTTGACCACAACCGGGCGAGGGAAATCTGCTACCGCCTGAACCTTAGCAGGAACTGCACCTCGTGCGGAAATGCGATGACCTAAAAAAACGATCACAGGCAACCCAAACTGGCATTTAGCTGGGTTGAGAATCAGGCTGTGGGAGTCCAGACGCCGGAAAACTTCTCTGAGGTGCGCGTAGTGCTCTTCAGCAGACGAGCTGCCCACCAATATGTTCTCAAGATAGACGAAAACAAACTCGAGACCGCGCAAAACCGAGTCCATCAACCTCTGAAATGTCTGCGCCACTCCTTTGAGGCCAAACGGCATGCGGAGGAATTTAAAAAGCCCAAACGGAGTTATCACCACGGTTTTAGGAACATCTGCATGCACCGGTACCTGATGATACCCACGAACTAGGTCCACTATAGAGAAAACTGAGGCACCAAACAACCGTGCAGAGAAATCTTGAATGTGAGGAATGGAGTAACGGTCTGGCGTGGTTACATTGTTTAAACGCCGAAAGTCACCGCATGGGCACCAGGAGCCATCTGCCTTAGGCACCATATGGAGGGGGGATGCCCACGGGCTGTTAGAGCGTCTCACTATCCCCAACCTCTCCATCATGGCAAACTCCTCCCTAGCAATAGCTAATTTTGCTGTGTCAAGACGCTGTGCACATGCAAAAACCGGAGGGCCACTGGTGGGGATGAAATGTTCTACACCATGTTTGGCCACGGAAAAAGCTGGTGTGGTCAAAGATGGAAATTCAGCCAGCAAACGCTGAAAAACATCGCAGGACACTAAAAGATTTGCAGGCGTCATCGGTCCGGCTCCCCCAGCCTCACACGGAAAGGTTGCAAAAGTTACAGCATCAATCAACCTACGGTTAGCAACATCGACTAACAAGCCATGAGCACACAAAAAATCAGCACTGATGATTGGAACAGTCACAGAGGTAACTACAAAATCCCACTCACGCCCATGGAAACATACCGTTGTCCATTTTGTGCCGAAAGTTCCAATGGGGGAACCGTTCGCAGTGCTCAGCAACGGGCCGCCACTGTAGCCCGAAACCTCCGGGTCGGTGGGATAAACCAAACTCTTCTGAGAACCGGAGTCCACCAGAAACCGACGTCCTGACAGAGAGTTCTTGTTAAAAAATCAGCTTGCATCGATCGCCAATGCCCACAGCTGCTCCCGAGCGCCGGCCGCTGCGTTTCCCAAAACCTCAAACGTGCACGGCGGGACACAAACCTCTGGTGGTAGAAACACAGGGAGCTCCCACAACGTTGCGTCCTCACGCCGGCTGTAGCCACCATCGCCGGTTCGTTGGTAGTCATCGGCTGGGGTTCCATCGTCGTGCTCTGCACCGCAAAACGCCTAGTAGCCAGCAGGACCCGGTCCGCCTCCTCCGCGAGGCCTCGGTAATTGCCAGCGGCGAGGCAAAGAGAGTTAGCCAAAGCAGCACGCACCTGCGGCGGGAGGGGTAGGGGAGCTCTGCAGGAGCGAGGCTCTCGGCTGAGTATATAAGGTCGGAGGAGGAGATGGGTGGAAAAGGCGGGGATAGGTGGGAGAAGTTGTTTCAGCAACTCTGAGAACTACCAGCAGAGACTCAAAGATTAATCTAACATGAGTGAATAGGTCAGAGCAACACTTCAGACATGTTTTTAATGAGGGAAATACCATTTTGCATAATATCCCCCCTTTAATGTTTCTGTTTTCTGGGATTTCTTAATGATGGAAAGTCTTTTCAGTAAAATGCATCATTGATTATTTTTCTTTATGTTTTAAGGTGGAGTTGATAAGACTTTAGAGATAATCCAGGAAGTAGAGGAACTGTTGGTGTTCCTTTTGTTCTCCAGCAGTAACAGATCATTGGTGCTTCTGGTATAAGTTTCCAACTTTATTCTTAGAATTTCAGTATTATTTTGTTATGGCCTCCATGACTCCTGTTTAAAATGTGAATCTCTTCAGAGTATTAAAATGTTGTTAAGTGCCTAGAGATTACATTTTTTGTGAATAAATATTATAACATAAACTGAATTGAATTAAATACTTTGGTTTAGTAATTGCCATGAATGAATTGTCAAACAGAAGTTAAATTAAAGGTAGTTTTTTGTGTTAAGAGCATTAGGATGACTTCTTGTGAATTGATTTATTAACTGAATTCAGAACTAATATTTGCTCAGCAACTCCATAAAACTACATAACACCTTTTTCGTTGGTGGTTCACCATTTCTGTATTTTGTTCCTCAGTATGACATGCTTGTGGTGGCCAACATTCCCTTCTATGTACATCCATTAGTTTTCCATCTGGACTGGCACCAAACCGTGGAGCATCAAGGTGGATGAAGAGCCCTTAAGGAAAAGTTTGACCTCAAAGATTTTCTTATACTAAGAAAAAAAACATTCACCCAAATTTCACAGCTTTCAATAATTCTTTTTTCTGTTTAATAATCTGTGCATAAGGTATCTTAGCAGTTAATTCTAAATTTATTTTAACAATAAGGAAAATTATTTATGAAGTGAGTCACAGGTGCCCATGCCTACCCAAACTGGGTTTTTGTTTTAGTTCTGTGTCTTTCTTCTCTGTCTTGTCTGCTGATGTGTTTTCCGAACACAAATTTAGACCTGTACTTGCAGGACTTAAACCCATTTAACAGGCAGAGTGGGATAGTATTCTGTATTCTATAACTAGAAGTTTAGGGATTTATGTGCACCTAAATCTTTTCTCAGTTGACTTAGCAGCACAACTGGACACTGGTAAGAAAGCAGTTGTTTTTAGGGATGTTTTTAAATGTTATAGCACTGTTACTGCAGCATACATTCCATCAATAATCTTTGCTGGTTGGTGTCAAAAGGAGAAGAGGGGAGCTGTTCCGCGGTTATAACATTGCCTTTGTTGATCGGAAGTTTTCCAAAAGGTAAATGTTAATATTCAATTATTTATACTCGAAATCTTGAGTGTCTAGCTCCAGTCCTCAAGGTCTGCTGTCCTGCCATTTTAGATGCGTCAGCTTCAACACAGCTTATTGAAATGGTCCAACTACTTCCTCAGCAAATCAATGTTTTGCAGAGGTACTGCTAATGAACCATAATTTGATTTAGATGAACTAATACATGCAGGATATTGGCCTTGATAACAGACATTTAACACCACTGCTCTAAACCAAGCCACAGTAAGTGTGAAGTACTACACATATACATGTCACCAATGTAAATAATATGGCAGCATTGTGTACAATAATGTTTTAAATATAAAGACTGTAAACAATTATTTTTAATTAAAATATTATTTCAACTTATTTCATCTTTCACACACACACACACACACACACACACACACACACACACACACACACACACACCTTGTGTTTAAAGCCCTAGTGGGGACTCATGACAAGACCATGCTTTTTGGGAACCACCCTTTCTAAAGGTTGTACAGCACTGCAAAAAATCATGTAGTATGCTAAAGATGCAGTGAGCAAAGAGGCCACTTTGAATTACCAATCAGGCAAACTAAATTTCCCAACTTGATGAGAACCTTCTTCTTGGGGACTTGTCAGGCATTTAGTAACAAGTGGGGTTAATACATACACACTTTATAGATTTTACTACATTGTTGGTACCAGCAGCACAGTTTCAGGTACAAAATGCTTAGAGAGCCACCATAGTTCACTGCACCATTAAATCTACACTTAGGAACAAAGAAAATCCATATATTTTGAGTGCCCACTCAAGATAGTAACATGTTGGAGCTTTGGTACATTTAAATTTATTCTTTTGAATGGGAAACATTCAGGGATTAAAAAAGTGCATACATTTCTAAAAAAAGATCCCATCATGCCAAATCAGATCCTAAACTTTTCCTCAGTTTGGAATATAAACTTCTAGTTAAGAGGCAACCAGTAATGAAGGGAACAATGAGAAGATAGTCACGGGAAGATCAAGAAGCCCTGTTGGGTTGTTTAGAGGATACAGACTATGATGCACTCCTTGATCTACATGCAGAGGACATCAATGCGATAACTGATTGTGGGACAGATTAAAATACATATCTCTTTGGAAAACAGCATCCCCAGCAGCAAAATGAGATGCTTCTCTGTGGATGGATCAGCAGTGATATAAATGAAATTATAAAGAGCAGTTAGTGAACAGGACAGGTAATTACTGAAAACACACAGAAGCAACTCAAAGTCAAGAAGAAAAAAAAGACAGCAAGGACACGTACAGAAGGAGCCAGAGAGCAAGCTCCAGCAGAACAATTCCAGATCTTTTGTCGAGGACAAGGAAGATCCCTGACTTCAAGCAGGAGGAGGATCATATAGATGGACTTAGGCAATGAAGAGAACACATGTTTCAATAGGTTAGTTCAAAACCACATATTGAGACTAAAGAATCCTGTGTTAAACAAGTGGTAAAGAACACAGGAGCACCACAGGGTACTCTTCCTATTCTATTCCACTCAGCACCTCAGACTTCCAGTACAAATCAGAGACCTGTCATCTGCAGAAATACTCAAATGACTCTGCAATTGTTGGGTGTATCAGAGATGGAGAAGAAGCTGAATTCAGAGAGCTGGTGGACCGGTTTGTGGCATGATTGTGATGATTGTAGATTTCAGAAGAAACAGGGATAAGTCATGGGTGAAGAAGTGGAGGTGGTTGAGGAGTATAAATACCTCGGAGTTCACCTGGACAACAGACTGGACTGGAGACTGAACAGTGAAGCGTCTACAAGAAGGGACAGAAAAGACTGTACTTCTGGAGGAAGCCAAGGTCCTTCAAAGGTTTGCAGCAAGATGCTGCAGATCTTCAACAAGTCTGTTGTGGAGAGTGTAATCTCTTCAGCCATCATCTGTTGGGGTAGCAGCATCAGAGCCAGGGATTTACAAAGGGTCAACCTGAAAAAGAAGGCTGGTTCTGTTCTGGGGACGACTGTGGAACATCTGGAGATGATGCAAAAGATTCTTCATAAAATTATTACAGACAACCTTCCTCATCCTCTTCATTAGACTTTCATAAAATGTATGCACCCAGAGGCTTCTTTAGATCCCCTGTAATACAGAATACTACACTGAAATCCTTCCTGCCCACAGCAATCAGCATCTACAACAGCTCTTTCAAGAAACTCTGATAATTCTACAGCAACATAAGATTTACTTTTAGGATTAACAGTGTTTTTGATTGAACTGAATAACAGCCATTATTTTTTCCATACATCAGAAAATGAATTAAGGTTTTTTGGTTTTTTTTTTTTTGCCTTTATTTACTAAATGACAGACTAAGGCATTGAAAGCTTGCGGAATGTTTACTGTTTAACAGCAATCTTGATGGGATGTTTTGTTTCCCTTTAAATGCTTATGAAATCAAGCACCAAACTTACAAGTTACAAACTGAAATTCCTCAGAAACAACAAAACAAAAACATACACCCATCCCTACTTTTCCCAACAGCAGGTACAGAGTGTTGCAAAAATGCCATAACTGACATTCTATCGTCTACTTTTCCAAGATACAAAGGCAAACTGAACTAAGTAAAACACTTAAAAGCAGTGTTTTTAAACTTAGTTTTTGAGGGCTGTTATGCGATTCTTCAGATAAAACTTAACAGCCAGCCAATTTCGGTGTCTAAGTGCAACAGGTTCCTGTTTTAGACATTTCTCACAGTCCCTTTTCCCTGGAACTCGGCAAGTGTTGATGAATGGCATCAAGTGCTTTTCAACTGCAAGGATCTCTGCTTTCTCCCAAGTCCTCCTCTTGAATGGTTGGCGACCTTAAAATAAAAAATGAATAAAGCATGTATAAAACAAATGCAGACATGAAGTATAATGATCAGAATAAAAACAACAAAAATTAAATTGGTTGTTCTGTTAGGTGGATTCTGCTGAGAATGGAGGGACAAATGGATGGAACACTTACTTTTACCCTTCTTAGGGGAACCTCTTTGCGAAGGTGTCCCAGAGTCAGTGTCCTGTGTTTCAGGAATGCTGTTGTCCACATCTGGTGTCTGTTGTTCCTGGGTGGATGAGACTTCGTCCTCTGAAAAGGGGAAGAAATACACATATATACACACATTTTTATATCTATCTATATCTATCCATCCATCTATATCTATATCTATCTATATATATCTATATATATATATATATATCTATATATATATATAGATATATATATATCTATATATATATATCTATATATCTATATCTATATCTATATCTATATCTATATATCTATATCTATATATCTATATATATATATAGATATATATATATATCTATATATATATAGATATATATATACACATACCCGACACTGACTTACCCTCGGTCTCTGCCTCAAACTCGGCCTCTTCCTCGCTGTCCATCTTCACGTTCTCTGCAATTGGTGTAGGAGGTTGAAAAGAAAAAAGACAAAAAAAATTTAAAGCACAACTGGATCAACTCATGGTTTGTCACATGTTGTAATACCATACATGAAAATGTTTTACATGAAAATACATATAAAAAAAGAAAAGAAGCAGTACCTCCAGGGTCAATGGTCATGTCATCAAGGCTCTTGACTTTTAACTCAGCAAGACGTCCTTGCTCCAGTGCCATGAGGACTTTACTGATTTTAGCCAGTTGAAGGGTGCCTTCGGAAGCCTGTAAAACTGGCCATGGACTCTTATATCATGGCCAAGAAAGTTGGCTAGTTGATCCAACTCAGTATTGCTTAGGTTCAAAATCTGAGACAGTGTTGCTGTATGTTTGCGCAGTTTTGTTGACGTGAGTGTGTCTGGTCTTTTGGCTCCACAGGTGTTGGCAAAATGGCGAAGGCAATCTGAGCCACGATAATATGTCATTGCAGATGGTCTTGCAAATAAGTGAACATTTTCTTTAGGGACTCCACATTCCTGGCGCTTGCTGACAAGCATATCCAATGACTGCGGCATTTCCGGAGTGAGAAGGACTGGCACCTTTCTGCCTCTTTTCCCTCTTATTTCTAATCTTTTGAAATGTTCACACAGTTTTTTTTCAAGGTCAGATAGAGCATCTTTTATGTCATCTTGAGGACTAGTGGCATTCGAGGACAAATATGCTGAAAGGGGCATTTTCGAAACCTCTCCAGATCTGCGCCTGTTGAACAGAATCACTTGAGTCAGGATGACTTTGGCCAGATTCGCCCATGTCTGTAGAGATGCTTCAGCTGACAGTTCATTGTAAGAATGTTCTTGTTGCCGACTTAGATATGAATGAAGAGTCTGGACATCTTTAGTAAAGGGAAGCAACTGTGGAGTGTTCCACTTTGATTCCTGTAGTGTTCTCAGCGATGCAGCAGATACAAACTCATTCCACCTGGATTCATATACATTTCGGAATGCACGAGCATCTTTAGCTGCTCCGTAGTTCCTCTGCACGTTTGCATGACTTTCAACAAGCTGTGATATCTTTGTTAAACTGTACCCAATCTTTAAAGCTAGACTAGGGGACTTGTAGATGTTTGTTTCACTGGCATAACCTGCTAGGGCTTTAACTGATTGCACAACCAGCATAAAATTGGCAGGTTTTATGTGTTCTTCAATCGTCTTCATGGGGGTCATTTTTCTTGAACATATCAACAGTCTTCCTATTTCTCTCATCTTTTGACGAATATACTCGTGTCTTGAAGCATCATATCCAAGTCTGTTGTAAAGATGCTGTCCGAATTCTATGATGCACTCATTAGATTTACCAGTGGCGTACACTTCATCTTGACTCATGCTGTTCAACAATTTCCAGAACTCTGTCTTTACTCCTGGCGGAGGGGGTAGAGCAAAAGCACAAAGAGCCTGGACCCTTGTTTTTCCTGGTTTCTTGTCGTCTTTTGGCTTGAACTTACAGATGATCATGTGCCTCCAGAGAACTGTTTTAGTGAATAATCCTTGACAAAGATGCAGTGAAGATTATTTTGTGGTTCAGATGTTGCACTTGGTTGCTTACGTGGAACAAGTGTTCCAGTACCAGTATTTAGTACTTCAGCATTGTGTGCAAAGTTCCTCCTGTTTCTCAAATGTTCCAGGTGTAACCGTATCTCCTTTTAGCCTTTAGGAAAAGCTATTGCATGAGCAACATCAGATTTGTTACGATGAGCACGCTCCAAATCCCTTGCAATTTTGATGAACCCCTGCTTACAGTACAAACAGTACTGCTTTTTGTTGTAAATGCGGGACCCATCCCCCCTTTTCCCAACAGCAACTATGACAGGAGAACCTTTAGGAAATCCATCACGTGCAACTGAAGAGTAAGAGATTGATGGGCCATCATCTTCTGCAACAGGTGCTGATGTAGCAGAACTGCTCTTTTCACTTTGATCAGCTGACTGAGCCTCACCACTGACGTGCCGCCTTTTGTACTTTTTATGAGATTTATCATGCTTTTTTGAAGGTGAGCGTCCTCTGTGAGGTCCCTGCTCATATTTATCATGTCCGTCGTTCTGCTCTGCTATAGGTGGATATGGAACTTGGAAATCTGCAATTTCCCAAAAACGACTAAGTAGAACACTTTTCTGTTCATCAGTCTCCATAGCCTCACTTTCAGTATCTTCTGAGTATCCCTCACAACTTTTTGGAATATATTCTTCTCCACTCCCTTCATCAGTTGATAAAGGGTCAAACAGGTCATCAGACTCAAAATGATCAAGTTTGTTCATCTAGAAGAAAAATATTTAAGCATGGAAAGTAAATCTCACATGACGATTCTATGTGAACTTAAAAAAAAGCAAACAAAAAAATACTTAGAATCAGTGGAACTTACCTGAATGCTTTTGGTCCTCCGCAATTTAGGGATGAACAAGTGGTCCTCATCTGACGAGCTGAAATCAGGCGAAGACCTTTGAAGATTTTTCTAGGATTAAAAGAAAATATATAGATAGATTTTAGAGTAACTGAAACGATTTAAAACAAAGACCAAAAGGACAAAAAAGTAAATTGCTAATTAAAATACAGAAAATGGATTGCAGACAATGAAAACTCAAAATTCAGTAGCTCGCGACAATAGAATATTGTAAAAAAGTTAAAGATTGGAAACTCATGGTGTCATATCCTAATAAGCTAATCAACTTAAAAACACCTATGCAAGTTTCCTAAGGCTCTTAATAGTCTCAGTCTGGGTCAGTAGGCTACACAATAATAGGATAAACTGCTGACTGGAGAAATGTCCAGAACATAGTCATTGACAATCTCCACAAGGAAGAGGAGCCAGAAAACGCTACTGCCAAAGAAGCTGGTTGTACACAAAATGCTGTATTTAGGCACATTTTAAGAAAATTTAGGGGAGTGATGAGCTGCTATGTCATATGCTGGTGTTGGTCTATTGGGTCACACTTAGTTCTGCTGACAAGCTTCATAGATATACAGATTTTCCTGCAGGATTTTGTAACGATCCACAATACTAAAGGTACCGAAAGCTGATCCAATGACCAGGGTAAGAATAGGAATGATTAGCCAGTTAAAAGGCTGACCAAAACCATGTAAAAAAAAAAAAAACTATTGAGTATTGTCAAAAAGAAGATGACCATAAGCAGTATAGAACTAAAACTCGAAAAACTCTCAAAAGCCTCATCATTTAAAAATGTTATCTTCAGTAATCTAAACTAATGACTAGTTACATATAACAGGGAGCTTAAGTTTTACTATGACAATTCTAACATCATAAGTTTCATGCCATTGCTATTGGGAGACAAGATCTATAGACCCACAAAAAGAGACTAAATGATGAAACAAAACCAATCAAATGGGGTCACATTACTACTGTATACCAGAAAAGTATGTATTGCTTCAAAGCAAGCATCGCATGGGAACAACCTCAACAGCTGCTATGGTCCCCACAATGATATCAGACCAGACTAGTGTGTTTCTAGGACTGGTGGATGAGACCTGCTCAGAATCTGAGTTAAGACAGAATCTTCAGGACATTTTTATGGACTTTGCTCCCATCGACTGTACTAAATAAGTCCTAAAAAAGCAAAATACCAGACTAATGACTACAAATCAAATGAAATCAAATTCAGAGATAAATACCTTTTTCTTGGAAGACTTGGGTGGAGCTTGATCTGGTGGATCAGCATCTTCGACACCCTCAGTAACAGAAGATTGCTTGTCAACCTGACAGAGAGAAAAACAGCATCTTAATACTGTAAATCAATGCACGTTTGACACCAACATGAAGAGAAAACCAATGACCAACTTTACAAAATCTCAACAAACAATTGACCGATCAAAATAAATATTGCTGATGTTTATTATGGTACATTGTCCTTATATAACAGCTGTATTGTTTTACTAAGAACACACACACACACACAGACACACACACATTACAGTAATGTTCGGACTATTGAGCGCACCTAAATGTAAGTCGCATCAGCAAAATTTTAAATGACCATATATATATATATAGATATATCTATATATATCTATATATATATATATATAAATAGGCCGCTTCTGAATATAAGCAACACGTGTTCATGCTTTATCATGACGATACACAGATTTTGGTTTTAATTTAAAGGCAGAGTATACGATTGTGGGAGGGCTCCTTGAGACGGCGTTATTGAAAAATAAAAGGTCCCACCCCTTGCTTCATGCTCTCCCACTAAGCCACGCCTCAATAACACAGGCACGCACAGCCAGCATGGTCTCGTTGGATCTCCGCCACATCACTTCACACTTCACTCCGCTATTTCATCTAAAGTCACAAAATATAACGTGATTTTACCTGTCCAGGAGAAAATCAGCAACCAACACATCCGTTAGCAAGCCCTTAGCTTTCTTGAGTTGACGCCACCGTGTAAATGCACCAGCTCCTATGCAGATTCGGCTTTAAGCACGCACTTCGTCGGCTGTCTTCTTTCTTGTTGCTATTTCCACAACAGCTTTGCATTTTCGGTTCATTTTAGCGTAAGCTCACTTCCTGTTTACAGGCTAGAACGAGCGTTGCATGCACACGAAGGGGATGCGCAGAGGGGGAGGTGCTGGAACACATAAGCTTTGCTTACAAGCCTATTATCTTAGACGAACCGTGGAAGTTAATTGGATGAGGTTTTCCCAGGGTTTCTCGCTGCAGAAAGAACAAAAATTATTCGGTCCAGTTTAACAACTCCTAACTTATAGGTTGCCACTGGTATATGAAGAGCATTTTTTGTAGTTTAAAAAAAAGTGTTTTAAAATGAAATCGTATACCCTGCCTTTAAGATACTTTTTAAGATGGTCTTTTTTCAAACTCTGCCTGAAAATTGGCAGTACGGCATCAACACAACAGTAACATATCTGGTTAGAAATTAAAACATACTTTAGCCTACCAGGAAAGACGTTGGTCGCCATCTTCATCTTCCTCTTCCTCTTGCATCTCTTCGTATGTTTTCCATGGTGATGGTGTGTGTATGAAAACTAACTAACGGTAGTGTTTTCTTCGGCACATAATCTTTTCCTACATATCTGTGTCACTTTTGCCCTTCCTGCTATAGTGGAACCGGATGCAGTTAGCAACTAAAAAATCTATAAATTAGCTGTATCGTTGTTTAGGCCGCAGGGTCCAAAGAGTGTGAAAAAGTATTTGCTTATAGTCCGAAAAATTACGGTAACTAAGTTATCTTGATCGAGAGAGGATTTCTTAAGTAACGGTTTAATTACAGCAACCCCAATTTTCCTGTGGTACGTATCCATTTTCTATGGATAGATTTATCATATCTAAAATGGAGCCAGTAACCAAAAGGAACTTCTTCAATCTTTTGTTTTGGATTGGGTCCAATATGCAAGATGAAGATTTAAATTGGGCTAATATTTTTGATCATTTCAAAAGCTTAACTGAATCAAAACATTCCAAACACAAATGAGGTTCTACAGTTCCTGCTGCCTCACTTACTGAGAGAGAAGTTATAATGTTGGGGAGGATGTCAATGATTTTACTTTTATTAGAAATTATTTTATTTATGAAGAATCCAATACAATCATCACTACTTAGAGCTGTGGGAATAGCTGCCTCAGCAGAGCTATGACTCTGTGTAAGTTTGGTAACTGTTGTAAAAAGGAACCTTATTTGCCTCTTTTTAAACAGCAGTAGACTATTTTCCAGGTTAAATAGGAATCCTCTAGGTGTGTAGAGCGCCATTTTCTCTCCAATTTCCTGGTATTCTGCTTTAAAGTATGCAGCTCTGCATTAAACCAGGAAGCCAACCTCCTTTGGCTAATTACTTTCTTTTAGGGGGCTACACTGTCTAATGCCAAACACAATGAGGAAGTAACGCTATGAACCAGACCATCAATTTCTGAAGGGTTAGAGATGGAATTGTCCTCCACTGTGTGTTACTCTGAGACACTGAGGAAAGTAAGAATGGAACAGATTCCTCAAAACATATTCCAGCGTTGTCTGACAAAGCTCTACTATAGTAAAAGTTTCTAAAATAAATTCAAAACTTTTCAAAAAATGGTCAGACAGGACCAGGTTATGTGGGAGGACTGTAATTTCCTCACACTCAATGCTGTATGTCAGTACAAGGTCGGAACTGTGTTGACCTGAGTGGGTGGGTCCCTGTAGTTTTTGAGTAAAGCCTATTGAGTCCAACATAGCATTAAAAGCTGCATTTAAGCTATCACATCAGTGTCCACATGAATATTGAAATCACCCACTATAATGACCTTGTCAGTTTTTAATACTAGATCAGATTTAAAAAATCTGAGATCTGATCTAATAATTGAGAGTAAGGGCCTGGTGGATGATACAAAACCACAAAGAAAAGTAGTTTTAATGCTTTGCAACTTGGATGAGGAAAACTAAGGATAAATTGATCCCAAAAAAAGCTGTAGCTATTAGTGGGCCTGGGATTAATTAGTAAATCTGAATATAAAATCGTTACAACTCTTCCTCCTTGCCCATTCCTTTTAGGAATGTGAAAATTTAAATAATTGGAAGGAATTGACTCAATTATATAATTTACTAACAAAGTCTTTCGGGAGAGAGATCTCATGTTCAATAAAGCACATTTAATTGTTTTATTTTTCTGTTCAGTCAAAGTCGTATTTATCTTTATCAAATTTTCATGATTTGCTCTTGTTAGGTGAACTTTTAATCCATCCTTTTGACACAGTCTCAATGGGGTAATGTGTGGGTAACAGTACAAAAGCTGCAGAGAGGTGGGTTAAACCATGACTCTGCTTCCTGGGTTGTCAGTGTTTAGAAGGAATAATAAATCCGGCCAGATTCCTAGAAGGAAGAGCTGCTCCATCCAAAGTGAAATGGATGCCATCTCTCCGGATCAGACCAGGTTTTCCCCAAAATGTTTGCCAGTTATCAATGTAGCCCACATTGTTTGCAGGACACCAACCAGACAACCATTGGTGGAATGATAGCACACGGTTAAACATGTCATTACTGGTCCGATCAGGCAGGGGACCAGAAAATAATACAGAGTCCAACATTGTTTTTGCAAACTTACACACCGAAGCAACACTCATTTTAGTGACCTCCAGTTGGGGTAATCAGGTGTCATTACTGCCAGACTGAATAACATTATTACTGCATTTACGGTCCTTATTCTTATCCATCAGTTTCAGGTAGGATTTGATGTCACCCGTTCTGTGGCCCCTGGCAAGCATTTGACTGTGGTCAATAGTGTATCTAATGCCAAGTTTCTGACTATGAAGCTGATAATTACCAGGGTCAGATTCTCAGGCTGATGGTGACCAGTGGGCTGGAGTCTGGGACTATGCCTCCTACGTACTGTCACCCAGGCGGCCTGAAGCTCTGGCTGTGCAGATTTTGTTGGAGGACCTCATGGTGGTTCTGTCCTTGATGGTTCCACGCTGGCTAATGGGCTATCTGCTGATTTTTCAACAGCGTGGAGTCGGGCCTCTACTTCTAACACCCTCACCTCCAAAGCTACATTTATTACACGTACCATTATCACTAAATAAGGCAGAAGAGTAACTAAACATCTGATACAGAGAGCAAGAGAGAAGAGAAGACTTAGGCAGGGATAGAGAGAGGGAAGGAGAGAGAAGAAGAGTAGCCATAGCCGCAATGAAGCTAAGCTAACTAAGCTAGCGAGACCTTACCATGCCAAGAAAAACCGTGTGAAAAACAAAGAGTTCCCAAAACGTAAAGTACACCAACAGAAAATATGTGTTTTAGCGTGCTTGTTTGTTAAAATCACGTAAAAAGGACTCAGCACAGAGAAAACTAGATCAATTCGAGAGTCTGAACACCCAACAGATCCATGGAGTGCAACAGCTATAACAGGAAATGACACAATACGGCTTACCCAATCATGGGCTTTAGTTATTCATAAATAACTAATATGCAACAAAGTAAAAACAGAGAAGCTTTTTGGATTAAAAGCCTGCTGGCATAGCACCAGTGATATGCAGTGTTTACTTCTCCCCTTGTTGTCTCATTGACCCCACTTACTGACTGCTAGTATATACCTATCCCATATATTTCCGGTACTACATGTAATGCTTGTATTCTACATGGATTCTGTTTTTTTGGTATAGATATTATGTACAGAACAGAAGCATACTGAGTTTCACATGGCAATGTCACTGCTTTGCTCTAGCCATACATGCCTGCCCTGTAAAATATACTGCACAATACAGACCAGCCTCTGCACTGGTAGAAAAAACAGATTTCCGGGCCTATGAAGATCTGCAAACATTGATAATTTCTGGCAATTAACAGTTGTTCACAAGATGTGGCGTTCATGTTAGCCAGTAACTGCCGTTAGCGAATCAAGGGGGAGGACTAGGGAGTATGGCGGGGGAACAATTCACATGCCAGTGGTTTTAATTCTTATTTGAAATGCACAAAACCACATCACATCTTTAGAATATACGGCTATGATTGGATGGATCTGTATCCACATTAAAAAAATAATACTTCTGATAGGACGGTGAATATGCCACCATTGGTCACTCTTGCTAATTCCTATGCCAGTCTGTGCAACCCTCCACCCCCTATGCTGCTTAAAAGGCTGTTTCCACATGTTTCCCACTCCTAAATTTGACAGAAAAAAACTATAAATCTTTAATAAGCTGCATTGAATACATACATATGGCTACATGTACTTAAATTTTGAAGTATTGGCCCAAACGTCATGCAAAAAGATACACTAAAATATACACATATATTTTTTATATTTTATAATTTAAAATAGAATTTGAGGCATCAACTCTGAAAGTAAATTTATTTTTGAGACTGTAGCTGGCAGACGGGTAGGCCTGAGAACTGTAGCTGGTAGGCAGCACTCTGTCAGACTCACAGCTGTCGGTGATGTGTTGTGTTTTACTTCAAACAGGTACACAGTCTGCTTTACAGTACCCCGCACAGGTCACTGAGTTCCTGGTTGTTAAATGAGGGACAACGCACTATCCATCCAAAATTTTTTTTTTCTGATGGGCCATCCTCCTCCTCACGAGTATCAGGTCCAGGGGCGTAGCACCAAATTCTGGGCCCTGTACACTCTCAATGTCAGTGGGCCCCTTTAGGCACATGTGAAAAAGAGTGCCATTTTTTTAAATAAACAAACATAAATAAGGTTTCATGCCACAATCAGATCTAAATGTATTGATAAGTATTTCTGTCATTCACCCCCCTGAATTGATGCATTTGGCCAAGTTGTTCTCATATACTTAACACATAAAGCTACGTCTCGTTTATGAAGTAACGTTTTGACCCATATACAAATTGTAGGTGGTTTTATAATATTCAAAGGAACGTTGGTATAATTAGGAAAACAGAATGAAACAGAAAGGAGGAAAAAATTATATCTAGATTAGGATTTGTTCATACGAGTTAAAAATAAATTACTTGAACAGGGGAAACATGCTACAATGAAATGTGATTTTTTTCTTCAAGAGGAGACTGTGGAACGTGTTATATTATTTTGCCCGAAGAAAACTGTTGAGAGAAGGAATCTGGTACAAAATTTGCAACTGGACTTTCAAAACCTTTTGAACTAGATTTCCACTTCTGAAAAACAAAATGCAGATATCTTATGAAGATGAAATTAATGGAGAATATCGTTTTTGTTTGTTTTTAATACTTTGTAAAAATAAGTAGGGTATATTTAGTATTCATTGAACGTTGCTTGCCAACCGCCATTAAACAGAAGTTTATGGCTTATGTTCAGTATTTTTTGTTATGAGTGTTAAATGTCCTACGTTATGGAAACTCACTACGCAGTTCCAGTGTTCTTTGAAAGCACCACAGGTGTGCAGATACGTACTTACAGAAAAGCTTCTGCAAAGTGGAGCACGGTGTTTGTGTGTGGGTTTTAAAAGAAAGATCGGTCTTATATACCTGCAGATTTCTTTTTAACTTTTCAGTTAATTTTAAAGATAAAACAGCTTAATTTGTGACTAGGAGAAATCAGTGCCATGTCGCTGTATGGCTCTGGGTTAAAATGAATCGAGCTGGACGCAGATGCACAGATCATTCCCTCAATAAAGGACAGTGTGACTGCAGAGCAAGTCGGGTCTCTAAAGTCGCTAAATTGGCAGCACTGCGCAAAGCTTGGCTGGAAAATAGCAAAGCTAAAGACTTCACAGGTGTTGGCTACACACATTAAATTTAATGGGACTTTGCATAAACCAAACTGGTTCACCTCTCGGACAGAAAGCAGTCATCATCTGTCTCCCCTCGTTCTGCCTTGTTTCTTTTTCTCCCCTTTCTTTCCTCTTCTGATGCCCTGATTTGTGCTTTTTGGGCAGCATGATGACTTGCGTCAAGGCTCTTCTAATCTGGCTGGCCTGGGCTCGCGTTAACGGTTGCTGCCAAGCAAAATAAACCATTTTGCGCCTCCAGAGGGGGACTCCTAATTGTGGAGAAATGACTCTGACAGAAAGTTAGGCCTAATTGTCTCAGTTGCAGTTGGTAACAATAATATAATTAAATAAATTGACACCAATTAATTAAAGGGCCCAGTAATTTCAAAATAAAACATTGGGGGGGAAAATCATTTTAATGGGCCCCTCGCCGCTCTCAGGCCCTGGGTAGTCAGGTCTACCTTTCCCCCTGCTACCACGCCCATGATCAGGTCCACCATGACACCAACAGAACTCGAGCTCCTTTGCTTTTAACACACTGCCTTGCTCCCAGTAACCGCAAAAAATAAGAATAATAGAGGAAGATCAGTTTGCACTCAAATATCTGAATATTCACAATTTGCTAAAGTGAAATGCTTAGTCACTGAACTTACTTTCTTTCTTCTTTGTCGACTCCAGGGCAAATCTTTAACAACACAACCTTATTTCCAAGATCCGGTTGCTGGTATCTAAATTGTCTTTGTAGAGTCAAAATATGTCTTGCAAGCAGCTGGAATAAATGTAAATGTGTGATAGAGCTACCTAGATACATACATGTTAAAACTAAAATGTGCTTTAAGTTACTTAAAAATGATGTTGCTCCTCTCCACTGAAAATCCGGATTTGACCTTAGCACTTGGACAAGGCTGGAGATAACTGTGTGGTTGTGAGCAGAGCTCAGTCTATAATGAAAAAGGTGTGAGTACATCAGGAATTCCAAAAAAAGAAACAAAATAAAATCTCACCCTTACTCTACCTCATAGCGACTATTGTTTTTTTCAGGGTTGTAGAAACAACAGACTGTTTCATGCATTAAGAAAGAAGACAAGTCTGATTAGCACGCAAACACGATGCTATTCTGTATACCAGGGGTTCTCAACCTTGTGCGAGCTGGGCCCCCCCCCCAAAGCTGGTTCATTGCAGTTGGGGCCCTAGTGCACCCCCCCATCCCTCGCATCCCGCCACCCCCACCCTATGGCATGAATTTTAATTCATGTGCATGGAGGTCCAACTAAATGGTTGTTGTCGTCCCCCAATGGTGAGATATGAAAATGAATAAACAAAGAAATGCAGTTGAACTGCAGTGTGCATCATCAATTTTCCCCATGTTTAGCCTGCTCAGCATTATCTCCCAGATTGTCACAATAGCCAGCATGGCCTCTGTTGTGTTTTCTTCCTAGCTAAAAATATTGTCTTTTAACTTGTTCTCCAAATCATTGATATTCATTGTAAACCAAATAAAATTTATATTTAATTTTCAATTTTCAATTCAATTCAGTTTATTTATATAGCGCCAATTTCAAGCCACCCATCTGTATTTTACAAGCTTATCTGTGTAAGAAATCTGGTAGAAGTAAAACAGAACATAGGAATGAAATGGGTAGATAGAAAAACAGAAATAAAATGCTAAGAAAATAAGATTTACCTCATTTGTACAATGTTTTTTGAGTGAGTCTTCTAAAACTTATTTTGGTTTTGAAGGTTTCCCAAAAAGATGTAGGGAAGACTGGGAAATTAAGAGAGAAGGTTTCACTGCAACTGAACGAGATGATGCTGGATATCATGGAGAGAAGATGCTAGAAAGACCAGACTAAACATGGATGTGTAGCATTCATGCTGGATGCCATGGCCATCAGAAAACATGTGCCATATAACCCACATACCCAGTCAGTGTTAGGCTTTGTAGACATGGATGATGGAAACAATGACACTGATGTTTCTAGCTTCTCTTTTTGACTGATATTAATTTCACCTGTATATATTGTAGTAACTATACTGAAACTATCTAATTCAGAGAGTGGCGACTTCAGTGTCATTGTTTCCCTCGCCCAACTCTACAAAACAAGAACACAACATTTATTTTTTCCTTACTGTCAAACACCTAGTCAGAGAAAACCTATACCAACACTTATTTTCCGTCTGGGATCAATAAAGTATTTTTGAATTGAATTGAATATATATATATATATATATATATATAAAATTCAGTTATTTATTAATCATTTATTTATTGTGATCAGTCACGTATTTTGTTGTGCATGCATCTCATAAGTGTATCAGAATATACTATTACTGTTAAGCCCACTGTGAATATTACCGTACGGCAACTCATGTGTCCTGCATTATAGCTACATGTATAATGGTTGCAGAAACAAAAATCGAATGAAAATCTGTTTGGTATTCAGGTGGTCATGATTGACTGAACGCGCTGCTGTGGAGTGAGATGGCAGCCACACTGCTCATCAGCGCCAATGGGCAGTAGCGGTCGATGCAGCATCTACTCTTTATCTGCTTTTGTTCCACTGCATCTTAGTGTTTAATTTTGGCGCTATGAAGTTGATTAATTGCATGCATAGTGTTCGACTTCTTCTCCATGCCTTTTATTGATGGTTGGCAAGCTTGAGGTGCAATACCGCCATCTGGACTATGGACTGGTACTGTGTTCATTGATTCATCTAAGCTCCATTAATGAACCCTCGATCATGTGACAATGCTCCCAGTTGTAAATTCATATTCTCAAAGAAGAAATGTGTATTCTCAAACATGTTGCTCCTTGCATTCATATTGAGGAAACCACAACTGTAAATGTGCAATTTGTATTTGGGATTTATTTCAGATGTAACTTTTGAAACTAAATTCTAAATTAATTCTAAATTTGGCAAGGAAGGGTTACTGCCCCACTCCTGCGGCATCTTCTCTCCGTGGCTTGTGTTGTTTCGCCATGAAATGAAATCAGTAGTTGCAAAGCAGACATACGCAGTGCGCACTGCTCAAACAGCCGCCTCCTCGATGACGCTAAGATGACTCTCCCCTAATAAACAGATGTAAAAAAATGAGCGGCTCTCTACAAAAGACTCTGTTCTCATTATTCACACTGAAGAACCGTTCAAAAGATTTGATTTGTTCGTAAACGTCACATCACTAGATCTTATCAGGTAGCATGCCACCTTTGTTTCCTTTAGTGGATTTATGCCATACCAAAATTACTTTCCCATTTCTCTTTCAAGCCAGTCATCTAGCAAGACAACCGACTGATAGCGGGCAACATCGTTTTAATTTCTGCTGGTGTAACAGGGCTGGCTGGGCAGTAGCATTACCAGGACCATAGATGAGATGCTGTGAACACATTACTTTAGTATCTATATCACGTGTCAAACTCAAGGCCGGCAAGCCAAATCCGGCCCACCATAGTAATTTATGTGGCCCTCTAAACTTTAGAGGACCATATACTGTAAATAGAACTGTAAGCTCTATTTATGTGCATCTGAATACTATTTTATCAGTCAAATCAAATTAGTTTTTTTTGGGATAGTCCTAAATCACATTTTTGTGAAAAAATGTTCAGTATTATTTAATTTTAAGAAGTACATGTCGAATACATGGACTGATATTTATTAATGTTTTAATGGTTTGTTAAATATAGTTTTATCAATACTTTCTGTCACAAGCAGCCCTTTAAAGAGTAACTAAACCCCAAAACAACTTTTTTTTGCTTCTAAACTGTATAAATGGGTCTTTACCAATGCAATCTTTCAGTTTCTGGGGATTTTTTTACATTTTCGTGTAAACTTGTTTAATTTCTACACTTTTTGGTCAAAAAAGTCTTAGTGCTGCCCCCTTAGGGTTGAACAGTGGCTACTGCATTTGAATTTTGTGATTGGTGGAGAGCAATACATCTTTACGTCACAGGCATTGACTGTGTCACAGCAGTCATGGTCTAACAGACACGCCTCGTAGGTTTGGGTATAAAACTATCAGACATACCGGCCCCGTGGCGAGTTTGGAGTAAGATTGCGTTTTTCAGGTTACCATTATTATCACATTAGCACTTAGTCAGCATAGCTAACATACAGTTTTGAACGTTAGCCTATGTTGATTACCACCTATCCTGTCTTCCTCTGCGGCTCGGGCAGCGCTGACTCAGCGCCCTGAGCCAGCGGCTCGAATTGATACGGCTCAGGGCCGCTGGGCCCCATAAAGCCTCCTCTACTCCTCTATCTCCGGTGACGACGGAGGAGATCCGCCGGCTCAGGGCGTTGAGCCAGCCTGAGGCCGGTGCTGCTGATGCAGAGAGAGACAGGAGACCAGTCTCTGAGTGGTAATGCTAACATAGGCTAACGTTCAAAACAGATGAACGTTGATCAGATCGATCAGTCGCAAAACTGCCAACGTCGCTTCGGTAACCATCCATGTTTCATTGTCAGATTAAGCGAGGTTAATCACTGTCACTGTCCTCCTAACCACACCCCCACGTTCCCCCCTCCACTCATCCTCCACACTTGGCAATGCCCCTCCATTCTTCCTGGCACAAAAGCAAATGTTATCTGGGGGCGGGGTTAGGATTTTTCATGGGGTTCAGTTACACTTAAAGGGCATTCATGATCTTGATGTGGCCCAAAATGGAAATGTGTTTGACACCTCTGATCTATATGGTACATAGTCCATAGCTACATACAAGACGTATTGTTGCCCATACGCTACTGCATCTTGTTCTTTTCAACTTCCTGGCCCTTAACTTCTTTCAACCAATCACATCTCCTTCTTCAAACAACTTTTAGGTGCATTACCACCCCCTTATGACCTGAAGTATGGATACAAATCTATAAGTTGGGTGGGGCACAGCAACTCAACACCTAATAGCAGCAACTAATTCTTCTGTGATGCATACAATCTGACTTTGATCAATAACACTGATTGCTATTTAATGTGATTAATTTAATATTCATTCCATGTTAAATGAACCACATAAAATAGCACAGATCTACACACTTCAAATGGCATTTTATATAAATGTAATTGAAGAATGAAACCTTTTTGATAGCCTACATGAAATTACAGATAAAGGGTCAATCACCAGTGTTCTTGAAAAGAAATGCAGATCTTTCATCTGGGCAAACTTTTCAATAACTGTGCTATTCCGATATTTTAATATGAGTTATGCTGCACAACCAACTTTCGCATTTGGCAAAACGGGGCACATCACTTCCTGCTGCTGTTCGATAGCGGGATCTCTTCTTCTTCTAATAAATTTCTGGCAGACGGTACGCCAGATAGTTCATTGCTGCCTTTCTCTATCGAGGAAGGTAGCAGAATCTCAGCTTGAGGGCGCGATATTTGTGCCCCTCGTCTGTCTACCGAGTGCAAATTGGGCATGCGCACTGTGATTTTAGATATTCATCATTTAAACAAACACTAAGGGGCCGACCCCAGTCCCTGCTTCTAGAGGATTTAGCCTACTGAGCTTGTCAGAATTCTGGCAAAGACTTAGATTATTATACACAAATGGTTATAACAGAATCTTTTTGGTAACAGAATCCGTCTTTATATAATATTAGTTTTTAAAGAAGGACCCTGTTCTACTGATTAATTTAAGCATGCTGTGCATAGAGCTCCACAGCGACATCTGGTGGGGCCAGGCCCCACCGGCCCCAAATGCAGACACACCACAGTTTCTACAATTATATTATTTTAAGAATTCCTGTTTATAAAAAAAAAAAAAATCAAAATATCTCCAAAGTCTAAATTGCCTAAATTCTTTTGAATTCTCATAAGGTTTTTCAAAAGATACACCGTGGTGGCATATAGCCGCATTGGTGTGTGTTTTGAATATGCCGTGGCGGCATGGTGAGTGGCTAATATTGCGGCATTCATGCCACCAAGCATAGTAGAAATATTTCTGCAATATTGCCATTATGCTGGACCTTGTGAATGAAGATCATACCTCGGCACAACAGAGGTTGATGTCATGATGATGTGTGGAATGTGCACTGAGCCCCGGTAAGACAACAGTATTTAAAGTGCAAGTAAATATGCAGAGTTCATTTAGCATTTTAGCATACTGATTGAATTATTTCTATCATAATGTCCTGCCTTGAATAGTGATAGACACACCTCATTTTATGTTTTCCACATAATAGTATCACTGTGTAGAGTGTGCCTTACATATTGGGGCCAACACCAAAAAAATACTAAAGACAACCCTTTTCAATGTGACATCAATTTCAACATTCTCTGGGTTTAAAAAACTGGTATTGTCAGTAAGTCATTCCAACTTCATCCTTTAAACAGCCATGAACACACGATGTCACTTAATGGACGGGCAGCGCCACCTGGTCATAGCGCGCCTTCAGGTCCTTGGCAGGCAGTCAGATGTTGCACATGAACTTAGTGTGTCTCAAAGTGTCATCAGCAGACTTGGATCAAGACACAGAACTACTGGCAGAGTTCGTGACAGACCCAAAAGTGGAGCCCCATGAGTGACAGACCACAACGATGACTAGTACCTAAGGACCTATGCACTGAGACATCATCATGCAACTGCCACACAGCTGCAGGCCCGTTTACGAGATGTGAGGGGTATTAGGGTTTCCAGACAAACCATTCGCAACTGACTCCACAGCTTTGGCTTAAATGCCAGACAACCATTGCAGGTGATTCCACTGACACCAAAACACCGCCGTGAACGCTTGCAGTGGGCATAAAACCATGTGACCTGGTAAAAATGCAGCAGTGGTTTACCGTCCTGTGCACTGACAAGTGTCGGGTCACCTTGCACAGAAATGATGGTCGTCAGCGTTGCTGGTCAAGGGGAGGTGAGGGATACACTGAGGTCAACATGGTCCCCAGGGTTAGCTTTGGCGGTGGAGGTGTAACAGTCTTGGCAGGCATCACCAGTAGGCGCAAAACTGATTTGGTTATTGTAGATGGCTCAGTCACTGCACTTTCCAACCTCAGAGACATCATAGAACCCATCATCATCCCCCAATTCCGCCACACACCCCCACCTTTCTGTTGATGGATGATAATGCTCCACCACATCATGACAGAATTGTCACAGCTCGACTTCAGGAAGTCGGAGTACATCATATGGTATGACCAGCAATGTCCCCTGTCCTCCATAGAGCTGAAGCAAAGACTGGATGATCGTACCCCACCCCCATGTGACCTGGCAGAACTGCATGTAGGACTTGTGGAAGAATGGAACGCATTGCCTAAGGACAACATCATGTGGCTAGTGAGGAGCATGAGACGTTGCTATCAAGCTGTCATTGTGGCAAATGGTGGAAATACCCGCTACTGACATTGTCAATTTGTGTTATTTGGGGCGACCCTTGTGATTGTCTACATTTATGGGGTAATAAATATTACACTAATGAAAATGGTGTTTCTTCTCATCCATTATTAGTAATATCAAAGAAAACTTTTACTTATTTCATAAAAATTCAGACCAAATAGGAATAGCACTCATGTAAATAACAATATCACTAACTTATTGTGAGTAGTGTATATTCTCATGCTCGGATATTGACGAAAATCTCACATTTCATGCATATGATTTGTTTGTCTACGGTTTCCAGCAGGTGCACTCATACGACAAAACGAATTACATACCAGAACTGGAGATATACGGGGTGAGGGAGAGGCCTGACATTGTCTTTGAGTTGTCAAACACTTGAAACACAAATTTTTACAAAGTGCAAATTGACTTTAACAGCCGTTTGCCGTAACTTTAATTCACATGGCTGCATACTGAAATCTTATTTTTCAGGCTAATCTGGCTGGCGGATGTAATGGCAAGAGACTGTTCTAAGGAAAAGTCTGAGCTTGAAGACAGTCTTCAGCATTGTTCAGCAGAGGTTGCGTATGCTTTTGGAAGCACATCAAACTTGTTAACCTTATTTGAGACAGCACTCTGCAAAGGTTAATATCAGTGCAGCATAAAAAAACTAGCAAAATTAAAATGTAGCTTCCAGCAGCATTTAAAGAGCCTTTTCAAATCTCTTCAGATTGAGCCAAATCAATAGCAAATGTAGCAAGTGTTTTTATAGTAATGGATTTAAAATGGATTTAAAGGTTGAATATGGAACCCGAACACCATAGCGACATCTAGTAAGCGCAAGTGGTAGTTGCAATAACAGAACGAGGTTTCCAGCTGTCGGGATGCCAGGTTTGCTGCCGATACGTGAGGTGACCAGCCGGCACTATGTCCAGTGACGAATCGTACAGGGTAAGAACTAATTTCAACTGATAAGTTTATTTTACAACAGTATTTAACGTTAGCCTTTCTATCCATTATCTATTAGATGCATGTAATTTCTGACTGTCCTACTTTGGCTTGCTATCGTTAGCCTGCTATCATTCATTCTTTTTACTTCGCTTACTGACGCTAGATTATCTTTGGTTTGCATGTCTTCAACTGGAAGTCTTCATATTAGTTATTTAATAAATAAATAAATAAAGAAATAAATAAATACATACTACAAGTGCTGTTTGTCGGGTGCGCTGGGTTTTATTATTCTGTGTGACCCATGCTTTCTCTGGATCTTGCGATCACACAGAGCTACGGTTACGCTAGCTAGCACCGGTAGGAGATACGGTTAACCGCCCCCCCAGTGCCTCGCTGTGCCGAACAGACAATTTATTCTATCAGGCAACCCGCAATGACGCCCGCTGTTGGCTGGTAGATGTAAATATAATGCCAACGTCGTGCCCGTCAAAATTCTTATTTTATTTTATTTTAATTCAAATATAGTTTTGTAAGGAAATGGTATACTTTCATTCTGCACCCCTCTAAATGCCCCCTGGAAGAATTACTTTAAAAAATATATAGCTTTTTATTAAATTGTTCCATATTCAACCTTTAAGGGCATTCTGTTTTTCAGCACAATGGTTAAGGTAAAGGAGCCTTGTTATGATGTTCCTTCTGATGGTCACTTTAGCCCAAAATAATACCATCTCTTTATGAAAAAGAAAAATCTGCTGTTATCTACAACTAATACAATGCATATGCTCTTGCACTCACGGCTGACGGATTGACATCCCGAGCAATTGAGAGCTAAGTAGAAGTGACTGTCCATTTCATCACCCCTGAGTGAAATATAGTGGGCAACACAAAGACAACGAACCATGTACAAACTCATACCTAAGGCCAAACAACCCACCTCATGCTTTGGGATTGGAGGAGAAAGCCGGAGTACCTGGTGAGAACCCACACAGTCACAGGGAGAACATGCAAACTCCATGTCAAAGTAAGTTTTGTACTTACCGTGATATTGCAAATCTAAGCTGCAATTTTTAGCCTAAAAGCAGAACATTATCAATTTGACAGACACAAGCCATTTAGCATTCAGGGAGTACAACCAGCAGTCATATACCCCATGTTAGCAACAAAGACGTTTGCAGGAATTTTGGTTAAACCAAGGTTAATGCTAATCCTTTATAACAATGTTTTTCATTGAGACAAACTGTACAAAAACAAAAGTTGTGTTTATAGAATGTTGGTGCTCTTCACTTTGATGGCCAGCATTCTAAAACTTTTTAATAATTTTAAATTTGAATATTAGTTTTATTTATTTTCTTCCTGTGTTGCATCATTCCTTTCAGGTTATCCACGTTGCCATCTTCCATAGATGTCTTATGTATTCCAGACTTAAAAATATATGTGTTATTCCTCAGCTTCTCATGGGGTAAAAAAAACTTTATGAACGTGATTAATCATCTTTATAAACATGTACTGCAGAGGCAGTGTTTTTGAAAAGAAATATCCTATGGAAATAAAGGATCTATGAATGGCTGTGGAAGCAGGTCCACAGGGAGTCATTTGTGACCCAACTGGAACTGTGTGAGCTTCACAGGTGCAATAAAAAATGCTTTTTACAGGTTTCAAAGTGGCTTCCCAGCTCTAGCTTCTGTCAGCCATAAACTGAGAATAAACACTGCTATATATGGGACACTCATAAATGCCTTCATAATTCATTCCTTTGGGGAGAAATTCAGGTAGATTAAGTTGTTTCTGTGATACTGTGTACTCATGTAAATAATATCCCAACAGCTATCCTCGCTAGCCCATCCCTGCTCCACCCTCCTTTAGCTTGTGTGATCTGGATATCACTGGACAATAAAGGCACATGTAACATAATGCAGATGATTAGACTCAGGGGTATGTACCTATTACAGACCCTCATATAGCATTGCACTACATTCATGTTACTGTCATCCATAAAATAATTACTTTCTGATATTTTCATGAAATGCTCATTTCCAATTTTTTTGGCTTCATTCATTACTGTTCTTGAAATATATTAAACCCCAGTGCAATCATTCTATCTCTGTCTTGTGACATGATTTTGAGCCTCCTATGGATGGCAGGCAGCTGGCACATGGCAAAGCCTTAAAATACAACAATACAAACATAATGCCTACACAGCTCTGTGGATCTGACGCTCATAAGCTGATAGAAGAAAAAGACGTAAACGACATAATACACCTCAGAAAGGGAATCCAGGAGAGCTGAGTGCCAGATTTTTGATCAAAGCACCTTTTGAAGTCAGCACAGGTTTGAGAGAGTGCGTGTGTGTGTGTGTGACCCAAACAGAAGAACACAGTGAGAGACCAAGAAACGATGCCTATCTGTTTTTAGCGGCACCCCCCCAAAGAAAAAAACAAAATTAACACATGAGCAAACACACATTACAATTAAAAACACATTATAAGAAAAGACAGCCAGTTCTTATAAATGGAGTTCAATATTTTAAATGTGGGTAAGATAAAAGGGTCAGCAGAAGTGTAACATATACATGTACTGAAAGATCATGGTGCAGATGTCACTCGGGAGTACATAATTGCAATGAGTGATTACCACTCTCATCTAGAAGAGGACATGTAGATGGGCTTTTTGTTAAGTCGCCTGGCAAAATAAAATTAATAGATGAAGTTATGTTCAGCAGTGCACACCAAACTAATGCAAAAATGCCTGGCAACAATGACAGATGGCAGAAGACCCAGCCTCCTGAGAAATGTCTAATTAAAAAGAACAACTTTGTCTTATGTGTAAGCAATGTGGAAGTGTGACTAAAAAGTTGTTAAGACTTTCAACAAATTTTTTTTAAAAAGTTTTTTAAATTGTTGGATAATCCCCTGTAGCTGTGATGAAAGATTAGTAGATCCATTATGAGCTCAAGGGAGTTACATTGACACATTTGGAACAAATGATTAAGTTTAATAATTCCATTAAAACTCCACCAGGGACCAAACATTTTTTACCGGCCCCTTAACTATCACCACTTGGTGTTCAGGCAGTGTCATATCAGGTGAGTGGGTAAAAACAATTTTAGTTTAATTTAATATTTTCACTTTGGTAGAGCTTGTTTCGTTCTGCATTGCCTTATAAATCCACAAGGGCGGGGCAAGGATATTTATGCTCAACACTCCACCTCTGGTTTCTTTATATTGTATTATTTTTTAAACAAGAAAAATAGCTGTAAATCTGCACTTAATCCTAGATTATCTGTTACAGATAATGTTAAAGATAATGTTAAAAAATCCTGCTCTGTTGTACAAAACCTCTTATTCTAACTCCAATGCTATTTCAAAATTGTGTAGAACTTGAACATGTCACACTGTGTGAACTCAACAGTGTAAAATCTCAACAGTATCTCTAGTCACACTATATGATACAAAACTTTAGATACAAAAGCTCTAATGGCTGAGCAAAAGAGAACAATAATCAGATGTTGCTGAAAGAAGCAGTATTTAGTTAACAAAGGCAAGGCAAGCAAATTTAGTTGTATCACACACTTTCAACAAAAAGGCATTTCAATGTGCTTTGGGTGATTAGGGAAAAAATAAAAGCAGCAATAAAACAACAATAAAAACAAAACAAAACATCAAAGACATAAATAACATCAAAACATACTACTGTTATGGCATTCCAGTTGTTATTAATCCATTAATCAAGCGCCAGCTCTAAACAAATGCTGTTTTGGCTTTGATTTAAAGAAACTCAGTGTTTCAGCAGCTTTGCAGTCATCTGGAAGTTTCTTCCAGATTAGAGGAGCATAGAAACTGAAAGCTTCTTCTCTCGGTTTGGTTCTGATTCTAGGGAAGCTGAGTAGACTGGAATTAGAGGACCAGAGTGGTCTTGGAGGTTGTTATAATGACAAAAGAGCTTTAAAATACTTTGGTGCCATTCAGTGATTTATAAACTAGTAAAAGTATTTGAAAGTCTATTCTCTGACCTACAGGGAGCCAGTGTAAGGACTTAAGACCTGGGGTAATGTGCTCTACTTTTCAATTTATAGCGGTTTGGATCAGCTACAGCTATCTGATTGACTTTTTAGGCAGACCTGTGAAAACACTGTTGCAGTAATCAATTTGAGTAAAGATGAACAAATTGAACGACTTTTTTGAGATCCTGTTGCAACATTTGTCCTTTAATGTTCTTCAGGTGACAGAAGGCTGACCTTGTAATTGCCTTTATGTGACCCTGGAGGTTCAGGTTGGACTCCATTACTACATCTAGATTTTGGGCCTGATCGGTAGTTTCCAGCTGTATTAACTGAAAATGAAAGGGCTAAATCGACCTCTGTTATACTGACCTCCTAGAGATTGTATTAGGATTTTGTCTAAAACAGATGATGATGCATTTTGTGAACTTGGCCTTAGCTCCCTTTTTCACAATGCAAGTTCACTCTTCTGGCTTTTTTTTCTGTGGGGGTTATTTCCAGTACAAAGTTATTGCAGTAGGCTTTGGGCATGTTTCTCTTTACTGGAACAAAGTCATACAGAAATGTGAACCAGAAACTAACGGAATGAGCAATGATTTGGGTGTACCAACACATCACTATCAGCTTGTCTATGGGCAAAGTTAAATTTTAATCAAACTTTTCACATTCATTTAATTAAGGAAGATAAGTCAGCTGAATTACTCTCTGGATGATTTATTTGAACCTGTAATCAGAATCAGAATCAGAATCAGAATCAGCTTTAATGGCCAAGTATGACACATACAAGGAATTTGACTCCGGCAACTTTTCTCTCCAGTACAGAACTTAAATAAGTGAAATAAAGAAATAAATACAAATAAATAATAAAGGATAATATATACACCAAACCGGGGTTATTTTACAGTGAGTATGTACAGCAGTGCAGAGTTATAGTTTATTGTTATGTGAATGGACTCACACTCTGTGACTACACAGAGTTCATCAAAGCGACAGCCTGGGGGAAAAAACTGTTCTTGTGTCGGGTGGTTTTGGCGTACAACGCTCTGTAACGCCGGCCTGACGGGAGGAGCCTAAACAGATTGTGGCCAGGGTGTGAGGGGTCTGTGGTGATTTTTCTGGCCCGCTTCTTCTAAAGGGAATGTATTGAAAGATCCGTCTCTGTCATGTTGTTATTAAGTTTTCTGACCCACATGCAAAACACCACTAGGAAGACCAGTTCTCAAATGAAATAAAAGTTTTATTGAGACAATGTTAGAAGGTGATTGCTGGAACCAGGAATACTGCACAGAGGAATAGAGGTGTGAGGCTTCCTATTTCAAACTATATGACTAACATGTCAAGAAGTCCACTGCATTCTAAGATTAGTAAAACAAAAATTATTATCAAAATAAAATCAAATGAAATAGATACTAACAGTGAAGCCCTGTTCTATTTCACCTTTTTGTTTTGACCTATGGCGTCTCTGCATTTGGGGCCGGTGGGGCCTGGCCCCACCAGATGTCACTGTGGAGCTCTATGCGCAGCATGCTTAAACTAATCAGTAGAACAGGGTCATTCTTTACAGAGTAATACTATATAAAGACCGATTCTGTTACCAAAAAGATTCTGTTATAAACATTTGTGTATAACTATTCAAGTCTTTGCCAGAATACTGACAAGCTCAGTAGGCTAAATCCTCTTAAAGCAGCGACTGGAGCCGGCCCCATAACGTTTGTTTAAATGATGAAAATCTAAAATCACAGTGCGCATGCGGAACGTGCGCTTGGTAGACAGCTTAGAGGCACAAATATCTGCTGAGATTCTGCTACCTTCCTCGATAGAGAAAGGCAGCAAGAAGAAGAAGAGATCCCGCTATCACACAGCAGCAGTAAGTGATGTGCCCCGTTTTGCCAAATGCAAAAGTTGGTTGTGTAGTTTAACTTGTATTAAAATATCAGAATAGAACACGTCACCAGCCAATGGATTTTAACATCGTTCAAGGACTTTAAGAGATTACTATGGATTTAAAGGGGATTATTTGAAAGATTATACAGTTATTGAAAAGTTTGCCCAGATGAAAGATCTGCATTTCTTTTCAAGAAGAACACTGGTGATTGACCCTTTATCTGTAATTTCATGTAGGCTATCAAAAAGGTTTCATTCTTCAATTACATTTATATAAAATGCCATTTGTCGTATGTAGATGTGTTATATTTCATGTGGTTCATTTAATATGTAATCAATATTAAATTAATCACATAAAATAGCAATCAATACTAATGATCAATGTCAGATTGTATGCATCACAGAAGAATTAGTTGCTGCTATTAGGTGTTGAGTTGCTGTGCCCCACCCAACTTATTATGCCAGAGACGCCACTGGATAAGAGACACATTAATGTACACATGTGCTTCAAAGCTTAGGGAACTCATGAAGTATATTGAACATAAATTGTCAAACTTATTCCTGTATCATTCTGTTTTTTAGAATCTTGAAAGATTACTTGTGAAGATTCATAGTAAAGGAGATTTGAAAGAGCAGTGTTAGTCCTCGGGTCTTGGAACAAGTACTCTCTGTGGTGTTTGTGTTTAATGGTCCCGTAGAGAATATTACTTCCTACCTATCTGAGAGGAGCTCTCCTGAGTTAAATGAGTTTGATGGGCTGCCCCCCTGAGCTCTATGCTTCTCTGACATGGGAATATAAGGCAGAGGCCCCTGTGAAGTGAGGAAGGAGATTTGTGTGCGGCCTGTTGTTCCCTGCCTCTCTTCTACTGTGCCGTAAAGCTTCAATCTCCCAGTGTGCAGAGTTTGGAACAATGAGAGCCAACTCACTCAGTCTAAGGAGTCCACTCTATAACTATCCCTGCCTGATGTTTTAAGTCCTCCAACCAAAACAGTTCAAAAATAAATGTTTTCAACATGCACACAGACTATAAACAGCAAGTGTCTGACACCAGGGGTAAGTTAGGGTTGTCAGGCTGTTGCAGCAAGAATGATATATATATTCTGTCCATTTTAAATCAATGTATCATTGTATATATATATATATATATATATATATATATATATATATATATATATATATATATATATATATATATATATATATATATATATATATATTGTATATATATATATATATATATATATATATATATATATATATATATACAATGATACATTGATTTAAAATGGACAGAATCTGGGCAGAATCTTTTCAATTAATAATATATCAAGGAGGTTTGATTGTGGTCAGAATCAGTTTGCTTCCATGTGTTTGAGTGTCAGATCTAGGTTTTGAAATAAAATTAGATTTTATATTAATGGATGAGAAAAACCCCACAAGCAATAATTCTTTATTGAGCTCATAGTAGGACCTTTTTTATTTAGGTGCTTTACAAGAACAGACTTAAATATCTTTTTTGGAGCATCTTTCTGTTTGCTGAGTAAATTTGCTGCTAATTTTTTCACCCAGTAATGTGTTCATTATTATCCATTCATTAGAATGTATTGTTTGTTTACTGTGGCCCCATTTCCAGAGAGCCCAAAAGGAGACCGGTGGAGTGGGAAGCCCCAAACAAAGGCTTTTCTTCCCCACCCGCCTGGGCCTCAGAAATGCTCACCACTCAGTCAGCACAATGCCTTTCACTGAGCTTTTGGCTACTCATGAGTGACAATTGAATCAGAGTGAACTTTCCCAAGTATATGAGCCGAGGTGGCTACACTGTAAAAAAAAAAAAAAAAAAAAACAACTTTTGGAAAATTTAAATATATTTATTGTTGCAAAGATATTCAATGTTGTTATTTAGTTGTATTTGTCTGAGGGTGATGCAATAACGAGATAGAAATGAAGGTAACTTTTCCAAATGCCTGGGGACTTTCATGTTATAATCTAATCTGAGACAAAACTATTTGAAAATAAATAGAAAACTCTGTCCTTCCGCAATAAGACAATGATGTTGTGTAAATGCTCTAAATAAAAAATTAAGTACCATATAAGCCAGGGCCTGCACTGTGAAGCAAGGTCAATAGTTTATACAAGGTAACTTCTGGTTTAGTTCAGGATTTCCAGAATCAGAGAAAATTGAAACATAATGAAAGGACACATTCTTCTGATGTTTCCTTTGACTTCTCTGCACCAAGTCACAGGGTTACTTCTTGGTTCATCAGAATATCCTTGATGGAAATATTTCGACAGAGTAAAACATGATGTTCCCAAATACAGTGCCTGATTTTGCCAAAGTTAATTCCTGTTAGAATCAGAAACTTAGAAAGTATCAATAATAGTTTTGCAGCTAAAATGCACCCCATGAAAACAACTCCTCGTCGTTTATCACGACCATAGAGCGCTGCTACATGTTGTTTTTTTACATTCAAGTTCATACTCACTTCTTCATAAGCTTATGCAGCACTTCAATTATTTGGGGGTTTATCTGCATGCAAAGATGCTAGAGTGTAAATATCAAAGTTTGACTTAATTACAAAAGTAAAAAATGCTAGTAAATGAAGAAATATTTCAGAGCCATGAAAAGTCCCCCTTCTGTCAAACTGAGCGGCATCATCTATGTGATGTAAAAGAGTCAAAATTCCCAACAACATACAATCAAACATCAAACAATGCAGTCAAGTTCAGTTTATTATTGAAATTGGCCTAAAAAGTTTTCAAAGCATTATTTTATGTAGCTTCTGATGTGATTCCTTTCTGGATGTAAAAAAAAATCCCAGCTGGCTTTTTTAATCAAGCAAGTCGCTGATTTTAACTTGGTTTTAAATCTCTAAAATAGGAATTTTTACTGTCCTTGGTTGAAAGTGAATCATTTAAAAGTTGATCAATATGCACACCAATCATTTGGTGCTTGTATTATGTGTGGACATGAATTTCCCTTTGTTTGTTTCTCTAGAGCTGTTAACCAGCTGCTATGTTTTTAGAATTGTTGGACAAACCCAGAGTGATAACTTTCAGTTTTATCCTTTTTAACATTACATAATGAAGAACCACTGCAATGTGTTCAACAAGACACATTTCCTCTGCTTTGACAGATCAAAGATTTCCTGCCGACCAAATAACAGATCCAAACACTGGATGACTTAATTTGACAATAGTGATGTTTTACAGTGTATGGATGAGCGGCGCTGCATGGAGGACCAGGCACAGCTGCATTGCTGGGAGGTCTGCCTATTGTCTGAGCCACATAAAGGCTGTAGGAGCTCGGGACAAGGCTTTACAACTCAGCGCAAAAGGCTGCTACAGCACCCTCCCATTCCATCCCTCTTTGACCACGTCACTTAAGTATTAAGAGATGTTGCTGTTCCCTATGAGTATGAACAAAGACACACAATATGTGCCAATTGTATTCCCATTTCATACTATTTTGAAATGTTTTGCATGTTTTCCTTGAACACTATCTGTATTTATATAGAAGTCAGTGATCTTTCTTTCTTTTTTTGCTTCTTTTGCTTCATTTTCATCTCTTCACTTCTTCAATGAACCTTCAACAGCAGCTGCTGTGAACTCCAGATTGTCGGTGCAGGCCTTTAGCACTTGGGTTCATGTCTTGTCAGGTGGGTTTGCGCTGATGCCTGAGTGAAAGAGAAGACTGTCAATCATCTGCTGAAGAGTCTTGTTGTAGACGGACCTATTCCCAACACATAATACACGATGCCTGGAAAGAAACAAGTATTCCTTTTGTAGCTCCTTCTGTGAGCTAGGTGAGATCAAAACATGAATGTGTGAATCCTGATCATATGAATGCAGATTATGTTCAGCTCTAAGGCTTAATATTTAATTGTCAAAACCAGCAAAAGAATAATCAAGGATTCTGAGAGCTTTGAAAATGTCACTTCTGTCATGTTCCTCTGATCCCGACCAGAGAAACGTTGGAATGCTGTAAAATGTTACAAATATCAATAAAAATGCTGAGCTTCTGTTGTGAGTTGTGGATCTTTGTGTTTGGGCTGATATGATATTTTTTTACCCCCCCCTTTTTTTTTCTTTTTTTTTTGTAGTGATATTATTAGTGACTATTTTATATTATATACAGTGGGGCAAAAAAACTTTAGCAGCCACTCATTGTGCATGTTGTTTCGATTTAAAAAGATGAGAGGTCTGTAATTTCTATCATAGGTACGCTTCAACTGTAAGAAACAGAATGTAAAAAAAATCCAGGATATCACATTGTATGATTTTTAAAGAATTTCTATGTATGATGGTGCAGAAAATAAGTATTTAGCAACTACAAAAAAGCAAGAATATTGGCCCTCACAGACCTGTTACTTCTTCTTTAAGATGCTCTTCTGTCTTCCACTTGTTACCTGTATTAATGGCACCTGTTTGAACTTGTTATTTGAATAAAAGACAACTGTCCACACCTTTAAACAGTCAGACTCAAACCTCCAACATGGTCAAGAGCAGAGGGCTGTCCAAGGACACCAGGGACAAGACTGTACATCTGCACAAGATGGGGATGAAGCAATCTACATGCCAGCACATGTCCAGGCCCATCTAGAGTTTGCCAGAGACCGTCTGGATGATCCAAAGGAGGACTAAGAGAATGTCATGTTGCCAGATGAGACCAAAACAGAACTCTTTGTTATAAATGCAATTTGTCGTGTTTGAAGGGAAAATATACTAAGTTGCATCCTAAGAACACCATACCCACTGTGAAGCATGGGGTTGGATACATTATGGTTTGGGGCTGCTTTTCTGCAAAGGGGACTGGACAACTGATCTGTATTAAGGAAAGGATGAATGGGGACCTGTATTGTGAGATTTTGGGCAAAAACCATCTTCCATCTGTGAGAGCATTGGAGATGAAATGTGGCTGGATCTTACACCATGATAATGACACAAAGCCTGAAAAATGAAGGTGTGGCGACATAAAATGCATTTCAAGGTTCTGGAGTGGCCTAGCCATTTTCCAGACCTCAATCCAATAGAGAATCTGTAGACAGAGTTTAAAGTCCATGTTGCCCAGCCCCAAAGCATCCCAGCTCTGGAGAACATCTGCATGGAAGAATGGACCAAAATAGCAGCTACAGTGTGTGCAAACCTGGTGAAGACCTACAGGAAACGTTTAACCTCTGTCATTGCCAATCAAGGTTACATTATAAAGTATTGAGGTTAACGTTTGTTATTCAAATCTTCAAATCAAATCAAACTTTATTTATAAAGTGCTTTTCATACAAAAATTGCAACTCAAAGTGCTTTACAGAATTAAAATGACCCCACAAAGACCACATTCCCATCCTTCCCCACATAATTAAAAGCATGGTCACAGTTATACCCCCCTTCCTCAGACCCAACCTTCATGCACGCACACACTTAAAAGCAGCAAAAAAAATGACATTGGGCCGAGTACAGATGAGCCAGGTAAAGTAAGAAAGCGCCGTCAAAGGAGCCATCTGCACTGGCAGCAGCACATCAACAGCAGCAGCCAAGGCACTGACCCAGGGCGCTCAGAGGAGGCAAGGCTGAGACCCCCACCTCCACCGAAGCGCTACCTGGAGAGCACCCAGGGAGCCACAGCCGACCACCGCACTCCCGAGGCAGAGGGCTCCCATACAGGAAAGACTGGAAGGAATATTAAAATAACAGATTAAAATTTAAAAATAACCGGGATAAATTTGATAAGATTAAATATAAAACATTGATAAAATTTTAATCAATTAAAACATATAGAGCAATTAAAATAACAGGTTAAAATATAATAATAAGCAGTGGATAAATATGATAAGATTAAATAGTAAATCACAGATACAATGTATTAAGTATTATTGACAAAATACTTATTTTCTGCAGCATTATACAAATAAATTCTTTAAAAAAACATACATTGTAATTTCCTAGATTTTTTTTACATTATGTCTCTTACAGTTGAAGTTTCATAAAAATTACAGACCTTTCTCTTTTTTTTTTTTTTGGGACAACTTGGACAATCGGTAGCTCCTAAATACTTTTTGCCCCACTGTAAATTAACCATAAATGAAGGAAAATCACAAGGTTTTTATTATTTTTTTTATTTTAATTTTTTTACAAATAAAAACTGAAAGTGTGGCATGCATTTGTATTCAGCCTTTTACTCCAATACCCACCAAATTTGTGGTGGCTGCATTATGCTATGGGGATGCTGTTCTTTAGCAGGAAATGGGAAGCTGAATGGAGCTAAACACAGATCAATATTGGAAGAAAACCTACAGAAGACTTGATGCTTTTCTGATTCAGCAAGATGACAGCCCTAAACATACAGCCTGAGCTACAGTGGAATGGAACGATCAAGGGTCAGCACACAGCTTCAATTAATACAGCTAGAAACTTCTGATCAATCCTGAAACCTAGGTGTAGTAATGGACTCAGACATGAACCTCCAAGGTCACATAAAGGCAATAACAAGGTCAGCCTTCTATCACCTGAAGAACTCATCCATGCATGTATCTGTAGTCGGATTGATTACTGCAACAGCGTCTTCACAGGTCTGCCTAAAAAGTCAATCAGACAGCTGCAGCTGATCCAGAATGCTGCTGCTCGCATCCTCACTAGAACCTGGAAAGTAGAGCACATCACCCCAGTTCTACAGTCCTTACACTGGCTCCCTGTAGCTCAGAGAATAGATTTCAAAATACTCCTACTAGTTTATAAATCATTACATGGCTTAGCACCAAAATATGTTAAAGACCTGTTTTCACGGTACCAACCACCAAGACCACTCAGGTCCTAGCCTACTAAACATCCCTAGACTAAAAACCAAACCGGGATAAGCAGCTTTCAGTTTCTATGCTCCCCTTATCTGGACCAGACTTCCTGACGAGTGCGGAGCTGCTGAAACTCTGAACTGCTTTAAATCGAGACTAAAAACTCATCTGTTTAGAATTGCCTTTGAGTAAATGATTGTCATATGCCATGCTCTCTTGCTTTATTGATGTTTTTCTTGCTTTATTGATGTTTCTCTTGCTTTATTGTGTATCATGTGTTTTGTATATTTATTGGACATCTTGTGTTATGTGTGTTTCATGCTAATTTGCTACTTTTAATTTCCAATGTTATATTCTATGTTTTTTTTATTTGTTTTTTTTTATTCACCAAATCATGTAAAGCACCTTGAATTACCCTGTTGTTGAAAGTGTGCTATATAAATAAAATTGCCTTGCTTTGCCTTCCCTAAATACTTGAAATCGTTAAAGTTGTGGGCCCTGAATCTATAATTTATGCAAGTTTAACGTTTTGAATGGAATTATGGAAACAAATAAACTTTTCCATGACATTCTATTTTTTTGGAAAGTAGTAGGGAGAATAATTAAAGGTTTAATTTTGAAATGTTTTAAAACATCCATCCATTATCTGGATCCGTCCATCCTATGCAAGCAACAGTGCTACCAACTGCACCACTGTGTAGCCCTGTTTTAAAACAAAAATTATAGTTTCTTTTTTTGTATATTTTTGTATATTTTAATCATTATTATCACACTGAACTGTTTATCTGTATGCTAAACTTTTTCTGTATTGCTATCAGTAATCTTAACATAATAACACAGAACTATTCTGTTGTTCATTTCTGATATTTGTAGATAAATAAAACACTACTTGCACTACTTAATTACATTTGGTTTGTACAAAATCTACTTCTAGATTTTATTTAATTTTTTGTAGAATAGGTATATAAAAAACAAGAGATGTTTCTCTATTCCTTTTTCATGTTTTACCCATTGGCCACATTATTGTTGTGCTTTCTGAAAGCTCATGTGATGCATGCACTGTGTATGCCGTGCCCTGCTTTGTGACCTGAATGTGCATGCAATGGATCAGCCTACTGCTAATAGCGTGGACCTGTGCCTGTGGCCTTTACAGTGGGCTCAGAATAAAGTTCAAGTGTCTGAAGTTCAATTGATTTATAATGGTGAACTGGCTGTGATGAACTGCTGATGTCACAGGATTTCTCACCACTCATTTAGGGAATCAAGTAGTTTGCATCCAAACAAGACAAATGGGTTGGTGACTGCCTGTAACCTTTCTCATGCTTGTGTTCCCTGCAATCATATGACACTGCTCCTTGGCTCTATGAGCTGCTCTTATTTATTACCATGCTTTGTGTGTGCATTTTGGCTCACCGTGTGTCTCAGTCAACTAGCAAACAGTTATCCAGCTTAATTACCTTTTTTGGGACTCTCTGGTATATGCCATCTAGGCCTGGAACTGGTATACTGTAGCTGCTACTTTTCAGCCTATTATGTAAAAACAAAAAAATGCCATATGATACCAATAAAGTTGCAATATCCCTACAGGGCCAAAGTAACATTTTTGGGAATATTTTGGCTGATGGTGTTGTGTGACATGGGCCAAGTTTTCACATACTGAACAATAACTTTCCTCAAACCCTTTTAGATTAACCCTTGTTCCGTGGTTAACTTGAATTAAATTATTAAATTTAGGGGCAACCGTGGCACAGGAGGTGGGAGCTGGTTCTGCAGGCATGTGCAGGGGGGTGGAGGGGCCTTTGCCACCTGCACCTCTCTTCCATGATGCCCCAAGTGCCCTTTTTTAGATATATTTTTTGTGGCACTATTGGCCTTTATTTGCAGTAGTGAGACAGTAAACAGGCAGAGAGAGAAGGGGGAGGAATGCAGCAAAGGTCCCAGAGTCGGGAATCGAACCCCTGATGGCTGCGTTGAGGACTAATAGCCTCTGAATAAGAGGCAGCCACTCTACCTGTACATCACTCACCACCGTATTTTTATTTTTATTTCTTAAGTGTGTGCGTGTGGAGGACTGCCTGTGCCCCTCAACAGTAAAATGTAACTATTAAAGGAACATTTGGCAGGATTTGTAAATAAAGTAAACATCCATGTCCAGTTTATTAATGCTCTTGGGTGATGAAGCGTTATAAACCATTTTCTTAAACTGGCTGTGTGCTGCAAAATGTGCTGTAGTTCGGTGTACGTTTTCCCACCAGACAGTTCAATATCTCGACAAATGAAACAAAAATATGGGCCTGAATGTTTGAAAACTGTAAATTACTGGATAAAGGAATGAGGATTTCCTCCTGGAAGAAGTTTAATTGTGAGAGAATTGGAGAAAATTAAGGATAAAATTAATGAAGAGAAGGAACAGTTCAAAAGCGCTACCTTCCTCTGCTCTGGAAACATTGAACAGTATAAGATACACGAACGATGCTGCGAAATTTGGTTAAAAGAGGCAATACGCAGAGAACGGAGGTCCTGTGTGAAACAAATGGGAGTGGGGAGAGATCTGAGCGGTGATGTTGCGGGCAGAAAAGATAACGGTTCACTGAAAGCTGCCCAGTCTCCACAAAAAAGTAAAACAGTCAAAAAGGAAGTGATACAAATGCAACCACAGAATTAAAGGCATCTTGTCCACCAAAAGGACTGTGGCTTTTCACCTTCCTCCCCGTATGCTCCTGTTTACAGAGACATGCAGGCATTGGCCATGTCGAAACCCAATCCGGACCTGGATTCCGCCCCTCCGCAGAGTCATCAGAGGACGAGACCAGAAGAGGCAGAGCAAGAAGCAGCCTATCCTCCGCCTCCAGAGGGGTTGCTCAAAGGTGAGCGGCAGCCCGGACAACAAATCGCAACAAAGCCAGACTACCGGACCTCACACCAGTGGTCCGCCCAGCCTCCCAACCCTCCGTCGAAAGGCACACAGTCCAATGTGAAAAAGAAGGAGGCTGAAAGGAAGCAGGAAGCATCGCAGATCCCGCCCCCATGCAAGCACGCAAGCTGAAGGTACAGATTGTATTATTTCAGCTCTGATGGTCGAAGTCGGCGGTCCAGACGGACCGATGCTTGTTTACAGAGGGCAAGGACGTTGAGGAGGCGATGATTCAGCTGCCCAACGTGACCGGCAATGGTTAACAGTTCACCAAGGAACCAGATGAGTTCTGCAGGACCTACCGTCCGACCGGCTCCGAAATCAGGCGAGTAGTTTCTAAGAGACTTAAAGCTGCTGCTCTTGGCAAGATTTTACAGATCCTTCCACCCCCAAAGATTCGCTTGAGAGGGGTGCCAACAGATGAGACAGACGACAGACTAAACGCCCCGTATTATCTAGCCGTATTGAAACTCTGTAAAGCTATCGAGAAAGAGCTTCTGGTAGTGCCTAATTTAACCCTTTTGAATTCTGTGAAACAAAACCCAGATGAGTTGGTCGAGGACTTCCTTCACCGCATTAAGCAGTCATTTGAGAAGTACGGTGGCGTGGCCAGACCAGAGCAGACCAAAGGCTCAGTATGGGAACAGCTGTTGGGGGATCGCATACTCGTTGGACTCCACCCAGAGCTGCTGACTGAGGTGACTGAACGGTATGCGGGCATTAATCAGGGCATCAGCTTGGAAGGTCTATGTCTTCATGCTTTACACGCAGAGGAGGTGGTGAGAAAAAGAGCAGCACAGTTGAAAACGAAGCAAGAGACTGATCTGCATAAAACTGCTGTTACCATGTATTCTGCCATGACGAGCAGAGGCAGAGGCAAGCGTCAGGCTTGGGGCAGGGGGAGAGGAGCACCACAGAGCCGCAGAGACGATGAGGCCTGCTGCTACAACTGCAATGGCTTTGGACATTGGAGGGATGAATGTCAGCTTCCTCCTCGGCCGCCACGCAGAGGCAGAGACCAGGCCGATTGACTGGAGGGGTGGACTTCCAGTCAGGGAAAAGAGGGAGGATTCTCCGACGCACAAAAACAGGGAAGTGAAAAATCAAGTCCTACACATACCAACTGCAATGAAGAAAATGCTTTGTGCACTAACCCACACACACTGCTCACAGATGCTATAACTCATTTAGAAAGACATCAATCAGCACCAATGGGTACATACGCTCAATTCACATCTGATGCTTACAAAGTTATGCCGATACTCACCCTGAATGTCTCAGGGACAGCGGTCAATTTTATGGTCGACTCAGGTCCCACTCATAGCATCGTGAAACACAATGCACTGAAACCCATGCCAAAAACGAGTGGTAACCATGTTTTTTCTCTGTCTGCATCTGGCCAGGTGGTGAAAGAGATGTTTTCCAGTCCTCTTCGCAGCCACTTGGAAGAAGGGCCTGCATTCAAACACTGTTTTTTGGTTTCTCAACAATGTCCAGTAAACTTGTTAGGAAGAGATCTGAAACGCAAACTTAATATTTCTCTCATCTCCTCACCAGAAGGCATCCAAATTGTACCTGTTCAAGAGACCCCAGTCCTGACGGCAGTAAAGTACAGCCTTCACGACCTGAAGTATGCATATTAATGGAAGTTGCCAGCAGATACCTTTTCAAAATCCCTCCTCAAATCTGCAAAGGATTTGGTGAGTCCTGCACCTGTTTTTATGAAATAGGAGAATTTGCATTGCACATCACACATTTCTACAGGTTCAGATGATGACTCTGAGAAAGCATGGTCTGTGGCTTCGATGGTCTGGGACACAAACTCAGCAGCGCTGGCAGTGTGCCTCACACCTGAGCAGAAAACGTGCAGATCTGAGTATGTTCCACACATTTCCCTCTCAAAGCCGGCTGGAGGAGAGTGGAAAGATTTGGTATCATCAGTACACAGAGCTCAATGTGTTACAGATTGGATCCAAACACAGCAGGACACCTCAATTCTTTATTTAAAATCAGCCCACATTTTTAAGCGTCCATTTCTGTGCACCGTACTTGCCACCTGAACAGTCCACTTAATTTAGGACTCAGATGAAAGATTGATTCAGTCTTTCCTCCATGAGGAAGCTGCAGCGAACTAGTCAGAAATGCCCATCCCCCTCCAACAGATTCCATCAGATATTTGGGCAAAAAATTAATATGATGTGGGGTTAATTAAGGGATGTGCACCTGTGAAAATAACTCCAAAATTGTCTTTCCGTCCAGTGCAGCATCAGTATCCATTGAAACCAGAAGCTGTGCGTGGAATTACGCCAGTGTTTGAATCGTTGTTAAAATCAGGGGTGATCGTCTAGTGTGCCGATTCTCCGGTTCGCAGTCCACTTTTCCCGGTCTGAAAGGTCAGACAAACAGGGGAGGAGTAGCGATTTGTGCTGGATTTTACCCGGGTAAATTGTTTGGTCATCCCGAGGGCGCCAATTTCTCAGAATCCGTACACCATCTATTCTCAGGTCCCAGTGTCAGCATCTCATTTTCTGTTGTGGACCTCAGCAATGCTTTTTTAAGAGTACCTGTAGATCCGGACAGTCTATTTTGGTTTGATTTTGAGTTCAAAGGTCGGCTGTATACCTTCACCCGGCTGTGCCAGGGATTCTGTGAATCACCCATCATTTTTAACATGGCACTAAAAGAGAGTTTGGAGACGCTGTCACTCTCTCCCGGTACTGTGTTAGTACAGTACGTGGATGATTTGTTGTTGTGTTCTGAATCAAAACAACAGTGTGAGGACGACGCTGTTGCTCTGTTGAAACATTTGCATGCCTTTGGACACAAAGCGAGCTTGTCAAAGCTGCAATTTGTGAAAGGTTACCTTCCTAGGTCATGTCATTTCAAAGGGGTCAAAATCTTTGTCCACAAAAAGGGTTAAAGTGGTCCAGCAGATTCCTAAACTCACCACAAAAAAACTAATGTCATTTGAAAATGAAACAGGAATAGCCAGCTCCTGATGTTTTTTGGGTGTGTGGAGATGGGCAGTTAAGATCAAAACTCCCCACAGGATGGTCAGGGATGTGTGCTCATGTGATGATGGTTCTGGATGTTTCTATTGCAATTGATCCTTTTGAGAAACAGGGGACTCCCCGGCATTGTGTGACCAGGAGAGGGGCACCTGTTCCAGGCAGCTTTGATAACCACGTGTACATCGATGCTATAAGGGTGCCACGTGGAGTTCCAGATGAATCTAAGGCAAGAAATCAGGTTCTGGCAGGATTAGAATCCATTTTTCTGTGGCCTACCATTAATAAAAATGTTGCCTGGATTAACTACCTGCTTTACAATCAGCAGAGATTTATCAATTACTCACACGATGCTCTTCGTAGTTTAGCGGAACAGTTATACGCCACCTCGCTCATCTTGTGGCAGAATAGGATGGCTCTGGATATGATTTTGGGGTGTGCTCGCTCTATCAAGAAAGATGTTGCACGTACACAGTAGTCGAGTTGTAAAAATTTTTTACGGGGGATTGTCATTTTTTTTCGCCTATTAAAAAAATCTGGATTTTTATTTTTAAAAGATGGTACTTATAGAGTATTTTGTATTGCCGAATTGGCAGGAAAGTTATGGGACTACAACTGAATACCCTGCATTAGAATTAAACAAGATTGGGTGAAATGGAGGCTTTATATATCTGTGAAGCAACACCGATACCAGCACCTTGCAAAGAAGCCTTAGCAAATAATTGCAGTGCAGAAGAAGTTTTTTCATGCAAACTAGGCCTATACAAAACAAAGTATTGGATTAATTTAACATGAAAGACCAAGCAAAATTAATCATTTCTATTTTATTCATCCTAAAACGTTTGTGTTGCCTGCACGGGCCCTATTGGTGAGGAAATGATCCTTGTGAAAAATATTTCATAGGCCAGCTACTGGTAAAATACTATAATTAAGATAAATGAGCTCTAATCTGTTCCACGTTTACCACAGTCATGATCATAAAAGAAGGGGGGAAAGCAGTCACATTCGTCCTGATTATGGCTAAATGTTGGCACTGTCAGATGAGCGCTGATAAGGTGCACCACCTTAAATCAATGGGATGTGTGAAGCAGATTGCGCTAATCTAAATTAGCTAATTAATTAATTAATTAAATCGGTCAAAAACCTGATTATTTTTCCTAGGCCGATTTTGGCTGGATGTGTAAAAAGAGTTGACATCTAGTGCAGATTCAGCAAGCCACATGCCTGTCTTGACTGAATGACAAGTCATGTATTTTAGCAAGCTAATTAACAAGAGAGATGTTCATCTTAGCTAGTTTGGAGGGTAGCATCCTGGGATCTGTGCGTACACCTGTGGCAATTCGGATGGTCTTTAGATAACAAAAAGCAGGCCAGGTTAATTATTGAAATTAATAGCTCACCTATAATTTTTTTTCTTTTTAAAACAATCCCATACATCCCGCTGACCAGCCGCACGTTTGGGCATGTTTGGGCATGTTTGCACTTCTGTAATGCAACTTTTGCCACTCTCTAGGCCATAAGGTGAACCCCAGAAATGTCTTTAGAAATGAATCTCACTCTCAACTTCATAAAATAAATAAGTTCGCACTTAGTTCAAAAGTAAAAGTTCTCCTTCTGTAATGCCGCAGTTTTTTTATGATCGATGTTTTAATTCGGGACTAGTTTGTTTTTGTCATAGTGAGAAAGGAGTGATACGACTGCTACATACCCGTTTTAGACCAATGCGGTGGCAGAGTTTAATCGACGGGATGACGTATGCAGATTTGGAGACAGCTATGGTCATGATGAAAACTTCTTTAAAACTTTTACAATACCGAGTAAAAACATGTCTGTAAAATTTGTTACATGCATTTAACTTCTATTTTTGATTTATATTTCCATTCAATATTTACTGTAAAATGGTAGGGAAGGAGATGGAGGATGGGACTTTTGCTGGTGGGACATTATATGTAGTACTTTCTAACCCCCCCTTTCCACCGGACGCGTAAGGAGCACGTTACAGGAGCAGCACGTCATACGCAGCTGATAGCCACCACTGTAGTCAATAGAACCCTTTCCACCGGAGGCAAAAGCAGCACGAGTCTGCTGTGTCTCAGGAGTGTCATGTCGCAGCACTTTTCTAAATATACGCGGCAGTCCAATTTTCTAAGCGGTACGCCTCTGAAACACATGCATTTCTACATTTTGGATAGGGGAAGACAGGAAATATGACGGTTCGGCATCCGGAAATTTTCAAAATAAAAGAAACGTGCTGCTTTGCGGTTGCTTTACTTAAAAAAAGGTCACTACCTGTGCAGCCCGGTGAGAAGTCAGTACCTCGCGGGAGGGTCTCATTTGTTTTGCTAATCTCGCGTGATTTAATGCTATCTCGGTGACAGCTGCTTCCCTGCTGCTATGCGCCTCATACGCACCCGGTGGAAAGGGCCAAGCAGCAGAATACGCAAGAGAAACGTGCTGCTCCTGTAACGTGCTGCTTACGCGTCCGGTGGAAAGGAGGGGTGAAGGGAACGGTGTCTCCCCGCCGCTCCCCCTCAACTCGACTACTGCACGTACATACCTAACAACACAGCCACTGATGGTTCAGTGACAAAGGCTTTAGAAGACCTGAGGGTCTGGAAGGAGGTAATGGCTGACCATGCAGGTGTAGATACCACTCTAGAAGGTTGGTTTGATTCTTTTATGGGACGATGGAAGAATGTAGTAGTCTCTGTTGTGGGAGCTCTTGTTTCTGCAGTAACAGTTTTGACCTTATGCGGATGCTGCATCATTCCTTGTATCCGGGGACTGATAACTAGGGTGATTGAAAGGGCAGTTACACATCAGATGCTCACAGGGTCCGTGGCTGATCTGCAAGGTGTCCGGTGGCCTGACGCGAAGTCCAGAAAGCGAGAAGGGGATGGAGAGGAATATGACATGGAGGAGCAACACGAACTGGAGTTTTATGAGTAATCTGTTTTGCAGACGTGCAATGATTACCTTTGAATCATGTTATGAAATTGGTTTTCTGATGTTTTTTTCTGTGACTGAAATCTTTTAATTCCACCATGTGAGTTTGGCTAATCCATGGCCTCTCATCCCAGGTTCAGGTAAAAGGGAGCTAAGATTTTTATTTGCTATTTTCATTTTAATTCAATTTTTTATTATTTACCACTACATCTCATGTTATTTCATCTTCATTCATTCATTTCAATCTTGTTGAGGGTTCATTATTAACATTAATCTCTGCATCAAGTTTGCTAATTAGAAAAGTGATTATTTTGTGATTCCCTTGAAAACCAATCTGTAAGGTTCACTCAATCATATAACTGTAATCAGATTTTTTTGTCAAGTTGATTCTTATTGTTTCTTTGGAGTTTGAACTTTTACTAATCTGCAATATTCTAACCCCTCTTAAGGGACGGGGTGTCATGCAACGGTGATCGGACAGAGATCACTGTTGGGAAGGTGGATTTTCCAAACGCAGAGTGAGACTGGAGCCGATGATCTAGTAGAAGCAGGGGTGGAGGACGAGCTTGGTGCAGGACTGCTGGAAGTCCTCCAAAAGGCTGCCTGGATCAAACTCCTAGCTGTAGGAAGCAGCTGGAGTGTGGAACGGTTCTGGGTGATGCGCTAGTGCGGATCAGGAGCTAAGCTTCAGAGCAAGGCTGATGACTGAGCATCGTAGAGGTGAGTGAGTGGAGCTTTTGAGTGTCTGGATGAGGAGATCCAGCCAATGGTTGGTGAGGATCACATCAGGAGCAGCTGCTCCTGGTTGGTCCTGATGATTTCTTGACACGGGGAAGCTGAGGTTGAGAGTGATCCGGGATTCATGACTTCAGGGTTCACAATATGGACACGGCCTCAATGAGGGAAGAGTACACATTTAAATATGTACTGACTGTTATGATGTGTCCATGGTGTGCCTGATTCATACTACATAATTTGTTTTTTTCCTTTTCTCTTGTTTGTTCTAGAGCATCCTGACAGATGATGAGTCATGTGCACTGGCCACCTAACGGGCATAGGGGCTGCTAGGATGTTTCCCCACTTAGAGAGAAACATGTAAATACAAACAATGGTTGTAATTGGCAAATAAAAGACCCTGGTGGGGTTTTTCGTCCTGGTGCACATGGTCTCCAATAATGTCATCTGAAGAGATGTGTATTATTTTGTATGGTTCAAGACCTGATTGTCTTGTAAACATGTAATGACTGATTTCATCTGATTGAACTGACTGTGTATTGTACCTGCCTGCTCGCACCTAGCACTAGCATTTCACGTGTTGTTGTTAGGAGAGGTGTAGGTTAGGTTATTACTGGAAGGAGTGATAAAAGGGGGGAAATAATGTGGAAGAATTATATTAAGCATATTAAAAGGTTAAGTCTCTTTGTTAACTGAGATATGTATTGCTATGCTGAACCAACATGTGGGAGCTCGAGAATACTTTCTGTGTCTTGGGTCACCACCATCTGAGATGTGTTTGCATGCTGACTGAAGGACATCAGAACCATTCCATAATCTGCACTCTGAGCCAGGGCATCTGAGTGGTGTCTTACTAACAAGGTTAAAGTTATTCTATCTTACTGAAGACAGACACCCTGTCTATGCAGGAGGAGTTGTGGATTATTCAATTCTATATAGTAAGATGTTAGGATGTGGGGTGCAGGTCAGTTACTGCCATGCTATATGTGCTGAACTCCTTGTTGATCAACAAGCTGAATTAAAGCTCTTGAACTAAGAAGGAATCATTTCTCATCCATGTTTAATAATATTTCCATAATATCACCAGTCATTATTGTTGTTGTTTTACACATTTACCTCTTCGCTCTTTGCCAGTGATGAAAGAGAGTCTTATGTCCTTGTCATTTTGCTGCATATATGATTTTGCTGTAGGTTATCTGGTGACATTGTAATGTTGAGCTGTGTATCACCTGCATAGTTATGGTCTCATTTCTTTTTATAATCAGAGCTAGCGGGAGCATGTAGATATTAAATAGGAGGGGCCCCGCATGTGAGTTACCAACTGACACAAACAAATCCCTCTTCTTAGGTTAGACTCGAATCAGTCAGGTACTGTACCAAAGAGTCTAAGCCAGCTCTCCTGTTGCTTCAGTAATGTAGCATGGCCAACAGTGTTGAATGCCTCACTGAGGTCCAACAGTGCCAGTAAATATTGAGTACTAGCAGTGTGGTTCTTCCACAGTCTGTACTTATGTGTATTGTATTTCTTTTACAGTGTTGGACTTGGGCACTATATGAGTGAGGTAGGACCATTTTTCTATAAATAGTGTCTCAGGGATTGCAAATATAAATGTATCATCTTTCTGTCATCTTAGCTTGCATGTAAGTCAGGAGAAACAGACGGGAGGGGTGACTTCAGCTCTGGCTGTTGACCTTTTCATCTCGAAAATTTTTTTGCATTGTTTTCACCATAAAAAATAGGTTTACATGCAATAACAGAGTGTTGGTTGTTGTCTTGTTTTAGGGACTTCGTTCTTTTTCAGTATTTGTTTTTGCATCTTAGATTTATAGTTAAATTTGTAGCTTTTTCTGGATTTGACAGGTGTTTGTTTTGATTAACTTCCTTAATATTTATAGTGTCTTGGGACCCTACGGCCGTGTGTTTAGTGTGTGTTGGAGGTGGGCCATCGAGTGTTGCCTCGCCTGGGGGGAGAGGGAGGATATGGGATTCTGTGCCGTGTGGGGCCGGCACTGGCCGGCGCACTGCTGTGGTTGGGTGCCTGTTGGCTTGTGGTTAGCGTTGGGGGCTGTCTGGACCTGTCAGCTGCTCGCTCGCTTGTTGTGCGAGCTACTGGCCTTTGGGTTGCATTGTTCTTCCTGTATGGGGGTGGGGGGAGTCCTCGCTCTGTGGGTGAGGTCTGGGGGTATTGGTGGAACCGCCGTGGCACCACTCATGGGCAACATTGTGCTTGGGGCGCTCGTCGTGCTGTGTGCGGGGATGTTGTTTGATTGGGCGGTCTGGGTTCGCATGGCGCGGAGGGAGGGGAGGGGGCAGATGATGGCGGTCCCTGCATGGATGCAGGCCAGTGTCTGCGTCTCTTTGCCCACTGTGTGGGTGGGGGGATTGCCTGATCTGGTGGAATGCTTTGCTGGTGACTGTGCCTTGCATTGTACAGTTAGTTACTGGGTTGGATTGGTCGGGCACTGGCAGTCAGGAGCATTCTAGAGATTCTGAGCTGTCCCTGCATGTGCAGCATGGGTGGGTTGCCTTGTTCTTGTTCTGTGGTCTGATCGTGGCAGTTTGGTTTGTGATCTGTTTTTGTTAATGGGGGAGTCTCCAGAAGGGATAGGCTTGGTACATTTGTGGTGTGGAGGTTCAGGTGTGTCTGGGGTCCTCATTGTGCTCATCGTGGGCCCCCAGTAGGGATGGATGCATTGCAGAGACACTGGGGGTTCATTGTTTGGTGGCAGCTGTTGGGTGGCTCGAAATGGGTCGGGTCAGGCGTCTCCACTTTATCACCTGTTCTGTGTGTTTCGTGCTTGGCCGGTTCATTGGTGGGTTTGATTGACCTTTGTTTGATGCTTGACGTTGGTGCTCTGCGGTGTGGAATTGAGATTCCGGAGCTGGTTGAGTTCGGTCTCTGGATGCTGGCTGGGCTTGGGCTGGGGATGCCATCCGTCGTGGGTATTGGTGTGGCGCCCTGACTTGGGGTGGAGGGGCATTGGGATGTCGGCTGCTGGATGTTTGCCTGGGGCTCTCCTCTCTCCTCTCTTGGGGGGTGCGGTCAACCCTGTGTTGGTCCGCCTGGCGGTTGGGAGCATTAGAGACCTGTGCTCTGTGGATCATTTAGATGTCTATAGCCCCAAACTCCTTTGTGTCTGTGTCGATTCCTGGGAGGTGGATCTATGGCTCCTCACACCAGCTATTGAACACTCTTATGGAGAAACCTTATAGGCACCACAAAAATGTCTAATAAAGATGTCTTGCACATATATATCAACTGGAGCACTATAGCAAAAAGCCGTAGTGCTCCACTTGTGAAAGTAAATCTGTTGGGCTTCTACTTGGTACTCAAGACACCAATTCTTATAGTCACACTACCAGACAGGACATATAACAAATGTCCACATTTTCATGCAACAGCCTTACAACAGTGCATACATATGCAGGCTAGGGCTGTCAAACGAATAAAAATGTTAAATCTAATTAATCACTGGGTAGCTGTGAAGCAATCATGATTAATTAACATGACTGAAAAAGTAAAATTTTCCATGAAAATAAAGGACAAAACTGGAAACCTTTGCCTTTTTTTTCAAGGGCATACAGGAGAGATGCTTGGAGCATTTGTTCTGAATTCCACTATCACATTTACACATGACCCTTATTAAAGCTGTTGTCTGGAGTATTTGAGGGAGAGATAGATTTTTTTAAGTCCACTACCAAGGCCCCTCCCAAACCCCCCCCCCCCTCCTCCTCCTCCTCCTCCCCTCTCGCTCCCTCTAGACTCACCTCAATAGTTGTGTACGTGTAACAGGTTTTTTGGTTGAATAATATGGGGTACACATTAAGTAATATTTGAGTCAACTTTGGACCAGCATCAGAAAGTTCTAGATAAGACTATGGAGCCTTAAAAAATCAGCAGAGAAAGAAACCACACACTGATAGTTTGAATTCAAATTGTATTGAAAATTAAGTTTACAAACCCTGCCTATCTAAAGACGGCTTCCTATAGTTCACAAGTGCACGTTAAATGGGCCCAAAATAAAATAAAATCAGAAACCAATATCCCTTGAAGGAATATCTCCAAATAGCTTCAATTAACGAGCTTCTACTGTTGCTCAGGCCACTTCTCCCTGGTAAGAGAAATTAGAGTTCCTTGTGTGTGAATTTCACAGAGTTCAGATCTGGATTTTTCAGTTAACCTGGTGGTTTCTTCCTGGGTAATGGCTACCAGAACAAGAAATGGGAACTGAATAGAAATAGTCATCTGAGGGCATACTCGCCACCTACTGGTGGGGAGGGGAATTGACCTCTGACCTCATATGCAGCATAAAACCCACAAATCTCATGTGGGTTACATACGCGCATCACCTGTGGTGTCACAGCGGGTCAAAAAGAAAGCAGCAAGCATTATCGATGATCACCCGATTGTATTTTGCTATGAACATTTCAGAGGTGAGCGACTTCTCCATGGCTGATGCTCTCTTCCAATATGGCGACTGTAAACAGGAGCGCCCTGTGTGAAGGGCTTCATAATCACAGGTTCGTGCGATGCGCATGTAAGTTGATTGACAGTCGACAAGCCGGGAACTTGAATTCTATTGGCTAAAACTATTTGTGGTCGGTGGGAGGCAGGGGAACTTAGGAAGAACAACAAATGTTGTGGAGCATTAGCCTTTTATCATAGTATATAACCCCACTATCATTTTAAAAATTTATAAAACTTTGTTACTTAAATATATTCTCTGGATTGCAACTTTAATTTATTAAAGACTTCTACCGGGTAAACTTCTGTGTGGACAACATCATCCCCACCAGAAAAGTGAGATGCTTCCCTAATGACAAACCCTGGATCACCAGTGACCTGAAGGAACTGCTAAACAAGAAAAAAAGAGCCTTCAGGGAGGGAGACAGGGAATTACTGTAGAGTATACAGAAGCAACTTATGGTCAAGATCAGAGACAGCAAAGACATACAGGAAGAAGCTGGAGAGCAAACTACAGAAGAATGATATCAGAGATGTCTGGTCAGGAATGAGAAAGATCACAGGCTTTAAGGACAGGAAGGATTGGATAGATGGACGTCTGGACAGAACCAATGAACTGAACATATTCTTCAACAGGTTCAGTTCAGGAACTAGCTCAGCATCCCCCTCTCCTGTTCCCAGCCAAACAGACATCCCACTCTCCTCTGATCAACAGCTTTCCTGTTACACCTCTGATGTTTTATCCTTCACCTCAGCCATGGACTCATCTGATTCCACAAAGTTTGACTTCAACCAAGTCAGGAAATGCTGCTACCCCCTTTGCCTCCCCCTCCCTCTTGTCTGTTTCCAAAAGTCAGGTGAAGAGGCAGCTGGAGAAACTGAACCGGAACAAGGCTGCAGGTCCAGGTGGTGTCAGCCCCAGAGTCCTGAAGGCCTGTGCTGAGCAGCTCTGTGGGATTCTGCAGGACCTCTTCAACCTTAGCCTAACTCAGGAGAAGGTTCCAGTGTTGTGGAAGACATCCGGCCTTGTTCCAGTACCCAAAAGAACTCACCCATCAGTCATCAATGACTATAGACCTGTTGCCCTGACATCCCACATCATGAAGGTCCTGGAGAGACTCCTGTTGGCACCCCTGAGTAAGCAAACAAGAACGTATCAGGACCCACTGCAGTTTGCTTATCGCTGTGGAGTTGGAGATGAAGATAACATCATCCACCTACTTCAACCAACCCACTGTCATCTGGACAAAGCAGGCAGCACAGTGAGGATCATGTTCTTTGATTTCTCCAGTGCATTTAACACAATTCAGCCTGATTTGCTTTGTCAGAAACTCCTGAAGACACAGGTGGAGCCCTCAACAATCGCCTGGATCAATGACTACCTGACCAACAGACCACAATTTGTGAGACTGAAGAATTGTGTGTCAAACCAGGTGGTCAGCAGCACAGGAGCACCACAGGGGACCGTACTCTCACCATTCCTTTTCACTCTGTACACCTCAGACTTCCAGTGCAAATCAGAGACCTGTCATCTGCAGAAATACTCAGATGACTCTGCAATTGTCGGGTGTATCAGAGACGGACAAGAAGCTGAATAAAGAGAGCTGGTGGACCGCTTTGTGACATGGTGTGGAAAGAATCGTCTTACCTTGAATGTGAACAAAACAAAGGAGATGATTGTAGATTTCAGAAGAAACAGGGATAAGTGAAACACTGTTTCCATCATGGGAGAAGAAGTGGAGGTGGTTGAGGAGTATAAATACCTCAGAGTTCACCTTGACAACAGACTGGACTGGAGACTGAACAGTAAAACCGTCTGCAAGAAGAGACAGAGCAGACTGTACTTCTTGAGGAAGCTTAGGTCCTTCAAGGTTTGCAGCAAGATGCTGCAGATCTTCTCCAGGTCTGTTGTGGAGAGTGTAATCTCTTCAGCAATCATCTGTTGGGGGAGCAGCATCAGAGCCAGGGATTTAAAAAGGCTAAACAACCTGATAAAGAAGGTTGGTTCTGTTCTTGGCACTACTGTGGAACCACTGAAGAGGATGATGCAAAGAAGGATTCTTCATAAAATCAAAACAATAATGGACAACCCTGAGCATCCTCTTCATGACACTGTCATACAACAACAGAGCGTTTTCAGTCGGAGGCTACTTCAGTTTCGCTGCAATACAGACCGCTACAGGAAATCTTTCCTGCCCACAGCCATCATCATCTACAACAACTCCTTAAATAATTAATTATATCAGCTATACCAACACTTAATTTCCCTCTGGGATCAATAAAGTATTTTTGAATTGAAAATGAATTGAATTAATCTTTTTGCCAGTTGCTAAGGCAAACTAACTGGTTAACCTTTTCTGAATGTAAAGCCGTTTCTTATTAATTTTGAATAACCCTGAGCATCCTCTTCATGGGACAATCCTACAACAACAACAACAGGATGTCTTTAGTCAGAGGGTTCATTAGTTTAGCTGCAACACAGACTGCTACAGAACATCCTTCCTGCCCACACCCATCAGGATCTACAGCAACTCCTTGAAGAATGAAATGGTATGAGCTACAACAACACTTGATTTCTCTCTGGGACCAATGAAGTATTGTTGAATTAAATTTTTCTGAATAATACAGGGATTATTTGTTTATCAACACTGCAATGCGTGCGCAAATGGTGTGACACCAAACCTTTAAAGACCCACTTCAATGAAAATCATGTTTTTATATGTGTTAACATGTTCTTGTGGCATTTTTCTGATGCTAGAGGACATATCTTGAGAAAATTAAGCTCAAAGTTGTATTTCTGAGTATTTCTGCATTCAAATGGCTGTGAATCAGTAGCAGACGTTAAAATTCCGGCTAAAATAGAATGGAGTTGTTACGTAGTAACTCCACTGGGCGGAGCCACAAGCTCCTACTCCGCTCCGGCCCACCCGCTCAGGTTCTGAGGAGTAGAGAAGACGATGGTGGATCAACACCTATGTGGTGTAGCGGGTTGCAATACATTGCTGAATAAACAGCACCTTTCTTTAAATCTACTGCCTTGTGATCTTACTGCTTGGTACTACTAGATGTCCACTACATATAGCTTCTATAGTGGCGTCATTTGTGGGTGCGTTTCTATGAAAAAAATCGGAGAAAAAAAGGTTTGAAACCCAACAGCAGCTGTCAGCGCCCAGCTGCTGAGCGCGAGCGGGAGAGGAAAGAAAAGCGATAGAGACGGATAGAGACAGATAGCAATTTTTATAAGCAAAAACTCAGAAGGGGACGGTTTGCCCTCTGATGATGATCGCTCGTCAGAGACAATAAAGTGACTCAGTATGTTTACATGCACAGCTAAATCGAGCTTTTTTGAGTAATCGGACTAAAGACTTCCCTCCTGCAGCGAGCCGAGTCCCAGTTTACATGTCCATCAGAAAATCGAATTATTAAATGAAGTACGTTCCACTCCCTGACGATAGATGGCGATATGCGCTCCTACGAGTTAGCCTAATAGCGGTTAGCTTCCAGCTGAATTCAGGCAGTAAACTGAGGCTGGCGGGAGTGAAGCAGACGGAGTTAAAGCAGGATATTCACAGTAACAACGCATCGCCTCTTCGTAAGTCCAAACATGCACTGATTGGCCGCTTACGTTTGTCGTAGATGCCATATGCCTCTTATAACACCATTGTTGTTAGTAGTGGGTCGGATCTCCGGCTATCCAAACTTCCCGAAGAGGGTGCGCGAGTGCGGGCGGGGCCGGGGTGGCTGGTTGCAGAGTAGTCCGATTTGAATCGCATTATCCACCAAGAGTAGTTGCTTCTGAAACTCCAGTTCGATTCGATTCCAGCTGGACTAAGGTGTATACATGCATTTTAAAAGTCTGATTTCAGTCGGAATAAGGCAATAATTCGAATTTCTCTTGCTGCATGTAAACGTACTGATTGACAATGCAGCTGGAGCTGCACACACTGAATATGTGAATGTCGGATGTGTACTGTCCCCTGGACTGTAAGATGTAGTCAATACATGTCTGTTCCTTTTTTCACAAAGCTCTCAGCAAGGGGGGGGGATCTCCCACAACGATGAGTTGATGGAATGCACGTTTCTTATTTTTTATCAAAGTGACCAAAAGCACAATACATAATCGCATCTCTTTCTGCAAACTACAAGCGCAGCAGAGCAAGGAGTAACATAAAGGGATAATCCCTATGGTCCACAACTGAGAAAAGACGTTCACATGGAACGTAAAATGCGGTTTACGTGACGAGCGAGCACTGAAAGCAGCACGGGTTGAACTGTGGGATAAACAGGGCGGGTCATTCTGTGCGTGTGTAAATTGTGTAAAAAAATTTATCACGTTAATTCTACAAATTAATCGACCTGCGTTAACGCTTTATTTTGACAGCCCTAATGCAGACTTTTCAGATTGGTAATCATTTAAAAAAGTTGTACTTTTTAAAATTTATCTAGAGTGGGCTGTTTCATATTTGTAATACTGTTGAAATTTTCTGACATCAATAGTAATATAGTAACAGTGTTGTTGAAGTGAAGGGGTGGCCAAACTTTTTTCCTTCAAAGGGCCAAAATAAAAATCTACCAAATAGTCAAATGTAATAATATGCAATATAATATAATATAATATAATATAATATAATATAATATAATATAATATAATATAATATAATATAATATAATATAATATAATATAATATAATATAATATTATATTATATTATATATATATATATATATATATATAATATATATATAATATATATATATATATATATAATACAAATACTAATGGTAAAGTATAGTAAAGTACTTTTATTTTAGTTATTTAACCTTCCTTTTTGTGTAAATAACATTAAACTAGATATGAGACAAGTCATATATAGGCATTTAGAACACATATCAGAACTTCAGTATTTGATTGATTTCGTCATGATGTCAGTGGAAAAAAAACTTCTTTCTGCCAGCATTTTTAAAAATTTATTTTGTCTGGGTGCCACTGACAATGCCGCACCATGTTGATAATAGCTGCTTCAGCTAGCAGCCAGCGTGGTGACTCGCGAACTTGGAGGTAATTTGATCCAGTGTGGTGCAGGAGCAAAGGCTCATGGGATGTTTTATAAATGGATAAAATAGGACTGTTTTTGGTCTTATAAAGTGTGCAAATGTAAATACGTGCATAAATATACTCTATATGCCACTTGTAGTTGTTTTTATTTCAATTTTAAACCAATTTGTAAAACTACCAAAGCATTTATAATAGAAGAAGAAATTCCCTGGTAGGCAAAGTGAATCAGTTAGGGGGTAAACTTTAGCTTTTAGGCTGCACTTTGGGCAGCTGTGCTCTGGTAGGTTATTTATAGAGAGACAAAAGAATGAATTTAAATTTAAAATATTCACATTTATATAATAATAGTAATTAGGTGTATAATTTTTAATGGATATTTTCTAAATGGTTGCATAAGTAGATTGTTGAGTAAGGTTATTTTTATTAATGTCATTTTATACTATCATCCTCCGCTAAGCTATTTGAAGATATGTTTAGCTCATAAAGTTATCAAAGACTTCAAACAATTTTTAAAGGCATATTTTTACCCCTGCTGAATTAAGGGCTCCTTTGTTAACATCAATCTGAGTTTGTACCTTTAAAATCAGTTTTATTTTACAAAACAAGCTAAACATACATTTTGAAACCATCCATATTTAAATTTTTCACAAAATAAAGAACATTGGTCCCAGCACTGAACCTTGGGGAATCCTAAAAAATCTTATTGAGAAACCTTTTTATAGGCAGTCAGTTAATATTAAATCAGCTTAATTGATTTACACACAGCAGCAGGATTGTTTTCTGAATATTAACAGATTTCAACTGGTTTCTTGGCTTTCAGTGTCTTTGCAAATCCATTTCTCCATGGTTTGAGATAGCGGCATATTTTCTATAACATTAAACATTTGTATACAGGATTTCAGTTGTGGACTAATTTGCTTTGATTTATTGTATGCCTGGATTACTTGTGCTTTTTGCTGACATGAGAGATGATATATATGTCAATGACCCCCATTAGAAGCAGTTAAATTGAGAAACGCATACTTATTTTTACCCATTGCATGAGTGTCTAATTTAGCATTTCTTCAAATATTGTCTTGGCTATCCTCCCCATGGTCTATCATTGTAATTTTCTCATTAACAGTTTGGGATCAACACCATCAGTGTCACCATATTTTCATTTAAAGGGATCAAATATTTTGAAGAGTGCATGCTCTTTGGTCATGTCAACCAAACATTGTATAATGTCTGTATGTATGCAGAATCCAGGGGCCTGTACCATGAAGGTAGCTGAACAAACTCGGGGTTACAGGATTGGTTTTGAGTCGACAAAACCAAACCGATGCAATCAGGCTTTATTGGTACCATGACGCAGCTTATCAACTTTCTCTGTCAACTCAGGCTTTGATCCTTAAGCTATGATTAATCCTCCCGCACGTGCACATAAAAGAGTGACGACGACACTGAACAACCAATCGCGTTCGATATGGATAGAGCGAGAGCTATATACTTGTCAACGGAGGAGCAAGAGATTATTCTCCAGAAATATGAAGAATTTCGAAATATTTTTCAAGCACGCAGTAACACTGTATCTGCTGCCAAAGCAAGAGAACAATCATGGAGGAAGATTGCTGATTGCGTTAATGCGTGGGTTAAACAATTAATGTACATTTATGTAGGCTAAGCATATTAAAAATATATTAAATTCTAAAATGAAAATGTATTTGTGTTTATATGTATTTATATGTGTGTTTATATATATATATATATATATATATATATATATATATATATATATATATATATATATATATATATATATATATATATATTGTATATGTGTGTAGATGTATGTAAAATGTGAATGTATAGGCTATTACATCCTAAGAAAGAATGATATTCATTGATTTTTAGATGCAACCCCAACTCCAAACGTTCTTGGCAGCAGATCAAGACAAAATATAAAAATATAATTCAAAGTGGTGAGCATTTACCATAACCTTTTATTATTTTCTTTGAACATTTAATCACAAACACTTGTTTGCAGCAAACAGAAAAAAATGTGAAATATTCTTTTTTGAAGAAAAAAAAAAAAGAGTCTGAAATGTTAAATTTGTTCATGTGATGTCACCCTATCAAGATATCTTACCGGCAATTTTATAAAAGCCCTCTTTTATGGACATGGTCGATAAATGTCCAGGGAACACAATGAAGCTATTGATGTACCCCTGCAGAGCGAGAACCACCTTTCGAATGGTTCGGCAGACTCTGTTTTTCCCTAGATTCTCCCCGACCGCATACAAGTATGTACCACTTGCAAAAAAACGCAAGGCAATACATACCATTTGCGGTACAGTCAGGGCATGGGTTCGACGAATCACATTTGTTATGTGCGGCTCAAGAAGCTCACAGAGATAAGTAATTCCTTCCGCGGAAAATCTGTATCTTTCATACAAGTACGCATCAGGAAAGTCAAATGGATTTTGTCTGTCCCTAAAAACTCGTTCTCTACGAAGTGCTCGTCTAACAATTTGCGCGGAGATGTCCACAGGATTTGGGAGAAAAGGTGAAGCCATTGCAACAGAGAACAGACGCTGGGAATTAGTTACGTCACATATATGTTTCTTTGCTCACAGCTGATTGGTCAAACTTCAGTCTGAGATCTTGAATCCAGAACATAACCTGCCCCGGAGCAGGTTAGCCGTGCAGTGTAAGATACCATGGCAACGAACACCGATCAAAGCCGAGCTACTTTCATAGTACCTAAAACCCAGGGTTGGCGGAAACTAAGCTGAAACATAGCTGGCTAGCCACCTAATCCGGCTTCATGGTACAGGCCCCAGGTCTATCTACATGTTTACAGATCTCAGCTAGTAAATTTAACAAAAAAACAAAGCCAGTGACTGTTGTCACCATTCACTACAACCAAGTGAATTTATTCACTTTTGGAATAGCCTCATTTTTGGTCTTTTTCTTATATGTTGTACATCAATGTTTTGTTTTCAATTTGAAAATGAGTTGCCTGAATGATGAACTTAAGTTGACATTTAAACCCATCCATCCATCCATTTTCTATACCCATCCATCCCTAATGCAGGGTTGCGGGGGGGGGGGGCTGGTGCCTATCTCCAGCGGTCAAGGGGCGAGAGGCGGTGTACACCCTGGACAGGTCGCCAGTCCAACACAGAGACATGCAGTACAAACAACCATACATGCATACACTCATATCTAAGGGCAATTTAGAGAAACCAATTCACCTAACAGTCATGTTTTTGGTTGTGGGAGGAAGCCGGAGTACCCGGAGAGAACCCACGCATGCACAGGGAGAACATGCAAACTCCATGCAGAAAGACCCCAGGCCGGGATTTTAACCCAGGACCTTGCTGCAATGCAACAGTGCTACCAACTGCGCCACTCAACAGTGCTACCAACTGCGCCACTGTGCAGCCGACATTTAAACAATTTTCTATCATTCTCAGGAATACAAAAAATATATCTGTACATGAAAATCAACTCATGCACTAATTGTACCTCCTCAATTCTAAAAATGTATCTGCTCTGGTAGTGAGGTTTGACACTGACAGTTGTTAGATAGGCTGTATTAGCAGTTGAACATTTTTTTCTATGATTTGGTGTCTTTAGAATATTTTCAGCTTCTATAGAGAAAATGTTGGTTCTGCTTCATTTCTTTTTAAGAGGAGTGGGAATAGCAAATCTGTGAGAGAACTCACATGGGATGTGTTGCTAGAATTACATGACAAAATGTGCTCTTTCTCTGTCTCCACTGTTTGTGTGTATGTGTGCATGTATGTTAGTGTCATGCTCCTCATTGCATAGCCGGTTTGTGCGACTGATAGGGCCCACACACACTGGAACTCCTCATTTATTCCACTTATGTTTTCTCTACAAAGACTTCATCACACAGCGTTTCATAGAAGTCTTCCGACTGCTAGGTGAATCAAAATGCCAGCGACACCCATCCCCGGCCTGTATGTCATCTGTGAATAAACAGGGTGTCAGTCTGGGTGTGCTCCTGCTGTCTGCAGACAGCCTCTGTCAGCGTCAGACCAGGAAATGCCACCTCTCTGCTGACAGCTGCCTGTGCCGCGCTCACACCGGTACCCGCAGGGAGAACCCGGCAGCTCCCCACATGGCTCAATGTGCTGCCAAGCTAAGCACAGATCCCCAAACCTGCCACGCGTTGCCCTGACAGCACTTCAGTATATATCTAAATAGAGCAGGAGCCCAGCATGTCCCAGGGAAACTTTTACATTCGCCTCCATTCAGGGAGGATTTGTCACTGGGGAAGGAGGATAATGAAGCAGTGTTTCTTCTGTGCATGTTCAAGGCAGTCCTTTCTAGCAGACATGGTAATGCCTGGATTGGATTAAATGAGCTCTCCTTGCTGTCTGTCAACCAGAGATCTGTGAGACTTTAGTTTTATACACTGTAAG